>CM053506.1:43918682-44638338 GCA_028627145.1 Eidolon dupreanum
TATTTCTACTAATGGTAGAATCAGATTGAAAATCTCAGTCATCTTCTGACTCTTTTATCTTTTGTTTCCCACATCTTATATAATTGCTAAATCCAGAATGTAATACTCCTAGTATCATTTCCCTTAGAGAGCCAAATGCAGGCTTCAATTGACCATTGATGATTTGTTGCTCTCCAGACAAGTTCCTTTAAATTTTCTTGCTAACTTATTACTCTTTTCTTTCAAGGAAGACTTCATCCATCTCTACCCCATTTAATAGACTTCTAACCTGACACTCAAGGCCCTTTGTGTGAACTTAGTTGGCCTTTCTTTCCAACTTCATTGTGTTTCCCTTTATGTACTGTTTCATTCACTTGTGTACTGTTTAAACCAATATCCTATATAAGCATCCATGTTTTTGTTTATGCTTTCTTCCATTTAGGAAGCATAAGTATATTTTTTAAAGACATATCAATGTTTAAGATATAGATAAATAGTAGTTTAAAATATAGCTTTTCTGACATAAAATTTGAATTTAAATATTTTTTTATTTCATTACTGAATTATCTCTAATTCAGAATCTTTCTAAAAAATTCAGTTTAGATGTTTCATAATGTAACAAACTTAGTAAACTAATTTTATTTTTAAACTAATTTTATTTTTTAATAAATATTATGTCACCTATAAGAATACACAGTGTTTCTAAGAAGATAGAAGAATCCAGTCTGCCTTTATTACTGTTTCTTTAATTTAAACATAATTATTGTCTCGAATGAGACCTTTCAAATATTTTTTCTTATGTAGATTTCCAGAATTCTTTCAGTATTGAGTATACAAATCTAATATAAAATAATATTGTACTCTGACATAATGGCACATATTAAACATATAGTATTCATATGAGAAACTTTTCTTATCAAATGTTATTTTCTGCCTTGAATTTTATAACTATATTTTAAAATTTGTATTTATACATAGGCTTTTGTTTTTGTATATATTTCTTTTATTCTCACTGAAAGTGACTCTGGGGAAATTGCATTTCTAATTTTTCCTCCTTTTTGTCTTTATCCAGGGCTTTTTTCTTACAGTTTCACCAGAGTCAGTGCTAAAAGTGGCTCACCATGCTTCTGAGAACAATAGAATTTTCACTTTGAATCTGTCTGCACCATTTATTAGTCAGTTCTACAAGGAATCATTGATGAAAGTTATGCCTTATGTTGACATACTTTTTGGAAATGAGACGGTGAGTTACTCTTTTTTTTAAAAGTACCTGGGTTTTTTTGGTTTCTGGTTTGCGTGTAAGTTTAGAAATATATAAGGGGAAACAAAATATTTCATAAATATGTTTGAGAATTATACAACAAAACTGCCTCTATTTGGGCCACTCTAATTCAGTATTTTCAATATTTTCTTCAGTATGTGCTAATTTCTCACATAGTAAAAAAATGTTTTTTTAAAGGGTTAGGTTATTGAGTTTTATAATTTACATATAGTAAAATTCACTCTTTTTACTGTACATTTCTGTGAGCTTTTGCAAGCGCATGATATCTGACACGTAACCACGACCACAATCAAAATAAAAACCACTTTCATCACTCCTTTTTGTCCACCCTTTCCTCATTCTGAGCCCTTGAAGTCAAATGATATGTTTTCTGACCAGTAAAATAGTGTTTTCCTCTTAAATTTTCATGGATTAAGGTTAAGAGACATATAGTCTAAAATGTTTTATGTTAAAGTTAAGTACCTCTTCATAGTGTGAGTTAATTTAATAAATTATAAGTAAATGTTAGTATATTGTAATTGTTTTAAACTTCTTTATTAATACTAACATTTTTGCTAATATTCGTATGTTATATTTGACAGTGATGAATGGAAATTTTGTAGCTTTTTACTTGTACCAAGAATATACTTTTATTCTAAATTAGAATAAAATAATTATTTTTCTTATTTAGTATTTATGGCTTCTATTTAGCCTGTAGAATTTAAAAATCCGTGAGACAGAAAAAAAAGAAAGCAAGACCTTCGTTGTATCTTCATTTGACCTGTGCAGTATCATTTAAATTTCATGAATCTCGAGGTCTTTATATGTAAAGTGAAGGTGTTCTATTAATTATTCCAAAAGTCTATTCTGATTGTAGTTCTGTGGTTCTAACATAATTTTATTATATTCACTGATTTTGTATATAAATGAGATAACTATGTTGTCTGCTTAAAATAACATAAAATTTGACATGGAAATAATTTATGAGCTCAACCTGGGTGATTTGTGGTAATAATATGATGTGAATATTTTCAAAGGTACTAACTAGTACTGTGTTCTTAATCATTCACAAACTGAAATATTGGTAAAAACCTGGAACTCCTATCTGTTGGAAGTCGTAGATGGCT
The DNA here is from genome assembly GCA_028627145.1 of Eidolon dupreanum. Classification (NCBI taxonomy): domain Eukaryota; kingdom Metazoa; phylum Chordata; class Mammalia; order Chiroptera; family Pteropodidae; genus Eidolon; species Eidolon dupreanum. Next base: position 43,921,050 of record CM053506.1, read on the forward strand.
GAAATATGCATCTTAGATTTTCCTTATTGCCAGTTTTATTTTCTGAAGAGTGAAGGAAGTAACTAGGAAAAGTGCTACTCTAGCTCTTTAAATAACATGAAAGAATTGATCATCAGTATGGTGGTTTGAGAATCCTTGAGAGAAACTAATACTTGAATTTAGATTTCTTTATAGTCAGGAACATTCACACTGACGATACTTAAATATATGCGTTAGACTTTAAGAAGACAAACCTTAAAACTTTTTAAAGAGATAAATATGCTTCCAGAGAATGAGACTTTGGGTGTAAAGACAACTTGAGAGGACTGAATACCATAAAAAAATCATTTCTGATTTTATAATCTTGAATGACCCTAAATAGGAAGAAAATGGGGAGGAGCCTTAAAAAATATTGCAGAGCACACAGAAAACTCTAATATGAGCTCACATTTGTAAAACACAAGTAAAAAAGATGGAAAGCATTTATAGAACCAGGGAACAATGCTAAAAGTTTGGCAGAGACATAGGAGAATAGAAAAGAATAGAGGCCTAAAAATGATTTGGTTTGTAGAAAATGCTGATGATATCAAAATGGTCTTCACTTTTTAAAAAAGGACACCAAATGCATAGGCAAGAACAGAGAAATGTAATTGGACCTCATCAAAATTAAAAGTTTTGTGCATCAAGACACTCAAGAAAGCGAACAAATCAACTGGTAGAATGCGAGAAAATATTTGTAAATGATGTATCTGATAAGGGATTAATATCCAGAATATATATCTCAACAAGAAAACAATCAAGCCAATTCAAAAATGGTCATAGAACTAAGTAAACATTTTTCCAGAGAAGATATATAAATGTCCAGTAAGCACATGAAAAGATGTTCACTATCACTAATCATTAGAGAAACGCATGTGAAAACCAAAATGAGATACCATTTGGCGCCATTAGGATGGCTGTTGTCAAAAATGAAGAAAAACAAGTGTTTACAAGGATGTGGAGAAATCAGAACCCTTGTGCATTAATGATGGGAATTAAAATGCTGCAGCTGCTGTGGAAAACAATTTGGTGATTCCTCAAAAAGTTAAACAATTAAACATAGAATTATTACCATATGATCCAGCAAGTCTACTTGTTCAGTAGTTAATTGCACATACAGTGTAATATATTATTGAACATTAAAAAGGAATGAAATTACAATACATGATATAACATGAATGAACCTTGAAAAAATTATGTTAGGTGAAATAAGCCCTGTACAATCAGACAACTATTGGATTTTCCTGTAAGAATTTCACTTAATATGAGGTACCTAAAATAGTCATATTCTTACAGACAAACAGTGGAATAGTGGTTATCTGGCACTGTGGGAAAGAGGGAATTGGGAGGTATTATTAATGGGGGCAAAGCTTCTTTCTATTTGGGATGACAAAAAGTTCTAGAAATGGATAGTGGTGATAGTTGCACAGCATTGTAAATGTACTTAATATCCCTGAATTGAATACTTAAAATGGTTAAAATTGTAAAAGTTTATCTTATATATATTTTACCACATCTTAAAATTATTTTATAAACCAGTAAGGTTAAAACTTGACTAGAACTTAGTATAGAATATTAAACAAATCATTTTTTCCCTACTTAGAAGAGGAAGTGGTAAAATTAAGAGCTGCTACATGGCTACAGGTCATATTATGTTTTACTTTTTTGTTGTGATTACTATTCATTTGAATTCATTTAAACAGATATATAGTACCTATTATGACAGACCATGGATGTATAGTATATTTGAGACAATCCATCATAATATGGATTATAGAATAATAAATATTGGATACAGGACAATTAGATATATTTGATATTTTAGTTGAACCAGTTTCAAAAAATTTGCTGATAAATAGATTTCTAGTGATACACCTCAGTGTTTATCCTGAGCTTTGCTCAAGTAAATGATCATTGATTCAGATAAAGCCGTATTTACAGATAATGGAAATGCAGAGAATGTAAATTATGCAACAAATAAGTTGAATGTCAAAATGAGACTTAAATTTTTTAATAGTCTGAAAAAATCAGTTGAGTGATGAAATTTAATAAGAATAAATAAAAATGATTATAAAAAACAAATATGGTATTGTGAGTTTTATCTCTTTAATCTCATCTCTAATTGTTCTCCTTGAATAGTCTGGTAATAATAAAATATCTTCAGTTCTCCGGGGGAGAATAAAAGACATTTATTTCTAAAATGCAAACATAGTATGACATATATTTCTCTGGGAATACATATGATTGTTTAGTCTTTCTCTCCACCCCCTCTCCCCCCATGCAAAAAAATATATATATATCAAATCTACTGTGCTAAGTATAAATTTTCAAAATGTCAACACTTATCTAAAACCAAGCACAGTTAGCTTTTCTTTTCTACCTGATGCTACCTTCTTTTTTTTTCAGAGGGTCATACACTACTAATGATGCTTTAAAGCTCTTCTGATAACCTTAATATTGAAAAATGCCGTGTCTACCAAGGCTATCTTTTTACAAGTAATGAAGGACAGTGATCCCTGTGAGACAAGAAATAAATGAGGCGAGCCCTATGATTACCCTAGCTTACTGCTTAAGAGAGAATGTCCAGTCCACAGGACAGAAAGGGGAACCTTCTTAGCAGTCTCTTTTGAATTGAGGACGTGAAACTGGAAGTTCAGGAACTCTAATAGCTGGACAGCTAGAGTTTGCAAGTCAGAGTAACAGAGAGGAAAGAGCTGCATAAAAAACACAAGAGATTTACAGAGTCCCACCCAAGTCTTCATCTGAGTACTAATCAGCACTTATTTGTGAAGGAACTAATTAAGAATGGAAAAAGAGCCACCTGAAAAGATTAGAGAGAATAATCCTTAAAAGGCATCTAGAGCCTGTAACCATTCTTATTCTACTAGTCAAAGTGGGATAACCTTATAATTTCATGGAACTTCAGATAGTGTTCAGAATTCTAAAGGGGCAAAATTAGTCTAGAGTGGAAGATATTGTGGTTCTTCCTAACAATATTATTCTAATATAACTAACAACCTTTATACAACAGACAAATTTCTTAAAAGACGTAAAGTACCAAAGTACACTCAAGAAGATACAGAATAAGGGCTATTCAGGTTATCTATTAAACAAATTGAATTTTTGGTTAAAACCCTTCCCCCCCAAAAAAACTCAAGGACCAGATTATTTTAATGTTCAATTTTACCACACATTTAAAGAAGAAATAGTACCATTTCTACACAAACTATCCCAGAAAAATTAAAGAAGAAGAAATATTATCAAAACTAAACACAGAATTAAAGGAAAACTATGGACCAGTATTTCTCACAAAGGGGAATGGAGATAAGGCAGACGCAGGAGAAAATGGATATATATATATACACGACACACACATATATAACTATCCTTTACATATTTGTAACCGTAACCACACGCCAAAGATTCAGAACTGAAGTACATAACATAAAACAAAGGATCAGAGGGAAAATCTACAAAACCCAACCAAAATTTTAAAAACATATAGAAACATAAGGACAGAGAAGAAATGGAAACACCAAGCTACCAGAAAGCAAAAGATAAAATGGCTATAGGAAAACCTCATATTTCAATAACACCCAAAATGTAAATGGAACTCACCAATAAAAAGGCACAGAGTTGCACTGGATCAAAAAACAAAACCCAACCATATGCTGCCTCCAGGATACACATCTCAGTTCCAAAGACAAATATAGATTCTAAGTGAAAGGGTAAAAAATGATATTTCAAGCAAATGGCATTAAGAGAAAAGCAGGAGTAGTGGTACAAATATTGGATGAAATAGACTCCAAAATAAAAAAAGCAAAGAAAGATACTGAGGGACACTTCATAATGGTAAAGGGAATCATACACCAAGAAGACATAATACTTATTAATATTTGTGCTCCCAATCAGGGAGCCCCAAAATATATAAAGTAATTACTAACAACTAAAGGGAGAAACAGACCAAATACTCCACTGTCAGATATGGACAGATCATCCAAACAGAAAATCAATAAGGAAATAACACCTTTAAATGACACATTAGACCAATAGAACATAATTGACATTTACAGAGCCTTCCATCCCAAAACAGCTGCTTATACATTCTTCTCTAGTGCACAGGGAACATTCTCAAGATTTGACCACATCCTGGGACACAGAGATAGCCTCAACAAATATAAGAGCGTTGAAATCATACCAACCACATTCTTTGATCATAATGCTGTGAAGCTGTAGATCAGCTATAAAAAGAAAGTGGGAAGAACCACAAATACATGAAGATTAAACAACATGCTACTAAAGAATAACTGGGTCAAAGAAGAGATAAAAAGAGAGATCAAGAGATATATAGAAATGAATGGTAATAATAGTACAACATATCAAAACTTTTGGGACATGGCAAAAGCGGTCATATGAGCAAAGTTCACATCATTGTAGGCCTCTCTCAAAAACTAAGAATGAGCCCAAATAAACAACCTAACGCTTCATCATAAAAAAAAAAAGAAAGAACAAACTAGAAAAGGAAGAACAAATGAAGCTTAAAGTCAGCAGAAGGAAAGAAATCATCAAAATCAGAGCAGAAATAAATGAAATTAAAAACCAAACAAACAAAACAATAGAAGAAATAAATGCAACAAAGAACTGGTTCTTTAAGAAGGTTAATACAATTGACAACCCCCTGGCTAGACTCACTAAAGAAAAAAGAGAAAGGACACAAATAAACAAAATCAGGGGTGAAAGAGGAGAAATGATGACAGACACTGCAGAAATACAAAAGATCATGGAAGAATACTATGAAAAAGTACATAACATCAAATTTAATGACCTAAAAGAAATGGACAAGAACTTAGAATGATACAACCTTCCTAGACTGAATCAAGAAGAACTGGAAAATCTAAATAGACTGATCAGCAGTATGGAAATCGAAACAAGCATCAAAAAACTACCAAAAAGTAAAAGTCCAGGACCAGATGGCTTCACCAGTGAATTCTACCAAACATTCAAAGAAGATTTAATACCCATTCTCCTCAAACTCTTCCAAAAACTCGAAGAGGAGGCAATACTTCCCAACTCATTTTATGAGGCCAATATTACCCTGATACCAAAACCTGATAAAGATAACACACAAAAAAAGAAAACTGCAGACTGCTATCTCTCATGAACACAGATGCAAAAATCCTAAATAAGATACTAGGGAACCGAATACAGCAATATATTAAAAAGGTTATACACCAAGATTAAGTGGGCTTCATCCCAGGAGCACAGGGATGGTTCAACATAAACAATATTAAAAAATAAGAATCATATGATTACATCAATAGATGCAGGAAAAGCCTTTGACAAGATACAACATCAATTTATGATCGAAACTCTTAACAAAATTGGTATAGAAGGAAAGTACCTTAATATAATAAAGGCCATCTATAACAAACCCTCAGCCAACATTATACTTAATGGTGAAAAACTGAAAACCTTCCCTCTAAGATCAGGAGCAAGACAAGGCTGTCCACTATCGCCACTGTTATTCAGTATAATACTGGAGTTCTTACCAAGTGCAGTCGGACAAGAGAAAGATATAAAAGGCATCCAAATAGGAAACAAAGAAGTCAAACTGTCACTATTTGCGGATGACATGATTCTCTATTATAGAAAACCCTAAAGACTCTACAAGAACACTACTAGAAGCAAGAAGCAAATACGGTAAAGTTTCTGGATACAAAATCAACTTTCAAAAATCCATAGCATTCCTATACTCTAATAATGAAGCATGAAAAAAAAAGTGGAAAAAATAATTCCTTTTGCAATTGCAAGAAAAAGAATAAAATACCTAGGAAAAAATTTAATGAAACAAGTGAAGGACCTATATAATGAAAATTATATGGCCCTATTAAAAGAAACCGAAGAAAATACAAAGAAATGGAAACGTATTTCGTGTTCTTGGATTGGAAGGATCAACATAGTTAAAATGATCATATTACCTAAAACATTATGCAGATTTAATGCAATCCCCATCAAAATCCCATTGGCATTTTTTAAAGAAATAGAACAAAAAAACATCAGATTTGTATGGAAGCACAAAAGACCCCAAATTGCCAAAGCCATCCTGAAAAAAAAGAATGAGTCTGGAGGCATCACTCTGCCTGACTTCAAATTATACTATAAAGCGACAGTAACCAAAACAGCATGGTATTGGCAGCAAAACAGGCACATGGACCAGTGGAACAGAATCAAGAGTCCAGAAGTGAACCCATATTTATATGGGCAAATAATTTTTGACAAAGAAACTGAAAACATACAGTGGGAAACTTCTTCAACAGATGGTGCTGGGAAAATTGGAAAGCCACCTGCAAAAGAATGAAACTAGACTGTTGTCTATCACCACACATCCAAATTAACTCAAAATGGATTAAGGACCTGAATATAAGACCAGAAACAATAAATTGCCTAGAAAAAAACATAGAAAACAAATTCATGGACCTTGGACTTAAAGAGGATTTTATGAATTTGACCTCAAAGTCAAGGGAAATAAAAGGAAAAATAAATGAATGGGACATCATCAAATTTAAAAGCTCTGCACACCAAAAGAAACTGTCAGTAAGGCAAAGAAATAACAATCTGAATGAGAAAATATATTTGTAAGCAACTCCTCCAATAAGGTCTTAATATCCAAAATATACAAAGAACTTGTACCACTCAATAACAGCAAAAACACAATCCAATTAAAAAATGGGCAGAGGACCTGAACAGACATTTCTCCTAAGAAGACATATAAATGGCCAACAAACATATGAAAGGATGTTCAGTATCACTAGCTATAAGAGAAATGCAAATCAAAACCACAATGAGATACCATCTCACACCTATTAGAATAGCTATTAACAGGACAAGTAATAAGTATGGGAGAGGGTGTGGAGAAAAAGGAACCCTCATACACTTTGCTGGGACTGCAAATTGGTACAGCCACTATGGAAAACAGTATGGAGATTCCTCAAAAAAACTAAGAATTTATCCACCATATGATCTAGCAATCCCTCTACTGGGTATTTACTCCAAAGACTTGAAAACATGTACCTGAAAATATAATTGCACACCGATTTTCATAGCAGCCTTATTCATGGTGGCCAGCACATGGAAGCAACTCAAGTGTCCTACGATAGATGATTGGATAAAGAAGCTGTGGTACATATATACAGTGGAATATTACTTATCCATAAGAAGAGATGAAATACTGCCATTTGCGGCAACATGGATGGACTTTGAAATAATCGTGCTAAGCAAAATAAGCCAGACAGAAAAAGCTGAAAACCACGTGATAATCACCTATATGTGGGATAAAAGCCTACAAGCAATGAACAAACATAACAAACAGAGACTCATGGACATAGACTGTAGACTAGTAGTTACCAGAGGGTGGAGAGAAGAGGGAAGTTAGATGGAATAAAAGGGGTCAAATAAGTGGTGACAGAAAGAAATCTAACCATGGACAGTGAACGTACAATGCAAATACATATGACTTACTGTTGAATTGTACACTTGAAACTTACTGGATTTCATTAACTGATGTCGCCATGATATAAATAAATAAATAAATAAATAAATAAAATAAATAAATAAATAAATGATTGCTTTGAAAAAAGTTACTCTTGTGTTAGATGTAGGAATAAAAGTATAAAAGATTAAAGGTAGAAAAAAGCTATAACTGTCAATACTCAGGAGTGCTTCATGGATGTCTTTAAGTTTTCCCTCTGCTTTAAAGAAACTGAAACTGTAATTCATAAACTATGAATTATAGATCTGTTTCTATGAAAAAGATTCACCCTAAAATTCTTGACCCTATTTTAAATATTAACAAGTGATATATCTTTGTATATTAATAAATGTTTAGACTTTTCTTTTTAATTAAATTGCTGATTTATTAGCCAATTACTGTTCCCTCAATTTTCTCATATGTAAAAGGGAGGGATTTATGTAGGTGATCTTTCAGACTTTTTCTTGTAGTTTAAAAATGTTTTTAAAAAAACCAAAGATTCATTTTCTCAATATTCTAATATTCAGTAATACTAACCAATTTTATTATAAATCAACAAAGTCCTTGTTCTGAAACCTAAAATAATGTAATGGCTAATATTAATTTTAGATAGTCATCCTTTTTCATTATTAGTGTTATAGGCTCAACTGTAATGCCTTTCAAACTAGATTTTCCCATCTCACTCTCCACTACTACTTTGTTTGATTTGCCCTGGGAAAAAGATATTCTTCGCTAAAGAATTTTGAAAAAAATATTTGGTTGGGTACATCCTGAGATAAATTAGTAGTGTCCACAGGAATACCATTGCTACATTAACGTGATTTAAAAAAACGAATTATTGAATATTGTAGTTTACGTTTTTCTTTTATTGTACTAAAAAAACAATATAAAAATTTACTGTTTTTAAGTAGACAATTAAGTGGCATTAAGTACCCTCATGATATCGTGCAACCATTACCGTTACCATTTTTAGGACCTTTTCGTCATCCGAAACAGAAGCTCTGTACACATTCAACAATAATTCTACCTACCCCCACCTCAATCTTGATAACCAATATTCTATTGTCTGTTTCAATGAATTTGCCTATTCTCAGTACCTTATATAAGTAGAATCGTACTTATTATCAACTTTATATATAGTTGTATATTTGTATCTGGCTTATTTCACTTAACATGATGTTTTCAAGATTCATCCATATTGTAGCATGTATCAGAGTTTCATTTTTGTTTATCCACTCATCTGTTAATAGATATTTGGTTAGTTTTTGTGAATAATGCTGCTGTGAACACTAGTGTGGAAGTATCTTTTTGAGTCTCTGCTTTCAGGACTTTGGGGTATATATACCTAGAAGTAGAAATACTGAATTATATGCTGGATGATAATTCTATGTTTAACTTTTTGAGAAACCACCAAATTATTTTCCACAGCAGCTGCATCATTTTTCATTCCCAACAATAACAAAAGTTCCAATTTCTGTATAGCCTTGCTAACACTTGCCATGTTCTTTCTTTTTCAACAGTAGTAATCCTAATGAGAGTAAAGTAGCATCTCATTGTGATTTTTATTTGTGTATTTTACTTTTAACTGAGATGTAGAAATACATGGAGATAAATTTATGTTGCCTCAATTAAAAATTCTTGGTAACCTGTTGTATTGCATTTTATACTTTTAAACGGCACGTCTGAATTTATTGGCTGGCTTGTTGAGGTCATTTTTAAACTACTTTAGTATATAAATTATTTAAATGTTACATTGTGTTTTTAATTCATTTCTGACATTTTCACAGTTTAAAACATTTCCCTTTAGCTACAACCATTTGTTAGCTAAACTCACATGTAATCAGCTTAATAAAGGACATTCTACATGCAGGTAATTATATCCATTGATGCCTGCTAATGCAAGCTGCTTTGTAGTCATTACCCAGCAATACATGACTAAAGAACTTGATTATTCTTCTTGTTTTTCATTTTTATTAAATTAAGAAGTTTTTTGAATAGTGGCGTCTTGCAGATGGTTCTTAAGAGTAATACCTTTCAAGGCTCTATAATCACTAGATAATTAACCTGCCAGGATTAAGTACTCTCAACTTTGCCTCAGGATGCTTAACTCTCAAATACAGTCAATTATCTCATGATAATAACTGCTTTGTCAAGAGTTATCACTTAATTCCACAGCGAAACGTCACATCACCAGTACAGTGCATTTTAAGATAATTTAAATAATAAAATACAGCTGGAAAATTGGGCAGAAGAATTCAATTTAATTATTTCAGACAGGTTAAAAATGATACATTTTAGATAAAACTCCCCCTTATAGACTTAGTATTTTTGAATCTCACAGATGATTTCTATTTATAAAGATTATATGTTGCTCTGTTTCATCAGTCCATTTGCTGGCAGTATTCCCACATCGTATATCTTCTTGTAGGGAAATCCACTTTAAACCTATCGACTCTACAGAGGATTAGATATATTAAAAATCTCTAGTACATACCATGAAAATTGAAATTACTGTTTCTTTTCAGAGTGATGATTTAACTTTTTAAAAAATATTTCTTTTACCAATGAATGAATTATGAAACAGTGAACAAAATTCTGCAGTTTGTTGTGTTCGTTTTTGTTTTTGAGTAGCTCTTCAGTCATGTTAGGAGAGTGACGTACAGCCAAAAACAGGAGTGCTACTTGACACATCAGAACATTTTGAAAGAAACATAAAATTGGCTGTAGGCATTTTAATCCATGTGTTCTAAACCTGGTTAATGACTATATCGCCTTATAAGTAAACCCTAATCACCTTTTTACCAAACCAGATGGAATTGGTTAGCTTTTTCTTCTTCTTTTACATATTTTTCTGGGAAGGGAGAGACTTCATTGATATTTATTATTTACACTGTTAAATCCATTTTAATCTTTCTAACTGCTGATTCTTTTTTAAATGACAATATAAAAATTAATAATTCGGAAACAACAAGAGTGCTTCTAATTATAAATAACTTTTGATAAACTATCTTATCTGAAGTATTTTGTCAGTTTTTTATATATCTGAAAGTGGAAGGAAGTCATTTGCTATTTCAGTATGAAAATCTGTGTAAATCTTTAAATTATGTGTGCCAACATGGATAAGTACTATATATATATTAGCTTTGTATACATATATATTAGATATGTATATATATATATACATATCTTCATTCAGATAGTCTCTCTTTTGTTAGACTTTCTGTTCTTTGTAAAGGTATTATTTTTAATTTTTGGAAACAATTTTTCAAGTCTATGCACATTTTATCTTCAGAGAATTCCTTTTTGAATTTTTACATCTTTTTGTCAAAGCTAATTCTTTAAAATACATAATTTCAAAATTTTCAGAGAACTAGGATCTGTCACCCAGATCCATATTCTGACAGTAGAAGAGATGGCGTTTCCAAGTATCATGGTGTTCCCAACATCAATGGTAATTCCACCCTTTTAAGTATTCGAGAGTGCTGTGTGTCTTCTAAGGAAAGATGGAAGTCACCTTCCAGAGACTGTTCATATAGATCTTCGTATTTTCTCTTTCTTTGCTCTAAGCAGCAAGAGGAGCCTATGATACAGACACAATCTAAGATTGTTGTAAGATCAGTCAAGGAAGGTAGAAGAGATTTTTTCAGAGAAGATACATAACCTCTTCAAAGAAATAGAAATACAATACTTATGGTGTTCTTATAAAATTCTGACATATTTATATTTTCTGTCGAGGATAATGAAATTTCAATTAAGACAGGGCTGTGGCATCATAAGATTGCTGCTTAGCTCCTGAATCTGTCTCCTTAGGATCTTTCCGATATATATACATTACTCGTCTGAAAAAAAAAATGAGATTCAGTATAGCTCAGAGAGACTTCTAATGGCACTGGCATGTTGTAAAGATGTGCTGTCAGGAAGGATTCGGAAAGAGCCAAAAGCTATTTAACTATATGCTTTACATCTCTTTTCCTTTCTCCTTAACTCTCTCCTTTTCTCTTTTTCTCTTATAATCTTCACCAGTCTTCCTTTCTTACTCCCTTCATCTCCCTCCCCTTACCAACTATGTTGCCTCTCTAAAGATGAAAGATTTTTAAATCATTCCCAAACTACCATCCATGATTGGTGAAAAGCCTTGTAATTTGAAATGGTTTGAATTGCTATGGAGATAATCCTATTTTATGCAGTAATGCCTTTCCTTGTTCAGTATTTCAATTCATCTCTTTATTTATTCGATTGTTTCAGTTACTGTACTACAAATTTGTGACTATTTTAATATAATTTGTCTAGTATGCCATGATATAAAAGTGATGAGTTAATATTTAAAGTTTATTTAATGCATTTAAATTTTTTCTTATTGAAATTATTTAGTGAAATTAACTTAAACTTATAAATGAAAACTAAATTTATATGACAATAGTACTGGACTATATTTAGAAAATCTAGTTTTTGACTCAGCTCAAATTTTTTCTGTGCTGTTCTTCTTTGACATTATGAGATAACTGGCAAAATTTAAATAGATTTTGTAGATTAGTTAATAATATTTTATCAATAATAATTTTCTAGCTTTGATGATTCTACAATAGTTATCTAAAATGTTCACATTTGGAAAACTAATGTCTTTTTTCTGATCCAGATCCAATCTACAATCCTACACTGAATTTAGTTATCATGTTTCCTTAGTGTCTTTAATCTGGAACAATTTCTCAGTTTTTCTTTGTCTTTTATGACTGGTCAGTTATTTTGTAGAATGTCTTTCAATGTAGGATTGACTGAAATTTCCTCATAATTAATGCTTTGTTGACAAGAATACCTCATATATGCTGTTGTGTCTTTTTTCATACATCAAGATTTCAGTTTGCCTCATTACTCATGGTATTAATTTTGACCACTGGGTTGGGATGTTGACCCAATTTATGCATTTTAAAGTTACTGTTGTCCCTTCGTAATTTAATTAATAAATATCTTGTAGGGGAATACAAGAGGCATTGTAACTATTTTATTCTTTGCTTATAGTTTTCACCTACTACTTTTAGCATCTACTGATGATTCTTGCCTCCAATAATTATGGTGGTATTTGCCAAATAGTGATTTTTCTATTTCTATCATCTCTTCTACATTAATTAATTGGAATTTTGTGTAAGGAAGAGCTGCCACTGGCTCACATACCTTTATTTCTTTTAGCACAAATTAGCAGCAAAATATATATTCTTTTATATCCCGTTCTTTGTAACATGAAGTATAGCACATTGTAGGTTATATTTGCACTTAACTTTTTTCTTCTTCTTAAGTGTATCTTGGAAATCATTCTGTAAATGCTCATAGAAATCTTCATTTTTTTTATAGCTGCATTATACCCCATTGTGTGCATATACTATAGTTTATTCAATCAATTTCTTGTATATGGGCATTTAAGTTGTTTTCAATATTTTGCAGTTAAGAACAATTTCTCAATGGATAACCTTGGGCACTCATATTTTTATGTTGTTAATGATAAATTTCTTCAGAGTAAATTCCTGGAAGTGGGATTATTGGTTCAAAGGATAAGTGCATATGTAGTTTTATCAGATATTGCCAAATTCCTCTCCAAAAGAGTTATAACTGTTTTCATTCTCAGAAGCAATGCATGTGCATGCCTGTTTCTAATGGAGTTATTTTAATGTTTGGTTATCAACAGTTTATAAGGCACTGTCATCAAATAGTATTCATTAGAAGAGAAAATTCTAGTCTTCTTTTCAAAAACATAATTTCGGCAAGAATTAGGCTGAATTAAGACTGTAATGTGGTTTAGCCCCATCAGCCAATTCATTTTAGCACAGTAAAAATAATCCAAGAAATAAAAAGTGATCATTCTTTAAAGTATAAAGTTTAAAGACTCTTTCATCTCATTCTTGCTTGATTGTTTAAAAACATTAGATGAATATGAATGAATCCCCATTATATACCCTTTAGTTTGATTTTCTGGCTCTATATTCTTAATTTTATCTCCTACTCCTGTCCCACAGGCATCTCTTTCTCCTGCACTACATAATTATTCATGTTTTCCAGAATGTACTGTGTTCATTTCTTCATGTCTTTTCATATGCCAATCCTTCTATCTTTATCCTCAGCTTTCTCCAATTCTATCTGGCAAATTTCTACTTATCTATTAAAACTCAGTTAAATGTTACCTCCCTCACTCATTCTCCCCTGATTCCTTCTCCATCTACATTTTTGTTTTTAAGATGTGATTCTATGACATTTTATATGTAATTATAACATTTACATTGTTTAGTATTTACTTAATATGTTTTGTCTTAAACTAGAATGTATTCCTTCACAGCAGACTTTTGTTCCCCATTATAGTACCACTGCCTAATAATATATATTTATTAAGCACTTAATAAGTGAACAAATGAGTTTTTTCCTTTGCTGTGAATGTTTGGATCTTTGCAAATTATAGAGAATAGTTGTCTTTACAAATATAATTGTCCCTACTTAATCACCACTTTTGATCTTAAATTTAAGCTTTTATCTTAAAGCTGAATCTATCAAACTAAACTTTATAAATACTTTAGATTATATTTGACATATTTAAAATATTTTAGGTAATAAAATATTGACCCTCCTTTTGACGGTTTTCTGTAACATAATTTTGCTATGTAGCAAAATTAAAATTAACCTGTAGTTAAATAAAATGTGAGTGTTCTCTTCACTGCTGACTCGTACCTTCCTTTTCTCATTATATAGGCCGTTAGATTGGCTCTTAAATATGAATGACAACCCTAAAATTTATAACTTTTGGAACAATATGAAGAAATTCTCTGTACATATATATGAAGCAAAACTGAAAAATACTCAGCCCTATCATTTTTGTGGTTTAAAAATGCACACATTTTTTCTGCTCTCTAGGTGCTAGCATTAGGTGACAGCATGTATGGTTTGTGTACTTTGCATTTTTCCCCTTGATCATTACATTTTTTTTCTTAGTTTTGTTTCCACAGCAACTAGATGGACCGCAATTAAATTCTGACAGTAACTACCTGCAGTTAGCATCAGACTCCACAGGTTTAAGGGCTCAGTTCTCCTGTGTGCTGCCCTTGCTTCAAACTCCAGCTGAACTTTGGGAGTCCCCATGCCACCTATACTTCTGACCAACTTAGTTCAGAAATTCCCACAATCCTCTCAGGCTTGACAATCTTGATAATTCACCTAAATGCCTCATAAAACTCAGGAAAGCACTATATTTACAGTTACTATTTTATTATTAAGGATACCACTCAGGAAGAGTCAAATGAAATGATGCATAGGGGCAGGTCTGGAAGGATCCCAGATGCAGAGCTTTTATTCCCTCTCCCCTTAGAATGAAGGCATGTCACCCTCCTAGCACATCGGTGTGTTCACTCTCCAAGAAACTCCATTAAGCCTTGGTGTCTAGAGGTTTTACTGTAGTTTTATTTTATAGATGTGATTGAGTAAATCATTGGCCACATGATTAAAATCAGTCTTCAGCCCTGCATCTTTAGAGGTTGGACTGACCCCAAAGTTCCAACCCCAAACCTGAAGGTATCTAGGGGCCCACAATGAGTCATCTCATTAGCATTAGAAAGATATTCCTATCACTCATGAAATATCAAAGGTTTTTGTTTTTGTTTTAAGTATACTTGGTATACAATATTATATTAGTTTCAGATGTGCAACATAGTGATATGGAGCTCTGTGCCAAGAGCCAGGATGATGACTAGCGACGTATTCTTTATTATACCACATTAAGGGTATAATGAATAGATTATTATTTACATAAGCTTTGTAATTGGGGTACAGAATCATGTAATCTAATCACTAAAATGAGAGAGTACAAATACACAAAATTTTAAATTACAGAGGGAAATAATAATGGAAACAAAATTTATAAGAAAGTGTATTTCAAGATCACAACCTGGTTGCTAGGGATGCTTATTTCTGCAAGATTGTTTATTGTTTGTAGTTCTGTTCAATGGACAGAGCTAGGAAATATGTGTGCAATGTATGCATACACACATATGCATGAATGTATATGTATATATCTGTATACACATATTCATTTATACACAGACACCTGTATGTATATTTAATTTTTTTAATATAACTCATGAATTTAAACGGTTACATCCAATTCAACTTTATGGCTATAGGATTTTAACCTAACCTCTCCTATAATATATTTTATATTCCCTTTCTTTCACACTACGAATGCTGGTTCTTTAGGACATAGGGTATGACAGAAATAGAAATCCACATGCTTATTCATTTAGTTTATTCCATAGGACATAAACAACAGTCTCACAATAATATTCTTTATACTACCACTACCATTATGATTACTGAAAACAGTTTTTAACTTTTTTACTTACGTTCTTCCATTTTTAAAATTTTTATTACATTTTTAGTGTAAATAGTCATTATGTATGTTATTCTCTCCCTGTTTGCTTTTATTCGTTTTTTTTTTTAATTTTTTAATCTAGTTTCAATTATACCGTGCATTGGTTAGACATCTATGTAGTTCATAAAATAATCCCACCAATTGCACCATTCCTCCCCTCACCCTCCACCTAGCCAACGTATTAATGCTAGCTGCATTCCCTATACCATGCTCCCCATCCCCGTGACCATCCATCAGCTACTAATTTGTACTTCTTTAGCCCTTCACCCCATTGTGTGTTTTAAACATGTTGCTTTATTTTCTTTGCTGTCAAAGTCTGATGATAATCTAACTTTCTGTCATAAGTCACTTGCTCTTTGTGCCTTTTGCACAAATATTTGTTTACTTTAAAATCATTTTGTGCAGCATGTCTTGGTGTTCATTCTAGGTCACAGTTCTCAGAAACGTAGTATGAATGCTTTTTCAGTGCATAGTTTTAAATCTTTTTTTTCAGGAAAGTTTTCTTAAAATATAGTTTTGGTGTTTGTTCTGTTTTCTTGCTTTGGTTTTCTTTTTTCAGGCACTCGTATTATCCACATACTGTATCTTCTTTGCCTGGTTTCAGTATTTGTTTTTTACTCAAAAATTTTATGTCTTCATATATTTTTAAAATTTCTTTTTTTACCTTCTATTTCTCTTAAAATACAATTTGTTGTATTTAATTTTGTGTTTTTTTCTAGGTTATCGTTATTTTTGAAATACTTTTTAAATTTTTTAAATTCTTTCCTAAATTCTGTTACTTTGTGATTTTTTTCTCATTCTGACACATTTTGTTTCATTTTTTATGTCATTTTCTTAATGTGTTAGCTTGTTTTGAAATAGTAGATTACAATTTGTGTGTTTTGTGAGCGGTCTTTTTGGCATGCTTTCATTGTGTGTAGAGATTCTATTCTAGTATATGTAGACATCCTATTCTATTTAGTCATTAGGCACCTTCTGTTGGACTGTGCACCATCACCTATTAAAGTCTTGGGGAAAAATAAAAAGCTTGAACTTGAATCTGTGAACTCTCTAAATCTAACTAACATGGGAAAATAAGAGGTAGAGGAACATTTTAACTAACATCACGGAGGTATATTCAATAAAATCTAGTCTCAGAGACATTCTACAGGACAAATAATTCAGTTTATTAAATTGAAATTTTAAGAGAGAGATTCTGTAGATCAAGAAAGACCTACAATACATCATCCAATGACAAAGCATGAAATTTGTTTGGGGTCCTGATCCCAATTTGAAACAAATTTGTGTGGGAAAAAACAAATTTATAAGGCAATTAGAGGAGGTATGAACAGTGCTTGGATTACTTGTTGCTATTGAAAAAATACTGTTAAATTTAATAGGTGGATAATGGTGTTTTGGTTATTTTTAAAATAAATTTTATGGTGACAGAAGGAAATTTAACTTTTGGTGGTAAACACACAATGCAATGTACATGTGACATATTGTACACTTGAAACCTATATAATTTTATTAACCAGTGTCACCCCAATAAATTTTAAAAAAAAAAGTGAAAATAATTGAATAAAATTTTGACCATATAAATAAACAAATAAATAAATAGATTTTATCTTTTAGACATTAAAAAATATCTAAAAACAAATATATATGAGATCATCAGAGAACACCTCACTGAAAATGTGGTGTTTGAGCAGAGATCTTGAGGACAGGTATCTGAGGGAGAAGCAGTCCAGGCTAGTAAACCATAAGTGAACTTTAGTGAGACCATTGTGGCTAGAAAAGGAGAGTGGTAGGAGATGAGGTCAGAGCTGTATGGGGTGTTATATTATTCAGGGTTTTGGAGGCTATTTTAAGGACTTTGGCTTTGACTTTTAATTAGGAGGAAATTGTATGTGGTTTTAAATAAGGGAGTGAAATGATGTGATTTACCTTTTACAGGCATTACTCTGGCTACTCTATTCATTAAACAAATACTTTTTGAGTGACTACAATGTGCTACATACTGTACTAAGTTCTGGGAATACAAAACACAAAATTATCTGCCTTTGTGAAACTGATGCTTTAGTAAGAAAGAATACACAATAAAGGAGGAAAAGGCAGAGGCAGACACGTTATTAGGTGATGGCAATAATCTAAGCAAAAGATGATACTTGTTTAGACCAAGGTAGTAGTGGCAAAGTAGTAAGAAGTGTTTTTTAATTCTTGGTATTTTTGGAAGATAGAGCCAACAGGATTTGCTAATAGATTGAAAGTGAGATTAAAAGAAAGAGCAGTCAAGGATAACTACATCTTCTTGTTAAAATAATACATTTTTATGTTACTTTCAGTTGTCATTTTTTCAGTTAGGAGAATATCATGAAGTAGAATATCTGGGGCTTACTTATCCACATTGGTCTTGGTTTCAACTATGGATAATAGATTTCCAAATTTTTATCATTTCCATTTAGCCTTTCCCTCAAGAGTTAATGGTATAGATGCACTTATTAATGCTTTGTCTCTATGCCACATGCATTCTTCAGTATGATATGGTTATTAGAATGGTCACCGGGAGTCATAGGACCTCTGATCTGCTAGCCAATTAAGCCTTGTGGCAATGACAAGCCCATCATTTAATGTCTCTAGCCCTTAATTTTGTCATGTGAAAAAATGATACTAAGCATATTCTGTTTTTGTCAATATTGAGTAAAATATTTGAATATGATTTCAGAAACAAAAGGCAGTGTAAAAACAACGCAGTGATATGATTACTCCAATTTCTATTTACTTCTTGTTACAAGTAAAGTGGAATCTGTATAATCTTGAGCACAGACATAAGTATAAAAGAATAAATAAATATCCTTCACAATTTTGATAATAGCCAAACCGTGTGCTTTGGTAAAGTAATAAATATAAAAACAGAATTATTGGGTGATAGAATTTTAAAAGAATAGAATTGAAAATTTTATTTTAGCTTCCTCCTTTTAGTTTAAGGCACTCTTTTGGAGATTTAATGTCTTCAGTTTGACTATTTAGAGCATATTCTGTGTAAGGCATTGTGCTCTGCACTGGGTATTCTAAGATCACTAAGAATGTTAACACTGCTATTATACAGTCAGTTACTTATCACAGTCTCTTTCGTCTCAACTTCTTCCAAAATAGGAATATCTGATGTGTTCTCACATATAGAGTGCAGGTCCAAACTAGAGGTCCCAGCTAATGTGAATAGTTTTAGAGGCCTCAAATTTCTTGGTATCCCTATACTAATTTAACAAGCCCAGGGACTTTCGTTTCCACCAAAAGTATTTTGTCAGCCCTCTGCCTCTCTGGTGTTAATACAAAGTGTTGAGAAGGAAGACAAGGGGACTGGGTCTTCACCTCACTCTTGTCATATCTGCTACCTAAGAAACAAAAGGCTTGAATCAATCATCTTTTTCTGTATTCAAGAGCAGATTGGCTCCTCCTTTTAATTCTTATCCTTAACATTCATTTAAAAATATGGCTGATCATAGGATTTGTGTTAAATATTTTCAAAGCCAAATAGATGTGATATTCCAGTTACTGTTCCAGTTACTGTTGTTTAATTGTTAAACTACTATTCCTTTTTGGCTGTAAAGAATAATTCATTTTGAGAGACAAGGTTTTCAGTAATTGACCTGAATAAAACTAAATATTGCACATGATGACACTCGTTAATAGTATGAATATTAATAGCAGTTTGTTCAAATTAGGATAAAATTCTTAATTCTTAATTTGATAAATAGAATTCTTTTATTATGGCATCAAGCCAATTTGGATTGGTAGTTTATAGAAAATTAATTTTTTACAATATGGAGAGATACACATTTTCTCTTTCTTAGCATGGTATTAATTCAGAAATGACCTCTTCAGTCCTACCTCAGAATTCTGAATTCAGAATTTAGTTTATTGCTTAATAATCAAACTTCATATTTGTTATGCTGAAGTCAGAGTTTATATTTCTTGTTATGTGGAACCCAGAAATGAACCACAAGGAATACTACAAAATAAGTTAACAGAACTTTTGCTTATCGTTGAGGACATTTAGAGAGCTACAAAATGAGAGAAAAAAGACATAAACCTACCAAGCCATGTTATCAAAACTAAATAGTACTTAGTGCTATTTTTCAAATAACAGATGGAAGAAATGGAACATTTATGAGACTGTATCACCTTTAAAAATATGATTTTAATGTCTTAATTACTCTGTGGCAAGGACATTGAAAGAGACAAGCCTTTTCTAAAAATAGTCTCATCTATATTTTTTTAGATACTCTGACATAGAATTATATTTTCATTTTTTTCTTCTTTATTCTAATGGAAAAATACCCCCAAGGGGTCACTGATTTAGTTATCGGATTTCCTTTATCTCTGTGTGTAATAGGCATTGTGAGTACAGGGAATCTTTCTGGAAAAGTTTTGAAACCTAGATCAATTTCAAGTTAGAGCCTTTAAAAATTACCTGTATTATAAGACAATAGAATGTCTTAGATAATAGGGTAGAAAAGTAGAAGAGTAGGTGGACAAACTTATTTGATACCTTTTGGTACCTAATTCTTAGGAAAATAATTGCAAATGTATCAGTCTTCTAATTTATTTTATAATGATCATTTAATAAAATGTTAAAAATAATTTCTTGTCCTGGAGGTTTATAAGATCCTTATTAATATGGGATATCAAAATAGTTGAATTTGACAATTTAATGAGTTGTGGATTATAAACATCATCAAAGTACACTTGAGCGATTTTTTAAAAATTTTCAACTATAATAATAATGCATACTCATTGTAGAGAATGAACAATAAAAAAAAGTTCAAAGAAAAAATTAAAACTAACACTCAATATATCATCCAGCATTAACTACTCTAAAAAATTTTTGTGTTTTCTTGCAGTATTTTTGCCGTACATATTTTTTAACTTCTTATTCTGAAATGATTTTCAACTTAGAGAAGAGTTGTAAAAATAGTACAATTAAATTTCTCCCCTGTGCATTTCTCCCCTCTTTCTCTCTCCATCTCTCCATATATATGCCTAACCATAGTACATATTCAAATTTTTCTAGTCTCTCTAAGAATGTCCTTTCTAGCAATTTTGTTTTTCTACTCCAAGGTCCATTCCAGGATCATAGATTGCCTTTACTTGTCATAGCTCTTTGGTTTCCTTTAATCTGGAACAGTTCCTTGGTCTTTCTCTCTCTGTTATGACAATGGCATTTTTAAAGAGTATAGCTAACTGTTATATATGTGCAGTTTTAACAGATATAAATTATTTCCATTATTATATTTTCATATACTTTTTCCCACTTAATATTTTCAGCATTTTTCAGTGTCATTAATTGATATTTCAATTATTATTTCCATGGCTGTATACTATTATTTATTTTCACTAGTCTTTTTATTGTTGAATGTTTTTACTGTTTTTAATTTTTTCAGTATTGCAAATACAGTTGGGAAAGACATCTTTGTAAATAAGTCTTCATTTTAATCTAAGTTTCTGAATCTGTATATCAAGTATTTAAGTGCGTACGACATGGAGCAACAAAACAAAAATCCTACTGAAGATAATAATTAAATGTTAATCTCTATAATTCTGAATATAATTAGAATGGAAATGTGAAAAACGGGGAAATTATCAGATAACAAGTTTGCCAGATTTAACAAATAGAAATGCAGGATTTAAATTTGAATTTCAAATGGGACACACAATATTTGGGATGTACTTACACTAAAAAATTATTCATTGCATTTCTGAAATTCAAATTTAACTAGGCATCTTGTATTTTATCTAGCAGTCCTACCAGAGGATTTGAGTATTCAGGACAACTTCCTAGCAGAGGTGATAGAAAGATGTTTTACACAGAAGGAATGGCTTGAGAATGCCACTGAAGCAAGAATGAATATAGTTTGTGTGAAGTATTCTCCATGACGATAAAGACTTTGTGTCTTATTCACTGCTATATCCTCAACCCCTTAAACAGTACCTTTGTACTATAGACACTCATATATTTTATGAAGGAATTAATGAATTTGCACTATTAATAAAAATCAGGCCTTTTTGGACAAAGGTTACTTGTTTTAACTAAGTAAATAAAGATCAAATTTCCATGAGCCTGGAAGAATTTGGACTTCCTGCCTTCCTTTATTTATTTATTTCATAATGATTTATTACATGTCTACTATGTATCTGACATTAGGGGAACTTTGGTGAATAAGAACAGACATGATCCCTACCCTCATGAATTTTACAGTCTAATGAGAGTGAAAGACATTATTTAATTAAAGCACTCATTTATTTATTATTACAAACAGGTGGATATCGTGAGGGGAAAGTACTTTGTTCTGAAATCATATAAAATGAGGGTGTAATCTTAAAAACCTGACTACACTGATGATGAAGTCATATTATGTCTTGAGAGAAGGATTCAGTTTCTTCTATGAAATCTTCATTCATTCATGCATTTTCCACCTGAGTTTATAGAGCACTCATTGGGCTATCACACTTGCTTCTTACACAGAATTGGTTTTTTATTTTTTCATATGGGCAATTTAGTTTATATAATTCTTTGAGAAAGGTAAGGTTAAGGTAAGCAAAAAAGTGTTTAGATTTACTTTTATCTCCTGTAGTTTCATGGATATAATAGGTATAAGTTATTTGTATGTTGACTCGTTGAAATAATAATGGAGTTTTTGATAGCTATAAACATGCCATCTACATTTAAGAGACTATTTCTGGATTCTTTGAACATCTTGAAGAAGTCTATGATTGTAGTTGTTATTCTTAGTTTACAGATGTGGAGTAGCAATTTTAGGTCAGAGATAGATGTCCAGTGGTTTGCAGTCAGGGAGCTTTGATAACCATTGTCACGTATTAACTTCAGTCGAAACAGTCATTTTTGAAAGGTAGCTATACTCACCACTATACCACCAACGCTAAACAGTCACTTTTGAATCTGCCTTCAGTATATGTTGAAAATCTGACTACTTCTTATTACCTCTACTACCTTTCTTCTAGTTCATGATGCCATTACCAGTTGCCTGGATTATTTCAATGGCCTCATAATTGCTCTACCCCCCCTGGTCTTGTTCCCTTGCAGCTACTATGGGAAGATATTAGAGGTTTTTAAGTAGCAGTGGTAATGTGCTTTGACATAGCTGCATTGTGTTTATTAGATTGGAATAGGGGCATAGTAAATGGGGGTTGACTTGGTGTAATAGGCAGTAGAGAGTGAGGATGGTCCATCAATCAATTCTTAAAGACTTTATTTTCTTTGTAGTTATAATATAGGCCCACTGATATTAGTATTTTAAATTAATTTATATCATTTTGCTTATTAATATCCATTTGAATCTTAGTTTATAATATGGTATACTTATACACTGGACTAAGATGTAATTGAATTACTTTTTAGTAAAGTTTTTAATATATCAAGACAATCTTTAATAACAAGAGTAAGACCCTGGGATTGACTTAAGGATAAGCTCATAGACAAAGGATAGAGTTCAGAAATCTACCCACATGTGTAAGTTGTACCTAACTCACAATAAAGGTGCCACTGGCGAATAGAGAAGAAGGTATAGTGCTGGGGTCATATGGAAAAAAATTAACCTTGACCCCTACTTTACACCATACACAAAAAATCAATTCTATATGGATAGTGCATAAATATAAAATGTAGAATGATAAAGCTTCTAGAAGAACTCATAAGAAAATATCATTATGGTCTTGGTTAGGCAAAAATTTCTTATGAAGGACACAAAATGCTAACCAAAAATTTGACCTGTTAAAATTAAATTTTTTTCATGAAAAGACACCATTAGGAAAGTGAGAAGGCAAAATACAAAGTGAACTTAAGAAATATAAGAAGTTCAGCAGGGAAGACTAGTGGAAGGAAATATGGTTATGCAGGTTCTTTTTTACTACACTATAACAAATAAATTATATGTAACCATTTTTAAAAGAAAAATAAATTCTGCTTTCTCTGTTTTTAGAAAAAGTGAGAAAACAGTTTTATTTAACGCTATTTTACATATGTTTATATATGACATACAAATTGTGAAAAGATTATCTAAATAAATTGGCTAAAAATCCTCTATGAAAAAGGGTGAATCTTTTGCCTTGTTACAAATGCTTTTATATTGAGTAAAACAAAGGCGATTTCCCATTGTAGCTTCTTGTAATCTGTTCTCTTACTCTTTCTAGTCAAATGGGAACTGTGATGTTCAGCCCATGGAAGGGCAATGATACATTGAGGTACTCTCTTTTTCTTTTCTCTTGTCCTTTTTCCTTTTATTATGAAATATTTATATCAAAGAATGTATGTAGCACATATGTGTTTCAAAGGAGATGCCTCTGCCTCTTGCCTCTTTTGAAATATTTAAAGCTCTTGCCAGTATCCTGCAAAGCTAATATCTATTCTATTTTGTGTTTTTATTTTCTTGTATGTATGTTATGTGTATCTATATATGTGTGTGTATATATTTCTTACATATGTACATCTGTACGTATATTTTTATACAATATACTGTTGTGCCTCTCTTTAAGCTTTGTAGAAATGGTATAATATGGTATGTAATCTCCTGAGTTTTGCCCTTTTCATTCAATAATAGCTTTCTGAGATTTATACATGTTGCTGTGTGTAGCTAAAGTTTATTAATTTACATTGTTATATAATATTCTATTGTCGAACTGTTGTTTTTATTTTTAATCCCTTTTCCTTTGGCCTCTTCCTCATCTTTTGACCCCACTTGTAGCAGTAGTTAAATCAACAAAATCATCAGTGGATTCACATGTATGGAGCATTTCTAGTAAAGAGTCGAAATTATGACTTAAAAATATAGGTACAATTGAAATCCCTTATGTTTCTACAAGCACAGTAAACTATATGATTTGAATTTTTATAGTAGGGTATGAACTATGTAGTTATAATGACAGCTGCAGGGTAGAAAGTTTTAACACACTAGAATGAAATGTATCTTGGAGACCTTCTTCATATCTGAAGATCAGCATGCTCCATATGGTGTTACTGAACCAATGAGTTTGCAGAAAATACTCCTATTGCTGAAACAGCACAAAATATGAATTACTTTTTTGTGCACAAATTTATTGTCTTTCTAGCTTAATGTCTATATGAATAATTATATGTATAAAGTATATTGATTGTAAATGTAATCTGCTTTATTTAACATGTAATTTTTCTCCAAATTCCAATACAATGATACTGAATGTTCTAAATTAGAAAATAAAAAAAAAACTTTCCAGGCCAAAGTTAATAGCAAGTTATAAGTTATGATAAAACTTAGAACATTATCATTCACTATAAAAATATAACCATAATTCTGATTTTTTTCAGTAGTCCATTTTGATATCAATATTAGTTTTAGTGAAGGAATATTTTATTTTCCATAGAATATGTTTCATTATAAAAGAACCCCAAAGAATTTATTATATAAAAACATAATTTTGTGTACATGCAGATATAGCTTATTTTATACATAACCATAGTGTTACAGTAAGTGTGGTAAGCCTTTTATTAATGTGACCACAGGCTTAAGGTAAATTATTTTAGAGGCTGACCTTTCTCTGTATTTGTAACTCATTCAACTCATTGACTTTTTTTTTTTAAGTGATTGCTATCAGATCCCATTAGCTGTCTCATAAGTCAGAATCATGGATCAGAGGGGGTTGAGTGAGGAGAGAATTGTCAGAAAAACTTGTTAGGATTTCTATTCATAAGTGACATCATATAGAAAGTTGAAAATTAAATGTACAATATTATAAATTTTGTATTAAAATACAGGACAATCAGAGACTCATCTAAAAGTAATTAAGGATAATCAAGTCAGGAGGATCTTGTTTCTAGGTTGCTCTGGTCAGACAGCACCTAGAAGATTGAAATAACTCTGGTGCCAAATCAAAGATTTCTCCCTCTATAATCAACCTAAAAATCTGACTGAGCTGATCCTAACAGTAGACTCAAACTCCTAGATAAGACAGAGATTTTTCCTGTTGACCAAAGCAGAGACTCCATTCATCCTTATATCACAATAGGACATTGCATGTACTTTTTTAGAAGCCTAGATCTAATAATAATAGTAGTTCTCTATGAAGCAGCTGAAACCCTGGTTATGAAAGACACTATTCATTTGTTTTCTTGAATGGGGAAGTCGTTATGAGGAGTGAAGGCTTATTAACCTCATTTGAAAAAACAGAAGAGGTAGAATTTTTATTCTAGTAAGTCATGCAACAAGGAAATTTAAGTTATTGCAGCTCCAGGGCAGCAATTACTTAGATATTGACAACTTATACATGTTTTACAAGCCTGTTTGCTCTCCTGTTCACTACTGAAATGTAGTTACCATAGCAATGAACACATCACATGGTTCCTGTGCTAGTTCTAAAATAGAGAATAGCAATATGCCATATGAGCCATGCTTATTTTCTGCATAAGGACTGCATATACAACTTGAGGCTATTCCATACCCTTCTCTGTAGATAGCTAGCTTATCATTGATTTAGAAGCTTTCAAAGTAGAAAGCAACTGGCAGCAGTATATTTCAAGTCTTCAACCTCTCTTGTACTATATGGTATGTATTATTTGCCACTGAGCTGAAAGAACAGTTCACTAGCTTTGACCAGCAGGGGCTCTGCTATTGTATATTTAACCAAATACCTTCTATTGGAATATCAGTACCACTCAGAAGATTTGGCGGGAGGGGCGTATATAGTATTCATGGAAACATTTTCTCAGTCTTATAGACCAAGCCTTAACCAATTTTAGCTTTTCTCCTACTGTCTTCTTTTATATATCAACTTAAAAGAATATAGGAGTATGCTTTAGAATTCAAGTTAGAGGAGGATGCCAGGCACAGCTGGAGGCGTGTTATTAGTTCCCTTTTAGAACCATTATTGCTCTGTAAGATTTAAGCGTAGGTCACACAGCAGTGTATCTATAGAAAAGAACTTCAGATTTCTGTGATTGGTGCTGTCAGATCCCTACTTCTGCCTTCTTCTTGCATTCTTTAAAGTATGTAGTAGGCTATAATACCTCAAGAAATAAAATAGGAGCACAGCCCTGTTACTGTGGATCTTATCAGATATTTATTTGAAACAGTCCAAGTCCTATGACATATAGAGAATGGTGCTACTCAATAACTACTTCTAACATGTATAAAATAAGCAATTAATTTCAGTTTGAACAGCCAGCTACACTATACCTATTGTCACTGGAGCTGCAAATTAAAATATGTAAGTATTCTTTATTGAGACTACTAGAGTTATGCCATAGATAATGGAAGAACACATTGCTCTATTTTCTCATTACCTTCTACTCTTGACTCACGTTTGTAAGAGAGGAATCTCAGATGTATTCAAATACAAATTAGTAAATTTAAGAAGCTAAAATAGACACATATATTTGACTGTCTACTACTACTGGGGATATATATTGAATTATAATATTTTGTTTGCATTTTCATCCACTTTATAATTTAAAAACCCTTGAATATAGTATTACATAAACTAGGTAATATCAGATACCTCTATATCCAAATAATTTATCACAAGGAAAAACAAACACCAGAGATGTCATTGCTATCTTGTACTTGAAACTTATTTTTTCTTGGACATTGTTTAAAAATTGGACATTACAAAAATAGATAATGCAGGAAGAAAACTCTCATAATCCTTCCACATCTCATGGTGAGATAATCTCAGTTATTAGTTTTGGGTATGTCCTTCTAGATTCTTTTTTATTGTAAAAATTTTAAATATTCATTTTAATAAGATTATACTATAATTTTGCTTTGCAGCTTTTTATCTAAGAAAATACCTAACCTCTTCTCCTGTTAGTACAGACTCATCTTCCTGATTTTTTATAACAAACACTCTAGCTCTATTGAAGGCGATTGGGTTGTTTTCTTGTTTTTGTTATAATAAATAGTGCTATCGTGAAAATATATGTACTAATGTGTAAATTTTTATAGGCTCAATTTCTAGAAGTAGAGCTGCTGATTCTTAGAAAATGAATATTTTAAGTTTTGATTTATTTTGCCCTCCCAAGCATTACTACTGAATCAAATTCCCAATTTAAATGTGTTTTTAAGCTTTGCCAAAACTATAAAATTAAAATGACATCGCATTGTTTTAGTTTGCATTTCTAGCATTATTGTTGAAGTTCTACATCTTTTTCTATGCTTACAAGCCATTCATATTTTCATTTTCCGTTATTTTCTGTTTTTCTCCTTAAATTTTTGCTTATCTTTTTCAGATAGTTCATTTTTTTCCTACCAGCTTTCTTCTCGTGTTTTTCTTTTTCTGTGTGTATTAGAGAAATCAATCCCAAGTTGACTTTTAAATGTTTCTCTCAGTTTGTCTTTCGACTTTATTTTTAGTACTTTCTTATATGTGAAAGTTTTTAATTTATATACAAATTTGTTAGTCTTGTCCTTTATAGCTTCTGACCTTTATTTATTAATATCAATTATACATTTCACATTGTCTATAGTCTGATTATTTGAGTTCTCTAATATACCAAATGTCTGCTGGATGATGGGTCCACTGCATGTACACTCTGAAGAATGTAACCATATCTGCAACAATGATGCTTTAGCCTAAAAACACCAAATTACCTAGAATGTTGAGCAGCTACTTCTGAATATTGCTATAAAAGTAACATGTAAAGTGCAAAACAAAAGTAAAAGCTACATGTAACAAATGAGTAGTTTGTCCTTTTCTGAAATTTAGTTAATCTTTTATGTGATTTTTTTAATTTACTGTTAGTTTTGTGGATAATATGTGGTCATCTTTCTAAATTATGCTATTATTATGAAAAGCATGGCTACTGGTATTTCACACAGAACAGAAAAAATTCCTTTAGATAAAAGTCAAACCACAATTTTCTTCATTCTAGAGACTGTTCTACAAATTATCAAATCGACAAGTACTTATTGGATATCTGTTTTATTGCTAAGCTCTTACAAGAAAAAAAGAGAGGTGGTGGAATGTTTTGGTTTTTTTTAAGATACAAGTTATGACCCTCTCTTCAAAGAGCTCGTGATCTAGTTTGGAATACATGGCATAAGTACATGAAAAGTTAAATAATAAAATAAGTGAGAATTACCAAATGATGTATAAAGGCCTCCTCCCAAAACCAAAATAAAACCGAACAGAAAAGTGTCCATCTCTTCTGCAGCAGCACTATCTGCTAAGGAAATGTTACTGGTCGGGAAGCCTTTGCTACAATAATTTCTAGAATGTTAAATGAAGAGATGATTTTTAAAAAAACTGAAGGTGGCCACTTTGCAAGAAGGCAGGAAAAATGGTTACCTGAGAGTTCACGAATTTAAGTCTAGCACAATATACTTATTTCCTTGCTTATTCCACCATTTGCCAGTTACTTTGTGTTGAAGCTTATTAAAATAGAAGTACCTCCTGGACATTGTAGCATACAAAATGTTGTCAAACATTAATACCACAGTGTGAGTAAATTTAACATCCTTTCCTCATCTGTTTTGGATAGGGAAGGAAAGAGAAGACAAGGAGTCTGAGGTAAGGGGGAAAGATAAACAGTATGAATCTGGGGATAGGAACTTTATACGTCTCAAAGTTTCATCTGAACATAGACTTCATCTGTCCGATATACACGTGTCTACTCTTCACATCCATTCATTTCATTGCAATTAATGGGAACAGTTAAAATATTTTAAGATGTTCACTGTTTGTAACTTGAATAACATCATTATACGAGTAGCATTAAACCAGAAAAGCAGAACCAGTAGAACCATATAGATATAGATATGGGGATTTGTTACAAGGTATTGGCTTATGCAGTTCTAGAGTACGGCTAAGAAAGCTCAAAGTCCAGTCAGGAAGAGGCGATCATGAGCAGACTGAAACACTGTGGGTATAAACTGTTTAGAGTCTCTCAGTTCGGAGAAAGCCTAAGCCCTCTTTTAAAGTGCTCACCTAATTAAGTCAGGCCCACCCAGGTTAATCTCCGTTTAGGTTAACTTAAAGTCAATTGATTAGGGACTCTAATTACATCTGCAAAATTCCATCACAGCAGCAACTAGATTAATGCTTGATTGAATAAAAGGAGAAGATAGTTTAGGCACACAATTACAAGGGTAAACAACCAATATTCTACAGCATATTCATTGTATTAGAATATTTTGCCCAACTATAGGCTAATGTAATTGTTCTGAGCATGTTTAAGATAGGTTAGGCTAAGCTGTGATATTTAGTAGGTTTTGTGTATTAAATGCATTTTAAACTTACAAAATTTTCAATTTACGATGGGTTTATCTGGACAAGGTTTATCTAGCAAACCTTTCCTGACTAGCCAAGTTGACATAATAATTTTAAAACAATTTAAACAGTAATTCTTTTCTTAACTCTAATTCACACTCAAAAAAGTACTTCCCCTACAAGTGTTAATCCCCACAGATCATTTTCAGTTAATGTAATCAAACTCTACTATCCCAAGTCACACTCAAAATAAGCTTGTCACTGGTCATCAAATAAGGGTTAGAACTAGAACGGTCTCCTTAAGAATTCATCTAAATCTATCCCTTCATTTTACAGATCTAAAATCTGAAGCCCAGAAAAGCTGTGAAGGTTTTTTTGTGTGTGTTTTTTCAATACAAAAAAGGGAAATTTCTCATTTAGGAATATATTTTTGCTGACTTGGTCTTTCACCTGAGGCCCTATGAGATTCATCTGAGAAGTAGGTAGAATACTAAAAGTACTCCATTTTTAGTAAATTAGTTGCTACTTTGTACTGTTATTGTATACAAGAGACCCTGGTATGTAGAAATATGTTATTATTTAAAAAAATACTTAGGATATAAAATCGAAAATCTGGATGTTTAATAACTTTGAAGGGATGGCTTTACAAGAATGAATATTGTCTTCTTTGATGGGTTCAAAACATATTCTAAGAGGTCTTATAAGAATTAGTGACTCAGTTTTAGTATTTCTCCATTGCCTTGCCTCCCAACTTTACCTTGTAATTTTTCATAATGGATCCTTAGAGTTTCCTTCTGATATAGTCAAGAGTTAAGTTTAAGTGAAATTTGGTTGTGAGGGTTTTGTTTTGATTACTTATATCTGGTACTCTTGAGCATTTGGACAACTGTCTCATCAGTAAAGATTCCTAAAAACTATTTATTAATTCAAGAAATATTGCCTGCTGTGTGCCAAGTACTTCTCTTGATACAATGATGAGCAAGATAGATGTGGTACAAAAATGAGACAGGAGAATACCAGCATTAGTTGTGGGAAGTATTGTTATGGGACATTATTCATGTTTTTTTTCTTTATGGCCCACTGCTTGACACACAGTAGATAGTTAGTAAATGCTTTTAGAATAAATAATGCCTATGTGGCATTTTTAAAGAAATATGAACTTTAAATATATATATATGTATATATATATATATATATATATATATATATATATATACACACACACACATATATGTACACATATATGTATGTCTGTAGGACACTTGGTATAGAACTAGGGTAACTGAGGCAGGTAGAAAAGCAGTGGAAGGTTCTGATTTGAGGATGAATTCAGGGACTTGGGTATATTGTAATGGGTATAAATACACTTATTGATTACAGTTTGTTTCATTTTCTTTAGAGATAATCTTATTTTCCTTGTTCTTCACCTCTAACCTCTGTTTGAAATGAGTACATCAGTTCATACTAATTGGAATTGCCAGTGACCAAGTGAATATGACATATCTATAAGAAAAGAGAGAAAAATGAGGTCCTTATTATGTTGCTGCATCACTAATCCAGGCTTTCAGCTAAATGCCAGAATATAAATTAGATTCCTTATCAAATGTGGCACATAAAATTTTAGGATCCTTTTGGTGTAGTACATGTGCTTTCAATAAATGCCTGCTTTGGCAAGAAATTAAATCAGAGTTCTTTGTGTCAGGTGTACTTACATTATATTTTATGCTTTATAACTTTAAAATTGTCTTTGTGAGCCAGGTCAAGAGCAAAATAAAATTTGGTTGCTGGATTTGGTATTACATTTAAGAAATATCATTTTTTTCTTTGGTTATTTCTGAGTGTTTGTTTAATTTTGTTTTTTCACTTAGGACAAAATTCAGAATCCATACACTGCATCTTCACTGTTCTTTAGCCACACTGGCCTGTTCTCAGTTTTAAAAACCATTACACTCTTTTTTCTGTCTTCTCAGGCTCTTTGCATATGTTGTTTCCTCTACTTTGACTTATTTTTACCCTTTTATTTAGTACTATTCACCCAGCAAACTCATACTCATTCTTTAAGTCTCAACTTAAATATCATTGTCTCAGAGATTCCTTCTTCATTCACACCACTATATCTCAATTAGATTCTCCCTTAATAATCTTTTCTGTATTAGTTCCTAACATAGTCCCTGGCACACAGTAGGTCTTTGCTAAGTGAAAGGATCAATTTAATATATTGAACACTTACTATATTCTAGTCACTATAAAATGCCCTCAAGGAACTTTCTTAACTCTCAGTTTCAAAGGACTATGTTATTTTGTAAATGCTATTCTTAGTTTCACTTTATGGGATAAAATTAGCAATTTTGAATGAAATAAGTATAAAAGATATAAGAATTTATATAAATGCATGTATACATATGTCTGTGTGTGGCAAGTTGCAAAGTAAAGTGAATATTTTACTGTGGTTGCTGTCACGAAACCATGAAAGCTACTACTTTAGTGGATACTGTTGTATAATAATTTCCTAACAAGTATGTCTAGAAAACAACCTGTTTCACTTGTCAACTTCTTCAAGCATCTCTCCTCTGTCTACATCTTTGACTTCTAACAGTTCTTTCTTTAGAGTCAGAAGCCAGAATCTCAGAAATCTCTCAGAAAGATCATTTAAATTAAATGAGCCTATCAAGATTTGGAGGAAAGCCACTTGAAAAAAAGAAAACGCTATACAGACAGTCTGCGACTTACAGTGGTTTGACTTATGAGTTTTTAATTTTATGATGTACAAAAGCCATATGCATTCAGTAGAAACCATACTTTGAATTTTGATCTTTTCCTTTTAGATATGCTGTATGATACTCTCTTGTGATGCTAGGCCACAGCAGCAAGCCATAGCTCCCAGTCAGCCACACAAATCACAAGGGTTAACAACCAATACTCTACAGTGTATTCATCGTGTTAGATTATTTTGCTCAAGTGTTCTGTGCATGTTTAAAGTAGGCTAGGCTAAGCTATGATATTTGGTAGGTTAGGTGTACTAAATGCATTTTCAACCTAACGATACTTTCAGTTTGCGATGAATTTATCTGGATGTAACCCCATCATAAGTCGAGGAGTGTTTGTATTACATTCTACCTTTAATTTTCAAAAACTGGAAAACTTTCTCTAGCCTAAGAAAACTAATGATATTTCATCTATTCTCTTTGATGGCCCATGTGCCTCAGTCTTGTGATTTTCCGAGCATTATGTAATACATTTTGCTTTTACTCCTTTATTCTTTTTTTAAATTTATTGGGGTGACATTAGTTAATAAAATTATATAGGTTTCAAGTGTACAGTTCTATAATACATCACCTGTATATCGCATTATGTGTTCACTACCCAAAGTCAAATCTTCTGTCACCATATATTTGACCTCCTTTACCCTTATCTACCTCTCCCCTCCCCTCTTTCTCTCTAGTAACCACTAAACTGTTATCTGTATCTATGAGTTATTGTTTGTCTTGCTAGTTCACTTTTAGTTTTATATCCCACATATGAGTAAAATCATATGGTTCTCAACTTTTTGACTTATTTTGAAATAGGCGAAATATGCCTTCATTCTGTTTTTCTTTCCAGGATGCTCTTTCAAGGTCCAACACAAAAATCCTTTTTGTCTAACACACCTTTCTTTACTCACTCTATTTCATTTTTTAAAATTCTTTGAATTTTCTCACTCTTTTGGTATGTATTTCTCAACTTTTGTATGCTATCTTATTATGTACTTGGTCATATGTACATTATTCTATATTAGAAGTAGGCCTTTTAGTGTGTGTCTTTTGTGTCCTTGCCCCTTAATCACATACATCCCCAGATCCTCATTAAAGTGACTTTACTCTTATTTTCCTTAAATTAAAGGAAATGCAATTTTAAATCACTTCCTGTGAAATTAAGTATGTCGTTGTTAGAGTACTTCACCTCCCCAGGGTTCTTAGGCAAAGTAAAACATTTGGGGAATTACCTTTTTCCCTCATCTTATGTCCACATTGGCTCTCCTAAATGCCTACTGTTAGCTTTTAATGTTCGATGACTGCTGCTTCCTGGGGTGTGAGAATCTTGGCAAAGGCTGGTAGCTTCAGATATAACTTTCTGTGTTGGATATTTTCTTCTGGTCCTTCAAGATTGGCTTTTTACTCTTTTCCTTTCCTATTCTGTGCCTAAGGACCCTAAGAAAATTGCTAAGTATTAGTAGCATGGATAGAAGAAGTAGATGGAGCTTGTGAGGCCCTAATTATTTAAAATCTGGTTTTGAAGCCCGAGAGGCCAGAAGGTTGGGTAATAGTGTAAGAGTCCAGAAAGGAGAAGTTAGAGCCCAGAAATTCAATTCATAGGTCTTAGAATTCAGCCTAGCTACCAACAATGCTCCAGAAATATTACTGTATCCTTCACATGTACTTGTTGAGTTGATGAAACAATATTGGCATAACTGTTCCCTAACAACTGAATGAGAGATTTAAAGATTTTAACAATTCAAGATTGCTGTCTACAATACTGGCTATTTTTAAACAAGTGGTCATCTCAAGAAGAAAATGTAAATGTTGCTTTAGGAAGGGGAGCAATGGAATAAGACTGTACTTGCAATTCTATTTTTCAGATTAATGAATATGATTAAAATTAAGATGGAATAAAAATTTTAGAAGACAGTTGAATAAAATCCAAATTGGATGTGGAATAAAGGCCAAATTGTTATTTTCAGTCATGTGGTGCCTATTTCCATATGTGCTAAAAATCCTTAAGAACTTGGCACAAAGTTCTGCTGAAATAATTTCTGCCTCTTAAATGACAGGTGCCTCATCTTTTATTGTAGTATTCAGAATCCCATCAAGTAAGAAAGTGCATAATACAGAAGATAAATTTATAAGCATTTACCTCCTAACTTTAGCCACAGAATCGTTACTGTAGTACATTCAGCCTATTTCCATATCCTTCCTCTCCTTCATCTTTGGCCTCCTTATGTCTTTATTTTCTCCTTTTCATTTTTACCACAATCACTTCTCTATCAGATGGTTCTTGTTTCTGCTTATGAATACATTTAAATTTCATTTATAAAATAATAAATTCTTTTATTAATTTATGTTTAAACCTAATGGGATTCAGCAGTAGTTTGAAACTTCAACATAATTATTAAATGTGGGTTTTAATACCAGGGATGATTCACATTTTCCAGCCTATATTTTATAATTTGTTTTCCTTGGCCAGGGTTTGTTTTAAGTATCCATGAATAAGGCAAAAGTTTTCTTGAATTTTGGCTTCTAGAAAAAAAGAATGAATCTTTTCCTGTCTTCTAAAAAGTTGCTTTACTTTTTACGGAAAGATATAAGCAGTAGAAATGACAGATGTTTAAATCTACTCTGATTTAGGCCAGTCATTTCTTAATAATAGAGTCTTTGCTTTTTTTCTTGAGGGGCCCACCCTAATAGTAGGCTGTCTGTGGTTGTTAGGTACCTTGTAAAAATTAAAATGTATGGTCACTGAATTTTAGACTAGAAGGACTTTAGAAAGTGTTATAAGCCTCTCATTTTCAAGATGAGGAATCTAAGAAAGAGAGTTTGCATCTTGCCGAAAATCATGCTAGAGGTGAAGTAAGAGGCAAAGTACAAACTGGAATGCCAGTTTCTTGATTCCAAATCGAGGACTCTTTTTATTACATTATTTTACGGAGCATAGAAAGCAAGCTGATTGTTTGCCTAAAACTCATTATATTGTTTTAATCTTAGAACTTGTCATTTCTGTAGTACTTCATTCTTTGAATTAAAATATTTTGTGTTTATTACCATTTTCTGATTTGTCATCTAAGGATCTTCACCTGTCTTCCCTTTTACATTCCAGTCTCTATACTGCTGCTAGATAATCTTCTAAACTGTAGGCCTAATTGTGTCTCTTACCTGCTCTAAAACCTTAATCTCTCTTACCCCTTCCATCTGCCTACCACACAATTAAATGAATTAAATCCAATCTCCTAACTCATTACAGACTAAATCTACCTTTCAAGTCTTAGTGATTTTCACTCCTCAGCTTCTCCAGCCAAATTAGACCAATCATTCTCAGGACATACCTCTCATTTTCCATATCTCTGTGCCGTTCCTTATGTATTTCTTCACCTAAAATTTTACCTGTCTTTCTAGATTTATATCAAATTCCATTTCCCTCATAAAGCCTTCTTTTGGTTCCCTTTTATTTTCAGTTGCAACAGACTGTACTAATTTAAATTTTTGTTTTCATTTAAATTCTCCTTTCCTTTTTTGTGATT
Source organism: Eidolon dupreanum (assembly GCA_028627145.1). NCBI lineage: Eukaryota > Metazoa > Chordata > Mammalia > Chiroptera > Pteropodidae > Eidolon > Eidolon dupreanum. Next base: position 43,957,503 of record CM053506.1, read on the forward strand.
ATCATAGAGAGTCATGTAACTGTGGAAATAAATGGTATCTAATATGTTTATTGGTTGTTAAAATTCTTGAAGCAGATAGAAGACAGTTATTGCTACTTTCTTTATTCCTACAATAGTTTATCAAAAATCTGCCCAGGTCATCACAACCAAGAAAAGTCCTACAATCACCATGCCTGTTCAGCACTCAGTAGTATCTGATTGACATTATCACAGTAGTTACATGGAGACTAGAGATATTCATCAACTATTTAATGCCTGCTCTGAATCTTTTATAGTTCCCAAATCTCACAATTTAAGCAAACCTACAGAATATATAAAATGTAGGTATTTTGCTTTGAGGATACTGAGAGTACATATTTCTCTTACACAATTACACAGAAAATTATGTCATCTTCTGTGGCAGCTATTTTCTCAGACACCGTGCCTAATAACACACTCAGTAATTTAGGATGCACCTGAAAAACTTTAGACTTGAGACTATTCACAATCTCTTATATATGCAGTCTGTATAGTTTTTTTTTTCTTTAGAATGTACTCTTGCTTTGTTGAGACTCTTGGTTTTCCTTGCCATCCTTTCAAAATAAGAAAAATAGAGTACCATCACTTACTGATTAACGGGATAATTGGAAGGTAGCAGGGCAGAAAGAGTTATCAATAACTGAAGATCTCTGTAATAACAAAACCACTGTTAAGTGTTGGTTATCCAGGTGAAGGTTAACCATGGTAATGGTATAGTGAGTTGTTTTGTTTGAAGTGAAGGTGGGAGACATGGTACCCTTCCCTATAGCAACCCACTGCTAACTCCAGGCTCCTTGCCTTCAGCCCTGCTGTGCTGATCCAGTACTACCTAATTACCGGGTTCTATTGTATTGGTGAGCTCATCTCAGGACCCTGTTATATCTAAACCATATCTAATCTACTCTGGCTAATCAAGAATTGACATTCCTTGTTTTCAAAGTACAGTTCATATTAATTAGAGATGTAACTCAGATTGTTCCCTTCACAAGGTTTTTAGAATTATTACCATTACTCCTAGATTCTATTTCCATCAGTTTCACTATGTGAATCAGATCTTGTCCTTAGAACACTAAACACATAAGATTAACTTATAATGTATAATCTCTTCTTTTGAAATAAGAAAATTTAGCATTGGGTCTTGAGCTACACATGTGGTGTGTGCATGGGCAGTGAAAAAAAAAATGGACATAAATTGCATTGGATATATATTAGTATTTATTTGCTAGAGGAAAAAATGTGTCATTTTAAAGTTGTGAAAGTACTGCAGTGGGTTATTGCTGGTTATAAGCTCATTTAGACTTACATGTCTATCCCACATGCTGCAAATTTTCTAATTATCTTGCATGTCAACAAAATAAAATAGTGTACATAAAATTGCTCTTTGTTGATAACTTACCAAGTCCTCAAAGTGAGTCAGGATTTACTGTTTACCCCTGTTGTTTAATCTGTGTGTAGGGTGTTGTTTTATGGGATTTTTTAGTTATTTTTATTGGTTTGTTTTTGCTCTTTTTGCTACTTCTATCGTAAATCTTTTGGCACTTACCCTTGTTATTGTGCTCTATTGTACTGTTTGATATCCAGTATCTACCAGTGATGTCTGGACTATATATATCTTTGAAAATATAATTTTAAAATTCAGAGTAAAATGGTCTTCCAGGAAGACTATTTTCCTGATTATTTGTGTGATACTTGGAAATGAGACAAATGCCAAAATCCTTTATGGTAACTTCCCAGAGCAGCACAACTGCATTTATGGCACAAGATATGGATTGTATAAATACTCTCACAGAACACATCAGACCAGCAGTTTAGTAAGTTTTTAGCTGAATGTTAGATCTCATTCTGGAACATCTTAATACACATAAGTAGCAAGATCTTTTTTTACATTTTCAAATAAGATTCTTTTAAATTAGCCGAACTCATTCAAATGCACATTTATTTAATTCATCCTATGTGTAAGGCACAGCTCTAGATATGATATAAAAAGTAGTTCCCAAAAAGTTCATAAACTTGGGGGGAGAAATAGACCATGTGAATAAATTATAACGCATTATAAGAAATAGCATAGTAGAGACATATACAGAGCACTAAATTGGTCGATTCTGATCTCACTAATAAAGTTTGAATCACAAGAAATCAAGTCATTGTTAATCTAATGCTGGAGTATTTCTTTGCATAATGTAGGTGAGTGCTTTGTCCTTATCATTTGGCAAATCAAAAAGGATTTATTATCTATTCTGTGCAGACAAATATGTTAGATGCTTTGAGGATACAGCATGAAAAAAAAGTGTTTCTGCACTGAGAATTTATAATCTAGCAGTAGAGATAAGCTGTCTATACAAGTAACTGTGTTTTCAATCTGTACATAATTGCCATAAGAAAAACCTTTACAAATTGAGCAAAACTCTTCTGCAATGCAGAAAGTCACTTCTGGAGGTAGGGAAAGAAGAGGCCATGAACAATTCAAGAAGGCTTCCATTAAGCAGAAGATGGCTGAACTAACCCTGGAGGGACTGGTAGGATTTTGACAAGGGTGGTTGAAGGGTATTCATTTAGTGCCTACATGTGCAAGGCGGCATGAAGGCAAAAAAGCCTGAGGCATGTTCAGAGAACATCAAGTATTCTAGTTTCAATGGCATCTGGTACATGTATAAGAAAATAGTAAAAGATCAGGCTAGAAAGGAAAAGTAGGGTCACATTTTGGAGGACCTTTGAAAGTCAGGCTATGGAACTGGGACTTTTACCTGGAAGCAGTAGGCAGCTTTTTCATCAAAGGCCAATCAGAGTTGATATTAAGGAAAATGAATCTAATGGCAAGGAGGCATTTAAACTGACTGTGACTGGTACCAGAGATTGGTTAGGAAACTTAGCAGTAATCTAGGCAACAGGTCAAACCCAGGCCTGACCTACATTTATGTCAGTAGGAATGGAAACAAGGCTATCGATGTTATAGGTCTTATGCTTATAAAATATACTTAGCAAAACTTAGAAGCTGTCCAACGCAAAGAAAAAAAAAGTGTCAAAGAGACTCTGGAAGTGAGGCAAAATATCTGATGCTAACATCAAATAACAAGAATAAGGGAAATTACCCCCAAAATGTAAAGAAAGACAAGATTGACAAGTCAATAACTGAATTACTAGAGAAACACTGTAATTAGGGAATTTAACAAATGAGAAAGAAGACAAACAGAAAGGTGATAGAGAACGGGAAAGAAGGTATGTAACAAAAAAAGTAGGGAAGAGAGCTTCTAGGAGATAGTGGGAAAATTTGAACTTTAAAACATCAATAAAGTCCCATTTCTCACCTATTAAATTATCCATTGGAATTGGAAGATCCAAACGAGAGAGCTTGACATGTAGGAGTTAGTGGGAAAAATCTACCAAAGACTTGAAGGACCAAAAATATTTACTCAACAAATGAAGAGTTGTTGGCAATACAAAGAAATTTTGAGAGGGATTGAAATTAAACCTATGAAAGAATAAAAGGAAATGAGTACTCATTTTCATATCTGTGCATGGCATATGGAATATATAAAGGATATTGTTGCACATTTGAACTAAGAGAAAAGGATTATTATAAAGGCACTTAACAAGGATACTGATCTCTTCCCATCTGAGATCTTCCTTTCCTGTTTTTGTTTTAATGTTTCGCACTTGTCAGTAATGTTCTCATTGTCTCACCTAAACATGAATCTAAACTGATTATTTATCTTGTTTTTTATTGTCTTTTTATTAATATAAGTGATTTGGTTTTTAGTTTTTTTGTTTTCTTCTTTTGTTTTGTTTTGTTTTTTTTCCCAGTAAATGAAGGAAATAAGACTCATCAAAAGATATACATTTTACTTAAGGCTAGCAGGTGAGAGCCTGCTCTCCATAGGACCTTCACTGGTGACTCAGTATAGAAGAAAAAAAGTCTATTTTCAAACTTATAATATCCTACTAATAGCATAATGCAGGAGTTGGCATTATTCTATTACTTTTAAACTTTCTCTATAAAAGTCCAGGTAATATGATCTCTTTTGAACTATTCAACTCTGCTGTGATAGCAGGAGTGCAACATAGTATGCAAATGAATGTGCATTACTGTGTGCAAGTAGAATTTTATTTATAAAACCAGGTGATAAACTAAATTTATCCTGCAGGCTGCTGACCCCAGGCATAATGTATTGATCATATTGTAGTAGAGCCCTCTCTTGTTTGAAAGAAAGAACCAGAAAAAAAATGGAAAGATTTTATTCGCTATCTAGAGCTTTCTAGTTAGTAAGACAAAAGCGAGGAAATGATGAAAGTATAGGTTATATCAAGTATTAGAGGGTTTAAAACTCAGTAGAGTTCTTCAGAAGTTTTCAAATATAGATTGCTGGTGAAGTAAGATGTTTATGATTTAGTACAGCAGCTATAAATAAAGAAACTACATCCTTTGTTCAGTAAGATGTAAAAGCAATGTGTGAGATGCTTAAGATAAATTGTTAATCTATCTTGTCTTTGCCCTGATAGATAAGCTTTTTTAACCAATAAATAGAGATTTGTTGAATGTGCCAAAATACTTTAGGATCTATACTTTAAAATGGATCCACACTGAACTTCTGCTGGAAATAATGAAGAAATAGGGCTAGATTTATCTTCCCTCCATAAATAATGTAAAACCAGACCAAAAAAATAGAACAACAGTTTCCATATACTATACAACAGGCAGCACAGGAGGGTGATCCCTGCGAGAAGGGAAACAAATGAGGGAATCCTCACAATTGCCATAGCATTCTGCTTAAACAGAGTTTCCAGTATGCAGTAAAAGAAGGGGGATTCCAAACCCAGTGGTCCAACTGAATTGAAACAGAGTTAAGAATTTAAGAAGGCCAAGGTGACTAGAATTTGCAAGAGAGAGTACCAGAGAAGAGAGAGCTACACAGAGACAGAGCACACATACTCTAAATATCTGCAGAGGATCCTCTGGAGTCTTCAGCTGAATACTGATCAGCACATGAATGTGAGGAAATTATTCAAGGCCAAGGTTAAAACCTTGGCAGAGTATTCCCCAAACTCACACAAGGCTGATAATAGTTTATGTCTCCAATAGCCAAAGTGGAGAAATCTATAATAAATGGAACATTTTATTTAGTAATATCAGAAAGATATTAACATCAATAGGATACCAAATTAGCTCTAGATTAAAAGCTACTCTCATCTCACCCAGTGAAGCTTGAAAATAGCCTGGAAAGGATTAGACTGTTTCCAGGTAACTTAACTGAACTTCAGAATAAACCTCAAAAATATAGAAAGAAACACAAAAAATCCAGGACCCCAAAGCATTAAATTTATAATTTCTAGCATCCAGTAAAAAAATTATCAGGTGTGCAAAGAAGCAGGAAAATAAAACCTATAATGAGGAAAAACATCAATCAATAGAAATGGATTCAAAAATGGTGCAGATATTAGAATTAGTTGACAGGGATTAGCATTTCTAAATATATTCTGTATTTAAAGAAGGTAAAGGAAAGCATAAGCCCATTAAGGAGAGATGTGGGAAAAAAATTTAAAAAGATCCAACATCCACAGATGAAAAATGTGTTGAATGAGATTAGACACTGAAGAAGAAAAAATAGTAATTAGTGATCTTGAAGACATAGCAGTAGAAGCTATTCAAAATTAAACACTGTGAGGGAAAGAAACTTCGAAACCAAGCAGTAACAAACTTGTGACAACCTCAAGTATATATATTTGGAGTTTGAGGGAGAGGGAGGGAAGACAGAAAAATATTTTAGTTATAAAGGCTGAAAATATTCTAAATTTGATAAAGTCTATAAACCCATATATCCAGGATGTTCAAGGAACATCATCAAATTACGTTAAATCAATGATAAAGAAAAAAATCTTAAAAGCAGCCAGTTTTTTTAAAGATACATTATATACAGAGGAACAAAAATGAGAATGACAACAGTCTTATCATCTGAAAAAAAAAAAAAACACAAGGTAGACCATGGAGCACTGAGAGAAAAAAATCATTGACCTATGATTCTATACCCAGCAGAAATATCTTTGAAAACAGAAAATGAAATACTTTTTCAGACATATAAAAGCTGAAAGAATTCATGAGTAGCTGACCAACACAGACAATTCAAAAACCCTCAGATCCAAATGCTAGCTATAACAGTTACCTGCTCTATGGTCTTGGACATGCTTTAATCTCTCTGAATCTTCAGATTTCCATCTGTGAAATATTAAAAAATACCTATTTTATGTGATTTCTATGATGAATAAAATCAAATAATAAAATCAACATTTGTTGAGTGCCTCCTTTGTGTCAAGCACATATTATCTCATTAAAATGAAAATAAAATACCCAATAAGAGGACTACTGCCCTGAGAATTTTCTTATGCTATTGTCTCTTTTACTGAAAACTGAAAAACTTGAGTTCTAGAAGTTAGCCTGAATAGCTAGCTATTCAATCAAATTTTGATGAATTAAATTTTTTTTCTAACTTTTCCTTAGTTTCCACCATTAAATATGCTTAAAGGTGGAAATGAACATCTCTCCTTAGAATATACATCTCAGCTAATAAATCACTTTGTGAAAGGGTTAAATATATTTAAAAGTAAACCTAATTTTTTTGGCTTGTGTTTTGGCTGCCTAATGTTCTTTTCAGTCACTTTTATTGAAGTATAATTTATATACTGTCTATCTAATTTTTATTATAAACCTATTGGATAGGGGCCATGAGTGTCTTTATAGCTTATACATTGCCCCACAGATTTTTTCGGCACTCAATAAATGTTAAATAATATTTCTATTCAGTATTCTACAGACAGGAAGCATATGGTAATAAATGTCACAGCACAGATTGAAAATCTCCAAAAAGTTATATGTTATATTCCTTGGAAAAGCCAGTACAGATATTTTCGTGAATGAAATTTATTTTTTAAAAGGGCTCCCAGGCTCATATTTTACTTAACGATTTTCTCTAGTCTTCATTTTCTTTATTTACAATTTAAAAACTTTTCCTTATTAGAAATAGTATATTGAAAATAGTATAACACTAATGCAGTCCCATAAGAAAGTATGTAAATGATTTTGTAGAGAGCATAAAGAAAAGATAATTCATAGTCAGAAAGAGAGCATGAGGAAAAATTTAGAGGCTTAAGTAACATCTTTTATGATATATTGTATAAAAAGAAATAAACATTAAATATTAATAAGCATGACTTAGAGGTTTAACACTACTTAAATATCTTACTCTAATCTCAGTAAGATACCATTGCTTCCCAATAACGAAAGACATTGTAAATTAAAACTAAACTTGATGCCAAAAAGTGAATTTCATGCAAAAGATAATATATCCCAGTTTATCTGTATTGAAAAAATGGTTAACCATAATCAATTATACAAAACTATTTAGATAGTATGTATCTAAATTACCTTATCACATTTGCTCACCCTGTGATCGATCTGTTGACCATGCTTTGATTTTGTAAGGATTTTTTTAAGGATTAACATAATCCAAATGAGAAAATATCTGAATTTGGCTGTGTTACTAAGTCTTGGATTCTTCATATATAATATGTGGATAGACAATCCAGGCATAGTTTAGATTGGTGCCTCTGACTCAGAGTCTTTCATAAGACTATCATCAAGATGTCAGCCAGGGCTGTAGTCATATCGCTGGTAAGAGAGGTTTTACTTCCAAACTCTCACGTGGTTATTGGCAAGCCTCAGATCCTCACGGGTTGTTAGTCATGGGCTTCTCCATAGAGGTACTCACAACATGGAAGCTTACTTCCCCTAGAGTGAGTGCTGAGAGAGAGCACGTAAGCAAGGGATGGTTGAACAAGACATCACTTTTGTCATATATTTATTAGAAGCAAATCACTAGGTCCAGCCTAGTGATAGGTTAGAGGAGGGAATTGTATAAGGATTTGAATACTAGCAGTCAGGGATCATAGGGAGCCTATTTAAAGGCTGCCTACTATGCATATGATCCACAGATAGCCCAAATCATTGAATGTACTCTGATTATCTGGAACTTATTTGTTTAAACTATCCAGAGATCTTACCAAGAACTTGAATTCAATAGGCAAAATGACTTTACAGTTTCACATTAAATATTTCATTTATTCCTAGCAACAGTCCAGCAAAATAGGTATTGTTGGCCTCAATTTCATTGACATAAACTGATACACTGAGTGACTTGCTCAAGATTACATAACAGGTGAACTGTAAAATTGTGATCTTTATTTAGCACAGGTGTTCTGATTCTAGGCCCTATACTCTTTTCGTTTCCCTGTAACTGCCTCCTGACCACTACCATCTTGCATTTAAAGCCTTTCAAAGAGAGCATTATCCATCTCAATGTGTACTAATATATGAATTTTATGTTATATATAGAGATGCTTATACATAGATTTATAGAGCATGAGACAGATAACATTTTGCCTTAGACTCTCATCTGCACCACGCCATTTAAGATTTACAGTATTGTTTCAAATATTATTGAGTCAAAGTCTAATGCCATTGTAAGATCTGCAACAGCTGTAGCAGTGAAATAGTATCTGTTATCCTAAAACTATACTTCGGGGTTAAAAACTTGTTGTATAGAGAGATGAACAAACAAAACAATAGAACTGTTTTGGTATCTCCATTCCCCTATGAGTTGAGTAAGGACCGTGGGGATTCGCAATGAATTTTCTGCTTCCTCCGTGCATTGGAGAAAAAGTAGTTTGTTTTGGATGAATGATTTCCTCTCTATGAATAGTCAAAAGTTACCTTTCTTTGGTCCTAAGTTGGACCTTCTCCCTTTTTGCTTCAGCTCATGAAGTTTTAGCCTCTGCCCAGGAATCCTCATGTCTGAGATTACAGAGTAGAGTGGTATAACATAAGCAAGCAGATTATAGTTCTGTGTTCAATAGTTCAGACCAGGAAATGGGAGGGCAAGGGTTATAAGCTACGGTAGTGGTAGTGATTAGTTTATACCTTTCAGATCACCCTGGAAAAAGAGGTGAATTTTTTAAAAGGTATTTGCTACCTTCTCAAAATAACTTTGTGGTATGGTAACCAAGAACATAGAAAACTACCTTTCTTAACAGAAGCAAAATAATAGCTACTACAACTAATTAAGTGAATTTGGCAATCCAGGATACAAAGTCAATATACAGGAATCATTTATATTTTTGTAAAACTGGAAATAAATCATTGAAATTGAAATAAGGCTATAGATATTATGGTTTTAGTTTTAATATTGATTATAGATAATTCTACTTTATAAATTAAAACTGGGGAGTTATCAAACAAAATGTAAAGAAAGTAGGTTTCTCCTCAATCGAATGCAGTAGTTTTCCTTATCTGAGGAGAGTATGTTCCAAGATCCCTGATTGATGCCTGAAACCATGGATAATATCAAACATATAGACTATATAATATATATTGTTTTTTCCTATACATACATACCTATGACAGGTTTAATATATAAATTAGGCATAGTAAGGTTATAAACAATAACTAATAAGATATAACAGTTATAATATTACTTTAATAACAGCTATGTAAATGTGATATTATTAAGCAAAGTAAGGATTACTTGAATGCGAGCACTGCTATACTGTGGCAGTTGATCTGATAATTAAGATGACTACTAAGTAATTAACGGGCAGGTAGCCTGTACACGATGAATAAGCTGGACAAAGGGATTCTTCCCATCTGGATTGGATGGTGTAGGACGGTGTAAGGTTTCATCATGCTTCTCAGAATGGTGCTCAGTTTGAAACTTAAGAATTTTTTAATACTGGAATTTTTCATTTAATATTTTTAGACTGCCCATTGACCATGCATAACTGAAACCACAGAAAGCTAAACTGTGGGTAAGGGGGGGAACTACTATAAAGGAAATATTTGTCTTTCATACATATACATAAACAAGCACTTAAGTTTCTCCATTCTTAAAAAAAAAAATCTAACAAAAAAAAAGGAAAAAAAAGTTTCTCTATTCTTTCCTATATAATCTGAGGATGTGCTTTTAAAGAATAGCTTGCTAATCCCTTTATCTAGGCTCTTAATGTAAGTATCCCAGGGTTTTCATTAACCATGAATTTCATCTTTTTTTAAAAACCTCCACTCAAAAAAAACTATACTTGCTTATTGTTTCACTAGCACCTTTTTTAGCCTGGCAAAGCAGCAAGCCTACTACAAACCCTAAATAGCGTGGTGTAGATGAGAGTCTAAGACTTTAATTATATGTCATTTTATTCACAACACTCAGTTCCAGGAAGGAAAAAATGACTTTGTTGTTGTAAAAGACATATTATGTGTGTATCATACATTGTAAACCAAAAATGATACTGTATGATAGCATAGACAACAGTGGGAACTGATTCTAAAATGTGACCTGTGAAACTGAGTAATAGTGAAAGTTATCAAAATGGAAAGAAGTATTAATGTGAAATCCAGCCTTCTCTAAAGTACTCTTTCCTGGCCTGTTTGATTTTGCTTTTGTTGCTTGTCATGCATGAATGAAAGTGCTTCTCTCTCAGGGGAACAGGAAAGCTTCTGTGTCAGTTGTTTATTTCCTTAATCCCTCCTCTTTTGTGATTTTTGATGTCAGATCTAAAATGGAAAGCCTGTAAATATAATGATTATCACATGGATAATCACCTGCATTAGAAACCGCCCTGCTTCTCTATTCTAACCTTAGTTGTTCTCCACATGTCACATCCACTCCGTGGTTGGATTTTAACCTGACTGCTTCATTAGATTTGTGAAACTCAGTACGTGGCGCCCTGGGGCAGCACAGATGGGGACTTGCTTGTTTTCTTTTCTCACTTTTACTGCAAAGGCACACTAAAAAGTCCTTTTCAATTTAGTGTGATCAATTCACTTAGAATTACCCCTGATATTTGGAATGTGCCTTACTCTTCTGCCCACCATGTATGCCCCTTTTTTCTTCCCTACTTTATGACTTAATGACTTTTCTTTCTGTCATTCCACGCAGTGAATCTGAGGACTAAAATTCTGCTTAAAATTCTTCTGGGTCAGACTGTTGCCCTATATTGTTTTATTTGTTTTGCTGAGAGGGAAAAATAAATGTTCCATCGATGTATCTGCAGACACCTTCAGATCAGAGGTTAGCTGTGGGAAAGTCTGCAGTGATGTGAGCCATCTGCCTTCTCTAATGGAGCGACTGGGGGCACCAGTCCAAGATCAAAGGAGGAAGGTGGGAGGAAGTTACGAGATAAGATCTTTTTAGCCATAGAACAAGTGCTTAGCTTTTCACTGATAGGACACAGCTTTGCAAACCTATGTGAGGGGGCTCTACAATAGAAAATTGAGTTGACTTTTCTTCAGCATGTCCTTTCTCAGTCAGAAATATGCTGGCACTTGGGATAGTTTACAGATGGGGAAGTGTCTTAGGGCCTGGTTTCCTTAAAGAATAGCAATCTGACATTTCTATGTGTATCTTGCAATTAGTCAGTTCTACTTTACCATAACAGATCACAGTTAATTGCTGCTTAGATTTCTATGAGCAAAACTACACATTAAAAAAGCAATAAAACTACTATATGTGAATTTTGAGTTTTTGTGTCTTAGTGCAATTTTAGTCATACTGATTCTTCACACTCTGGAATTCTTTCATGCCTCTGAAAGTTCCTTATAAATACGTGGTTCCAGCTGAGCTTTTCAGTTATCTTTTTCATATAAGAATTAGCTTGGTTAATTCTTGAATTGGACAGCTTGGGAAAATGCTATCTTGATATCTTTTGTACAGATATTACTGACTATGTGATATACATAGTTCTATTGTAAATAAATTGTCAAAGAGGCTAACCTTGCTTGCACTAATTGTCAAGATCATAATTGAGTTTTTTTATTTAATCTACATTACCAAGCCTAACTCGATCAGCCTATGCTTCTCTAGTGAACAACCTAAGGAGTTGTACTTTCAGCTCAACACTTTCTATTAACTTCCATGTTCAGCTGTAATCATCTATTCCAATCTTTTAAACCCTCAAAATGGCTCTTTAAATCTTTGTTATTAGTGTATTGGATCATAAGTACATACTTACTTTTCTCCCCAGTGTTTTCTTTAACATGTAGACAGTACCCAAATTTGTGCTAGAGACATCGACTGTACTTTCTGCCTTACATGGTTGGGTACAGCAGTCGTTTTAGTTGGGTTGGATCTGCTCACTACTCGGGCTCAAATCCCATCCTTCTATTAATATCTCTTGGCAAAGATAATTCTGGAGGAATGTAAGATGTAGAGGCTCTTGACAGTTGTCTGCAGTTTTTTTCATTTTCAAGGGGAAAGTGGAGTTGAAAAGTAATATTGCCTCCATTTTCAGTATCAGTACTAAAATTAAAATATATGCACAAAGCAAAGGGTAAAGAAAAGGAAAAGATTTAGTTGCACGGGTGTGTTTTTGTCATTTGATAGCCTTTTATAAGGACATTAGGGTATGTAATAATGTTCATCAGCTTGTACCCTTAAGATACTTAATATCTAGAAAAACATTGTATATTAAAAAACTTAAACTATCTTTTTTAATGTTCAACCTTTGTTACTCTGTCATCTTATATCAAAGGAAAAGAGGGGTTTGTTTGGATTGTTTTTTATAGTAATTTCAAATAGACAAAAAATAGAAATACTGAATATGTCTAGATTTAGAAGTTAACATTTTGCCATTTTTGCTTCACTTTAATTTTTTTTAAAGACTTCTAGAATTAATTACATATATCATGCAATTTTATCCCTAAATACTTCAGGATTAACTACTAAAACTTAAGGACATTTTTCTTACCAAATTGATGACTCTTGATCTTATCTTATTCCCATTTCATATCAAAATTTCTCCAGTTGTCCCAAAAATGTCTTACATAGCTGATTTGTTCAAAACATTTTCCCCTCCCCACTTTATCATGACATTGACTGTTTGAGGAGACCAAGCTCTTTTTCCTGTAGAATATCCTACCTTGTGAATGTATCCATTTACTTTCTCAGTATATCATTGAACTTGTTTCTCCTTTCCTCTATGTTTCCTGTAGACTGCAAGTTCTTGAATTAAAGTTTTGATGAGTTCATTTTAAAATTTTTTTGTCAGAAAACTTTATATATGATGCTGTGTAGTTTATACTGCATCATTACAGGAGGTATAGAATATTTGGTGATCCCATAATTAATGATAAGTGATCAGATCGATCTCTGGGTTAAGGTAGTGATGGCAACTTCATCCTTCCATTATAAAGTTATACTTTACTCCCTGTGACCAACATGTAATCTGTAATGTTTGATTCCATGAAATGCCCAGTTTGCCATCATCTTTTCACCTAATGAATTTAGCATTCATTCATGACCCTTGCCAAATAAATCTCATTAGAGATTACAACGTAGTGATTTTTCTGAATCTATACATTTACTAGCAGGCATTCTTCTGTACAGAAGAGCTTTCTGAAAGGTATTGTTTTAATTAAAAACATAACCACCAGTATGTTCCTTAGGTTTCAAATGATTGTCTTTCTTTTTTGGGGTCAAAACACCTGAACTCACTGTGACAGCTACAGTAAAAACATGCACTACATCTTCTTTATTCCAACTTGTGAAGTGTGTTGACATTATGCTGCCCTTTTTTTATACCAAGGAAAAAAAGAAATCTTTTTTGGTGTAAGAATAAAAATTGAACTATGCGGGTATATTGAGATAATTGTGTAAAAAAAAGACTGTTTGAATGAGTTTCAAAATGGACTATTTCTTCATTACCTAGCACTTTATAATTAACTGTTCTTTTTTTTTTTATTTCAGGAAGCTGCCACTTTTGCTAGAGAGCAAGGCTTTGAGGTGAGTTAACCCACAATTGCACACTAAACAGATCCTAAAGGTTTTTTCTAGCTGATAATGAAGTTCTTTTGGACAGTGATTGATGTGCTATTATACTCTCAGAGCCTCGCAGCAGTTGCCATGGAAACTTGGCAGTCGTCATGGTTTCTTTGTTCTGCCAGCACAGTGTTATGACGCACTCTGCTAGGTCTGCACCCAACATCGCCTACAGATGTTATTTATTGAATTTTGAAAAGCCTCTTGGGAAGCCAAGAGGTTGGGCACGGTTTCAAGCTGCCTCTGCAGATATGGGGCCTGTCAGTTTGTTCAGTTAAAAAGCTACCTCATTAGCTGCATTACATTTTATAAAGATTCACTGCTAAAGCAGTGGTGAAGCAAGACTAAATAGTGAAATATAATGTCATTTAAATAATTTCAACCCTACCACACGTAGATTATCATTATGCAAATTAATTTCCAAAAGGTTGTACTTAACAGTTGTTAGGAACTGATTCATTTAAATCTTGCTCATATAAACTTCCTGTTTGAATCTTGTTTTCTCCTTTTTGAGGGGCTGGGGGGATGGGAGGGTTCATTAAAACACATATAAATTTTCTGAAATTAAATATCGATAATTGGCTTTAATTTCCAGGTCCTGATTTTGTTTTTCTGATACAAGTGTTATTCTGTCAAGATTCAAAACTCCATGTGGTTTTTGTTGGCAAAATTAACAGACAAAACTATGTTTTTATCTATAGAATATCATCTTCTAATCAATTGTTAGAAAACACTGAACTCAGGTTAATTGATGAAATTAACTGTTTATGAGTTTTATGATTATCATATTTATTGAGCCAGCACTATGTAGAATGCTGTGTTCTAAACCACAATTTGGAATGTAGCACAGTAGTTATTTTTATAAAATTTAATCTGACTAGAGCTGAATATAGAAACTCTTTATTTGCATACTCAGTATCGTCTATCATCTACAGAAGCTGTGAGCATTGAATTGATATATTATTAAGCTCACTTTGAACTCTTTAGAGAAAGGTATATTAATTTGTGATGGAACTATTATTTAAATATACTAAAGGAAGATTCATTATTGAGCAAAAAAGTAATACACATGCATGTTATCCATGTCATAGGACTTGACAACCATAGAGCTTCCTCTTCTTAGAGGAAGACAGTGAGCATGTGGTGTAAGTATTCTAGTCTCAAGATGCTATGAAAAAATATATCAGGGTAGAAAACCTTGCCTCATAATACTCAATAATTGGAAACTACAATAATTTCTTTGAAATTTGCTGTTTTGTTTTTTTTTTTACTATATGTATTCTCATGAATATAGGGTTGAGTCACACGCAGAAGAAGTAAAGATTTCTAAGTATTTATTTATCTAATTTAAATTTTGCTTTTTAATTTCCAAAAATGGCAATTGTTGTACAAGACTAATGTAATCGGGCAAATATTCAACTTAAAAGTCAAATGTTTTGATCATGAGAATATAAGGAAATATTTTCATTCATTTTTAAAAGTTTCACTGATGTTAAATTTTAAAGTTAAGAATTGATATTCTCTGTTGTTATATCAATTCTTCACAAATAAAATACTGTAGAACATAAATTTTTATCCTGTTTTCTATGCTAACACAAAAAAATGTATTTTGATTCTAGAAAATAACCAAATTTGTAGATGATTAGAAATATAACCAGTTACTTAACAAATGATCATGATTCTGTAGTACCTAGAAAATAATTTTTAAAAAATAGTTTCTTAAGGCTAGCTAATTCATACTTTTATTGACCCCTTGAGCTACATTCTTCGGGTATGCCTAGTTTAAATTCAGTCTTAGCAACAAACTACTTTTTCTATTTTCTGCTAACCAGCACTATATCAACACTAACATTAGTTTTTATATATTGAATTTAAACTTGTTTCTTTTTATCATAAATCTGCCATAATTGATTATAGAATATAAACCAATTCGGTTATAATGGTATACATTATCTCCTGACATAGCTAAACTACTCTGTTGGTGATGTTGACAGTGATATGTTAGATTGGATAAAACACAATGTCTTGATGTGTCTGTCCCTAAAATATTATAAGCCTTGCAGAATATATGAGTCATGAGTAGAATAACTTAAAGTATAGTTAATAAAATATAATCCATGTATGGAATGCTGTCTAGAGAAATTCAGTGATTTTTAAATGCCAGTAAAGTTTTTTAGTTCATTAGCTAGTTATATGAAAACATAGGTTTGAATCTTGGTATTTTAAAGAATCAAACAAAAATCACTATCTTAACAGTTTAAGGTCTATGGAAGTGTGTCAGTGCCCACAAGTCTAGTGTGACAAATTAGACAGAATCTGCATTTTATCACTCCCAACTTTAATTTTACCTCTAAATTTTGAGCATGAATGAGGGGGGAGAAATGAAAAGATTAAAAAAGGAAAGGTGAGCATTTTTTTCTTCCTACCAGCGTGGCCATCCTACACTCATATTCTGTTGTATACCCCAGTCAGTTCCCAAAGCCGCTGGGTATTGCCATTAGTGATCTGTCTGCTGATAGACCAATCCAGATGCCTCTAAAAATAACCAGCGTTTATTCATCAGGAAGTATCCTCTGAGGCATTGTTTATGATATTCTGGTTAGCTTCTCTGCAAATTTTAGATAACCTTTCTTTTAAAAAAATATTTAATCTTTAAAATGAATTGGGTAATTTTCAGTAAAAAGAGGCAGCTCAGGAGGGCACTGGAGAATGAGATAAAAACTGAAGCTGGGCAGAGCACAAAGCAGAAGAGAGAGGATTTTTTTATATATATAGGTGATAGAAAATTGCGTAGTGCTTGATTTAAATGACAGACCTGCTAAGAATTTAAAATGACAATTCTTGGGGTAAAAAGTTTCATGAGGCCTTTTATTATTCTGGAAAGTCAGTTCAGACTGCAATGTGTTTTTAAATCTACTTTATCTTGAACTGAACTGATTAAAGGTTTGTATTTTTAGAACCAAACTAAAAATAAGGTACTTAAAAGCATGTTTCATTATGAAGTCTTTTGAAAGCTGTATCAAAAACTTATTTAAATTAAAGAAAATAGAAATATTCTTTGTATTTTCATTCTCTGTGCAAGAGTATGTGCCAAACAATGAAGAGAATTCATACGTTCCCTGCTGGATTATTTATTCATTTTTATTCCAAGCAACAAATTTTAACTTCCTTGATTTATATGTCTAAGATATAATACTTCTGACTTCAGAGGAAACAAATCAATCCTTGTCTCTTTTCCAGCTTTCTCCACAGACCCTGATTCTACTCAGAGGATTCCAGACTTGTAGTCTTTCTCTGACTAGTAATGACTCTATCTTACATGACTGAGAGAGAAAAGTGTTGAATCGTGCTAGCCAATACGGCACCCACTAACCACGCGTGGCTATTTAAATTGAAACTTATTAATATTAAATACAATTGAAAATTCAGATCCTCTGTCTCACTAGGCACATTTCAAGTGCGCTATAGTCTATAAAGCTAGATACTACCACTTTGGACAGTGCAGATATAAACCGTATACATCAGAAAGTGTTCCACTGATCAGCATGGGATAGAAAGTCCTCAGGGAGTATTCAGGAGCTGTTGATTCCCAAAAAATTCTTCAGGATTTTTCTAAAGTTTCTGTGTTCCTCACAAATATAAAGAATACAATGAATATCACCCAGAGTTTCTGGAAATAAGATGCTAAGTCAGGTCCTACTGGCTAAGAGAGTACAATGCTATTTTCCCAGGTTACTGCGTCCCAAAAGAGGACAGTTTTAAAAGATTAAGGGAAAGAGAAAAATTAATCTTCCAATTCTCTTCATTTAGTCATTTATTCATTCAACAAATATATACTGAGTACTAGCTATGTACCTAATATACCTAACACTTTGATAGACCCTGAAGGCAAGGCAGAAATGACCAGAGAGTGCACTGTGAAAGAGAACATGGGAGCGGTTCCTATTTTGGATATGATGGTCATGAAACAACTCTCTGAGGAAGTAAAAACTGAAAACTACAATTATCTAACTATGACAGAAAAAAAAGCAAAACAGGGAAACAAATTTCAAACAAAGGGAACAAGAGTAGAAAGACCTCCAAACAAGAAAGAGCATAATATACTATGTACTCCAAGAACTGACAGAAGGCCAGTGTGTCTGGAATGGAGTGAGTAAGGAGGAAGGAAGTATGAGATAAGACTGGAGAGTGACACATCATATCAACACCATAAATATTATAGGAGATTCTATTTAGAAAACAAAACAATATGGTCTGGTTAGGTGGGGCAATGTGTAGGAACATCACAATTGGTATTCTGTAGGAGTAGGTAGATTGTTATACTATAGTTTAATATTTGCACACCAGTTTGTTAGAAATGGAATTAGGAGAGTATACTCTTTAATTTGGAAGACAATGCTGAATTTAAGATGTGTAATCACCAGTGACAATAAAAGCATAATTTAACATTTATAAAATACTTCATAGTTTATAAAACCTCATTCCACATTTCATTAATTCATTTAATATTCACACAAACCTTTGAGGATACATAGGCCATGTATTGCCATGTAAATTCAAAAAATAAAAAATAGGCTATGTGACTTGTACAAGGTACAAGCTAATACATAATGGAGCCAGAACCAGGGCTCAGCTCTCTGAGTTCAGTACTCTTTACTATATAAACTATACATCTTTCGCTCTCATACCCTAATGTGTTGGAAGAGGAGGCTGGATTTCCAAATGACCAAAATGAGAAATATCTTGAAATTCAAAATATTGATATACACTAGGGTAAAATACAAGCCAGAATAATTAGGAAAAAATAGCAAACTTAAATACAAGATCAGTAATGACTTGTGAATGTAGCAGAAAAATAATTTAGGATGAACATGATATAGTTTTGTGATGACAACAGAAAGCATTTTGCTAAAATTCATAGAAGTAGTTAATTTGTAGGTAGTTTGGAATAGTAGTTAAGAGTATAATCCCTGGAGTCATACTTTATGGATGCTAGACCTGGCTTCACCATCTAGTACACTTATGACCTTAGGAAGTTACTTAACCTCTCCATGACTCAGTTTCCTCATCTGTAAAATGAGAGTGTAGTATTAGTACTTATTACCAGGAGTACTTGAGATTTAATGAGTACTTTAGAGTTATATATGTGGCTCTTGGTTTCTGCATCTATAAAATAGGCATATAGTAATAATATTCACTGGCTAGAGAAGTTAGGATTTAATAAGCACTTTAGAGCTATATACATGGCTCATAGCTAAATTGTATGAGCTTTCTTTCACTTCTCCCCCATTTGTTTTTTATCCTCCCTTATTATTGACCATAATTGAATTCTCAATACTGAGAACTCTTGAGGCCCCTTTCTGGAGATTTGAGGGAGACCTCAGGATGTGAAAGTTTTGGAAAGTATTAAAATGATTTTCAGTAGAGGAAAGAAATTAATATTTATTAAGTACTTAGCATGTGCTAAATATTACATTAACCTCTTTCACTATCCTTATTCTCTTTCACCCTCACAATTATTTTTAACTCTTTATTTTGAAAAATTTTAGACTTGGAAAATTTACAAAAATAGTACAAAGTTCCCAGATACTTTTCACTTAGCTTCTCCTAATCTTAACATCTTACGTAACCAAGGCATAGTGATCAAGTGTACTTGTCAGTCATTTTGTAGAATGTCCCTCAATTTGGGTTTGTCTGATATTTTCTCATAATTAAGTTGAGGTTATGCATTTTTGCCAGAAATACCACAGAAGTGCTGTGCCCTTCTCAAGGCATCATATTAGGGATGTATATGATATCCCAGTGTCTTATTGTTGGTGATATTGACCTTGATCACTGAGTTAAGATGGTGTTTGTAGTTTATCCTCTGTAAAGTTACTGTTTTCTCATTGTAGTTAATATCTTGGGGGTGATATTTTGGGATTATTCAAATATCCTGTTTGCCCACTACTTTTAACATCGCTAAATCTGATCACCAAGGTAAAGTGATATCTGTAAACTTTCTCCACTGTAACATAACTACTTTTTCTTTTGTAATGAATAACTGTTTTAGGGGGAAATACTTTGAGGCTGTGCAAATATCTTTATTGTCTTCAAGCTTTTGCCCACTAATTTTAGTTTATTTCTCTCCAGTATCTTTTACCATACTTTCTTAGTATTGTATATGAGGAAATGGAGCCTCAGAAAGGTTTATTTACCTGCTCAAGGTACACAAATCCAAGTATGTCATACTCTAAATCCCTAGTAATTTCACTATTCTGTTAAGATAGGTTAGCCCAAGTACAAGGGAGAAGAATCTATTGGCAGGAGGGAGGGAGTGATTACAAAACTAGAAATAGGTAGCTTTGGGAATACAAAATTGAGGTTTTAAGAAAAGTTTTATACTAGATGAGGATGAACAACTGAGGACAAGCAATGGCTTCTCAAGGCATAGTGAGATATTTAGATTTGGTGCTCACTGCCAGTTACCCCAAAATGACAGAGGGGTTTTGTATGAATTAGATGAGATACAAATAGAATAAAATGTAACCATCTGTAAGGATTTATGTTTTATATTTGGAAAGTTTATTTCAATCTTGAATTGCCAGTTTTATAAGATTTGAGACATAAGAAAGTTTTCTTTGATTAGGTTACCAAAGCCATGAAAAAATATATCTTCGCACAGGGTCGGCAGAAGACAATCGTAGAACCTCATTCTTAATTTATTTCTCATACCAATTTGAAGAAAGACCTCTATTTAAAAAAACATCTAGTACATGTGTAAGGTGCTGCTCCCATTAATAAAGTGAATCTATTCCTAGAGTTTGCCTCTTATCTTTATTAAATATGAACTGTACTCAGTCATAAGCAAAAATCCTATATATGTTGTAAGGAGGTTGGGAGAATATATGTGAGTCATCTTAATTAAATATATACATTAATTTGAGAGAGTGAATACATTGTTAATATGGCATTTTTTTTTATCCTTCCAACTGTTACTAGTCATTTGGGTTTTTCTTTTCTTTCTTTTTTTTTTTAACTGGTCATTTCAAATAGTCTGTCCCCAAAACTGAGGGAATTTCTTTTCTCATCTTATCCGAGTTCAGGCCTAGTTCTGTTTTAAAATCAGCAACCAAAAGTGGAACAGTCAGCATGTTTGAAAGGTCAGCAGCATTGTCCTACCACAAGTGGCTATCCTTTTCAGAAACAACAGCCCCCTGGAATTATATCATGTTAGGTGTAATAGAAGCTTAGCTTCATATATCATCTGTGATTACTTAAGTATTTAGTGAACAAACAACGTATAAGTATTTCACTAAAGATTGTCATGCCTTTAAAAATGTCATGGTTTCTGATGTTGTTTGTACTTGTTACTACTTGTCTGACTTGCTTACCTAAATTTTTCTGTCCTATATATCCTAATTAATTTGCTTTATGCCACTCAGATACATTCCCCCTCTGGTATGTGTTTCTCTCTCCATAACTGTTTGACACATTACACAGTGAAAGAGTACTAACAAGTAAAACCATGGGCAGTTTTAGAAGCCCACTGAAGTTATACATGGATTTCTAAATTATCTAAAATTATTGAAAGCATAATTCTAAAAATCCTACCCATAGCTTAAGAGTTAGATTTCAAGTCAAGAACATTTATGATGTAAAACTTGGTGGTTGCTTCATACACCTAATGTGAATAATAGCGTTGAGTCTTCTAGAATTAATTTGTAATTTTTTAAACTTTAGCTTTTAAAATAAATTAAGTCTGTAGAAAATGGTTAGCATCTCTTTCATTTTTCTTCTTTGAAAAATTTGGCATTATAACAACTGTGTTATTTCCAGGGTCAGCATAATTATGCTCTGTAAACATCTAAAATAATCCAGTATTCTTTTTACAAATCTTTTATTGGAAAATCGAAAACAGACTAGATATTTGCTGATATTAAGGAATTAATATTCATTTTTAAAAATATAATAGTTATATGGTTATGTTTAAGTTGTTATCTTTCAAATTTACAGATGACATTATGTAGTATCCAGGATTTGCTTCAGAATAATATGAAAGGTGCATGGATGAAGATACAGATGAAATAAGATTTATCATAAATTTAAAATGGTTACAGTTTGATGGTAGGCTCCTGAGAGGTTATTGTACTATTCTATTTACTTTTGTATGTGGTTAAAATTTTTAAATAATAGCTCTGAATAGATGTTCAAGCCTCTGTTATTTTGCACACGAGTGGCTAAATCCTTAATGTACTAATAAAGCTTTGCTTTATTGTACTGGTTTTGAGATTTTTTTTCTCCTTTCTATTAATAGACTGAAGACATTAAAGAAATAGCCAAAAAAACGCAAGCTTTGCCAAAGGCGAACTCAAAGAGGCAGCGAGTCGTGATTTTCACCCAAGGGAGTGAAGACACTATAATGGCTACAGGTACATGTGCAAACGATGTGCAGATTAATCATTTATAACAATTCTATATTCTTTCTATTATAATTCATTCAAAACAATGTATTTTTTTTCTTTTTTTTATCACTTTCATTTATTTTGCACATACACACATATACAACCACCAATTTGTTCTCTGTGTCTATAAGTTCAGGGTTTTTTTTTAGATTCCAGGTGCAAGATCATACATTATTCAACTCTCTCTGTCTGACTTATGTCACTTAGCATAATGCCCTCACTGTCTATCCCTATTTTGCAAATGGCAGGATTTCCTTCTTTTTTATGGCTGAATGAGAGTTCATTTTATATATATGCTGCATTTTTTTTTTATCCCTTCATCCATCAAATGGACCACTTAGGTTGTTTCCACGTTTTGGCTGTTGTAAGTAATGCTGCAGTGAACATGAGAGTGTAGATATCATTTTGAGTTAGTGTTTTCATTTCCTCCAAGTAAATAACAAGAAGTGGAATTGCTGGATCATATGGTAGTTTTATTTTTAATTTGTTGAGGAAACTCCATACTGTTTTCCATATTTGGTGCACCAGTTTACATTTCCACTAACAGTGCACAGGGTTCCCTTTTCTCCATGTCCTTGTCAACACTTAATTCTTGTCTTTTTGCTAACAGCCACTCTAGCAGGTATGAGGTGATATATCATTGTGGTTTTGATTTGCATTTCCCTGATTATTAATGTTATTGAGTACTTTTTCACATACCTGTTGACCATTTATATATCTTTTTTGGAAAGATGTCCATTGAGATCCTCTGTCTATTTTTTAACTGGATTTTTTTTTTTTTTTTTTTTTTTGCTATTGAGTTGTATGAGTTCTTTATATATCAGATACGTGATTTGCAAATATTTTCTCCTATTCCATAGGTTGCCTTTTTATTTTCTTGGTGGTTTCCTTTGCTGTACAGAAGTGTTTTTTAGTTTGATGTAGTCTCACTTGTTTGTTTTTGGTTTCAAATCTAAAAAAAATATTCATTGCCAAACCAATGTCAAGGAACTTACCAACCCTGTTTTCTTCTTAGAGTTTTATGATTTCAGGTCTTACTTTTAAGGCTTTAATCTATTTTAAGGTAATTGTTGTATATATTGTAAAATAGTAGTCCAGTTTCATTCTTTTGCATGTGGCTTCCAGTTCACCCAACATCATTTATTGAAGAGACTGTTCTTTCCCCACTATATATTTGTGTATCCTTTGTCATAAATTAATTGACCAAAAATATGTGGGTTTATTTCCAGGCTTTCTAGTCTGTTCCATTCATCTCTATGTTTGTTTTTATGCCATTACCATGCTGTTTTGATTACTATATCTTTATAATATTGTTTGAAACAAGAAAGTGTGACACTTCCAGTCTTGTTCTTTTTTCTTAAGATTACTTTAGCTATTCGAGGTCTTTTATGGCTCCATATAAAATTTAGGATTATTCATTCTATTTCTGTGAAACTGTACCTTTTACAATTTTTTATTTTAATGAATATACCTACCTTCTATCTTAGTAAAAATGATTTCATTTTCAAGAAGATGATTTATGAAAATTTGGTTGAGTAAATCCACCTTGATTTAATTTATTTACTTTAATATTTTGGAGATATTGTCAATCTAGAAATGGCTTTTATGAAAAAAATAAATTGTAATTACCAAATACCTATGTTCAAATAAAATGAATTTATCCAACTATGAACAAATGAAATCCAGAAGAAAGTTACTTCCTCAGTTTTAAATTTGAAGAAGAAACCTCACTTCAGTTTTTTTTCAGCCATCTATTTTATAGCACTCATAGTCATAAGAATTTCATCTGGTCAACAAATATTTTATAGATTAAAGTGATTAATATAGTCAATATGATGCTACCTACTATTAAAGCCAAACTACAAACCTTTTAATTCTGCCTAAACCATTAAGATAAAAACCAATCAGTTAATTAATAAATATTATAAACAGCCATTATTATCTTTGTGTTTATTCAGTATTCTGCTGAAATTTCAGGTATAAGCCTTAAAAATCTAACTTGGAAATAAAATTAATATACATCAATATATGAATACAAGAAAATATAATTATACTTCTTTGTTATTGGTACAGATTACATGGGTTGTATTGACCCAGAGAAGGAAATCAATAAAGCTTGATGGAAGATGTTATAGTGAATATAAAGTAAATATTTGTTGAATTAAATTTATAAGCCTGAAAAGTGTCAAAGGAGAAATTATTGTCAAATTTTGGGGAGTAGGTACCCTAGAATTAATTCATTCCAACTTTTTTAGAATTGTCAAAAGCAAGATTCAGAGATTTACTTCAAAAAACATTTCTCTCAAAATAATTCAGTGAGTGGCAAATAGTGAAATAGGGTTACAGATGAAATGAGATTCATCACAAATTAATAATTGTGGAAACTGAGTTGATGGGTATATGGGGGTTGGTCATTATGCTATGACCTCCACTTATGTATATGTTTAAAATTTTCCATAATTAGAAATATAAGAAACAGAAAGACAGAAAAGTAAAAATTAACTTTTCAAATAAGATTCAGAGATATTAAGTGGTTTTCCCAAAACATACTGATATCCTTGCTAAGCCTTGAATTCTAGGAAAGATTTAAAGAGAGGAGGGCAATCCAGTCAAAGATGATCATCTGAGAACAGGCACCAGGTACTATATAATGCTTTATTTTTGTGACAGGGAAAGCCAACATGTTAATTTGTACAAGAGAGAAAATAAGTCATGAAAAGATATTCCTGCATTGATAAATATCTGAATTGTTGTCTTCCTATAATATACTTACTATAGTCTATGCCCTATTCCTGTTTCAGCAATGAACATCATTTGGAAAAGTGAAAAACATGCAGACTTCTTATCTTATAGAAACTGTCGCACTGCCTTCAGAGTCATAAAATGCTGTTTGGTTGCTCTTTATGTAGGCTTTTATTCTAGATATACATATTGTACCGGTGTCTTCTTCATTGTGAATTTGCACAAATTTTGCAAAATTGAAACCTTTAAAATTAGCCTTCCCATGACTGAATTTCCTTATCAACTCATTTTGTTCTTTATTAAATGTATTAAACCATTCTTAGGAATGCTAATCAGCAGGAATTTATTTGAGGAAAGACACTAGCTAATCTTTGCTGTTCCTACTATATGAAAATGAACTTAAATTAGAGGATGCACTATATCTGCAATGCATGATAAATACAAGATGGATAGAGAATCTGTTCGATGGTGTCAGCTACAAAAGCAAACATGATAAATGTTAATGCAGTTTTGAGCCCTGGGATAAGCTATTCAGTGCACAAGCATAGCTGAATCTCTTTGCTATGTTGTTATTCATGGCAGCCAAATAAATGTCAATAATAAAAGAGAATTAAAGATTTTCATTTCCCAGAGGCAGTCCTCTAATACGGCTTGATCTTTCATTTCATTTGTAATTCGTTCTCATGTCAGGATGCAATCATTCGCCAGGCTCTGGGTGTCATGTTAAGTCATTTAATAATGATTAAGAACATAAAAATGCTTGGCCTGTGGGGCAATCCACAGAAGAGATGCCAATTTGTTATTGTTTTTCCTTCTTTCCTCTTGAATATGGATCAGCTTTTTTCCACCTCCTAGCATTAAAATACTAATGGAAAATGGGGTCCCTTAATTTACCATAAGTGACATTCCAGAATGGCACAAGGCAGTGCTAACACACTTATTAAAACACTAATTAGGAATCATTGTTCCTTAAACCTCACACTGTAGAGTATTTTTAAATGATCAATGCTAAGTTTGTGGCAATAATATAACAAAATCAGGTTCCTTGATATTTAATTCTAGAGATATTTCTCCTTTTGTGATATGGTATCTATAAACCACTTTTCCTTATTTTATAAATGTAGTTCTTTGACTTTCTCTACTCTAAGTTGCCTGTGAATCTTAAGTCTTTTCCACTTACCCTATTTTTTTTAGCCATTGCTGTTTTTCAGTTGAGTATGCATCCTCTATATCTATCGAACCCAATGGTTTTGTCACATATCATTGTTTCATTGCTTGCAGGCTAAATGAATTCCAAGTCTTCGGGGGTTACGGGAGGACCCTCCTGAAAGTAATAAAAGTAAGAGTCTGGGAGTAAAGGACAAGAAAGAAAATACGATTCTGTTCATTTTGATCCTTTTAATAAATGTTGAATGAACTTGTTAGGTCTGATGAGAGTCGGGGTCAAGGAAATCACTTCTGTGTCTATAAACTTTACAAAACTAAGATTAAAGATTTTCATTATCTACTGGACAGCAGATACTAATGAGGTCTTTATATATGAACATCTTATTATATTAAATATTGTACTGAAAAAATATACGTACATAAACATATACACACGTATACACATATATATATACACGTGGTTTTATAGGTTTATATTTCTCCAAGTTTCTGTACTAAATGTGCACTAACAACTAGAAAAACAATAAGTATTTTATTCTAAATTGAAAATAATACATTTCAAACAGTGGTTCTTATTAGAAAATGGAAGAGGTCCATTGGAGAATAAATTGTAGACTTTTCTGAATACTTTCAGAATTCTTTCTGGGCTGTTTGAGTTGTAATTTTGCTCAAAGGGAGAAAATAGATTAGGTCAGAGGTTTTCAGCTGGAAGACTGGTACAATTATATCAGAATCACCTAGTGGGCTTTTGGTAAATACAGCTCTATAACACCTTCCACTCAATCTGATACATCCCTGTAAAGAGTGTTCAAATACACATCCTCAAGATGTGTGAGAATGGGGGTGGTGGAGTCTACGGGAAAATGTGTGTAAGGTTGTGTATTTGTTGAAAAAAAAGCTCCCTTAGGAGCAGTTCTGCCTATTCTTCATCTCTCACTTTGAAAACCATTGGATTAAGTGATCTGATAATGTTATCTCAAGTTTTGTGATCCTGTGGTATAATGGAAGCAGAACCTTTTAGCAACTAAGCATCTATTACTTCAATAAGACAAGCCTTGGTGAATGCTTGTCTTTCTCCTTCAATCACAAAGTATCAAGAACCCATCCACTATGACAGATAATGTACATATCACTTTAAATAGTCTCCTGCCTTTGAGGA
The DNA here is from genome assembly GCA_028627145.1 of Eidolon dupreanum. Lineage (NCBI taxonomy): Eukaryota > Metazoa > Chordata > Mammalia > Chiroptera > Pteropodidae > Eidolon > Eidolon dupreanum. The sequence continues at coordinate 43,984,886 of CM053506.1, forward strand.
GCTTATTATTTATGATAGTCACATCATAGTGCCCTTTGTCATTTCATTACGAGTAAATAGGGTTATTGAAGTTACTTGTCCTTATGTTCCTAAATCCTAAAAGAAATTTGTCACCCCATTTGCTAGTTAAGATTTCATGTTCTCTGAAAACACTCAGTGCTGTCCATTACTCTACAAGATAAGGTCAGTGTGGTTTGCAATTTTGATAGGCATAAAGCACAGAAAATGCAGTAGGAAATGCAAACTATAACGACAACAATCTCAGCAGCTTGTAGAATAGTGTCTGCACATCATCACAATTCGTACTGCTACAAAATGTTATTATAAATCATTTTGAAAATGTTTTCTCTGCTACGGCCAAACTAACTTTAAATGATGATCTTGCTGGCATAGGTTAGTTGTGGTGTGGATAAAACAAATCAAGTAGCATACTTTTAGAATGTTTGTATATGGCATTCATAGAAAAAAATGTTCTTACCAGATGAGATTTTAAAGAATATATATTTCTTAACTATGAATGTAAACAACCCTAATTAATCATTAATTCATGTTACATTTTTAGATTTTTGTAACTGCAAAAGACAGTGTTATTTATTTAGCCAAGGAGTCAAAAATAATTTAGATTATTATTTGAAACATGTGAAACTGTCACATTCCTAACAAAATAATATCTATGGGGCATGGTTTGTATGGTTTAGTGATCTCACGTCTGTCAAGAAATGAGACTTTTTTCAACTCCCACCTTCCTATCAAAACTAGAAAGCAAAATGGAAGACAGCCTACACTAGGCAAATGTTAGCCCTGTAATAGTATTTCTGAAAGGACCTTTAAGTCAGATTTATTGAGGTATAGATTACATGAAGTAAAATGCACACATATTTTACTTAGTAACAATGAACAACCACTGTAATCAAAATATAATATATCTTGTATACTTTGTTTTGATGTATGATATGCATACAGAATTGGTGCAACTTTTTATTAGGTGAACACACCTTTGTCACTACCACCATATCAAGAAATGGAACACTTCTAGAACTTTAGAAGCCACCTCTTGTGCTTCTTTCCTAATCATTATTCCCACCAAAGGTAACCATTATTTTGGCTTCTTCTGCTAACAATTAATTTTGACTTTTTTTGAAATAGAATCACCCAGTATATAGACTTTTTTTCTTTCTCCGTCCCCATCCTTTTTGAGCATTACCTTACTTTTTGACAATACAAAATTCTCTAGGCTCTTGTATTTTCCCTGCCTTAGTCCTAGAATCAACCACTTCTTCAAATAACCCATGTTCCTTATATTGGCAAATGTTATTTAGACACCCAGGTCTGGGTTCTAGGAAGGCTCATCGCTCTTGAGTATTGTTACTTCTAGGCCCTCTTAGCAAATAGATTGGCAATATATGTATGTATAATAGTCCATGGATACACACCGATCTATATTTATTTCTATAGCTATCTGTTTATATACATAAATTCTATGAGGTCAAACTGATAACTTTGATTCCAGTCTAACAGCACTGCACTGTTCATTCTTGCCTTCTCCCTTTCCTTATTTATAACTTCTTTCTCTGACATTGACAGTTCTGGCTCCGATTACCTAAAATATATTTATTTGTTTATTTCATCCTAAAGTATTTTTTACTTGTTTACCCATACCCATGTGAGAAGCACATTTTTTTACTAGAGTACAGTGTTCGTTTATAGCTCTTTTTGTCTTTAGCCCTATAATGTCTAGTCAAATACTATTATCCAAAGTAACTTTAGGTTAGTTCTTTCATTCCATCCACTTCAGTGGGGTTACATTATTCTTTTGTAATACAATTAGGTTAATTTGTTAGAGCTTGTATTCCATTTTTGTTTCCTTTCATATCTGGGTTGGTGTTTTTAATAAGTAAAATTCACTCTTTACAATGTCGAGTTCTGTGTGTTTTGACAGATGCATAAGATCATGTAGCCACCGCTAGAGTAGTGATACAGAAGAATTCCAGTTTTCTAAAGTGATGGTATTAATTTATACTCCTTCCAGCAGCATATAGAATGGCTTTTATTATTCCACATCTTCACCACCATTTGCTACTATTCATCTTTTACATTTTATCCATTCTGGTAAATATATACTAGACTTTCATTGTGATTTTAATGAATTTTTCTCTTTCAGTGAGGTGGGACACCTTTTCATCCCCTTATTAGCATTTGGATATCTTTTGTGAAGAACTTTTAAACTCTTTTGCCCATATTACATTGTCTTATTGATTTGTAATTCTTTTTACAGTCTGCTTACAAGTCTTTCGTTAGAAAACTGTAATGCAAATATACTGTCCCACTCTGTAGCTTTCCTTAACACTCGTCATGGTATCTTTGATAAATAAAAGCTCTTAATTTTAATATAGTCCAATTTATGATATTTTCCCCTTATGGTAAGTACTTTTTGTGTTCTCTTAAAGAAAATCTTTTCATATCCCAAGCTCATGAAAATATTTTCCTATTTGTTCTTTCTTCCCAAAACTTTTTATTTTTTACTCTTTTCCTCTTGATCCACAGTCCATATTGAATTAAAATTAATTTTTATATATGGTGTGGGGTAGAAGGCATGATTCATTTTTTCCTATATGACTAATCAGCTGACCCATCATCATTTATTAAAAGGAAGATTTTTTTTCCCCTAACTGAACTAAATTGACACCTTTGTCACATTTCAGATGACCTTATATTGGTGAGTCTTTTTCTAGACTTTCTATCCCAGTCTTCTCTTTATCCTTGTACCAGTTTACATTTTTTAATTACTTAGTTTATAATCAGTCTTTTTACCTGGTATGGTCTTCCAACTTTGTTCTTCAAGATTCTCTTGGTTCTTCTTGGCCCTTTGCATTTCTACATAAATTCTAGAATGAGATTGTTAAAAAGTTAAAATTTTTTTTAATCCTTACTAGAATTTTTATTCAGGTTATATTGAATCTGCAAATCAATTTGGAGAGAAATGACATCTTTACAATATTGTGTCTTTCAATCCATAGAGTATTTCCCTTTATTAATTTAGGTGGTCTTTAATTTTTCTCGACATGTTTATTAGTTTCAGTGTAATGATCCTGTGTGTGCGTGTGTGTGTGTGTGTGTGTGTATATGTGTAAAGAGAGGGAAAGAGAAAGATTCCGAACTATTTGTTTTTGATGCTATCCATTTTTAAATGGTATCCTTTTAGATTTCAGTTTCTGTTTATTTTTTATTGGTATATAGATTTTTTATAATGACCTTGTTTATACTAATTAATTATAATAATGTATCTGTTGATTCTTTTGAATTTTCTATGTATATAATACCATCATCTGTGAATAATGACAGTTTCATGTCTTCTTTTCCAGTTTTTTACTTTCTTTTCTTACTGTTCTAACTAGCACAGTAAAGCACACTGAATATGAGCACAATTAAAATGGTTATAGTGAGCATCTTTGTCTCATTCCCAATCTCAGGTGAAAAACCTTCAGTATTTCATCAAAAAGGACAATGTTTGCTAGTCTATTTGTAAACACTTTATCAGATTAAGGGAGTTTCCTTCCATTCATAGTTTGTTAAGACTTTTGTTGTTGTTGTTGTTGTTGTTGTTGTTGTTGTTGTTGTTAAAATTTTTTAATCATCAAAGAATATTGAATTTTATCAAATAACATCTGCATCTATTAAGATTACTATATGATTTTCTTCCCTTTTTTCTTCTAATGTGTGAATTACAGCTTTATTTTTGCAGTGGTAAACCACCTCTGCATTTTTTATATAATCTCACTATAGTCATGATATTTTAATTTATCATTGGCTTGGACTGGGTTATATTTTGTTTTAAATTTTTGCATGTTGTTTGTGAGACTATGTCTGTAATTTTCCTTTCTGTAATATCCTTGTTAGTTTGGGTAGGAACATTATGATGACCTTATAAAGTGAATTAGAAAGTGCCTTTTTCGGTTCTAGAAGAGTTTTATAAAATTGATGTTATTTCTATGTAAATATTTGAAAGAGCTCTCTCATCAGAATATCTGGGCTTAGCAAATACTTTGTAGGATGGTTTCTCATTACAGATTCAGCTACTTTAATTGAATAGCAATGTTCAGTTTTTTCTATTTCTTCCTATACCAGTTTTGGTAAGTTGTATTTTTCTAGGAATTTTTCTAATTTATCTAAATATTCAAATTTATTAGCATAAAGTTATTTATAATATTCTCATCTTTCTAATTACTGTTAAGATCTGCAATGATTTTTTTTAAATTCCTGATTTGGGGATTATATTTGTGTTCTTTCTCTTTTTCCTCAATGACTCTTCCTAGAGGTTTAGTTTAGTTTGGATTTTCCAACAAGTAGATGCCAAGATGAGGTTACACATTCAGATTTACTAAAGGAAACACCTGTGAGGGAAAATAGGGTGGGAGCCAGAGGAGACAGGGAGATCTGTTAAATTGTAGTACGGGTCTAACCCCTGTGATGTAGAGCGGAGGAAGGAAGGTTGGGCAGTAAGAGGTTTAGATTGCAATATAATTAAAATTTGATAAGGTCAATGGGAAATCCTCAAGCCAAAGTTGCCCATCAAGCAAAGTTGCCCAAAGAGCCCACATCTCTCAGGAATAGATCTCCATAGTATCTCTTCTGTGCTCATAGGCTCAGTGTGAATGCAGCAGTAGATTCAGAGCACAGCTGGGGCCATCAGTCAGTAATGCTCCACATGGCAGATCTGAGAGCCACAGGTTTATCAATTTTATTAGTCTTATAAAGAACCAACTCTGCTTTTGTTGATTTTTCTCTATTGTATGTTTATATGTATTTTTTTAATTTCTGATATTTACTATTTTCTTCTGTTTTCTGTAGTTTAATTTGCAACTTTTATTGTCTTAAAATTTTTTCATTTTCAGTTCAAAATGTTTTCTAATTTTTATTGTCATTTCGTTTTTAATCCATAAGATATTTAGAAAGTTTTGCTTAATTTCCAAATATTTGGTGATTTTCTTATTTGTTTTTAATTTTTGGTTTAATTCCATTGTGTTCAAATGTGCTGAATGCTTTTAGTTATTCAAAATTTGTTGAAGTTTTGTCTTCTTGCACACTGTATGGTCAATTTTATACATGTTCTTTATACATTTGAAAAGAATGTATATGTTGACATTCTTAAATATGGTCTTTATATATGCAGTTAAGTTTGTTGTCCAGATCACTTATACTATTGTTTAGTTTTTGTCTGCTTGTAATATCGGTTCAGAGAGGTTTATTAAAGTGTCCGGCTGTGATTGGGATTTGCGTATTCTCCTTTTGGTCTGTCAACTTTTGCTTTATATATTTTGAAGCTATCTTAGCACATATATATAAGTTTAGAACTCATATGGATTGAACCTTTTATCATTGTGAGATATCCTTTACCTCTAATAATGCTTCTTGCCTCAATATTTGTTGTTTCTATTAGTATAACTGTACCAGCGTTCTATTGGTTAGTGTTTGTATGGTGTATCTTTATTCAACTCTATACTTTCAACCTTCCTATATTCTTAAATATAAGATTTTTTTTTGTAAATGGCATATAGTTTTTGTTGTTTTAAATTTATTTTGACAGTCCTTATCTTTTAATTGGCATTCATTTATATTTAATAAATATTTCTCTTATAATTAGATTTATACCTTACATCTTACCTTTTTAATTCTATATCTCACATGTTTTTCTTCTTTTTTCTCTTCTTTCCTGCTTCTTTTTGATTAATAGAGTATATTTTATTCTCATTTCCTTCTATATAAGCTTGGCAATTGTATATCTTTTTAATATTTGCCCTAAATATTACAAAATAAATCCTTGATATTAAAGTCAAATATAAACTACAACTTTTGCCAATTCTCATATAATAGTAAGATCTTAAAACATTATAATTCCAGAATTTAAGCCTTTCAACCTTTTGTATTATTTTTGTCAGTCACCAAAATTCTACATATATTTTAGTGCCTTATAATGACAAAATGCTATTATTATTTTGTGCATTTGAATTTATTCCTTCCATTGTTTTTCTTTTTTTCTGAATTTCCATGTTTTCATCAGAATAATTATGAGGTATTTTGTAATTTTTCTTCTGCCAAAACAGCTTCCTTAAGTCTTTCACTCAGTGTGGGAATTCTCTTGTTTGTTTGTTTTTTAATGTTTTTATTTTGCCTTTCAATGAATATAGAACTCTACATTGAGAGCTATATTCTTAAAGATGACCTTTCATTATCTTTTGAATTCTCTTTTATTTGTTGAGAAGTCAGCTGTTAGTCTTATTCTTGTTCCTTTAAATATAATATTTCCATTTTCTCTGACTGCTTTTTAGAATTTTCCTTGACTTTAATTCTGTACTTGGTTCCGGTTTTCCTTGTATTTATCCTTCTTGGGTTTTTAGTGCTTCTTAAATCTACAGTTGATGACTCCAGTTTCAAAATATTCTCAGTCATTACCCTTTAGGTATTACATTCACCTTTCCAATTGAGACCAATTACATATATTTTAGGCCTTTTTATTGTGTCCCATATGTCTTTTATATGCTTTTGTATTTTTCATTTTTTTTTCCCTCAAGCTTCAGCTGATATGTTTTGCACTGACTTGGCAGTTAGTTCACTAATCCTTTCTTTCCTACTTTGTCCAGTCTGCATTTCAACACATCTATTGAGTTATTTACTTCAGTAATCATATTTTTCATTTTCTAAATTATTTGATTCTCTTTCTGTTGATCACAGTTCTATAATATAATCCTCTACTTTGTCATTTTTTTTAACATGTTAATCACAATAATAATAAATTGCATGTTCAAAACTATAATATCTCAGTCATCTGTGAATCTCTTTCTTTTGTCTTCTTTTCTTTTGGTCTTATTTTTTGGTTTGCCAGGTAATTTTCCATTAAATGCTAAACATTGTTGATAATAAATTATAGCATTTCTGTTGGTGATATTGTCTACTTGTAGAAGGCAGCCAGTGTAAAGGTAGATCAAGGACTGAGCCAACTTAAGCTTGGGTTGCAATTTTGTAAGGCTTAGTCTACTTCTAATTTGTTCCCACTCCTATTCTATTGCTCTACTGAAATCCTAGGTGTTCTCTTTGGTGGGTTCCTTAGTGAATTCTCTTTGGTACCATACAACTACCAAAAACACTGCTGTGCCTTTTAGAGGTCTTCTGTTTAGTCTCTCAGTGTCTTATCCTGCTACCTTACAAATTTGACAAATTACCTCAAAGAGGAAAACCCCTCAGTGTAAGGCTTACTCCATTGTGTTCCCCTTCTCTTCAGGATCATGACACCTGTATTTTGACTGCATTGGCAGGCTCAAACTCCAGTTTTTGTTTCACAAACCCTGGAGACTGCCAAAAGCTCTGTTGGCTTCTCTGCTGCTTAGTAAGAATCTATTGTCTAGTTCCTCAACCTTTAACCCAGCACCAAGAATTTGTAAATGCCCTGAGGAGAAAATTTATGGAATATCAGCCTAACCCTTTAAGGTTCTTTTCTCTCAGGGATCTTGTCCCATCAGGTCTTGGCTACACTGGCAATTCTCTCATATCTTCATTTATTTTTTAAAATATTTTTATTTTTTGCTGCTTTTGTAGTTTATGGCATAAGAGGTGATTTTTACAGTTGGTTTGTTAAGCTATGGCATTAGAGCCTAAATTTAAGTTCCTAGTCAATATTTTTTATTACAAAATAGAGAAATACATGGCCCAATAAAGTTAAGTGGGCTCATCTCTTTATTATATGAGGTTCTTAGCGATTTAGCAATACTACCCTCCATAACCCACTTTGAGAAAGGCTAGATTAGGTAATTTCTCCAATTTCCCAAAGTTAGAGATAAAAACAGCTGAATTAGAACCCTGCCTTTTAAATCCCAGTCTAGCCTAATTTGTTTTATACATGTTGCCTCATTTACTTACGACAGTGGTTCTCAACCAGGAGCAATTTTTACCCTCACTTTTGGTTGTCAAAACTGGATAGATGGTGGAAGGTGGGGGAATTCCACTTACTTCTAGTGGATAAGAGGCCAGAGATGCTACCACACATCCTGTAATGCACAGTACAGCCACTCACAACAACGAATTATCTGGCTAAAATTATCAGTAGTGCCAAGGCTGGAAAAACCTTGGCTTATCTCAGAATGTATATTTAAAGGATCAGTATCTGCTTTCTCATTCCATTTAACTATAAGACCAATACCAATAGACTTTAGTGGGATAAATCTTATAGAATACATCTAGAGGACCCCGATCCAAGAAAATGTCCATATATGATCTAGTCCATACTTGGTTAACTGTATTTCTCAGAGTTTCTGCCAAACAATCTCCAATTCTAAGACTTAAGTTAGACTTCATTCAAGTGGGAAAACAATCGGATGTGGAGGTATGTATACATATCTTATAAATTCATTTTGTATATGGGAATGGATATCTAGATTGTAGCTACATTTAGACATACATATGTATACATTCACACACATATACACACATGAACACACATTAGCTTAAATAGTTCTTAGAGAATGTATCCCTCTTCTTTTAAAACTCTAATAAATCAATTTTTATAATTGAAAGTTCTTGAAAATCTAATACAAATGGATATTTATCTAAGAAGTATATTACCAAATGTTTTTCAAAATAATTGTATGCAGTGAGTAATTCTTCTGAAATTCAATTAGACTTTATAATTCATTTTTCAGAGCATTACAACTTAGTGGCAATTTTTTACTTTGGCTGAAATGCTGTATGCAGATTTTCAACTTAGATAAAATCTTTGGAAGTGTAACAGAAAAGTCTGTTTCAGATCATTGAATAGCAAAATTTTACTTGGTTAAAAGGAACAAAATGCTTGCCCATTGAATATTAAAATCTGTGCTTAAATGAAGACTTATCCCTCTTGCTTATTCCTTTTAAGCCTTAGCCAAGACGGTTTATCCTAATTAAACTTCTTTAGAAGCTCACATCATTTTTGACTCATTGATTTTTAAAGTAGCCCAACAGAAGCCACCATTCCTGAGGAATCCCCCTACCCTTTATTTAATCTTGGCACATAAAGTTTATTTAGGTCCTTTCTGCTTCTCTTAAGCTATTTTAAGTTCTTATGTTTAGAACTTTTCTGGTTTAATAAACAATCTAAAGTCTTAAGAAAATGTCCTAATTTTTTGTCCATTTAATAATTTTGCACTTAGCCATCTATTCATTTATCATAATAAATTTTCCCTGTACTCATAATCATTCCCTTTAGTTCTAGAACACTGCCCTTTACCCACCTATAACAAAGGAGAAATTTTTAAAAATGTTTTGTGAATAGACAATATATTTACATGGTTTAGAATTCAAAAGATGCAATAATTAGGGCTGTTTGGCTGTCTAATACTTGTGAAGAAGTAAGCAGTTTTTCATTAGTGGGATGACCGTAAAACTTATCATCAAAACCAAGATACTTTTGAGAGTGAAAGGGGATGCCATCAATTATACTAGGACTCTCTTGGGCAAACCAGTCCATATGTTTGTGCTAATCATTACAAATATTTAAACAAAGCATTTGGTAAAATAAATTTTTACATTGGTCGAGGTTTTAGACTATGTTTCTAACATTTCTTCCAACTCAAAATTTTTGATCATGTTCTAAGAATATAACAGGTAATATTGAATTTAAAGAAGTCTAACAATCTCCAGTCTCAAGCGGGACCATCTCAAGCAGGACAAGATGGAGAAAAGACACTAACAGTACAAATAAATTCAAATCTGTATGATTTTATTGAGTACCTACCGTGTGTCAAGAATTACGGTTATAAAGATAAATAAGACAAAAAACTCCTTTTCCTGAAATGTAGGAGAGACGTTATTCACTAATATAATGGCATATGATATTTATGAAGTGGTATATGATGTTTAGGAAGTAATTTTTATAGAAGAACAGAAGGAACAAGAAGTTGGGGAAAGTTTCACAAAGAAAGTGATGTTTGAACTAGGCTTTGAAGAATACTATGATCTTGGCAAATTGAGATTACAAAGGAATGTAAGTTAGTGGAATACGATCAAAAGGCAAAGAGGCCTTAAAGATATGATCTATCATATTACAAAGAATGTCAAATATCAGGGAGAGTGGTGTGGGTAAACATGAAATGGTAGGTTGTGATAAGCCTTTGAATGCTATTCTGGGTAGTACCTGATTAAGTGCTAAAAGTTCGTGCAGAGAAGGAAGAGATCATTTGGACTACAAAACATTTTGTGGTCAGTTTATTATAATTCCATAAAAGAAAAGAACTGCACTTCTGTTTTGTTTATAGAGCCTTGTTTCAGAGAGATCTACAAATAGTAAAGATAAGTTGTTTTTAATTAAATGCCAAAGAATTAAAGCTGCTGCAATAATCCTTCTAAAAACAATATCAGCAATGAACAATCTCATGGGGTCAGAGTGAGACAAATTTGATAGGGTTAGAAAAATTGTGGAGAAAAAGAGCTATATATAAAATGTGGTAAAAGCACTAGGGAGAATGCCTTAGAAAATTAATAAAGATTGCCTTGGTTTAAAGATGATAAAAACTAATGCAAAGGCTAATGAATTCAGTCATGGAGAAACTTTATGCTAAAGTGCTTTCTAAAAGAATTGCTGCTGGACGGACTACTGGCTCTTATTAAGCCTTTTTTTTTTTTTTTTGCCTTAAAGAAAAAGATTAATAACCCATTAATAAAATTTACAGTTGATACTAAATTAAGAGATACTATAGCTGTTGATAAAATGATAGAAATTCTGATAATACTGAAAGTTAGAAATGGAAGTTCAAAATGTTTAAAATAAATTATATTTACCCCATTTTTAAATCCACATAGAAGGAGCAGGTAATAAATGTTTCTCTTTCCAGGAACTACTCCTGATGTAGGGATTAAGAACAAACAGTAGAGTCACCTGAAATTTAGAGCAGTAGTAATATGTCTTCGATGAAGAGTTTACATTTATACAATGTGTAATATGATTAAATTCTATGATTCAAAGTGGATTTTTATGAAAATTCTCAGATAAATCTTTGTGATTGAATTTTCTATAGAACTCTGTTCCTTCTATGATTCCAGTTTAATAAAGGAACTGTTTTAAAATTGGCCTGTTCCTCCTTCCCTCTAAGATAAGAAACAAGGCACATCTGTTCACTATTACCACTGTTATTCAATATAACATTGGAGGTCCTAGCAGGTGCAATCAGACAAGAGAAAAATATAAAAGTCATTCAAACAGGATACAAAGAAGTCGAACTGTCACTATTTCAGATGACATGATTCTCTATATAGAAAATCCTGAAGAACACTACTAGAAAAAATAAGCAGATACAGTAAACTTTCTGGATACAAAGTCAATGTTCAAAAATTCGTACCGTTCCTATACTCTAATAATGAAGTATCAGAAAAAGAAGTGGAAAAAATAATTCCTTTTGCAATTGCAACAAGAAGAATATAATAGCTAGGAATAAATTTAATGAAACAAGTGAAGAACCTATATAATGAAAACTATATGACCCTATTAAGAGAAATCAAAGAAGATACAAAGAAATGGAAAGATATTTTGTGTTCTTGGATTGGAAGAATCAACATAGTTAAAATGACCATATTACTTAAAGCATTTATAGATTTAATGCAATCTCCATCAAAATCTCATTGGCATTTTTTTAAAAAATAGAACAAAAAATCATCAGACTTGTATGGAAGCACAAAAGACCCCGATCACCTAAGCCATCATGAGAAAAAAGAACAAGGCTGGAGGCATCACTCTGCCCATCTTCAAATTATACTGCAAAGCAACAATAATCAAAATGGCATGGTATTGTCAGCAAAACAGACACACGGACCAGTGGAACAGAATAAAGAGTCCAGAAGTAAACCTATATTTATATGGGCAAATAGTTTTCGACTAAGAACCCAAAAACATACAGTGGAGAAAGGAAAGCTTGAGAAAACTGGAAAGCCATCTACAAAAGAATGAAACTAGACTATTGTCTATCACCACACACCAAAATTGACTCAAAATGGATTAAGGACCTAAATATAAGACTGAAACTAAAGATAGGAACTAAACTCAAGGACTTTGGACTTAAAGAGGATTTTAAGAATTTGACCTCAAAAGCAAGGGAAGTAAAAGCTAAAATAAATTAATGGGACTACAGCGAACTAAAAAGCTTCTGCTCAGCAAAAGAAATCATCAACAGGATAAAGAGACAACCATCCAAATGGGAAAATAAATTTGCAAACACCTCCGATAAGGGCCTAATATCCAAAATATACAAAGAACTCATATGACTCAATAACAACAAAAAAACAAATGATCCAATCAAAAATGGGCAGAAGACCTGAATAGACACTTCTTCCTAGAGGACATACAAATGGCCAACAAATATATGAAAAGATGCTCAACATCGCTCGCTATTAGGGAAATGCCTATCAAAACCACAATGAGATACCATCTCACACCTGTTAGAATAGCTATAATCAACAGAACAAGTAATAACATGTTGGAGAGGATGTGGAGAAAAAGGAACCCTGATACACTGCTGGTGGGACTGCAAATTGATACAGCCACTATGGAAAACAGTATGGAGGTTCCTCAAAAAACTAAGAATTGGTCTACCATATGATCCAGCAATCCCTCTACTGAATATTTACCCCCAAAGACTTGAAAACTTATATCCAAAAAGACATTTGCACACCAATCTTCATTGCAGTACTATTCACAGTGACTAGGACGTGGAAGCAACCAAAGTGTCCTATGATAGATGATTGGCTAAAGAAGCTGTGGTACATATATACAATAGAATATTACTGAGCCATAAGAAGAGATGAAATACTGCCATTTGTGACAGCATAGATGGACCTCAAGATAATCATGCTTAGCAAAATAAGCCTGACAGAAAAAAGTTGAAAATCACATGATATCACTTACATGTGGGATATAAACCTAAAAGCAACAAATAAGCAGGACATGGACATGGACATGGACCATAAACTAGTGATTACCAGAGGACTATAGAGTAGTGGTTACTAGTGGGGTTGGGGAGGAAGGGGAAGGTAAATAGGGTAAAGGGTGTCAAATATAGGAGTTAGGGGCAGGGTGAAGTGGGTAAATGGGACCAAACATATGATAGCTAAAGGAAACTGGACTTTGGGTGATAAACACACAATAGAATATACAGATGTCAAATGATAATGTACACCTGAAAATTATATAATCGTATTAACCAATGTTACCCCAATAAAGTTAATTTAAAAATTTTTTTTTAAATTGGCTTGTTCCTTCTTGATGTTTTTTAAATATCTAGAGAGTTTCTAGGTCTTCAGAAAGAATGGATGAGGAACAATGGGTAGAGGCCTGGAAAAAATGGTCTAGTTCTCTGGAACAATTATATGGATCCCTAGCAAGGTTTACATTTCTCTAAGAGGCTGGTTAATCTGAATATGCCCATGAGTCCTAGAAAGTAAACTATAACCTTGACTTTCTGTGTCTTGCAGTAGGATTTACCATTTTATTTCTACTATAAATCAGAGATTATGGCATGATTACTGCGAAAGATCAACAGAACTAATTGTTTTTATCAAATAAACATAGTTTTGCAGTCAGCTATTCTGGGATCTGTTAAAGCATTTAGACCTTAAGCTCTCATAGCAAATCCATATAGATCTAAGATTTTTAGAGCCTTGGTTCTATCTACTTTGAGAATTTGACATAAAGGGTAATCAAAAAAGCTTTTTTAAAAAAATGACCTCAAGTTTATCAATTTCTATTTTTATATTGCTCTATAAAAGATATTGATACAGATTTCTTTTATTGGGTGTTTTATGAGTACAAAGAACAGTTGGAAAAAGAGAAAAAAATTCATATATATGTGAATTCATATATATACATATATGTGTATGTGTGTGTGTGTGTATATATATATATGTGTGTGTGTGTGTGTGTGTGTGTGTGTGTGTGTGTGTGTGTGTATGTGTATATATATAATTTTTTTAACCTTAACCAAACAGTTGGCTGCCATACACTTTAAGAAACCTGATTCTTGATATGTCATCATAGGAAGTATATCATAATGGAAGTCATTAAGTTTCTTTAACACGTGATGGGAAGAACTCAACCCAGCATACCACTTGTAAATTTATCTACAGAACATAGAGGCATTTGTCACCATTGACAGTACTGACATTTAATCTGGGATCTGTTTGCAACTCAGCTGTCCATGTGTTAGTATGTATTTGGTGGTCTTAATTCAGCTTCAAAGCATAGCTAGCTTTTTCCTTCAAATTATTCTGAATTTTACCTAATTGAAAAATATAAATATTAAATAAACACTTTAGGGATGGTAATTTTTCTCCAGATCAGTTATGCCAACCAAAAATGTTCTGAGTGTTGATCTCTTATGCTGTTTCTATAGTTCACAAGCCAAAGCTGTGATAAATTAGATTATAGTAAATTAAGTTAATCGTCTAGAAAGGAGATAAAGTGGTTTGGTTAAATAGGTAAGTCAGGAAAGCAAAACCAGCAGGGACTAAACTCAGGTGACACAGATGTTGAGTTAAGATGTTCTGGATACAGGAGTTGGTAGCAACAATTTAGATATGCACCAATAGAGATTTAAATTAGAATGGTAGAAAGCCAATGAAAAAATTATTTATCCCATATATAGGGATTCAGGACCTACTATGGTCCAGGCACTGAGTAAGGTACTATCTATGTGGAAGTCTCTGTATTTAAAGATCTCACAAGATATGAAATACGGATGCAAAGAAATAATCACAATTCGTTATAATAAGAGCTATAATAGATGAATGTTTAAGGTGTTAAGGACCCAAGATGAAGGAGCAACTAATTGTATGGAGGAGCCTAAAAAGTACTTTATACAAAATTTAACATTAGATGGGTATTTGAAGCTTTCAAAGCAAAGAAAGCGAAGAACATTCTCAGCAGGAGAAATGGCATATGCAAAGGCATAGGCAAGAAAAGTCGAGCATCGTGCTTTGGGGGACATGGTTCAGTGTGTCAACATGTGCAAGTTAAGTGTGTGTACAAGAAGCTAGTAAGATCACATCACTAAAGATAAAAGACATAAAAGAAAGTTTAATAGGATTTAGTAACTATAGAAAGACAATATTTCTAAAATTTTGTATTTAAGTGACTAAAAGAATGATAATGCAAAGAAATGGAAACTCCGTA
Organism: Eidolon dupreanum; assembly: GCA_028627145.1. NCBI lineage: Eukaryota > Metazoa > Chordata > Mammalia > Chiroptera > Pteropodidae > Eidolon > Eidolon dupreanum. The sequence goes on from CM053506.1 coordinate 44,000,070, forward strand.
TTAAGAATTATGTAGCCTATAGATATTTTTCATCTGAGTGGATGGAGGTCTTTTTTATTTATTTGTGAAGATAACATTAAATGTGTTACATCATTGCTATTCTGAATATCAGTTGCTCATCAAAAGGTTCTTAAAGCCAGCCAGCAACCTAGAATTGATTACTAGCTATTGGCACAGTTTTTTCAGAATTACAAACTGTAAAAGAGTAGAAAAATAACCCGAATTCATGTTTTTTTTAACTCAGAAGAAAAAATGTAAATACATATAGGATAACTGAAGAAGAAACAGAATCGCTATGAATGTTCCAAATATTTGGTTCTAAATAATCAAATTAATTCCTCTTTCATTTGTTTTAAAATACTGTTGTTTCAAGAACCACCAATTATCAGCTAATGCTGAAAGTCTATAATTATGTGTTAATGTATGACAAGGCTGGCAATCTCCACAGAAGACTGGCACTTAGCAGAATACTTGAAGCTGCTGTTGGTCCAATGAATCTGTAGCTCAGAATTTTTTCTTGACAGTAACTTTTGTTCAAATTATATATCATCTTATGTAGCTAAAACCCACAGAGAGTAGGCAATATTACCCGAATCATTACAGAATAATTGGTTAGAAATCCAAAACAAACTTTGATACTGTAGATCCAGATGAGTGTTTGCCTGGACACTGAGAGGCAGGAAGAAGTGGGAGCTTACTAAGAAGCACAAGGAAATTTTTAGAAGTAATGGCTATCTTCATTATCTTGATTGTGATGATGGCTTCATGGATGTATATGTATTCAAATTTATCAAATCTCTTTAAATACATGCTCTTTATTCTATGTCAATCATGCCTCAGTAGAGCTGTTAATAAAAAGATGAATTTAATCTTAGAATAGACAGGTATAATATTTAGAGCTCTGCACCATTTTCCATATTTTTAAAAAGCTAGCCATTTTTAAATATGTATATACAATTCGAAGCAACCTAGACTAACTGAATAGTGATGAATTGAGTGTAGTGATTGTAAGTAGCCTTAAGGTAGTACACTTTATTAAAATACAAATTTGTGTATGTGTGTTTGTGAATCTGTGCTGATTCTGGGTGATTGTTTTTCTTGAGAATTGCTATCTGTGACTGGATGTTAAACTGGCTGTAAAGCAGCTTTTATAATATTAATACCACATAGATTGAATATTTTTTCCTTATAAGAGATTTAGAAAAATCAATATATCAGCTGCCCCAGGTCATAATAAATACTTTTAATAATTTTTTTTACCTTTGTACACTCTTGCTTTTATTAACGAGCTTTTCTTTTAGAAACAGGCTATTAATGTCATTCTAACAATGTCATCCTGGCTATGGTTAAAACCAATGTGAACTCTCATTATTAAAGACTAATTCTATAGGTAGAACCTAAATATGTTAAAAGACATAAGGACTTTAATTAAAATTTTCATATTAGAATATGTGATGTAGGAAAATCTTTTAAAAGAATTATTATTTGATGGGGTGTGGTGAATCAAATGCCCTTATGATATTGCTAGAGTACAAATAGGTGAAAGTATTCAAACCCTCTTATATACTACTTTCACTTCTTAGAATTTAATCTAAATTAATCAAAAATATGGGAGCAACTGCATGTGAAGATATTCATGGCATGTTTATATATAATAATAAAAACTAAAAGCAATCTTAACATAATTGGTAAAGTATGTTATTTATTTGATGCTATCATTAAAAATAATGCAGCAGTTTGAGACTATATATTATTATGTTAGATGAAAAATAAACCAACACAAGGGTTTTATTCATGTTGTGAAACTTTATTACTTAAAATTTGAGGACTTTTCTGTAAGTATAAAAAATCAAAATGTATAATTGCATGCCATTATAATCAAAATAGCAAGAGTGATAACTTAAGGGATAATATGATAAATACTATGTTTTCCATATCTTATTTTCAAATCTTTAAGAATTATCAGTTTTTAAAGAACATACTCCTTTTAATTAACTGCACAAATTTAGCTACTCTAAAGTAACATAGACTACTACTGGCTGAAGCTCTAGGGTTTCATTAGTACAGTGATGACTTAATTAACAAATCCTCCATGAACAAAACCGCTTTCCCAAGACTGGCGTTGGTGCAGCAGGCATGTGGGAAGGATCAATTTTCCCTGAGCTAGATTGGTGGCAGCAGGGACTAATGAGGCAGGGCCTTGAAAGTAGCTCGCTCTCAAATCTTACTCCTCAGGGGTTGGCTAGAGCTGATGCTGAGGGCACTGTTGCACTCCTGGGACATGCACAGCCTGGTTACCCAGGTGTTGAAAAAACAATTTCTGTGCCAAGACCATATGTGGCTTTTAAGAGACTCGGCAGGACTCTTGCTTTAGGCAGAGCGTTCCTAGTGTAGAATGAGCAGGCTAGAAAATAGCAAAGAGGGAATCCCATGTGTTAGGAAGTTTCTACTTGTCTTCTGTGTGCTTTTTCCATCTTCTGGCTTCATTTTATTCAACTGTAAAATGAAAGGACTTACTAGAAAATCTCTAATGTATCTTTCAGTGCTAATGGGCTATCTGTCTGGATCAGGAGTCAGAAACTTTCTGTAAAGGGCCAAATAGTAAATATTTTCAGTTTTGCAGGCCATGCAACCTCAGTTACATTTGCTCAACTCTGCCTCTGTAATGTGAAAGCAGTAATATGTAACAATACAGAAACAAATGGGTGTGACTGTGTTCCAATAAAACTTTATTTACAAAAATAGGCTGCTGGCTAGATTTGGCCCACGGGCCATAGTGGGACAAACTCCCATCTAGATATTAGTGTAATGGAAAATACATTAAAAGAATTCTTTGGTGGTTAGAATATAAACCTTATTTCAGAGGGATTATTCTCTCAGACTTTTTACTTTTAAAGATTAGTCAAATATAAAATGGTATTTTAATGTCAGGGTTTAGCACCATGCGGAAAAGGATAAAAATATCTTGTTACCAAACTGTTGTAGTAAATTCTCTGCAATAGAGAAAACTGTGCCTTCCGATTAAGGAGGAAAATAATGTTTACAACACTTGTGACTGGATTCTTTTAAGTCTTCAAAACTCTTTAAGGCTAGAAGGAGAGAGGACCATTGGCCTATTAATTTGTTTCTGAAAAAAATAGGCTAAATCATGCCTTTCGTGGTAGGGTGGGCTGCAGACTCATGCGTGTGTGTGTGCGTTCATTCGTTCCAGAAAGAGGCAACTGCCATGCAGACTCTGTGTGTGTGTGTGTGTGTGTGTGTGTGTGTGTGTGTGTGTGTGTGTATTTTCCAGACAGGGGCAACTGCCATGCAGGCAGACTTCAGATCTCCATCCGTCTTGGACTGGGTTTATAACTTGGTTTTAATTTACAAGTATTCTAATGTGGAGATCAGTCTGTCTGTACTTTAGAGATCTCTATTCTCCTACATCAGGCCTCAGCTATTCCACTTTGTCCAGTGTGTTTATACCATACTTTACTTCTGTTTGCTGTAACAACAAAGCAATCATAGGTTGGAATAATTAATTCAGGGCTACTGTTACATAATGAGATCAGCACAGGGACACTTTATCTGCCTAGAGGTGTCTAAAATCTTGTTGGCCAGCTTATTTTCATCTAAGCACTGTATGGTATCTGCATCCCAGATGCAGAGCATTAACTCTTTACTAGCCTATCCCATTACACACAGCTGTGAGTGTAGCACAACTGACATTTTTTTGCAGTTACTGCTTGTCCAGAGGGAGCAGGTCAACCATCTCAGCATAGTGACAACTATAGCACTTCCTTTAATATAGCAGTTTTCAGAATGTGGACCCGTTGGATGTCTCCACGACTCTTCTATGAAGTCAAAACTATTTTACAATAATACTAAGACATAATTTGCCTTTCAGCTCTATTTCAGTAGGGTTTTCCAGAGACTGCATAATGTGTGATGTAGCAGTGGATTGAATACTGAAGCAGATATGAAAATCCAGCTATCTTTTATTAAACCAGACATTAAAGATATCACCAAAAGTGTAAATGCCACTCTTCACTAATATTTTTGTTTGGAATTTATCATTATTTTTCATAAAGCTATGTTAAAATACAATTGGTTTATTAAATATTTTTAAGTTTTTAATCTCTAATACAGTAAATATTGATAAATATAACTCCCATAAACAAAAGCTATTTTGGGTCCTCAATTTTAAGAGTATTATAGGGGTCCTAGAACCAAAAAGTTTGAGAACCCCAATTATAATATCCTTATTTGCAATGCTCTGATCTCATGATTACTGATACCATCCTCAGCATATTCCCATATGTAAAATATCCAATGAAATTCCCTCATTCGAACATAACAGTTGTTAACAATTTAGTGATTATCTTTCAGACATCTTTCTGATGAGTGCTTGCATGCATACATTACATAATTTTATATACATGGGATTATATTATACTTTTCCAAACTTTTTCTAATGAGACACTTCAGTTTTTCTTCCTGTTAACTCTGAATTCTTACATAATCCTAAGGTCTTCAAAAGAGCATAGAGATCATCTTATCTCATTTCCAACTCAAGTCAAGAATCCTTTCTAAAATGCTCACTACCTATCAAATCTATTCATTTCAGTTTTCTAAACTCTAAATTGTTAGAAAATTTTTCCTTCTTTAGAACATCAATTTTCCTTCTTATAACTTCTGTCCATTAGTTCTAGTTTCAAGAACAATGTAGAATACATCTTATCCATCTTTACTGTGCTTCATTATGGATCCTTATGGATGTTTTCTTCTGATCTGTCTTCCAATTCACTAATTCTTTTCTAATCTGTGTCTAAGTTTCTGTTAAACTTATCTATTGAATTATTTTCAATTTTCATTTAAACCTATAGAATTCTTCATCTTCATTGTCTATAGTTTATAGTCCTCTGCTGAATTCAGTTTTATTTTTAACTCTTGATTTGTAAGCATAGTTATTTCAAGTTTCTGTTTGATAAGTTCAATATCTGGAGCCACTTTGAGCTACTTTCTGTTATATAATTTCTGTTGGTTTTAATTTCTTGCTTGTCTCCTTACATTACTATTTTTATTGAGCAATACATTGTGTTTGGAAAGTTCCTTGTAGAAATAATTTGAGGCATAGGGCAATTCATGTTTGATTTGAGGAGGCACAGAAACACTGGCACACTAGAATCATCTTGATCTAAGTTTAGGAATCAAGATGACTGGAAGCTTTGCTATAATCCATTGCCTAGGCCTGTCCACATTCTATTCACCATTAAGCCTAAGTGCAGCTTTTGGGTTCCCAGACTAAGATGAAGAGGTTTTACTAGGGCCATCTGTGTTAATGGGCACTGGATTCAAATTTTGTCCTCCTAGCACTAGCAAACACCACACTCACCTCTCTGGGCACCATCATCCCTTATATCCCACCCTGGTGATTTTTTAATCTCTTGTTAGGCCTTCAGTGCCTTCAAGCACATTTTTTAAAGATACATTTTGCCAGATGTTCTGTTCTTGTTGAGGAAGTTGGTCTAAGTTACCTAGTCTACCATTATCAAAAAAAGCCCCTGGAACCTACTTAAATTTATATTAATATTTCTCTGTACTTAGTTGCACAGAAAATGTTAGGGAGCAGGGATAACCATGATTAAGGCATCCTTATGGGCACATTGTATCATGTGTACCACATTCATCCAGATGCTCTTGAAGAGTACTTCTTGAATCTTTAGTCTAATACTACATTTTGGTTCAGACAAATTGAAGCCATTCTCAAATTTAAATAAGCAGTTATTCTATAGCCTTCATCTCATAATTTTGAATTCTGTTAGGATTAAAAATCACAGTGTTGCCCTTTTTTATATTTATTAACCTGTTAGACTCAGCTAACAAATAACCCTTAAAATCTTAATGACTTTCAATAATAAAAACTATTTTTTCTTTTACGTTTCTGCTCCTCACTGGATTAGCTGAGGCACTGCTCCAAGTTTTCTTTATTCTAGGACCAATACCTATGCACAGCCCCAATCAGGAGCATGCATGTTGTGTTAGACAAGAAAAGACGTGATGAAAGAACTACACAGTAGTTCTTACAGCTCTTTCATCACTTCCCCTCACATTTAATTAGCTGAAGTCAAGTCACATGGCCAAGCCTGATATTAATCAGATAGAAAGTACAGTCCTTATTGACAGATTATGGTTTTCCCACAGCAATGAGCCTAATAAGGAGGGGCACTGACTACAATGTCAGAGTGGCTCCATTTTCCTTAACAGATTTATATTCTAGTCTTGAAATAAATCTAATGCTTAGAATGAAAGGTCTCATTGTAATTTAGGATTTAAACTAACTGAAAACCTCAGAACAAACTTAATCTAAACCTTGAATTAATCTGAAAAACCACTCTCATTGCCGTTTAAAGTATTAATTCTGTCTACGCACAGTTTCTTTAATCTGGTGTTTCTCTAAATTCCTTTACCCTATCTCTTATCCAATTGGTCATATTGGAATTTGCTCTTTGGGAAGTTAAATTTTTAATATTGACCTCTAGGCATTGCAGGGCAGTCCAGTTGTGTTTCCCATTTTATATTATACCTCCATTAACATTAAATTTTCCATATTAGATTTTCTAGATTTTTAAGATTTTTTTAAACTTTAAATCACATCCTTCCCATTTATTTGCAGTTCTCTCTTCTCCTAACTGTTTAATTATCCACCCACTAAAGATGTTTACTGTCTCTTATCCTTTCATTCATCATCTGTGCTCATAAATTTTAAACTTAGAGATTCCCTTTTCTCCTTTATCAGTATGGTATTTTTCTAGTTGCTCTCCCATTAATGTTCAAAATGTTTTTGGAAATGTATTGGGATTTTCTTCAATGTTTGAGGTTCTCTAGTGTGTCATTTTATTTTCATTCATCAGAGCTATTCCTACTATTCATGTATGGGGTCTCTTATATGATGATTTATTTTTCATGAGTGAAATACAATATTGAGCAACATTGAAATTTTTTTATTTCTTAACCTAAAATATAATAGTTATGTAGTTAATAATGAGATGGAAACATAGGTTTTGTGAAAAGGAAAAGGCGTTTCTTCAAATAAAATTCCTGTGTCAAAAAGCTGCAAGTGCTACCTCTGTTTGTGACCCCTGAATGATGTCTGCTCTCTTTGTACTAAATCTAATAGTAATCGATCCCAAGGAAGAACACAAAATTCTCTCTTGTTAGCTTTAGAAATGCATCGATGAGTACCTTGTTTGATGGGATAAAAGCTTCAATAACTGATGCCCCCACCTGAGTGGTTAATTTCAAAATATTTTTTGTCTAACACATTGTTGTCCGTGACAACCGAACAAGAACTTTTAGAAGCAGTTGGCTGTCCAATAATGGCAAATTTCAAGGCTATGCAAATTGTGTCAGTTCAGCCTAGCTCTTTTCTCTATTATCATATCAATTGAGTCAGTTCATAGTAGACAAAGCAAGGTTATGGGAACCACCTAGAGCATCATGCACCATTTAACATCAATGCAGCATACATGAACATCTGCAACTTCAATCTTATTAACAGAGGATAGAATGGAAGGCAGTAAACAGCTTTCTTCATCATTTATTTGCAAAATAGTATTTCCTAGTGTTTGCATTGTTTATCAACAGGAACTTCATCAATAATTGTATAATTATGGTTGCCTAGATTACAGTGCCCTCATGTATTTTGTCTTTATTATAGAGAGATCTGAATTTAATCTGAATTTGAACACATGACTCAAAACTAATAATATTAAGTCCCTTGAAATGTGATTTGCATAATACAGATATTTTATATAGTAGGAGAATGACAGTTTATATATGATTCCTCACTTTAGGGATTAAGTAAACAAGGGAAAAACTTTGAAAGGCAGTGAAAAATGAGTTAGATTTTTAAAAAAACTAGTTAGATTCAAACATAGACCCACTGAACATGAGAGTAGGTTATGTTCTTTAGAGTTAATCATGAGTAATTAGATGTTTACTTTAGGCCAAAATTGGGCTAAATTAAAACAAGATTACTGTGTTGAGGTCTTCTCCTCAGTCTCTATATTTTTAAAGGAGAAAAATGGGAGAAAACTACAAATATAGTGAGAAAAAAGCTATGGTGGCCAAAGTTAGAAATTCAAAATACAGACGAGAGCTGGACATATCAGTTCATCCTTACTTCTCTTGTTTCTGAAGCCCAATAATGCCAGTACTCCTAACTGTGTTAGAATTTGCAGTAAACAGCTGAGTGCGTTCTTCAGGCTCTGTGGCAACAGAGAGTTTATCTTAGCACACAGTGCAAAATATCCAAGAAAAATGAAGAGAAATAATATGAGCTCAGTAACAGATATTGGTGTGGTCAGTTGGAGTTGTCTCATAATAGAGCAGGAATAGGAAAATGTGAAAAAATAATGGATAATTTAAAGAAAGTAAGGCAAAGGACTGTTCTGAAAAGTTCATCTTTTAAACATGAGGATCTCATATTTTAACTTAAATCCATTTTATATTTAAGGAAAATTTGAGTCCTGTTTGTGAAATTGCATTTGAAATATTTTTATTGGTGATTATTGGTAAAAAATTAAAAGTATTAAAATGAGTAAGCCCCATTTGAACTGGGCTGTTTCTTCCCAATTAATCAACAGTCATTTCCTTTTTTTAAAAGAAGTGTAGGGTTAGAATATTTTCACCCCTTGATTTTTCTGTATTTATGCCCTTAATAATTCTCCAAGCATTTTCTAGCTGCAAATTTTTCTTCTCATATTTTTGTTTAAGATCACATAAGGAAGAAAAAAAAACAGCTAAAACAGCTGCTATAATAAAGTTTCCACAGAGTAGAGGAAGATACAGATTTTTTACTCCTACTTTTGTGGTTCTTGAGTATAATGAACAGAGCAGAAGCTTTCTTAACATAATAGTTAATCTATTATTTCCTTTTTCTTAGGGATGCTAAGAACTGGTTTGTCAGAAGTAATAGTTTGACCTGTCATTACTCATTATGCTAAAAGACTTTTTTAAAAAAATAGTTACATCGTCTACTATAAGCTTGGAAAAGTCTAGCTTTATGCAGAATAAGGGTGAAGATTTTATATACATACATAAACATATATATGCCTCTCACCTGAATACCTCAGGGAGAACATTTTCTAGCTGGGGCTTGGCAATAAATGTGCAGTACCAATTCTGATACATGTACACCTTTCCTTTAAAGAACTTATATGCAAACATTATTTGGGAACCTTTTCTAGGAGCTGTTTGTCAAAACTGCTATGATAATAACTTTGTCCTAATGATTCCCAGTCTCTGTTTAGGGAGTAATCGATAAACTACAAATTAATGTTCCATAATTCACATTACAATGCACATGTAATTATTTTGATATGAGACAAACCCTATGCATTTAATTTACAAGTGTAATTAAGTAAACTCATTTGATACTAATTAGGTGAGCCTTAAAGGATCATAGGTTTGTGTATTTAATTATCAAAGTACGATCAACAACCAATTTCTGAAAAGCTTTCCTATCTTGAGCTCAACACTGATCTTTGGCCACATTACAATTTTTTCTTCTTGAATCTTCAATGAAATACATTGTGAATTGTAGAGAATCCTTGGTGAGTTAGCTTTTTTGCTAATTTGTAATTCTCCATCTGAAAAAAAATAGACTTAAGAATACAAAAGTTTTATATATGACAAAACTGTTCATCAGAAATGAAGGTGAAATTAATTCATTTCCAGTAAAACAAAAACAAAAGGAGTTCATGGCAAGTAGACCTACCCTGTAGGAAATGCTAAAGGGAATCCTTTAGGCTGAGATGAAATGTGCTAGACAGTAATTTAAAGCCATGTAAAAAAATAAAGAACTCAAGTAAAGATAACTCCATAGGTAAATGTAATAGCCAGTAGAAATGTAATTTTGGTTTGTAACTCCTCCTTACATTATGTGTGATTTAAAAGACATTAAACAATATTTATATGTTAATGGACACACATGTATAAAGATGTAATTTATAACAACAGTATACAAGGCGAGGCGGGAAGGGGAAGGTGCTGTATAGGACCAGAGGTTGTGTATTCTGTTGAAGCTATGTTAGGATCAATTTAAATTTGATTGTTATATATTAGGATGTTAATTGTAACTCCAAGGGTAACTTTTAAGAAAATATCTAAGGAATACAGAAGTTTTCTCTATTTTGTTAAAACAGTATATAAAAATTAGTTTATCAGAAAATATACTTGATTTCTAGCTTAAAAGTCTTTTAAATTCTACTGTCAGTCAATTACCAAGTATTTATTAAATACCTAATATAATGGGCTTTCTGCTAGGTTTCAATAATTATCCCCATTTCTTCCCACTTAATGTGTAAATATAATCAAGAAAGAAGACTTATCTGATGACTAGAGTGACTTCTTAGTTTTGGAATATGCTAGCTAAAGCGTTCACATTTTTATATTTATTTATGCTGTAAAGAATGTGAAAGCTTGTGCTTTATGACTTTCCCTGAAGGTATAAAAGTTTGTTTCTGCCTCCATGCTTTTGAAACTAACACATCTTAATGAAAGGAGGAGAAGGCACCGATGTGGACCAGTATATATGTCCCCTTCATTCTCAGGTATTTAAGGTATTGCCATCACTATCAGAAAATATGAACCTTACCCTCAGGTGCTCAAATTCTAGGCTTTAGGAATGTGCCAACCAAAACATGGGTTTTGTTTCTGTTTTTTTTTTATCAGCAGCCATATGGTAAATTAAAAGTAATTGCTGATACTTAACGTTGTGTATTACAGCTCACATAGAACATTTAACTTATATTATCTAAAATAAGGTATTAAAATAGATTTTAATGGGGGGTATTAGCACAGTCTGTCAGTACATTAAAAATAGAGCCTTCCCTCTTTTTTGGGGGGAGGGGGGCAATACTTTGTCTTTTCAAAGAATTAACTAGCACAGTGCAAATTTCTTCTGTCCAGATGTAACCAACATCAAGACTTCACATACTACACAATTAATGACAGCAGCCTTGTTGCACTTCTAAGCCTGATCAGTTTGTATATTGTCTATGTCCTCTGAGGAAGTATAAATAGTATCGTGGTCTATGAGTAGGCCTAGTCTAGCAGGTGCCATTTACATAGACTGGAGTATAAACGGTATTTTCTAAAACTATACGACATGATGTTCCTAAATTGAATTGTCTTCCATCTTCTTCCAGTCTCATGAACAAAGATACCGATTCGGATATCATTTAATGGAAGAACTATTAGTAGTTCAGCATAATGAACAAAGTGTAAAGACTTGACACCTGATGACTTCTGTTCTTTCTGAGGGTGAGAATTACTTGGTGGCTTGAGAAGGCATTTGAAATGATGCTTTGAGGAGGGGAATGGAAGCACCAGTTAGGGTGCTTCATTAGTAGGACCAGTTCTGAGAGGAATTGGCAGTAATTGGCTCAGTATTGGATGACAAAGACTGGCCTGCTTTGAGACAAGTCTTTATCATTTTTTATACCATCATGCCATTCTTCTTAATCTCTGGATAGGTATGTGTATGATCCTTAAATTATTCCTGCAACTAAAAAAATTTGTTGCCACAACTTCTAATCATAAAGAATAAAGAGGAGAAATACACCCAAGCTTTAAAAGCAATGTAAAATATTGTACTTGAGAGGTTTTTTAAACAGGTAATTAACCATACGTTTACACACTTTAATCTACTTTTAAGTGCAAAAGAGATTGGCAAATGACTCAATAAAGAAAAGTATTTTGTTTAAATTGGAAAAAATGGTTATTTACTGGTGTTTATCGCTATACTCCAAGTGGAGTAATCTGTGAATCCAATTTAGTTTATTGGACAATAAATAGTACTCATGACTTTTATCAGTGTTTGTCAGGACACCCATTGAAATTGACTCCATACTTTGGGTAACTTCAATTTTATTGCACACTATAGAATGTTTAAAAAATATTTTTCTTTTCGGTATAAACCTATGATACTACATTGAGGCATTATTGTCCCTGCAAACCACTAAACATCAGTGATATTTCAGCAGTACTTTCTTGCTCTAAGATTTCTTCTAATCCATAAAAGGAAAAAAGGAGCCATTGATTTCCTCATATCTAATGCAGTTTTTCCTTTATAAACTTTGTAAACATTTGCCATTACCACCGTCAACAATTCAAACAGAAATCTTACTGAAGGAAAGGCCACAATTAGAAGTAGTAACATCAGTAGCTTTTTCTTGAATAACAGAGAAAACCTGTGTGTGTGTGTGTGTGTGTGTGTGTATACATATATATGTATGTGTGTTTATATATACACATTTTGAAAATCTTTGTTGTTGTACTCAGAAGGAAATACATAACCTTAAGAAGGGGTGCACTTAGAATACTAATAATGTCTTGTACCCTATGACTGCAGTGTGATTAGGACCAAACCACAAAAAAAGTCAAGAAAGCTATTGATATTTGGTCTCAGTTTTTTCCCACAGCCATGATGCATTGTATCTAATAAGTTCTTCCAGTTCTTCCAGTCCTAAGAGTCCATGGTGTCTTTATAAGGAAGGATCACGTACATATAAATATTAGTTGGCTTAAATATGATATGGTATCTTCATGAGGTGAACCCCATCTGTGTCACTAGGATCCATTTGATTGCCTTGGTTTGATTCGATCCAAGTGTTAACTCAAAGTCTCCATATCAGAGCCTTCTATCTTTAAACAGAATCTAAGCATAGGTTCATTGAGTCATAAGTGTCTTCATATCTAAATGATGAAAAGCGACATGCTTGAGGGCACCAATCAAATCATATTTTCATTATTTCTCCAGGATATCTTCAGTACAGTTAGATCTGGGAAGGTTTTTAGGATAAGTTGTGCAAGTTGAATTTATTTACTCTTGAAACAGCAGATTACCCTATGATTTTCAAGCAGTAGTATGATTTTCTTTTCTACAAGTATTTATAATGCTACATTAGATCATAATAATTCTAAAAACCTGGATCATTGACAGCTAAACTCTCTGGTTTACTTGGTTTGCTAAACTAATCTAGAGAAGTATATTATAGTTCTGTACCACTTATTCAAGATCATTTAGAAAATATTTAGGAAGTTATACTCTACTAGATGAAACAGGGACCAGCCTTAAGGAACTTAAAATCTAGTAGGCATAATCATTCATTCCATAATGAATATTTATTGAGCACCTACTATATACGAGGTATAGAACTAAGCTGAGAATAAAATTAAGTCATAATTCCTACCTACAAGGAGCTTATTCTTTAGTAGAAAAAATTATTATAAATAAATAATTATAAATATGATAAGTATTTTCTTAAAGGTACGTGAAGCTTATAAGTGTTGGCATAAAAGAGGAAGTAATGCTTCTAAGGATAACCCTGAGAAGTCAGGGACTACACAAGAAGACAAGCCTTATCTGGGATTTGGAACTAATAGTGAAAGACAGTCTGGGCAGTTGATTTTGTATGTACACAGAGGAAATAAAAAAAAAAAGACACACTTGAAAAATGAGTATGACAAAAGAACAATCACAGGTTAGGGAATAGCAAAAGGTGAGGTTTGAACAGTAGGCTGGATTCACATCCTAAAGTTAAGACTTCAGTAGAGAACCATTAAAGGGTTTTTAACAGGAGAATAACATGATCAGATTTATATTCATAAAAATTCTTCTGTTTGTTCATTCAACAAATATTTACTAAACACCTATATAATGCGCCAAGCATAGTTGTGGGTCCTAGAGATTGTTAGACAAATTGCCTTTCCAGTAGCCTCCTTTACCTAAGTAGTCAGTGTTGTGCCATGAGCCCCTAGTTCCTTTCCTGGTACAGCTGATTGAATCAGGTATGGGAACCTTAAAAGGACAGATAATCCATAGATGGCCAGTGATCTATGAGCTAAGCCAGCAGAGGAAACCAGTTCTTATAGGTATGAGAATGGAGCAAATGCATAGACAGAATCAGAGAAAGAACAGGTTAAAATTAACTGCTTTGTATTAGATTAAAGTGATATGCTTCATTTAGTGACACTATTAAAGGTATCAGATATCTCTTAAAGAAAAAATATATACCAAACAAAGGGGAAATAAGGTTTTAGAGCAGTAATGCCATCTACCGTTGTTTTCTTGGTCACTTTTCATATTCAAAGTAAGCACTCATTTATTCTCTTATCTGTTTACATTCATCACTGAAGACTTTAGCTGACATTTACTTGAAACATTTGCAGAAAATGAAAATAAAATATAAACAAACTAAGAGGCTTTATTGCAAACAATGATAGTAGTGCCCGAGGTCAAACTCATGCCTTCAGGGTTAAGAAGTACAAACTGGTAGTTACAAAATAATCATGGGGATGTGAAGTACAGCATAGGGAATATAGTCAATAATATTGTAATAACCATGTATAGTGCCTGGTGGGTACTAGACTAATCAGGGAAATCACTTTATAAATTATATAAATGTCTAATCGCTACACTGTATACCTGAAACTAATATAAAATATTGTTGAATGTCAACTCTAATTGAAAAATAAAAATTTTTAAATAATAAAATAAGAATCCACCCTGCCCCCTCAAAAAAATCCATGCCTTCAGAAGCAGCAGTTTTAAGCGAGATGTGAATTCCTATACCCAAGTTTCATTTTAAGATTACTAATATTCTCCTTTTATTCATTAAATGCTTACTATGTGCCAATTTTTGCTCTAAGTGCTTTAAATATATTAACTGAATTAATGCTCACAAAATCTCTAAGAGATAATTACTATTATTATCCCCATTTTACACGTGAGAAAATTGAGGCATAGAGACTTTAACTTGGTTACGAGCAAGTAAATGGGAATTTACTAGTAACTGGGAATATGAACCACAACAGTCCGGTTCGTGTTCTTAACGACAATGTTATATACAGCCTCTGTTCTCTAGAGAGTATTTATCTACTTAATTTAGTCAAATTTAATTATTAGTACAGGGCTTGGAAAGGGAATTTATCAATTATCTGCTGTATACTGCTTGGTCAAAATTGAGGTTTTTTCCATAATCACCTTTTTTTAGAAAATGGTAGCAACATTGCTGGAATGGCAGCTTTGGAATCACATTTTACTTTTCTCATTCTTTTTGTCCCAAAGTCCTACTTTGCTATGAGATCTTGGGCAGTTGACAATCTCTGTGAGCTTCAATGCCTTCGTTTATATAATCAGGTCAATAATCCTTACTTTATGGGATGGCAGTGAAAATACATGAGATAAAGTATATAAAGCACTTGGTGCAGTACCTGGAGCACAGTAAGCACTTGAATGTTACTTTTTCTTTTTACTCAAAAACTACAGTTGCATCCCATTGCCCAAAGTATCAAATTCAAACTTTTGTCACTTTCAAAGTCTCCTTAGAGATGGCTGGACCTTGCCCAACTTGCATTATTTCTTCCCTTACCTGACATATAAACTTTCTTCTTTCTGTATATCTCCTGGGACATACAACACCTTTCTTTTCCTGCCCCCTTCACTATCCACAGCTTCAAGACCTAGCTTAGGTTCAGTCTTCTTCATGAAACCATTTCCAGTTAATTAAACTCAAATTGTTCCTTTCCTTTGAACTCCTGTTGCAGTTGTTTTACAATGTATACTTAACAAATTCTCTCATGTGTGCTAGATTTCTCTTTCCATGTAGATTCTAAGTTCTTTGAGAAGACAGATCATGTCTTAATATTTCTCCTTTATCACCCTCAAAGGATCTAACAATATGAAGAGCTCATGTCAAGTTTCAACAAATCCTTGTTGCCTGATTGAAGAAAATAAGCTCTTAAGAACACCTTATAAATTTATATAGGTCTTTATGTTTGACAGGGCACTTTCATAACATTGTTAGTACTTAATCCATATAATAGTCACAGAAAGTAGTTAGAGCAGGTGTTATCCTCATTTTTTAAATAATAAAACTGAGTTTAAGTTACAGTGTGACTTACATAAGGTCTTCTGGTAATTAGTATCGACTCTACTCCCAACCCCCACCATTCAGTACCATTGTCTATAAGACTGCCAGAATAATCTTTTTAAATCAAAGATGGGATCATGTCATTCCCTTGTTTAAAATCTTCCAATGGTTTCTCATTTTTCTTGGAATGAAATTCTACCCATCCCCTACCCCACCCACCCCACACACACGCTTGATCTCCCCACACTCTATATTCTAGTTACATTGGCCTTCTTAACTTTAAACAGGCTTAGCTTACCAAGCTTGTTGCTAACCCAGGACCTCTGCACTTGAATATTCTACCCCTGGATCTTCACATGGCTGTCTTTCTTGCTCTTGAAGTCTCAATTCAAACATCACTTCCTCAGTAAGGAAGTAACACCCATTTAATTGACTTTCTTCCCCAGTCATACTTCAGTTTATTTTCTTTGTGACATTTATTATCTCAAATTATCTTCTTCACTTTTTTTGTTACTTGTACATTGTCTCTCCTCACTAGACTGTAGGTCCTGTGAGAGCAGGGTTTTTGTTTGTCCTATTCACATCTGTATTTCAAGTCTCTAATAGAGTGCCTGACACATGATAAGCTCTTAATAAGTATTTGTTGAATAAAGTAGCTGAGCCAAAATCATGAGTCTTTTGAGTCCTAATCCAGTGTACTTCCCACCATTCCATTTATCCTGCCTTTCATGAAAGCACTTCTGCCTTTGGAAATACAATAAGAAATGATGTTCAGAATAATGACATTAACTGTGCTGTATGATTCTCTATTATCAAAGAAAAATTTCATTCAGTTCAATAAACTAAACTAATTAAAGCAGGGATGTCATGGTATATTATTATATTATAATAATACATTTAGAAAGAGTTCCAACTAAAAAGACTTTCTGCTTTTTCTTTAGTTAACCAAAAAATTGAATTAACCCAGAGCTCTTCATTCCCCAAAAGTCCTTGTTAATTAGGATTGTTCTATAAATCTCTCTTATTAGCAGCATTTGTCATTTGTTTCATTACCATGTTTATTAGGCCAGTCTGAGCAGGGTATCTTTGCTCATATTCTGGCATGTATATCCCAGTGAAAAGGAAAATATTTCCTGGATTCTCTTTTTTTTCCTGTTCTTTGACACAGGCATATTTCATGCTGTTTGTATAACAACTTAGTTTTCTTGTGTCAGTTCCCTATATAAAGTAGGAATTATATTATTGACCTGATTATTAAGTAAAGTAATTAAGTTTAGGGTCTTTAGAATAAAAGCATTAGCACTCTGCAACATTCTTTGTGATAATTGAAAACAACCTAAAGGTCCATAAATACAGGACTGCCTAAATAAATTACAGTATATTTATACAACAAACTATTATGTAGCAATAAAAATAATGAGGACATTGTCTGTTGACCAACATGGTGAGATCTCCAAGTAAAAACACACACACACACAAAACAGGGTCCAGTACAGTTTGCACAATATTTTTTATTTGTTAAAAAAAAAAAAAGAAAGAAAAATAATGATGTGTTTTGCTTGTATATACACAGAGAAATTATGGAAGGATATTCAGGAAAGCAGTAAACAGATTAGAAAGTAGTAGGACTATAAACTGAATGAGCAGGAGATAAGTGGTAGGAGGGAATTTTTTTTATAACATACCTTTTCATATATTTTTGAACTATATATATTATCTATTCAAGAGGTTAAATTAAAAACAAGCACAACTAAAAGCAGTATGTGATTCTGGACTGGATCCTGTATGGGGTGAAAAAAAATGCTATAAAAGACATTAGGACAAAATAAACCATCAACAAAACAAAGAGGCAACACACAAAATGGGAAAGATATTTGCAAACAACACCTTCGATGAGGGGCTAATATCCAAAATAGATAAAGAACTCATACAACTCAACAACAACAACAATAACAAAAATCCAGTTAGAATATTAGCAGAGGACCCGAATAGATACTTCTCCCAAGAAGACATACAAACAGACAACAGACATATGAAAAGATGCTCAACCACACTAGCTATTAGGGAAAAGCAAATCAAAACCATAATGAGAGACCACTTCACACTTGTTAGAATAGCTGTTATCAACAACACAAGTAATAACAAGTGTTAGGTAGTAAGGAAAAAAGGATCCCTTATACACTGCTAGTGGGAATGTAAATTGGTACAGCCACTTTAGAAAACAGTATGGACGTTCCTCAAAAAATTAAGAACAGAATTACCATGTGACTCAGCAATCCCTCTTCTGGGTATCTACCCCCAAAATTTGAAATCATTTATCCATAAAGACATATGCACCCCGATGTTCATTGCAGCACTATTCGCAATGGCCAAGATATGGAAACAACCGAAGTGTCCTACAATAGGTGACTGATTAAAGAAGATGTGGTACATATATACAATGGAATATCATTCAGCCATAAGAAAAGATGAAATACTGCCATTTGCGACAACATGGATAAATCTTGAAATAATCATGCTAAAGCGAAATAAGTCAGACAGAAAAAGTTGAGAACCATCTGAATTCACTCATATGTGGGATTTAAAACTGAAAGCAACAAATGAACACGACAAATAAAAAAAAAAAACTCATAGACACAGACAATAGTTTAGTGGTTACCAGAGGAAAAGAGGGAAGGAGGTAGATAAGGGTACAAAGGGTCAAGTATATGATGACGGAAGGAGATTTGACTTTGGGTGGCAAACACGCAATACAATATATAGATGTATTATAAAATTGTACACTCAACACCAATGTCCCCCCGATAAATTTAAAAATTAATTTTTAAAAAGCAACTGAAAAAAAAAGACATTAGGACAATTAACAAAATTGGAATATGGTGTATAGATTGGATAAAATAACAATATTGAGGGTTTTTTAATTTATCAACTATACCATAGTTACCTAAAAGAATATCTTTGTTCTTAGGATGTACACACTGAATTATGAAGGAGTCAAGGGCATAATATGTGCAACTTCTACTCAAATAGCTTGAAAGAATAAATAATAATATGCATATATATATGGGAGGAATGATAAATTGTGGCAGATTGTTAAAAACTGGTAAATCTAGATAAACATTACATGGGAGTTCTCTATTTTTCTTTCAACTTTTCTGTTAGTTTAACCACATAAAAGGTTAATATAAAACAAGCAAACAAAAACATTAGTACTCTAGAAATTACCTCAGTATGAGAAATGACCAAAGTGCAGAAGCCTCTTTAAAGAATCTTAAAAGTTCCTGGTTTTTACCTAATCATGCTTTTCACTTTCTGATGAAGTTTTTGCTTTCCATTCCTGGTGATGCTTAGTCAGAGATAGCAGCATAAGAGGTGGTGACTGCAGTTTACCTTGAGGTTGAAGAACACCTGCCTATCTTATCCTGTTGTGTATCTTCTTCAATTATATCTTTACAATTTAGAGGTGCCAACACATGGCATTTTAAAAATACCTTGAACAAAATTTTCTAAGAATATTATCATAAGGTTGCGTGTCCACAGTGCTAAAATACGTAGTTAATTTAGCAGTGGTAAGGCTACAGAAACATTTAATCTAGTTGTTTATCATTGAGTGACTGAATTTTTTTATTATTATTTTTCAGTTAGATATGTGTCATTTGTATAAACTAACCATGTCTACTAAAGTTGACTTAGCATTATAGATGAGTGAAGATGTTTCGATTCTAGCCAGATTGGCCTCTTAAGTGTTTAGGTAATGAATTTTATGTTATAGGAAAGTGAAAAGTAAATTATTGTTTGTACAAACTGTCCAGAGAATGTTTGAATTTTACTATTTTGCTTTTTAAGTATATGAAATTCTATTATTCTGGATGAAGGTACCCTGAGGGTCTTGTCTAATAAATAATACCAAACAAATCTGGTATCAACTGAATTGTTAGTGTTTTGTTTCCTGTCTGTTTGGGGAAGCTCATGATTTTGTTCTGTTATAGAAATCAGGAAAATAGGAATAATAAACATCCCCACTCTTTTTCCTTCTCACTTTACAAAACGTTTGGGAATAATCGAGAAACAATGACTCTGACTTTAATCTCTTAAGTAGACGTACTTCATTAGAACTAACAGTGTCGTTTTTCTACAGCTAAGGCAGAATGCTATTTTTGCTACTTGTTCCCACAACTCCAGGCCCATTTTACACCTAAGAAAACTAGGTCCCAGTGAGAGTCATTTAAGTGTCTCGGGCCTCATTGGCTGAATAATGCTCATGCCTATAAGTGTGTCTTAAGATTTAGTGAGGTACTTCATAAGTTCATACAGTAAATTGTCTAGAAAGCTGTGGAATAATAGGTTATGCCCATGAATACTGTTTAGTTAGTTGTGTGAGGTTTTTTTAATAGCTCTGTAAACCAGCTTAGATCAACACATTTCCAAAAAATCAGAATGTATGAAAAATATAATTGAACTTAAATATTATTGAACATTGTTTAAATCCTTTTTCAATGATTTAGAACAAATTTCAGGATCTTGCAAATGTTCGAGGTCATTATTTTAAAAAGTGTTCTCATAATAAAGCTCTCTAAATACAGAAAATAATAGAGACTGAACTGTGTCTATACTGATTTATGACAGCTCTTTTACATTCTTGATATTCTTATATATTTGTTTGTATTAGTAAGTACAGAAGGAGGAAAATAATTCTATTTTATGTTTCAGGAAATTTAACTTCACAAGACACCTAAGGATAAAGCATCTCAAGTATCTATACATATATCCAGAAAAAATAGTGTAATAAATCTGCATTCATTTAGAATTTTCAGTAATTAAGACCAAGGAGTCATGAGTCTCTAGAACAAAGTTCAAAATAATCTCTTTGATTGTAAATTAGGTTCTATTCACAAATAAAGATTTATCCAGCTAAAAATTAATAAGTTTTTCAAACAAAGAACTCAAGAAATTATATCTAATTTTAGCTTACTTACCATTTGTATATAATTATTTTCAAATCTGTAATCTAGTAATTAATTCTTATATTCTTATATTACCTAGAATGTGTTATAGACATTATTACATAATGTAACCCTATTATAAACGGTAATGGTGTGTCATTAACTTAGCTCGTTTTACTTATTTAGTGCCTGTTTGTTCTTAGTTTATAGTTAATTCCCTTTATAGTATGACTTGTACTTGGAAGTAATAAAACCAGATTTCTTTATAAATATTTATAGTACAGACCTTTTCCTAAATCAGACTGTAGGCCTTTCCTAATTATTTCCAATAAAGTTTTTTTTTTTTTTGCCTATGTAGCAGTAGGTACTTCATACTTCCTAGAAAACTTAATCCTAGATATCTATTCCTTAACTTCCAATTAATCAAAATATTGTTAACTGCCATGTAGTTTCTGGTGTTCAAACATGTGGAAAATTAGTTACTTAAAGAGTTTAAATAGTTGCTTCTGGTATGGAGTCTTAGCATCTACAGTCATATGATCAAAATGGATCACTAAGTGAATGAGTCCTCTCCTTGAATATCAGTCTTTCCAGGAGGATCTTTTTTTCATTATCATATCTATGCTTATCCCTTGTTGAAAGTATTCATTAGTAGCAGGTAGCAGAAGTTAGACAGAACATGCTTTTTGATATGCTTAGGTTCCTTATTAAGACCTTAAGTTCTCAAGATCTTTTTCCTTCTCCCTTGACCTTAGTTGAGATTCAAATTTATAAGTCTTCAACCACACCTGTCCTCATAAGGGATGCAAATTTGTGATTTCAGAAGTTCCAGCTCCCAGTAGAAAGCTCTCTCCAGTCTTTTGTAGATGTCCTCTAGGCCAGATTTCATCACAAATAACTTCATTCCACTGTCATGTGCCAAGTTTAAAGTACTGTATTAGGTTACTCTGTAGTCAAAACAACGAAGCCCTGGTCCAGACTGCTATAAGACAGTGGTAGCTTTCTCTTTTGCTAGTTGACAGTTTAAACAAAGTAGTAACTCCTTAGTAAAAAGTAACCAGATTAGGTTATTTGTAATAAGCCAACTAAAATCAGTAATCCTTGACATTGGCATTAATAGTAGTTACATTTTTATTGTGTCATTGTGATTTTCTGTAGAGAAACCCCCAAAAGAACTCATTATTTATATTTCTTAAATTTACAGCTCTTTAGCTGTATCAAAGATTTCATAGCCCAGAATGTAGTCAGGCTTGAAGCTTAATTAGAGATCCATGATCCAGTCCTTACACACATTTCCTTTGGCTCATAGTTTCTGCTCAAGTATTTATACTGTCCAAAAAGGTGCTGCTACCATTTACAGTTGTCCCCCCCCCCCAAATGTGAACTGCCTAGGTATAACAGTAACAAAACACATACAGGATCCATATGCTGAAAATTGCCAAAAAAGCATTGCCTACAGATGGCTTTGCACCTTGGTTTCCAAGTGCTCCTGTACAGAATATGGAGTTCATGTTTTCTCTCTCTTTTTGAATGGTGAGTGATGAAGTAGCTTTAATTTTACTGGGTGAGTTTGTATATTGAGTATTACAAAGAGAAGTCAGCCTGCCTTTCTTTGGCTCTAATTGCAGAAAGTGAAGTCACTACTTTTGCTGTCTTGGATCAGGACCAGAAAGAAATTGTTGATACCAATGGAGCTGGAGATGCATTTGTTGGAGGTACAGACTCATTTATTTTATACTTACTTGTAAGTTAAACATTTCCTTTAACTCCTGTCTGTTCTACATAGCCAAGATTTATGAATTTAATAACTTTTAATTTCTTTTAAATAATTAACTCCTAATGTTCTTTCCATATGCTACTATCATTGTGAGTTCTAAGAGGATATTTTACTACAGGAAAAATCTGTATTTTTGGCTTAGAGATAATTTGCTATTATGCTATACCCCAGTCGTTTTCTCAAGATTAATTTTGTCTTTCTGAATATTACATAAACAAGCTGCGGCAAGTACAGTATATAGTATATTCATAGCCCTTCAGGCTTAAATGCTAACACGTTGTTCTTTAAAACAAGTTGTGGTGAATATTAAACAGTATACTAATAACTAAAGATTATGTCTTTGGATTATATCATTTGGTTAAAACATCTGTTTCTCACAGTAGTTGAATGTTTATTATATTAGGTAGAGTTAATTTTTTTTTTGTCTGGTTCAGGCTCAGTAAGAACTGGCACAATTTATGAGGACTAACTCATTTTTGGAATGAGTACTCAAAAACAAGATCAAGACAGGAGATTCTGGCTTGATGACTTAGATTGATCTAAAATCTGGTTCAGAGGTTCTTTACATATGTCTAAACTCCTTCTAGTTCAGTGTAATTAATCTAGATTTAACTACTTTCTGGAAAGTTTTAGACTCCTGAATAATAACCCAGAAGAGTCCCTCCTGATCTCTTTATTTCTCAGAACATCAATCATGACAAGGAAAAAAAGGCAAATGGAGCTGACCATTGTCCTCCTTTCCTTGGAAAATCATTTGAATCATGGAAAACTTATTTAAGATTATGTGATGGTTTTAACAGTATACTTTAAATTTATTTGTCATTTATTTATTTATTTTTAAAGAGTCTTTTTCACCAACATAAAGTTTTCATATTTCCTTCTTAAAACTATTCATGCCTAGTCTTAGTCTTAAATGAGCTGTTAACCATTAGACTGGTAGCATGTCTCATGTCCTATTCTTTAGAAAGAGTATACACCACAGATAACATTCTACATTACTGTCATGCTTGCATCTTTTATTTCTTTGCCCTGAAAGTTTCATCATTGATTATTTTACAGCTGTATTTCCTATTCCATACTGCATTAGAGCTGTAAATTCAGGTAGGCTAAAAATATCCAGGATTGGGCTAAATTCTATAATACATCAAGGAAACAGTATTGATTTCCTGGTTAGAAATTGTTTAACCAAGAATCTTTTAAACTTGTATGCTGTATGTGCCTTTTTAAATATTTAAAACAGTAAGTATTCTATTTCCTTGATATTTAGTAGGGTATATTGTGAGAGCATTCCAGATATGATGGTGACCTGATTAGCCACTACCTCTGGCCCTGGGGCTTTAGGCTACCTGGCCCTGCATCAGCAGATTCCTTTACAGACAGACACCTAGCTACCTATTAATGCTTCTAGTACTAGGTACAAACATGTAGACTTTTTGAGGGAAAGAGAAGCCATTCTTAGAATATTGAAGTAGGAACAGCTAGCTTCCCATTTGTATTATAGTTAGGGTGATAAATGAATTACCTCCTCAAAGTACTTGGGTTGTTTGTTACAGGATTTCAGCCTCCTTTTTATCTCACACTACTTACCTAGCCTCATTATATATTTATTGTTGGAGTACAATAAGGTAAGAAAAAGGAAAGAGTGTGGAACAGGGATCCACAGACTTTTCATAAAGACCCAGAGAGCAAATATTTTAGGCTTTGCTTTTATTATATTTTCTTATTCTTTTGCTTGCTTGCTATTCTTTTTGTTTTGGTTTTGGTTTTTTACAACACTCTAAAAGTGTAAAAACCCTTTCTTAACTCTGCAGCTGTACAAAAACAGGCTTCAGGCTAGATTTGGCCTTCAATCTATAGTTTGCCAACCCATTGTGTAATACATGGCAGCTTCCTCACTTTATTCACTTTCAAAATACCCTGGATCCAAACACTGGATTTTACTACAAAGTGGAAGACAGGCTGAAACTAGGCAAGGCTTTACTGGCAATACCTAAGTTAGGTAGCCATTTTTCTCACTCCAACCCTACTCTGATCAGTTCTCACAATAATGAAATCTTGAAAGACTGAGTCATGCAATGAGATGAATACTGTAATGTCATTTTAGCAGTGGCATACTTTAGTATGTTCAGCACATTCTGTCTATGTAAGTCAAGCTATTTAGTAATAGCAATAGATAAAATATACATAGTATCTATTAGGCAATTTATATCTTAAGCTCTTTACATGTATTAACTTATTTAACGTTCATAAAAGCTACTTGAAGTGGATTATTTTTAACTGCATTTTACTGATGAGAAAACTGAGACATAGAAGAGTTAGGTAATTAGCTCAAAGTCTTATAGCCAGAAACTAGCAGAGCCAAGGTTCAAACCAGGCAGTCTTAGTTCCAGAGTCAGTATTCTAATTCACTGCACTATACTGCTTCTCTAAACTTTTAGGGAAATCTCATCATTAGGACTGAGAACTACAGGCCAGCCTTACTAACAAAAGCTGATTTTGCCAAAGAGAATCTTCCTATTATCTGAATAAACGACTTCATTTATTGAACAGGAGCTTTTGTTATCTGACAAGATTCTCAGAACTCTAGGGTAAGAATGCTGCAGAAAGAAAGAGAAAGTGAAAGGGAAAAGAATCGAAGAACTGTAGTCCCTGGTGAATTTGAACCAGGAGCTTTTTGCTAAGCAATAGAATTGATTGCACTACAGAGATACAGAAAGCCAGGTCATAAACTTGCTTCGTCAGCATGGAATCCGAATACAGGGAGTTATATGTATCAACTGTTTAATAGCACCAGGCTGATATATCCATCTTACAACAGAGGTTGTCTTGTTAGTTGGAAATACTCAAAAATCCATTGGTTAAACCCCTTACTCCCATCTCTATGGCAAGGAAAGCCTAAATGACTTGAAATACTCCAGCTTTTGAAGCACACCCTTCCACCTCGAAAATGAATGGAGAGGCAATGGCAAATTTTACATTTGCTGTGTAGTTTCTTTTTCTTTTCTTTATTGCCTGATTAACATATCTCCTTTCTGATTGACACATTCTATCTTTAGATAGTTAATATATTCCTCCTATGACTTTTAAGTTTTGTTGGCTTAAGAGTATTTCTGTCTTTTGTGACTTTGCATAACTATATTTCATTCCCAATTCCAAGTTATTGGATAAAGCACCATTCACCTACCATGTGCTAATTACATATCTGAGTACCAGAGTGCCATGTGTTCTTATTAGCCATAGAAGATATATATGACTACATCATAGATTTTCCACATATAATTTTAAAATGAGTACCCCAAATGTACACAAATTAAATTTATAGTTCCATCTCAGAGGTTTAGTGACAGTGACAAAGCCCTTCAGCCTTTACAAGCATAACTCCTTGTTCTATTTGGAGATCTAAGCACTTTGTAACATTTCCCCTTTATTTGTCACTAGCCAGCCCTGATGGAACTACCCTTTTCACATTTTCCCTTAGAAGTCCAAGTACCATGATTGTACCCTAGGAAATGGAGACAATTCTATAATCTCTAAGTATGATTTCCTAATTTCCCAGGTCAGGAGAAAATTTCTTCCTGTTGTCCTGCTGTGCTTTGTCACAGCAGGTCTGCTTTTTCATTTGGAACCCTCTTTGTCACTGCCATAGTAACAAATGGAAACATTGAGAACATTTTGTGACAGGCACTGTCATTGTTCCCAGTGAAATCTCTTCCCTTGTGTCTTCTCAGTAAATGAAATTGAGGAGAAAAATCATAACAAATAACTTGAAAGGAGATCTAATCAATATGTTCCCAGTAGGCTGTCAATACCAGCCTGTGTTAATCTAATATGATTTAGTCTTATGTTTTATGGCAGCTGTTAGAATATGGACTAGACCTACAAATCATCTTTAGACTAAAAGTGAGTACACCTTTGACAGATTATACCCAGATACTTAGATATAACTCTCAAATAAAAGATACAGACCTTACCAAGGACCAACATTTTTAGGATTTAAAAAGCTTCATTAAATGTGGTTAAGAGCCATACATAGCTTAGAACAGTTTATTTTAAAGACTAATAAAGTAATTGTGCTGCCTTTAATACTTTTTATTTTCAAATTTCTCATAACAACTTTAGCAGGGAAAATGTATTACCCTAAATGATATTACCTACAATATGCAAATGACTCTTAAAGCCACTTAGCAATCACAGTGTAAATAATTGTTCTGTTTCCCATGTAATAAAAAGGAACATTAATTTCACTTTCTAATTCATGTTCAGAAAAGAATTTTGGTTAAAAAGAAAAGGAAAAAAGATTTAAGTTTCCAGAACAGGGGCATTACTTCCTTTTCATGTAGCGCCTGTCTATATTTCTCTAAATTTTTGGAGCATCTCTAAATTGTCATTGTATTTTCTGTTCTCACCTTGTTTGTTTGTTCCCAAACATTGTAGCTTACTCTCTAACCTTTTTTTTTTTAAGCAGGAAAGTGCAAAATTTATTAAACTGAAAGTATACACTCAATGGGTGGGGGAGTAAAGGCTTACACAAGAGAAAGAGAGCGAGCCCCTATTCTTCTTAATTGCTGCTTCATTGTGCTGTGCAGAGAAGTGGTGCAGAATTCTCACAATTTTTTTTTCTGCACCACCTCTTGCCTTTGCTGTCCAGCTTAGAAGACTAGAAAATAACTTGATGAGTGTTAAATATATAATTTCTCACACTTTTTCACTCAAAAACCAAAATCTTCATATGATCCACTGTATGCAGAGGATTTTCTTGCTGATGATCAGGATAAGCACTGCTACCCCACCCCACAGCAACAATACCTTTCGTCTTTTAACTCTTAATAGGACATCTTGGTGTTTTATTTCTTAAGCAGCAATTTTCCTTAAAACCATCAAATGATGCATGGAATTAATTTGGTCATTAGGAATATGAAATTCATCAAAGACAGCAGCTCAGGTTCATGCAGGGGGAGAGAAATAGCAATTCACACCTTGCACAGTCATAGGACACTTTATGACATGCTCCACTAGTGTTAGACATCCAGAGATTAAGGTAAACTGACATTAGACCAAAACCACATTTCAAGAGCCTTGCCTAAGATTATCTAAGCCTATGTTGATTAAAAGAGGTAAAGATTATCCTCAAGCCATGACATAAAAGAGAAATAACTTTGGCTCACGTTAAATACAGGATGATTTTAGTGCAAAGTCTGGAATTTCTCACAAACATGAATGTTCCCTCAAAGATCTAGTACCCTGGATGGCTTCCATCTAGAAGCAATTATAAATAGATAATGGAATTCAAAGGACTTTATCTTGTAGAGATTTATATGAGATGGAGATAGTTGAGCCATGTAGGTTATCAAACCCTTAAGCTCAAATATTAATCTCTTAAATTCCTGTGTTTGCAGATAATTGAGAAATGTTTATTCTAAGAAAAGGTTGATTTATAAGATTTTATTTAGTTGCAGAGGGCCAGACAAAATGTCATTAGCAAAATTTATGAAGTTAATTTTCTTAGAATTTCATCATAACAAAATATATGTGTATCAGTTTCCTGGCCTAGAATATTTGTGAGTTAAATGGAACTAACTGGAATCCAGTAGTAGTCCCAGCTGCTATTACGTAGATTTGGTCAATTTTACCTACCATATCTGTCTTACTCATATAACATGTATTATTCAGCTTTTGCTGCATAACAAACCACCCCCAAAGTTTAGTGACCTAAAATAAGAACTATTTTTTTAACTTCACAAATCTTGTCCCTAATCATTTTATTGTACTGTATCCCTTTAGTATATCATCTTATCTTCCCCTTCAAATGAGGAGAAATAGCCACAGTGGTTTTCTAAACACTAGTCTCTAGACTAGTGCCAGTGTATAAACTAACAGAGATTTCATCAGTCATTAATAGCAAAATGAAAAAATTTAGGAGCAGTATATTAAGTTTTCATACAGCTAAATGTATTGAATTTTAAATTTTGTCTCAGTGATGTTTGAATTTGTTACAATGTGCCTTTATTGGCTTTGTAATTAAAGTAATCAAAAATTAAAAACCGCATGATGGTGATGCTGATACTTAGCCTGACCAATCCTGGCAAAAGTCTTAGCCATGGTAAATAAGTCATTAGAAACAACTTTCCAAACTATGTGAAAATTTGTATGAAATGTAACCTCTGATGTTATAAGGCTGTTTACTATCAACAGAGGTCAGAATAAAACAAACAGAAATTAGCAACATGTTTACTAAGTTCACAGCTATTCTCACTTCAAATAGATGAGTTCCCAAACCTGGAATATGAACACAGGCTCTTATTTTTCATTTAATTATCCAGTTATCATTGACATTTTATAGAGTTAAGATACGTCTGTTTTATTTCTAGCCCATGAAATAAATGACAAATTTAAACCAGTTTCTGTCATCAAATGCTCTTAAAATTTTAGAACCACCCTGCTGTGAAGAATTGTCAGTTGATCAAACACAGGTTTTTGAACTGAATTAAATAGTAACAAAATTAGTTATCTTGCTGATCAGTTAGGGCATAAATAAGCACACATAAATAAGCTTTCTGTCATTTCCTTATTCCAGCAGCTACAACTTTGTCCTGATGAGTCTTTTTGTTTTTAACTGTATTGCTTAAAATGTTAGTGCCAAAAGGGAGTAATTTTAAAGATCACATTTTCAGGTTTTAGAACTGATTTCAGTAATGAAACTGCATTCAAATGAGATCTTATCTAAATCAGAATGAAATGAGATGAAACAAATCCCCATGTGGCCCTATCCACATTTTATCTGGTAGCTCACAAAGCAACTCCCTGGAATGAGTTGATGTTCGGTATGAAAACCATGTCATGTTCAAAAGTCCCCATTTGATGGATGAGGAAAGTGAGGCCCAAAGAAAGGATATTAATGGCAGTGCTAGAAATCAGATCTCTTGGTTCATTAATTAATGATCCAGTAATTGCACATGTTCGTAACCCAAATGAAAGTTGTCAGTTAAGAAATCGGTTATGTAGGCCTCTTGGAAATAATATAGGTCAAGAGTCAATGTCCCAAATGAATAGAAGCCTTTGATGTAGTTATTCTTGGCATATGGGTATCCAAGACATTTGACTTTAACAATAAACAGAAGCATATAAAAAATTTTATTTTGGGAACATCAAGAGATCACACATTAAGATTCAAATTCTAACATGATCTGATATATTTTTATTCCATGAGGAGGAATGATCTTTAAAGCAGTACTTTAAAAGGAGTTCAGGTGGAAGGACACCTTATCTGTAAAATATACTGCTTAGTGGTACTCTTTAGGAGCTTCTTTCCTAAATTTGGGGCATTTAAAAGTTTCTTTGATTTTTTTGCTTTTTAAAAATTTAAATGTAATGTCCCATGCCATGTTAATAGAATTTGATAGGTTCCATTTTCAACCACCAGAAAGAGGAAATAAGTTATCCTCACAGTTATAGTACTGACCACTTGCCTATATATTATACCGTACAGCTCAATTGCTCACTTTGTGTGGGAGGTTGTGTTGGGCAGAGCTATTGTAGAGGAACCTTTGCTCTGAATTGACTTCCTGTCCATGTCAGTCACTGCACCATCTGACACCACTTAGGCTTTGGTTTTCATTATGCAAATACCTGCTAGGTCAGACCTTACCCTGGCAGGCACAGCAGCTTTTTAAGTTACTTCACAATTTAATGTTTGATTTCCTTTTTCCAGAAAAATCTGTGTTGTTTAACATATGGGTCACAAGTTGTTATTTGAGTTCATGACTAGTTGGTAGTCCATATGAAGTCAAAGCAAAGCAAAACAAAATTTTACTAACTAGACTACATAGAAAATGGAAAAAAAAAGTTTACATCTGAGAACTTTTCAGCAGGGGGAAACCATTACTTTGTCACATCTGGGTAGTCTAAGCTAGCCGAATTGAAGTGGGAATTTCCTGCCAGATGTTAGTCCTTTGAGAGACCTGTTAACATCTAAAAGGGTGGTATGTGAGTTCTTATTTGGTGGAGCTGCAGCCACTGTGGAGGCTTGCTCCTAATAGATAGCAGGCGTTTTCATGTACTACCACTAGTCAGGAGGTTGTGCATCCTGTTCAAAGCTAACACTTTTTGCTCTTGTAAAATGCATAAATATGGAAGGCCTAATTTGGAAGGTAAAACATCAGGTCTCACAGATATTATAGCAAGAGTGACATTACATTGAAACGACATCCCAAATGTAGATGACAGAAATTTCATTTCATTAATAAAAGGTAAAACCGAATCACCACAGGTATTCCAGATAATTTGAATAATAATTTTATAAAGTTATTGAAGACCAAAGTCAGTCTCTAAATTATGAAGGAAAATAAAGAATCTGAAATGGCAGGAAGCATAGTAAGTGTGAACACTTGCTTCCTGTTCCAGATGCACATGGGAATTAGAAAAGTAAAAATTTCATTCAGAAGAGTTGTGCACAAAAAGTAGAAATGCTTTATCCAGTTGAAACAAGAAACATTTTTAAGAGGAAAAAAATAAAAGACTTTCTACATGATCTCACTGTTTTTGTCATCCTCTGTAAGGGAAAATATTGACATTTACCAGACTGTTTGCTACAGCTTTCTGATCTCCTACAGTTTATTTTTATAACAGCCTTATCGATGGGCCTCTTACCCAGCTCTCTAGGTTTAACTGAGTTGAGTCAATTTGTTACCACAGCTTCAAGTAGCTGTTACAGAACAAGCAAGACATCCTAATAAAGCTGTAAACGTGTTTACTCAAACAGAGTATTGATTTTACTTGGAGAGGGAGAAGCCGGTGGTTAGCACAGTGTCGAGGTGGATGAATTTCACTGCAGTTTTTCAATGTCATCTGTCATGGTTGTGAAACACTAAGTAAAGCCATCAGAGGATAATTAGAAGTACCAGAAATTTAGCCCCTAAAATCAGTTAACTGCTTAGGAGTTTTGTAGCTTTATTAGTTTTTATTAAAAATTTCCTCTAGTAGTAATAGTCAAGCATTTTTAATGGTGCTTTCAGGTAGAGCAAGATTTCAAGGTTGAGACTTGTTAAATATATGAATTTAATGGCTAAAGGTTTTTCAGACCTTTCCTCACTCCAGTAATTAGGCTAACACTAGAACACAATGCAAAGAGAGTGATCTTATACATATAACAACAGAAGTAGTATATGATTTTTTTGAAAAATCAATTTTAAGGAAGTAGTAGAGAAATTGTAAAATATTTAAAACACATTTCTTTGTAGGAAAAAAATCCAGTTCGCATCTTTATTAAATATTTTTGTGGCACAACATGACCTAGACACATAAAAGTGTCAGTGCCACCCTTATCTCTAAATAAACTTCCTTCATTAATGAAGAATCTAAAATATTCTAACCTGCCATAAGTTAGTCATCATCTTAAAGATAAAAGTTGATGCACATCTGTGCAAAAGGCAAGGGTCAGACTGAGGGTTGCTTACCTTCTATGGAAACTGAATTAGCTATTGAACTTGATGAAAGGTATTCATATAAACACTCTATCTGCCCTCTTTCAAATGGCTAGAAAAAGTCACGATTGAAAAAAATCACTCACCTAAAATGATGAACACAAAACTGAAAATTTATTAAAAATAAGCATGACCATTAAAATTCAAAATTAGTCTTCTTCTCATATCAGCAGTCATTTATCCAGTGCCTTACAGTAAGCTTCTTATGCCTTCTTATGCTATTGCCTTAGCCTGCCTCAGTGACTAATAATGATGATATCTGAGGGATAACCAATTCTTTTTTCTTTCTTTTTTTTGGAGGGGTGGGTTGCTTTAAAGTAACTTTATTTATCTGGGCAGCACATACTTTGAGCATTAGAAAGGGTTGACACCACTGCTGGAAAACTACTTGTGGCAATCATCTCCCAAGTTCTACATTTTAGCCTTGTACATTGTGATCATGTCTTTATAGACTCTGAAATAGTTCAGCCTGCAGTCATTGCATTCTAGGTTGATGCTTTATGTTTGCAAAACACCTGGTTCTAATGATTTGGGGGCATACTTTCTATGCCACTGGCACCATGTGATGACATTGTTCCCAGTTTATAATGATGAACAGGTTTGGTGTATTTGCAGACCCTCTGCAACTTCAAAGTGATGACTCATCTGGGGCCACATAGTCAGTTATCTGCAAGGTCTAAGAAGGTCCAAGCAGGACAGAGCTGGTCAGGGCAGCCACACTTCTCCTTCCTATCATGGTGAACCTGCCAGTCAAAGATACAGCAATTCCACATGCACACTTTGTACTCAAGGGAGCCAGGCCTTTGCTCCAAGGCTCTGAGTACTCTCCAGTTTCTTGGCTTTCAGTCTGTGTCTCTGAGTATTTCATCCTTTGTCGTCTGCAGGTTCCTCCAAGTTATCATGCCAAGACATGGGCTTTCTAGTGATAGTGTGAACATAATAAAATCCTCCAGGTCCAGATGACTTTTCATGTTAATCCCCCTAGAGATCAGATTAGGTGCTTTTCACTCTGCAGTCTTCTCCACCTTCTCTGTCACCAGTCTTGTTGTTTGTTCCACAGTCAGAGGCCAAGTTCCATGGGGAAGCCAATTACACATGTAGAGTCTTATGCAGACTGACTGATCAGGCAAGAGACGAAAGGAACAGACTCTCTAGAAAAGGGAACTCGTTAAAAGTGTCTCTGGCACCCTCCAAGCTGAATGTTGCTTGTTTCATTATCATAAATTTCCTCTGCCCATCAGATCAGGCTGCTGGCAATCTATAGTCCTTGAAATTCTTAGCTGTACCAGAACTGTCCCACTAGTAGGAAAACCATCTCTCCAGGATGATATTTGTGAATCTTCAAGTCTGGTTGGGATGGCTGGAGTGTTGGCAATGACCAGGGTCCAATGAGCTAGGAGAAGAAGGAGGAGGTGCATGGATAGAGAAGAAATAGGGGAGGTCACCACGATGAACAGGGTGGCAAGTGGTTGGTCTAAAAGGAACAGAGGAAGAATTGGGTAAGAGAAAATCCTTAAGGTAGGGTAGAAAGGGTTGTTACTACTCAGAGGAGGGAAACCAGTAGAGCAGAAAGCTAAAAGGGATGAGTGGCATTGGGGAGCCGTCTGAGAGCCAAAAGAGTAAGGATACAGGTCAGGAACCTGGCTTACAAAATGACATTTTGAAGGAACAGAAGCCGGAGTTGGCTTGAGTTTAGATAAGGAAATTCAAGGTAGCTTTTTTTTGTCATTTTTCTAAAGTGTTACTCATCTAGTAAAAATGAATAACTGGTCATAAGTTCTGATGTTTCCACCATTTATCTCACACACTACCCCCTGCATCATCCTATAACATAATGCCCATCATGAAATGTACATACACATACCTTTGGGGCAAGTCAGTGAGTTCCACCAACCGGGAAAATGGTCTCAGTTTCTAGGCTGAAGAGTGATCATGGGAAATAAAGAGAGGGATAACCAATTCTAAAGCCTAGGAGTAACAGACTCTGTAAAAAAGAATAGTGAAAGATGGGTTTTCTTTGCCTTTGAAATGTTATGTAGGCCAAATTCTATGCTGACATTAGTCCTTAAGCCATGCAGTAGCAGATTGTAAAATTTTGTTGCATAACAGGGCAACACCAGAGCTCTTTCTTTTAATTTTTCAGAGGGTAGAGGAGGAGACTGGTTTTTCATAATTGTATTTGGATCTTCATTCTATATTAAAGTATTCAAAGACAAAGGTAAAAAGGATATGGATTTATTATATCATCTTATTTTTTACATGTTTATTTTAAAATTCCCACAATATAGTAATTTACTTTGATCTAATAAGTTTTAAGAATGACAACTATGTGAGGGAGCTTTAAAGCATGGAAGGCAGAGAAAGATATAGTCAGACAGCCATACTTTGGCTTTAAGGCACTGTTTCATCTGACTCCTTTGGTCAAAAGGAACAGGAACCCACTTCATCTTGCTCAGGATAAGGAATTTTTTTAAGGAAGCACACAAGCATTAAGGGAAACATTATAACATAGTGGTTAAGATAATGGGTCAAAAGATATGGGTTTGCATCCTGGTACTGTCATTAACTAATCGTGGGACTATGGACAAGTGTCTTAACATCTCTAAACCTCAGTTTCCTCACCTATAAAAATGAAGATAATGAGTACCTACCTCATTGGCTTATTATGAAAGTTAAATGAAATAATGTTTGTAAAGCACAATGCCTGACACATACATAGTAAAGATTCACTAAGTATTAACTATCATAGAAGCAATCTCAAATAATAGCCAAAATTGGAGAAGGTTTTACTGAAAGTGGAGCCAAGTGGTGACTCTAGGTTGGAATCAGTTCTAGAGACTCCAACAGAAGATATTCATAGATATTCACTATAGAGTTTACACATTAATGCTACTTAGCTACATTGCATGTCTGCTTCCTCTTACCTCACTCAGCTTCCTGGTCTTTCTTTGCTTGCATTCTAGCTCACTTCATAAGTAGGGCACTGGAAAAACCATAAGTTTTTTGCCCTTGGGTCAGATGCCCTTGCCTTGGTCCAGTGAGTAGTAAGTGTCAATTTACATGGACAAAACATATCAACTGTCCTCCTTAGCAATGCTAGAGGTGAGGTGATTTTTCTTAAAAGGGTATTGGGTTGT
Organism: Eidolon dupreanum; assembly: GCA_028627145.1. NCBI lineage: Eukaryota > Metazoa > Chordata > Mammalia > Chiroptera > Pteropodidae > Eidolon > Eidolon dupreanum. Next base: position 44,035,329 of record CM053506.1, read on the forward strand.
TGGGCTCTATAAACACGTGTGTTTGCATGTGCTGTCTATGCTCTTTTTCCCATACTTATGGTTCTGAAAATGTTGCTTACAATGTGATCTATTCATCATACAATATGTGAAACATAAACATTCTATATCTCAAGCTAGAAACCTAGGAGTCAATCTTGATGCCTTCCTTTCCCTCTGTCCAAACTTTCAGTAAGTTCTTTTGACTTAATTTTAAGGCTATATCTCACATCTTCTCTCAAATCCATCTGCTTTTCTGCTATGACTTTAGCTCAGGCCTGTTTGCTACTTACTACAATAGCTTCCTAACTGATCTCCATACTTTCATTCTTTCTTGCACTCCATTCCATTTTCTACACAGTAGTGAAAACAGTCATTTTAGGAAAATATTGAATTATTTAATTCCCCTGTTTACAACCCTTAAGTGATTTAGAGTTGTACTTAAACTGAAAATCTGAACTCCTATTGTGGCCTAAAAGAATCTCTGTGATCTTCTATCACTGCAGTTGTATCTCATGCTACTCTCACCTTTGCTTGCATGCTCTGGCTACACTTATCTTCTTCAAGCCTTAAATACTTCATCCACGGAGTTCCCTTTGCCTAGAATGTTCTTCCCTTGCTCTCTACATGGCCATCTCTTCTTCAACCTCAGTCTCAACTTAAAAGTCACCTCATCCTAAGTAACATGGGTCTCTTCACTATTATTCTCTACTGGTACACACAGTCCTTTTCCTTAATAGAACTTAATATCATCTGGAATTATCTAATTTACTTATTTATTATCTAATCTAAATTACTAATTTATTACTTGCTTTTTTTAATTCCCCCATTAAAAATATAAGCTTCAAGAAAGCAGGTGCTGTATGTGTCTTATTCACCAATATGTCTCCAGAACCCAACACAGTGCCTGGCATAGAGTAGATACTGAGTAAATATTAGTTGTACGAATGAATAAATCAATCAGTCACATTCTCAGCTGCAAACAGACTTGCCCCCTACCATCAAATAAAAATCATTCTAGTCAGTATATCTAAGAAATTGGTTATTGAAGGCTTTTGTCAGAAAGGGTGAAGTGAGTCAGGAAATAGAGTAGGCTGTCCTATAGTATCAGGTCACCTCGATTTAAGATTATTCCATACTAGCATGTATATGTGACTAATCCAGTGACAGAGAGATGACTGATCACAACTACCTTTTTCTTACTGTTACATAAAATAGAGATAAATATCAGGAGAATGCATGTATTAGGAAAAGAGGCAGCATCTAATTATCCATTGTCCAAAGTACCGGTAGTACAAATATGAAAACTAAAGATCATAATGTCAAACATCACTTCCTGCTGTAATAGGCAGTGGCATACAGGTAAAGGACTCCAATCGAGATTTCTCAGAATATTGAAGTTACCCAGTAGATCTCTGAATCTGATTTGCCAGAATGCCTAGTGGAAAGTCCAGTGAATCAAAAAAAGAGCACCCTTGTCCTGTCCTATCTAGAATCTTTACTGCTATTCCTCCACTGACAGGTTCGGGACTAGGGTAAAAAGTAGCTCCTCCACAGAGAAGGCAGTTAGAATCTAATGAAGAACACTTTGATCTGAACTGAGCCTGGGACATACTCCATGTTTCATTTTCCACATAGTTTCCTAAGCTTTGAGCCACAATTATTCTTAACTTTTTAACTTTTATTAGCACCCACATCAAATCACTAAATCTATTTATTCTCCTTCCTAAACTTAATATCTATTACCTAGAGCAGTGGTTCTCAAATTTGAGTATACATCAGAATCACCTGGAGGACTTGTGAAAAGAAAAGTTGCTGGGCCCTATTCTCAGAGTTTCTGATTTGTTAGGTCTGGGGTAGGGACGAGGTGATGCTAAAGCTGCTAGTCCAGGGACCACGCTAGAATATTGCAATAGACTCCTCTTTGAGCCTCTCTGCCAGTAATTTCTTTCCTAGTTATTTCATGCTCCACACTTCTGCCAGGATTTTTTTAAAAGTATTTTCATGGTTTTCTCTCCTAAAACTATGAATTCCTCAAGGACAAACACTATGTTTTATCCGTCTTTGAATCCTTTAATGTCTAGCACAGTACCTAAATGGTAGGTAGTCAATAGTCATTGACTGAATAAATCAAAGTACTTTGATAGTGCTTCTAGGTTTTTATTTTTCATTTGCTTCTTATAATAAAAATCAAGTATAGGTCTGGTAGTGGCATGAGTCTGGTAAATTGAGAATTCAGATTAGTAAAGTTTTAATTTATATCTTATTCTCTTTTTTAGAGCAGGTAAAGGTAATTTAAAAAATTGTCTTAAAAATATTCTTTAAGTTGACTTTCTCATGTGCCATGTGGCAGCATGTATCTAGTGACTATTGGGATAAAAAGTATGACAGTCCAGTCTAAGAGAGCACATAAATCATTGCTAAAGTATAGATATTTAAGAAAGATGGAAAATAAATGAAGAACTGAAAAATCAAATTGACCCAGAAATGGCAGGGCAAATTTTTTACAAGGAGAATATAGAATTCACTGTTAGTTGCTGCAAAATATGATATCAGGTTTGCTTTAATTACATGGTAATGGCTCTGAGAACAAAGGTAATTACATGATAACTTATGTTACTACTCCCACATTATCTCTTAATAACTATGTAATTAACTTGTCACTACTATACAGTGTGTAGTTCGATATTACTCAAGTATAAAGAACATTGATAACTTAAATGAATGAGCTGGGGCGGGGCCAAGGATAGAGGCAGTAGGGAAATCACAGTATTACAGCAATCAGGAATGCAAATGTTTCATTAGATCGTTTACCCAGTCCTCCAGGATCTGAGCCAAAGCCATGGAAAATATCAATAGAGTTTGAGGTGAATCATATAAAGAAGAGAAATACCCCGATGGAAAACAGATAAAATTTGTCATCAGATTTTCAAAAGAAGAAATACAAATGGCCACTAGGCATATGAACAAAAAAATTTTTCAACTTCCCTAATGAACAAATAACTATAAATTAAAACAAGATTTTACCTTTCACTTTCAAATTATCAAACAGAATTTTTTTGTAGCAAGAATGCTACTTGGAATATACATTAATAAGATCTCTTTGAAAAGAAGTTTGGCAATATGATGTAAAGCCTTAAAAATTATTAATTACCTTTAAGGAAATTTAGCCGGAGGAAGTTTAAAATGTGCACAATGATTATTGTTATAAGAATGTTATATTAGCACAGTGTTATTTATAGTAGTAAAAAAAAATTAGAAACAACCTAAATATCCAATAATAGTATTAAGTAAATTATGCTACATCCACATTTAAAAAGTGTAATCTTTAAGAATATTTAAAGATACTGCAAAGTGTTCCTAATATACTTTTTATTGCAGAAATAATATCTGTAAGCAGTAGAAAATACAGTGGTACCAAAAGGATATGTATATATATTTGAAGTATGTGTATATAACAAAAAGTAAACATTGCTCCTACCTCAGTCCTCTAATTCCCCTCCCTAAGGAGCTTTGGTTACTAGTTTCTATTGAACCAACCCAGAAATGCCTGTGTCTGTACAAGTTTGCGTATATATATATACACATCCCAGTTTTTAATAAAATGAGAGTATACTGTGCTTACTCTATTATACCTTTGGTTTTTCATTTACTCCTCCTGTCTTGGAGATTGTTTTATAGCATCATATAAAGACATACCTCATTTTAGTTAACTGCTTCATATAATTCCATTGCATGGATCTACTTGGGTCCCTTCTTCAAATTGTTGAATTTTTTTTTTTACCATAAATCATATAACTTTTATAAAGAGAAGTATGGCTGACATTAATTTAACCAAGTGATCAAACTTAGTATCACCAAGGATGTGACAAACCAACACCGCATACCCCCTGTCGGGACACCCTAAGGACACAGCATTACTTCTGTGATACTCCCACCAAAATTGTTAAACCTAAATATAAGCACAAGGAAACATTAGACAAAGCCAAACTGAGGGACATTATGCAACTTATAGGACTCTTCAAATATGCCAAGGTTGAAATACTGGAGCAGCAGGGAGACTTTTCTAGATTAAAGGAGACAAAAGGAACATGAAAACAAAATGGAACCTAGATTCAGTTCTGGAGGAGGGAAAAAATCTTTAAGAGCCATTATTGGGATAATTGGAGTTATTTTTTAAATGGATTATATATTAGATAATAGTATAGTATTAATATTAAATTGGTCATTTTTGTTAGAAACAATGCTGCAATGAATGCCCTTGTCCTTGACTGTACCACATATGCCTTTGTATACGTATATGCCTATATGTGGCTTCGATGCCACTTCCAGTTCTTGGAAGTGGAATTGCTGGGCTGAAGGCTGTGTGCACTTATAATTTTGTTAGATGCTGCCAAAGTGCCCTTCAGAAAGAGTGCTAATTTACACTCCAGGATATAAGAATGTTCACTTCTCTTTGATAATATAGTATATTAAACATTTTTATCTTTGCTAATCTCTTAAGTAAAAGATGGTATCACATTGTTTAGATAATATACTATTAAATGAAAACAGCAGGCTATAAGACAATACCTGTAGTATGATATTGAGATATATGTATGTATACATATGCTATATATACACACAGAAACATATATATACATATGTGTATACAGATGTATATGTATATGTTTTCATATACATATGAAAAGCCTGGAAGAATATATAAAGAAATATTAAATGTAGGTGTTTCTACATTTAATATTGTGAAATAACACATTTTATAAATACAGAATAATATGTATAATGTATAATCAAATACAAATAATAAGAATAATAATGATGATAATAAAATAAACGGTCCTCTACCTACAATCCAGGTTGAGAAATAGAACACTTAGTAACACCTTTGAAACTCTTTTACTAAGATCATTGAAGCTCCCTTAAAACCCACCCCAATTAGGTCCCCCTGTACCAGAAGTAACTATTTTTTAATTATTGTTTGTTTACTTTTCTCTTAAATTTACCACATATTTGGGTATTCCTAAACAATGTGAGAACTCACCCGTGTTCACATATTTACTATATTCCGTTGTAGAAATATGCTAGAATTACACGGTTTGTGGTGATGGATACTTGAGTTGTTTCGAGCTCTTTGCTATTATTACCAGTGTGGCTATGAACAATCTTAAACACGTGTCCTAGTGTTGCAGGAGTTTTTCTGGGATGTATACCAGAAAAAGCGTAGTCGACTTTACTAGGTAATGCCAAATCTAATTCACCATACCAATTTAAACTCCTATCAGCTCTGTATAAAAATTAAAAGGTATCCTCATCATCAAGTGGCATTGCCATACTTTAAAATTTTTGCCAATCCAGCAGATTCATAGTAGAATCTCTTTTTGGTTTAAATTTGCATTTTCCCTCATTAAAATGAGGTTGAGCATCTTATGTTTTCCTCTTGAAATGCCTATTCAAGATGTTTGCCTATTTTTCTCTATTAGGTTGTTTTTCTTAATTTCTAGAATATCTTTACATACTCTGGAGACTTGTCCTTTATAAGTACAATGAATTGTTCACTCTTCTTAGAAGATTTCTCAAGGACATAAAGATTTTCACTACTTTTTCTACTCTTAGTATCCAGAAAACAAACTCGATTTATTTTTCCCCTCTCTTTAAAAGGTATCTTTGAGGAACAGGGGTTTTCATTTTAGCATAGTTTTTCCTTTATAGGTTAGTGTATATATAGTTTAGTATAGCATTTTACTTTATACTTTGTACTTTTTCTGTCTTATTTAAGAAATTCTTCTTACCTCTATAACGTAATATATCCTTTTATTTTCTTCTAAAAGTCTTACAGTTTTGCCATTCACATTTAATTCCTCGATATATATGAAATTTTGTTTTTAATATGGAATGAAATAATTTTATTTTTCCAACTCAAAACTAGTTGCCTAAATATTCTTTTCTAATAAACCATCCTTTCCCTATGGATTCATAATGCTAACTCTATGTTTGCATAGATATGTTTTGGGACTATCTCTTCTTTTCCTTTTTACTTTTATCTATATCTGTACCAATACCACACTGTATTTATTATTATAGTTTTATAATGTCTTGAATCTGGTAAGGCAAGTCTTTCCTACTTGTTTTTTTTCAATAGAAATGTTTGACTATTCTTAATCCTTTGCTTTTTCATACAGATTTTAGAACCAGCTTGTCAAGTTCCCCCAAACCTTGAGACTTTGACTGCATTTCATTAGTCTTCTTATCCAAGAACCTGGCATATCTATGTATTCAGGTCCTTTAGAATGTCTTTCAATAAGGTTTTATAATTCTTTTCCTCAGAGACTGGCATAATTTGTGTTGCTTTTATATCTTTTTCAAATTACTTTCCTTTTAATGTTGCTGTTGTATGTATGTGTGTAAATACATATATAAAAAATTTTGTATATTTCTCTTGTAGCTAGCAATCTTTCCATACTCTCTTCAGTCCAACAAGTCATAGATTCTTTGGAGTTTTCTGTATACAATCCTCTTAACTGAAAATAATGACAAATTTTTTTCTTCCTTTCCACTTCTTAAATTTTTTTAGTCTTATTGCTCTTATTAGGATCTCCATGCTATATTAAATATCATTGTTTATTCTTTGTAATGGGACTATGTGTGAGTTATTCTTAATTCTTTTTTATTTTTTACACTTTTCATACAGTTATTGGTTGTTTTTTTTTTTACGATCAGGAAAACATTTTTTCCATGCTTTTCCATGTGTTTGTGTGTCTGTGAGTGTGTTAAATGCATGCTTCCTAGCTCTGTTCGCTGACAAGATCCAGAATGCACCTGCCACCGATATTGTGGTCTCTAGTATCATCCCACCCTAACTAAGTATACTTGGAAAAATAGCTGACTCCAGGGCTAGGGTAGAGTGGATATGAGATGAATCCAGATCATTATGCCAGAAAGTAAAGATGTGTTCAAAAATAGTGTCAGGGCATGTCCAAGGACTTCGAAGCCAGCTTAATGGGGCTCCCACTGGCAAAAACTCAAACATTTTGAGCACCAAATTAATTAAGGACTGTAATGAATTATAAACCACTGATTTAAAAAAATGTGTGCTTCCTTCTTGATAATAAATAGATTTAAAATAATAAATGGAAGGAGTAGGCTCTCGCATATAGTAGAATGCCAAGAGCTGACTGTAAATGTGAAAGGAATGCTGGAGTTGGAAAATCATCACAGTTTAAGTTGCTTCAGTTTAGAATCATGAATGGATACTAAACCTGGGAGAGGGGTTAGGGACTTTTGATGAAGAACAGAATACATGGTCTTAAAGTGTCTATCAACAGACTGCTTGTTGAGGAAAAAATAATGTTATTATTATAAAAAATAATAACTATATAATGGAGAGATAGGACAACACCATAATCAGGTGATCAAAATTAACATCACCAGTGAATGGCAGCTGGACATAATGTGCCTCTAAATGTGATATTCTGAGGACACAACATAATTTTTCTAGTATTCTAGAATCTCTTCCTCCTTATTGATAATGGAATGCATAATCTGAATTTAATCATGAGGAAATAGCAGACAAACCCAAAATGAGCATTACTGTATTGAATAGGCAGTAGAGGATGACTTGACTGTATTCTTCAAAAAATGTCCCTGTTATAAAAGTCAAACAAAGATTAAGGAAATATTCCAGATTAAAGAAGACCAAAAATACAACAAATCCTAGACTAGATTCTATCCTGGAAGGAAAAAATGCTATAAAGGACATTACTGAGCCATTAACAAAAGTGGAATACAGATATTAATTTAGATAACAGTATTATAACAGTGTTACTAAAGTTGATGACTGGTTATATAAGAGAATAGCCTTATTCTCAGGAAAGATACATTAATGTATTTAAAAGTGAAGAGACCTAAGGTGACTTTTTATATGCCTTTCTGATCCCACGATTATGGCAAGAGGGATATCAAGGTCACCAAGAATAATTTTGAGGTTGCCAAGGACTTGTTTTAAAGTGTTTTCAAGTCTGACCGAGAACTCTGACATTTAGAAACAAAAATAAAAAAAATAAAAATCAAAGCAAAGAGACCTGATCAATGCAACTTGCTCTCAGTAGTTCAGGGGGATGGGAGGAATTATATAAAGAGAAAATATATGTGCACAAAAGGAGCAAAATATTAATAGTAAGGACATCCAGATGAAAGGTAGTATGGATGCTTTTTGCATTATTTTTATTCTTGTAACTTTTCTCTGAATTTGAAATTATTTCCAAATAAAGTTTTTTTAAATACACTTTAGACTGGCTAATAATTAAAAATATAAACTTTAAAATTATATTGGAAAACATTATATTAAGTGAAGTAAAATAAGCCAGACACAAGGACAAATATTGTATGACCCTACTCATGAGGTACCTAGAATAGACAAATTCATAGGAATAGAAAATAGAATAGCAGTTACCAGAGCCAGAAGTAGAGGGGAATGGAGAGGTATTGTTTAATGAGTATAGAGTTTCTGTTGGAGTGATAAAAAAGTTCTGGAAATTGTTAGGGGTGATGTTTATACAACATCATTATACAACATTGCAAAACACATTAATGCCATGAATTGTACACTTAAAGTGGTTAAAATGGTAAGTTTTAGATTATGTATATTTACACAGTAAAAAAGTATCTTGGAGATGTTTATTCATAGTATAAAAGGTTCCCTATCATTCTTTAAATATAAGCTCCTTTTGTTTATTTAAATCATTTCACACAACTTTTAAGATTTACATCAGCTACTTTATGAAGGTTCCACTTGTATTTGATTATATAACATCTGTAGTTCATCTCAGTTGGTTTTTAAAAATAGATTATTGAAAAACTGATATTCGCCTGGGTCAAAGGTCTTAGCTTTTTTTCTACATCCAGGTTTTCCACCTGTCAAAGCAAATGTCTCTTCAGAGTACTTCACTTCAGTCATCAGCTAGATGCTTCACAAAAATATTTCATAAACATGAGCTTTTCTTTTTCTCACAGAGATCATCTACGAGGAATGAGAAAAACAGATGTTGCTTATAAGGCTTCTCTAATAGATGTGTTTCCATTGTAAGCTGATCTGACTCTGAATTTGGCATCTGCTTCATTCACTGTGTGGGCTGAACATTTCAGTCTCACAGTTTGGCTGAAAGTTAATATTGACCTTTGACTGTTACCTGAAAATGCAATGATAAAATACTCTTATTAAACTCATAAGAGAGTGATTTCACATTCTAAGAAATGTCTTCAAAATACATCACTCCATCTACCAAATTAATTTTATTTTTTGTTTGGGAATACGTATTTATTTTATTAGATACAGAGCATTCCCCAAATCTGACAGGGAAAAACCTGTGTGGTCATAATGGTGGAAGAGAAAGGACATAAATCTCTTACAACACTCTCTACAGGTCATTGTACCACAGCTTCTCAATTAACCTTCACCCCGCTTCCCCCGCCAGCCTGCGCAGGGCCTAGCAGAGAAGGCCTAATAACAGTTCCTCATTATCATCTGTTGTTCTGAGTATTTGAGTACCCCTACAGCAGCTCAGGTTTCCCCTAGAGGGGAAGTAGCCCTAGATCCTACCTAATAAGATGTATCTTATTTGTTAGAATGTAAGTACAACAGTTTTGTTTTGTTTTGTTTTGTTTTTGTAGTTTTAATGTAGCATAATTGACATACAAAAAACTGCACATATTTAAAGTGTACAATTTTACAAATGTTGACATATATAAACCTGTGAAACCATCACTATGGACATAGCCATTCCTCCCATGCTCTGTTGTAATCCTGCCCCTTCTCATCCCCATTTGGATTGTTTCTAGTTTGGAGCTATTAAAAATAAAGCTACTGTGAACATTCATTTACAATTCTTTATGTGGATATATACTTTCCTTTATAATGAGTTAAATACCTAGAAATAGAATAACTAGATCATATGGTAGGTTTGTATTTAACTTTTTAAGACACACGACAAATGGTCTTCCAAAGTGATGTTATCATTCTGTATTCTAATAATCATTATATGACCATTCCAGGTGGTCCACACCCTTACTAACACTTGATATGCTCAGTCTTTTTAAATTTAGTCATTGTAATGGGTAGGCAGTGGTAGATAATTATGATTTTAATTTGCATTTCTTTAATGAATATGATGTTGAACATCTTTTCATGTGCTTATTTGACATCTGTTTATCTTCTTTGCTAAAGTATTTGTCTAACAATTTGCCCGTTTTTTATTGGGTTGTTTCTTGTTATTAAGGTATAAAAATGTTTAATTGCAAAGTCCAAATTATTTTTTCTTTTATAAAAGTTTACTTTTTATGTCTTATGTAAGAGAACTTTGGCAAATTCAAAAACACAAAGTATTATTTCTATGTTTTTTTCTGAGTTTTATTGTTTTAGCTCTTATATTTAGATCTATGGTCCATTTCAAGTTAATTTTTATAGAATATGTGAGGTAAGGGTTGAAGTATTTTTTTTCTTCACTTATGGCCATCCAGCTGTTCTGAGATCATTTGTTTAAAAGATTATTCTTTCTCCATTGAATCTCTTTGATACCTTTGTTAAAAATCACTTGACCATACAAAAGTAGATTTATTTCTGGACTCTTTGTTCAGTTGCATTGATTTATGTGTCTATCTTTGTGCCAATGCCATAGTATCTCGATTATTTTAGTTCTATAAGACGTTTTTAAATGAAGCAGTCTTCCTTTTCAAAGTTGTTTTTTGACTAATCTAAGTTCTTTGCATTTCCACATAAATTTTAGAATCAATTTGTCAGTTTATATAAGAAAAGCCTCCTGGAATTTTGATTGGTATTTTGAATCAATAGAAAAATTTCTGCAGAGCTGAGGGTAATAATCTTCTGATCTACAAACACTTTATATGTCTCCATTTATTCAGGTTTCTTTTATTTCTCTTAGCATTGTTTTGTCATTTCAGTGTGCAGGTCTTACACAACTGTTGTCAGATTTATCCCTAGATATTTCACATATTTGATGGTATCATAAATAGTATTTTTAGTATCAATTTCTCATTATTAATTGCTAATATATACAATTGCTATATATACATGCATTACTAGTATGGAAATTGAGTTGGTTTTTGATCTTGTATCCTACAACTTTACCAAACTCACTTAGTAGTTTTAGTAACTTTTATCTAGATTCCGTAAGATGTTCTACATAGACCAGTGTTTCTCCGATCTTGGCATTTATTGACATTATGGGACATTTAGCAGGATCCCTGGACTCTAGTTGCCAGTAGCACCTTCTCCTCCAGTTGTAACAACCAAAAATGTCTCTAGACATTGCCAAATATCCTCTGCAGGGCAAAGTTGCCCACTGTTGAGAACTGTAGACAAGGACAGTCTTGCCATCTACAAATAAAGAGTTTTACTTCTTTTTCAACCTTGATGACTTTTATTTAATTATTCTGTTTTCCTTATTGCACTGGCTTGAACCTCAAGTATGATGTTTAAGAGCAATCATTTTTTCTTGCCTTATTCTTAATCTTAAGAGGAAAACATTCCATCATCCACCATTAAGAATGGTATTAACTATAAGTTTTTCATAAGTGCCCTTTATCAGGTTGAGGAAGTTTCTTACTATTCCTAGTTTTAATTAGAAATGGAGGCTAGATTTTGTCAAATGCTTTTTTGGCATCTATTAAGATGATCTTTTGGTTTTCTTAGTTAATATGGTGTATTACATTGATTGATTTTTAAACGTAAACCAAACTTGCATTCCTAAGATAAACCCCACCTGATCATGATTTATTATCTTTTTAAATTTACTATTGAGTTTGATTTACTAAAATTTTCTTCACAATAGTTGTATCTTTTCCTGATTTTGTTATCAGAGCAATCCTGGCTTCAAAGAATGAAGAAAGTATTTCCTCTATTTAAGTTTTCTAAAGCATTTGTATAGCATTGATGTTATTTTTTCCTTAAATGTTTGATAGAATTCACCAGTGACACTGTCTGGACCTGGAATTTTCTTTATGGGAAGCTTTTTAACTACAAAATCAATATATTTGATAAATAAAAGGCTACTCAGGTTATCTCCTTCTTCCTGAGTGAGCTTTGATAGTTTGTGTCTTTCCAGATTTGTCCAGTTCATCTAATTTGTCACATCTATTGGTATAAAGTTGTTAATGATTCCTTATTAGTCTTATAATGTGTAGATTCATAGTGATATTACCTCTCTTATTCCCAGTATTGGTAATTTATGTCTGATCTCTTTTTTTCCTGACTAGTCTACCTAGATGTTTAATTTTGTCCTACTTTGACTCCCAATTCCATCTTCTCCACCCAGGGCTCTGCCTGGGTTGTTCATTCTTGTGTGATGGCCTGGTAACTCTCTAGGTAGTAAGCTAGAGCAATTTTACAGTTTACCTCATTTGTTTCCCTTTTTTCATGAATCTTTTGTGGCTGATGAATGATAATTGAAAAACTTATATATTTTGTCTTTATGTCAGTGGTTTTTCGGATAAAGGTCAATCTGGTTCCTTTTATTTCATCTCTGTCAGAAGCAGAAGTCCTCAATACTATTTTCTACATATTATATTTATTTTACTGTCAAGCTAGTCTGTTGTGCTTAACTATAGAAATAATTTCACTGTTATTACTGGGAGTGAAAGGGAGACATAAGGTCCTTCATGACTTTTCAGCTCTCAACTTTATACTCGGAAGGACATTCAGATAATAAAATTTTGTCCAAAACAATATGCTAGGAATAACAACGATACAGAACAAATTTAAAGAAATGGAGAGGGGGATAACTAATAAATTCTCAATTTTAAAGACCCAAGAAAATATTATTTGACAAGTATTTCTTACAATCTTTTCATCTCAGAGCTAAAGGAAGGCATGATAGTTTAGGCATAGAAAAACTAGACGGACTTCATAGTAAGTTGTCATGTCCCAACTTGAGTTATATAAAAGAAATATTAGGGAAACTCATGATACTAGGGGGAATACTTCTCTAACCCTTAAGGATTAACACTTACTATAAGACTGAAGAAAGGAATAGATGTATAAACCATTTTTTCAGACCATTGTTGGATCTGACCCAATATGACATTTCTGATGCTGTTACCCAATACTTACGTTCTTCTCTTTTGTCTGTATTTCAGGTTTTCTTTCCCAACTGGTCTCTGACAAGTCCCTGAATGAATGCATCCGTGCTGGCCACTATGCAGCAAGCGTCATAATTAGGCGGACTGGCTGCACCTTTCCTGAGAAGCCAGACTTCCACTGATGGAAAAGCAGGAAACCCAAGGCCAGGAGTACAAACACTGCCCTGATTGCCTCCTGAGAATTCCTATAGTAATAAAGAAGAAAAACATCTGCCATCTTTCCCTTCTGTATAACGTTCATTCTTAATTTAGAGGGTATAGTAATGCTCAGTAGAATCTTTATTCTCTCAACAAACTGAAAAATTGTTTATTTCCATAGTTTGATAGTGCCACTGAAATGTTAATTAAACAGAAATAACATTTCAGTAGAAATTTTTATTTAATTTTCAGTTACTTTGTAAACTCATGAGTATTTAGCAAATTGATCAGGTTTTTTTTTTTACATTTCTGCTTCGAATGCAGATGCAATTTAATATAATAGATTTTTAAAGGAATTAATTCTAACATCAATCTTTAGCTTTTTATACAAGTATATTTAATTTAGGAATGTGTGTGTGTGTGTACACATACATACATTCGTACATATATGTACCACATATATATATGACAAATAGTCAAATAGGTACATTTATCAAAAATATTTATCTTGCCAAATTATGCCAAATAATCTCTTCAGTGCATACTCAAATATATAATAAACTTTGGATTATTAAGTAATTTGCCAAATTATAAGTTATATTGTAATATTCAAATCATAATCTTATATTTACTTATGGTACTCTGTAATTTGATACAAATAAAAACTATCATGTGGAATTTTTTTTCTGTCTTTGCCCTGTGCTCAACAAACTAAGGAAAGATCATTACTTAATACTGGGCCCTGAAATGATATCTAATTTATTAATGGAGATAGAAAAAACAACAACATAATACATAGAAAAATGATATTGGATACCAATAAGTCACTATTTTAAGGAAGGCAAATGGTATAATAGAACCTTTGGAATCAGACTTAATCACCTTTATGTGACCTTGGACAAATTACTCAGCCTCTTTGAGCTTCAGTTTCCTTTCTATAAAATGGGAGAATGACCCCTTTGTACAGGTCATGAGATGATTTGAGAGAGAATACCAAATATAAAATACTTGGTACAATGCCTAATAAGTGTTTAATAAGTGCCTGCTATTTTTCTAATAATGATTATTGTTGAAGAAGAAAAAAATAATATAAAACTGAATTTAAATCATAGTAAAAGGTTCAAGTTTTTGTTTTGTTTTATGTTTAGGTAAACTTTAAGTTCACCTATGCTTGCTTGTCTTTTTTTATATTATTGATATATAATTCATATAACAAAATTTTCCATTATAAAGTTTGCAATCAGTGGTTTTAGTATAGGCACAAAATTATGTAGCTATCACCATTATCTAAATCAAGAGCATTTTAATCATCCCAAAAAGAAATCCTGTACATCCCAATTTACCCCATTCCCATCCCCTAGCAACTACTAATCTATTTTCTGTCTCTATAGATCTGCCTAGTCTGGACAGTCATAAAAATAGAATCATATGTGTGATCTTTTGTGTCTGGCTTCTTTCACAGCATTTTTTCAAGGTTCATCCATTTTGTAACATGTATCAGTATTTTTTTTTGGTCAAATAATAATTCATTGTGTGGATATACCATGTTTTGTTTATCCATTTCATTAGTTGATGGAAATTTGGGTTAACACTTTTTTGCTATTATGAATAATGCTACTATGAATATTCATTCATGTACTACTTTTGTGTGTGTGTTCACATATGTTCTCAATTTGGGGGAAAATATACCTAGGAATGGAATTGCTGGGTCACAAGGTAACCTTATATTTAACTTTTTGAAAAACTACCAAATTTTTTTCGATTCTCACCAGCAAAGTTTGAGGGTTCCAGTTTCCTTACATCTTGGCAATGCTTGCTGTTATCTCTGTTTAATTATAGCCATCTTGGTAGGTATGAAGTAATATCTCATTGTGGTTTTGCATTTCCCTAGTGACTAATGATATCGAGCATTTTTTTATGTGCTTTTCGGCCATTTATATTTTTCTTTGGAGCAATGTCTATTCAGATCCCTTGACCATTTTTTTGATTGAGCGATTTGTCCTTTTATTGTTAAGTTGTAAATGTTCTTTATACATTCTAGATATGTCTCTTATCAGATATATGATTTACAAATATTTTCTTCCATTCTGTGGGTTGTTTTTACTTTCTTGATGGTGTCCTTTGAAGCACAAATATTTTTAATTGATATGAAGTCCAATTTATCTGCTTTTTTCTTTTGTCACTTGTACTTTTGATTTCAGATCTAAGAATCATTGCCAAGATCACGAAGAATTACACCTCTGTTCTCTTCTAAGAGTCTTATTGGTTTTGCTCTTACATTTAATTCTTTGACCCACTTTGAATTTACTTTCATATACATAGGAAAGAGGAAGTTTAAATTAATTCTCTTGCATGTGAATATTCAGTTGTCCCACTCAATTCACTTAATTGAAAAGATTATTTTCTCCACTATTGATTTGTCTTGGCACCCTTGTCAAAATCAATTGGCCACAAATGAAAGGTTTTATTTCTGGACACTCGGTTCTATTCCATTGGTCTGTATGTCTCTCCTTATGCCAATCTAGACTGTCATGATTACTGGAACTTTGAACAAGTTTTGAAATCAGGAAGAGTGAGTCTTCCAAATTTGTCTCTCATGCAAAATTAGTTTGAGTGCTAGAGTATCCTTATCATATTAAAAGTACTACAGAATGTCTTCCTTAAATAAGTAGGAGGGACCCTGAGAAAACTTTTTCTATCCTTTTTTTTATGAGAAACTCTCATACCCCAAGACTATTGATCAAGTACCACTCACCAGCTAGGCTTTTCTGATAGTCACTATATATAGGAGGTTCCAAATGATGCTATCTGGTAGTACTTACATGCACACAGATCACATAACTTTCTTGTAAAAGGAAATAGTCTTTGGGATGTGTGTATTTTGTCCTTGAGCTTATGGCATACTTTTTTAGTTCTCTGTTTTGGTAAAGGACAAAGGAAAAATAATGGCTTACAGACTGTGTCTCAGGAAACCTGCCTCTGACTGTTAGGCATTCCCCTCTATGGCCTCTTCTTCCATCTTGGAATGAGGAGTAGTTAACCTCGTCCCACTTTATAGCACCTTGGTTTATCAGATATTTGATGGAGGACATATGATATGGGAGAAGAATAATGAAGTTGTCAAGAATATGTGGGTTCTGGTCCAAGGTCGGCTTCAAATAGCTGTGTGACCCTCTTATTCTATGTAATTCATAAGATGTAGATTCTTTAGTTGTGATAACCCTAAAGTATAGTTATATTATGGACCAGTGGTTTGAACAAGCTTGCTTCCTTCTGTGTGGGAAAAGGTGGTTCTTACCTGAGGAGTAAGCCAGAAAGGTCGTTCATTTGTGTGTCACAGGCAAATGAGGTGGGCACAGTAGACTGATACCTCAGGGGTGACCTAGGTGATCTGGAGAGTTAGGACATTGAGGTCAGTTTAGTCTCAGCAAGTGATCAAGGTTCCCAGAAAACTGCTTCCATGAGGTAGAAAAGTGGGTGGTACAAAGCATTTGGAGACGGGCTGGGTGCCTGAATATTAATATAGCAGAGTAAGAGAGAAAGAAAAAGAGAGTGGCTATTGTGTTTTCTTCTAGTCGTTACACCAGTCTTCATGACATGTACCTTTAAGTACTCCTTTATTTCTCTCAAAGAATCAGAAAAGGGTAAGACTTTCTTTTTAGATCACAGTATGGGAAATACATTCTTTATCTGAAATAAAGTCCAAGCAACCTTGGCTAAAAGCTATGATTTTTACCCAATTTGGGGAAGCAAGTGTTGTAATTTTTTACTCTTTCAGAACAGATATGTATAATATAAAGATTGTTTTAGACATACACAACCTGCAAAGGAAGCATTTGTTTGGTTGTCAGTCTAAAAATTTACCAGTGTTGAAATATAAATGTATACACTTTATCATTTCTGTTACTCCATCACATTCAGAAAAAGTGTCCATTTAATAATATTTCCACTGGATAAAATAAGTTTAAAATGTAAGCAATTTCTTTATGATTCAGTAGTAGTTCTATGTTCAAGTCCTTGGCTTTGTGTACCCTCGGACAAGTTCTTAAACTGCTCTGAGACTTAGTTTTCTCAACTGTAAAAGGAGGAAACTATATCCACCCCCAGTGAGGGAGTATTAAAAAATGTGTGAGTAAAAATAGTTTATAAATAGTAAAATGACTTTAAATAAGAAAAAGGTTGATATTTTACAAAGGCACCAAAGCAACCCAAAAGGAAAGTCTTTTCATAGATAATGCTATAACAACTCGATATCTATATGGAGAAAAAAATGAATCTTTGACCTTTACCTCATAAAATACATAAAAATTAGAAATGAATCATGGCCATAACACAAAAGCTAACACTATATTAAGGTTCTAGAAGAAAACATAGAAGAATATTTTCACAGCTTGGGGATAGGCAAAAGTTTCTTAGGACTTTGATAGCACTACCATAAAGGAAAAAATATTGATGAATTGAACTCCAAAAAACAAGTACGATTTTTATTCATCAAGACACCATTAAGACTATGAATAAACAAGCCACAGTACAGGATAAAATATTCACAACAAATATATCTGACAAAGAACTTATATCCAGAATGTACAGTAAATTCTCACTTAACTTTATTGACAAGTTGTTCAAAATTGCTATGTTATTCAGTTTTACCATAGGCTAAGTGATATAAATAATAGTTAAGTTCCTAAGGCATACTTCTGTATATCAGTTAGCCTATAGTAAAATTGATTAACATAGCAGTTTAAGTGAAGACTTACTGTTTTAAAAACTCCTACAACTCAAACAGATGACCTTACTAAAGAAAATATGTGAATAACCAATAAGCCATGATGAAGTATTTGACATTATTATTCATGAAAAAAATGAACATTAAGACCTCAGTGAAAGACTACTGCACTAGAATGACTAAAATTTAAATGACAACATCAAATGTTGGAAGGGATGTGAAGCAACACTGCTAGAGAAGTGTAAAATGGAACAACCACCTTGGAAAAAGACCCGAAAGTTTCTTACAAAATTAAATACATCTATTCTTTGATCCAGCCATTTCACTCCTAGTATTTACCCAAGAGAAAAGAAAGCGTACATCCACAAAAAGAATTGTATTAGACTATTTATAGCGTTGTTATTCATTGTTGCCAAAAACTGGAAATAGGGTAGTTGCCCAACAGCAGGAATATAGATAAAAACTGGTAAATTCGCATAAAGGAATAATACTGAGCAAAAGAAAGGAATTAACTACTACTGATGAAATAACATGAACCAATCTCGAAAATATTTTACTGAGTGAAAGAAGCCAGATATGAAAGAGTACCAACTATAAGATTACATATATATGAAATTCTAGAACAGGCAAAACCAACATATAGAGAAAAAAATCAGAACAAGGGTTGGCTTTGTGAGAGAGGAGAGCAGGGGAAACTGGGAAGAGAAATGGGGCTTTGTAAGCTGATAGTGATGTTCCGTGTCATAATAGGGGTTACACAGGTGTGAATATGTCAAACTCA
This sequence comes from Eidolon dupreanum, assembly GCA_028627145.1. Lineage (NCBI taxonomy): Eukaryota > Metazoa > Chordata > Mammalia > Chiroptera > Pteropodidae > Eidolon > Eidolon dupreanum. The sequence continues at coordinate 44,054,123 of CM053506.1, forward strand.
GGGAATGTTCTACACACACAAAGAACCCTAAGGAAATACTGAATTCCAGTTAATGATACACATACTGATAGAGATGAAGTGTATCAATGTTTTCAACTTACAATGAAGTGCATCAAAAAATAAGATGAATGAAAAGATAAATAAATGATAAGGCAATACAGCAAAATGTTAATTGTAGAATCAAGGTATTAAATAGATGAATGTTTGCTATATAATACTTTGTAATACTTTTCAACATTTCTATGTGATTAAAATTTGCCCTAATGTTGAGAAAAATATAAAGTACTTAAATAGGAAAACCCATTAAACTTGATTGATATCAGCATTTCATAAAGAAAATAAAATAGCAAATGACATAAAAAAAATATCTATTTGCTTCAAAATGTAATTTTGTCCATGAATTCTGTAACATTAGCCAATCTTGAGCTGCTACAAGTTTCTTGGTGTTACCACAATCTCTAAGCTCCTCTTCTGAGTATGAAAAACCCTCTTTTCATCTCACAACTGACCTAGCAATTGAAATATTCATGAACTACCCCTGCAAACACCAACCAGACCTCTCCCAACCCAGACCCCTAAACTCCCTGCAATCTGCTTCAGCCTCCTCTGAAGCATCCCTTCTCCTGCCACCAGAAAGTTTCTAACTGTCAAATCCAATGGCCAGTTTTCATTCTGTACCCTACCTCATCTCTTCTCAGTGTCTGATGGAGGACCATACTCTTCTGAAACTTTTTACTCCCTTTTATTCAAGCACTTTTCCTCTTTATCTTGCCTCCTTTACAGCCTCTACTTTAGGAACACCTCCTCTGTCTTCTTCAATGTTGAGGCTCCATGCCCAGAAACTTTTTGTCACCTTTGGCTCCTCCTAGACAACCAATTTTACTCCCACGAATTCATCTATCAACTGATGACTCTCAAATCTATTTCTAACCCTGATCTCCTTCTGAGCTTTAGGCTTGAAACCTAAAAGTCATCCCTTGGGATATTCCGCAGACCCATTGTCAAAACAGACCTCACCTTTTCTTGAACGCCAAGAGTCATTCTATTCCTCCTACTTTTTCTATCTCCATTAATAGAAATAATTCTTGACTTTTTTCCTTCCTCACCCATATATCTCATTGATCACGAAGTTCTGTCAGTTTTCTTTTAAATCTCTTCTTTGTCTCTTTATCCCCTCAGGTGTAATTTAGACCTTCATCATGTCTAACTTATTTCCCCAACTCTGGTTCTTTTTCATTAGTCCCCCATCACCATGGGAGATGACTCGCTAAAGTAGAAACACAATCGTATTCCCTGGTCTGTTTAAATTCCTTGACCATCCACCCCTTAACCACTTTAACAGCCTTCCTATTGCTATTTCTCCTTGTAACTATGCTCATGCCTCTACCTAGATTACTGTCTTCCTTCTACAACTACTAATGTTTCAAGATTCATTTCAAAAGTTAATTTCTTTAAAAAGTTGTTGCTAAACTTCCCAGGCAATTGGTTACTGCTCCGTTCTTTTTTCTCTCAAAGTGCATTGCGTATTTCCTTATTGCAGTTTATACAATCATAGTGTACCATACAGTTGTTTATTGGTGTATTTGTCTTCTTTTAAGACAGGACTATTCTGCCGCCACATAGAAGATGCTGAGTAAATATTTGCTCAGTGAAGGCCTTACACACTTCTCCAGGTCGCTGCAGTGAGTTAGAGACTTAGGGATAGCAGGTCACCAAGGATTTGAACTGTCAGAACAGCTACAATTGTTCATATTATCTAGTTATACTTCTGCTCACATTCTCCATACTGGAACTCTTCTCCATTCTTAGAAGTCTGTCCCTTAAGTGGGCAAGAGAAAAGGGTACCCAAGTTTCCACAGCTGGACCACTTTCCCTAATCACATAATCGACATGCACATAAGTCAAACATGATCATGTGGGACGGTGTAAGCTTTTATCCTTTCTGGCTTTAATCTTTTTTCAACTCAGAAAAAGCTATAGTGTAAGGGACATGGAATTCAAAAACTGGCCTCTAGTCTAACCAATCCCTGCACTAACAACCTAGTAAGGGGGAAAATGATTTCACCACTCTGAGCTTCAGCTTCTCCTCTTTAAAATCACTTGGTGCAAGACACTTGTAAAGACCTAGCACAATATGTAAATGTGTATCAGTCATTCATTTATTCAACAAATATTCACTGACTGCTTATTAAGTTTCAAGTAATGTGCTAAATACAGATACAAATATATAGCACTGAATAGAAATGTGGGTTTGTTTTCTTGCAAGTGTGTTCTGGAATTTCTGATGTTTTAATATTCTGTTTAGTGTTGTTTCCTCCTCCACTCTGTTCTCCGTTGGCCAAAATAATTTTTCTCTGCATTTCTCCTTTAAGGTCTGCTAAGTAGCATAGAGTGGTAGGTAATGGCCTGGGCTCTAAAGCCACACTTTCAAGGTCTGAATCCTCACTTTGCCACTTTTTAGCTGTGAGATACATGGTAAGTTGCTTAAATTCTTGATATTTTGCTTTCTGTATCTTTAAAGCACATTAATACCTACTCTATTAGGTTGTTGTAAAGAATAAAAATGTTAATACATGTAAGGTGAGTCTTAAAATGTTACCTGGCATTAAGTAAAGTGCTTAAGAAGTGGTAACTATTATTATTTGCTACCTATAGTTTGTAGGGTACTTACCTTGCTATAAAAATCAGTTCTTGCCCAGGTACAGAAAAGTGTTTAAATTAGAGATCTAATTTCTCATTTGTATTTATTTAACTAATTTGTTTTTGAAATTTTCTGATAGACTTGCATTGTAAGTATGGTAGCTACTAGCCCCATGTGGCTACTGAACACTTGAAATGTGGCTAATTGGAAGAGTAGTGTTGCAAATATAAAGTAGATCAGATTTTAAAGACTTAGAGGAGAAACATCAGTGAAAATAAAAGAGTAAGAAACACCAAAAGCACACTCATCTAAAAGAACAACTGAAAACTGGCAAAAGCCGTTAGAACCAACTTTTTCATAACTCTGGACAGTAATCAAAAGCTTGAAGCACCCTGGAAAACATTTTTTCAAGAGAAACAGCTGCCTCTTGAACAGTGAGCTCTATGGCATTTTAACTTGCCCTAATCCCATGTACCATACTCCAATGAATACAAAAAACAAGAAAGTATGGCCTATACATGGATACAAAAACAAGCAACATAAAAACTGTCCATGAGAAACCCAGACATTGGGCTTACTAGACAAAGACTTTAATTAGCCATTTTATATATGTTCAAACAGATAAAAGGAAACTTGTCTAGAAAACTAAAGGAAAGCATGATGTCTCACCAATAGGAAATTTCTCCAATAGGAAATTTCAATAAGGAGAGAGAAAATATAAAAAGGAACCAAATAGGTATACTGGGGTTGAAAATTACGTTAACTCAAATGAAAAATTCACTAAAGGAGCTCAGCAGCAGCTTTGAATGTGTTGAAGAAAGAATCTGAGACCTCAAAAGTCAGTCAGTTGAGATTATGTAACCTGGGGAACAAAAATAATAAGAATGAAGAAAATGAACAGAGCCTAAGAGAAACATGGAACACCATCAAGCAGACCAACATATGCATAATAGAAATCACAGGAGAGAAGAGAGAGGAAGAAGCAGAAAGAATGTGTACAGAAATAGAACTGAAAACTCCCCAGATTTGATGACAAACGTTAGTCTACACATCCAATAAGATTAACAGCTTCAAGTAGGATAAACTCAAAGAGATTCACATAAAAACATATTAAATCAAACTGTCAAGAACAGACAACAAATCCTGAAAGTAACAAGAGAAGCAACTCATCACATATAGGATTACTCAATAAAAATAATGGCTGATTTCTGATCAGAAATCAAGAAAGCCAAAGTCAATGGGTCAAAAGAGTGAGAAAACAAGGCACAGACTGGGAAAAGAATATTTACAAAAAAATATATCTGATAAAGGACTGTTATCCAAAATACACAAAGAACTTAAGACTCAAAATAAGAAGATCATTTGATTTTTTTAATGGGCCAAAGACCTGAACAGACATACCTCACCAAAGAAATGATTATATGAAAAAGTGCTCAATTTATATGTCATTGAGAAATTACAAATTAAAAACCATAACTTCACACATCTTACAATGCCCAAAATCCAGAACACTGACAACATGAAATGCTGGTGAGGATCTGGAGCAACAAGAACTCTCATCCATTGCTGATGGGAATGCAAAATGGTACAGCATTTTGGAACACTGTTTAGCAGTTTCTTAGAAAATTAAACATACTGTTATCATATATGATCCAGCAGCCATGCTCCTTTTATTTACCCAAAGGAGTTGAAAACTCATATCCATACTAAAAACCTACACACGGCATTTTTATTCATAATTGTCAAAACTTGGAAGCAACCAAGATGCCCTTCAATAGGTAAATGCATAAATAAACTGTGATACATCCAGACAATGCAATATTATTCAGCACTAAAAATAGCTATCAAGTTATGGAAAGACATGGAGTAACCCTTACTGCATATTAGTAACTAAAAGAAGCCAACCTGAAAAGCCTACTTACTGTATAATTCCAACTACATGCCATTCTGGAAAAGGCAAAACTATGAATATAGCAAAAAGTTCAGGGGTTGCAAGAGGTTATAAGGGACCTGGGGAAAGAATAAATAGGTAGGGTATAGAGGATTTGGGGAGCAGTGAAACTATTCTGTATAATACTATAATGGTGGATACTTATCATTATGTATTTGTTCAAACCCATAGACTGTACAAAACCAAGAGCGAACCCTAATGTTAACTATGGACTTTACGTAATGATGTGTCAATGTAGTTTCATTAGTCGTAACGAATGTACCACTCTGATGTGGAGGAATGTTGATAACAGGAGGCTGTGCATGGAGGGGAGACAGGGTGTATATAGTAATTCCCTGTACTTTTCGTTCAATTTTGCTGTGAACCTAAAACTTCTCTTAAAAATAGTCTTAAAAATAAAAAAGCTGTGGGACGACACATTCAAAGTGCTGACAGAAAAAAAATCTATTAACAAAAATTCAGAAAAAAATATTCTTCAAAACTGAAGGCAAAATTGAGACATTCCTAGAAAAATAAAAGTTGAAGGTGTTCATCACTGGCCAACCTGCCCTGAAAGATATGCTAAATGGTATCTTTCAAGCTAAATGGTATCTTTTCAATGCTAAAAGGATATTAGATAGTAAATGGAATCCACACACAGAAATAAAGAATACTGCTAAGGGCAACTACATCAGTAAAATATAAAAGATTACATGGGTAAATATAGAAATAAGTAATGTATTTTCATTCTAACTCTTCTTTTATCTTACCTGACTTAAAAGATAACTGCCGAAAGCAAGCATTATAAATGTGGGTTGATGGGCATACAAGATATAAAAATACAGTTTGTTACAATAGCATAATAAGGGACGGACAAAGCCTGTATAGGAGCAAAGATTTTGTATCTATTAAAATTAAATTGGTAATAATCTGAATCACAGAGACAGTAGAATTATGGTTGCCAGGGACAGGGAGAATGGGAAGGATGGGGAATGACTGCTAATAGTTAGGGAGTTTCTTCATGGGGGATGAGAATATTCTGGAATTAGTGGTAGTGATCTGCACAGTGTGAATATATTAAAATCCACTGAATGGTACACATTAAAAAGTGAATTTTATGACATGTGAATTATATCTCAATAAGAAATTACTTTGAAACAAACAGAAAGATAACAGGAAAGAAATAGAATTTGTAGTTTAAAAAAACTTTCCCACAAAGAAAACTTCAGGCCTCTATGGTTTCACTCATGAGTTCTACGAAAAGAAGTAAGAATGCCATTCTACGTTTATTCTCCCAAAAAATATTGAAGACAGTAGAATTCTTTTCAAACGATTCTCTGAAGCCAGTGCCAAAACCAGATAAAGATATTAGAAGAGAACAGCAAACTAACATCCTTCATGAACATTGATTAAAAATCTTTAAAGTTTTGTTTAGCAGATTGATTTCAATAATATATTAAAAATTTAATACAGCATGATCTAGTGGGGTTTATCCCAGGAATACAGGGGTTTAACATTCAGAATCAATCAATGTCATTCACTGTTTAATAAACTAAAAAAAAGAAAACTATGTGATCACCTTAATAGACACAGAAAAAGAATTTGACCAAATCTAATTTCTATTCCTGATAAAAACTCTCGATAAACTTGGAATAGTAAAGAACTTTCTCACCACAAAAAAGGGATGCTACAAAACCACACAGCTAGTTTCTCCCTAAGATCAGGAACAAGACACGGATATCTGCTCTTCCCATTTCTTGTCAACATTGTACTGGAGATTCTGGCCACTACTCTCAGTCAAGAAAAAGGAAAGAAAGCAGCCAAATTGGAGAAGTAAAATTCTATTTGCAGACAACACAATTGTCTATATAGAAATCCAATGAGATCTGGGGCGGGGAGGGGGGCGGGGAACTACAGTCTTCTGTCACTCAGTGACGGGGATACATTCTAAGAAATGAGTCATTAGGCAATTTTATCATTGTGCAAACATCCCAGAGTGAACTTACACAAACCTATATGGTGTAGCCTATATACACCTAGGCTATATGATATAGCCTATTGCTCCTAAACTACAAGCCTGTACAACATGTTACTCTACTGAATACTGTAACACAATGGTATGTATTTATCTAAACATATCTAAACCTAGAAAAAGTATAGTAAAAATATGATATAGAAGATAAAAAAAAAATGGGACATCTATATAGGGCACTTACTACAAATGAAGCCTGCAGGACTGGAAGTTGCTCTGGGTGAGTCAGTGAATGAGAAGGCCTCAGGCATTGCTGTACATACTGTGACCTTATAAACACTGTACACTAAGGCTTCACTAGATTTATTTTTTAAATATTTTCTTTTCTCAATAATAAAGTACCTTACCGTAACTTTTGTTTTAAAAACGTTTCAATTTTTTAAACTTTTTTGACTCCTGTAATAACACTTAGCTGAAAACACAACCCAAACACATGCTACAGATACACAAAAAATATTTTCTTTATTTATATCCTTACTCTGTAAGCTTTTTCCTATTTTTAATTTTTTTTTTTTTTACTTTTCAAATTTTTATGTTAAAAGCTAAGATACAGATACAAATGTTAAATTGCCTAGGGCTACACAAAGTCACTTCTTGTCCCATTGAATGGTTTTCAGGGGCAATAACACTCATGGAGCTGTCATCTTCTGTGACAGTGCCTTCTTCTGGAAAGCCTCCTGAAGGACCTGCCTGAGGTGCATTCTTTTCAGAAATGTATCCATGGTGGTTTACTTAGTTTGTTTGTTTGTTTGTTTGTTTCTTTCTTTCTTTCTTTCTTTCTTTCTTTCTTTCTTTTTCTTTCTTTCTTCTTTCTTTCTTTCTTTCTTTCTTTCTTTCTTTCTTTCTTTCTTTCTTTCTTTCTTTTTTTCATCATAGATTTGCTTGTAAGCAGATAATGCACCATGAACATTCCTCTGTTAATGAAAACCTTTCAGTGTTGGGTCCATGTTTCAGACTATTTAAGGAGCTTGTTGAGATCTGCAAAAGCCTCTACTAAACCCTTCACTGTGAATTTTCTTGGAGATTTTTCTTTTTATCCTCCTGTGGTTTCCTTTCCTCTTGCCTCTTCTTCCATTGTGTACCTCTAGTTACAACAGCTCCTTATTAGTCAGTTCTTTGGGAACTACCTCTAGGAGCTCCTCATCCACACTCAGGATAAAGTTGTTTGCCATCTCAACCACAGCCTGTGGATTTATGCAACCTCCTCAACCCTGGCAAATCCTTTGAAGTCAAGGATGAACCTCTTGAGTGTCTTCTTCCAGATGCCATTCATACAGTCCTTGGTGACATCACCCTAAGCCCAAGAAAGGTTCTGGGTGCAGTCATAGATGTTGTACTCCTTCCAGAATTGCACCAGTGTCTTCTCCATGTCTTCCGCAGTTGCAGCAATAGTCTGGACAAAGGTCCTCCTCAGGTAGCTGCTATAACTCCTTAATCCATTGGTTGGATCAAAGAGGTGGATTTGAAGAGAGAAACAATACTTTGATATTGGGATTAAGATCACCAAGAAAATGAGGGTGTACAGAAACATAATCGACAATAAGCAAAGTCTTGAAAGGTAACTTACTCTCCAAACACTACTTCTACATTTTGCTGGCATAGCAATTCAAGAAGACATCTAGGGAGAGGAGCTGGGTCATCCTTGACTTCTTATTGCCCCTGTAGTGCACTGGCAGTGTGTGCTTATTGATGTGCTTGAAGGCCCTGGGGTTCTCAATGTGCCAGATCACAAAGGGTTTCCATGTGTAGGCTGCAACACTGCTTCCAAGCAAGACTGTTATCCTGTCCTTAAAAGGCTTGAAACCTGGCATTAAGTTGGCCTCCTTATAGATGAAAGTCCTTTCAGGCAGCTGTTTCCAGAATAGGGAGTTTTCATCCATATTGAATATTTGCTCTGGCGAGTAATTTTTCTCCACAATCAACTTATCTAGAGTTTCCAAAAATTCTTCAGCTGCCTTCATGTCAGCACTTGCAGACTCACCACTCACATTCAAATCATGTGGTGAATAATGATTCTTGAATTGTTTAAACCACTTAGAGCTTGCAGTAAATTCAACATTGTAGTTGGGTCTAGCCTTTTCTTTCAACATCACAAACAAAATGTTTGCTTTGGCTGTGATCATCATGGTTCTGAGAGGGATATGCTTCTGTGTCTGGTCTTCAACCCAGGTCATTAGAAGTTTCTCCATGTCTAATATAAGCCCTTCTCAAATTTTTATTAGTCTTGTTGCCTTAAATGAAGCCGATCCTTTAACAGCTTCCATCACTTTGTTCTTATTCTTCAGGATCATTGCCATGGTGGAATGGGACATCGGTAACCATCACTGATTTTCCACCTTCACAATCCTTAAACACTCTTCAATTCGTTTCCAGGTCAATCATTTGATGTGGCCTCTTACTGGCAACATTGGCAGTGGATTTTGCACACTTAGGGGCTGTGATGAAGAAAACAGCACAAGGCTAAATCAAACACAAGAGAAAATGATGCAAGCAAAAGACAAGGTAAACAGAAGATGTATGAGGCCACTGCTTGTGTAACGTGGTATACTGGTTTACAGCAAATGTTCTTATTTATAAATAGAAAGAGTACATTCTAAAATAATGATAAAAAGTATAGCATAGTAAATACATAAGCCAGTAATTATCATTATCAAGTATTATATATTGTACATAATTGGATGTGTTATACTTTCATAGGACTGGCAGTGCAGTAGGTTTGTTTACACCAGCATCACCACAACACAGGTGGGTAACGCATTGTGCTGTGATGTTAGGAGGGCTATGACATCACTAGTGATAGAACATCTTCAGCTCCAATATAATTTTATGGGACCACCAACCTATATGTGGTCCGTTGTTTACCAAAACGTCATTATGTGGTACATGACTGCATAACTAATAAGTGACTGTAGCAAGGTTGAAGGGTACAGCATACAAAAATTAATTGTATTTCTATTTCTGTATTCTAACAGTAAAAAATCAGAAATTAAAATTAATAAAATGTTATTTATTAAAGCATAAAATATATGAAATATTGGGGATAAATGTGAAAAGTTCTTTACACTGGAAACTAGAAAACATTGCTGAGAGAAATTAAAGAAGATATAAATAAACAGATATACCTCCTACATGGCTCAGAAGACAACAATGTTAAGATATCTGCTGTCCCCAAATTGATTTATAGATGCTACGCAATTGCAACAAAGATAATAGCAGTTTTTTGTGAAAACTGACAAGCTTTTCTAAAATTTATATGGAAAGACTTAGTAGAGAAAAAACAACTTCAAAAAAAGAACAAAGTCAGAAGGTTTACATTACCCGATTCAAGACATATTATAAAGCCACAGTAATTAAAACAGTGTGGCACTGGTATACAGATAGATAAGTGGAACACGATAGCATATCTGGAAACAGAACCATATATATATGGACAAGTTATTCTTTAACAGCTTTGTAAAATGTAATTTACAAACCATACTATTCACCCATTTAAAATGTACAATTCAATATTCTTTACTAAGTTTACAGGATTGTGCAACAATCACCACAATCTATAGATAATTTTTGCCTACCTAAAAGGAATCCCTGTACTTATTAGCAGTCACTCCCCATTCCCCCTGTTACCTCCCTTTCAGCCCTAAGCAAACACCAATCTACTTTCTGTCTTAATCTACAAATCTGTCTCCAGATTTGTTTATTCTCAACATTTGATATAAACAATATTTGCTGTGACTAGCTTCTTTCACTTAACATAATTTTTCAAGGGTTCACTTATATTGTAACATTCATCAGGACTCCATTCTTTTCAATTGCCTACTAACATTTCATTATAAGGTTATATCACATTTGGTTATTCATTCATCAGTCAATGGGCACTGGGCTTTTCCCCCTTTTTGACTACTGTAAATAATTCTGCTGTAGACATTTGTGTACACATTTTGCATGGACATGTTTTCATTTCTCTTGGATAGATATGTAGCAGTGGAATTGTTGCATCAGATGTAAACTCTGTTTTACTTTTTAAGGAACTGCATGGCTGTTTTCCAAAACAGCCACAAAATTTTACATTCCCACTAGAAGTGTATTGTTTCCAATATCTCCATATCCTTGCCAACACTTGTTATTGCTTGTCTTTTTTAGTATATCCATCCTAGTGAATGTGAAGTGGTATCTTACAATTTTTTTTATTGTGGTAAAATACATATAACATAATGCCATTTTAAGTATATAACTTAGTGGCATTAATTATATTTACAATGTTGTGCAACCATCGTCACCATCTATTTCCAAAACTTTTCCATCACCTCAAGCATTAAGCAGTAAAACCTCATCCCCCTCCCTCACAAGCCCTGGTAACCTCTAATCTACTTTCCACTGCCATTAATTTGCCCATTCTAGATATATGTGGAATCGTACATTATTTATCTTGTCTCTAATTTATTTCACCTAGCAGAATCTTTTCAAAGCTTACACATGGTAAATATCATGTATCAGAAAGTCATTCCTTTTTATGGTTGAATACTATTCCACTTTATGTATATATTACACTTTGTTTATTCATTCATCTGTTGATGGATACTTGAATTGTTCCCACCCTTTGGCTATTGTGAATAATGCTGTGGTGATTATTGTCATACAAGTATCTGCTTGAGTCTCTGTTTTCAATTCTTTTGAGTATACAGTTGGCCCTCTGTATCAGCAGGTTCCACATGAAAAGATTCAGCCAACCACAGATCAAAAATATTAGAAAAAAAATGTTACATTCTTGCTGACATGTACTACAATGACCTATGATGGTTACAACTGTACTAAACATGTACAGGCATTTTTTGTCATTATTCCTAAGCAATACAGTATAACAACTATTTATATAACATTTACATTATATTAGGTATTATAAGTAATCAAGAGATGGTTTAAAGTATACAGGAGATTGTGTGTAGGTTATATGCAAATAGTACACCATTTTATATAAAGGATTTGAGCATCCTCAGATCTGGTTATCTATGGGGAGTCCTGGAACTAATCCCTGTGGATACAGAGGGACAACTGTATACTTAGAAGTGGAATTGCCGGGTCATCTGGTAATTGTATTTTTAACTCCTTGGGAAACTACCAAACTGTTTTCCACAGTGACTGAACCAGTTTATATTCCCACCAGCGATATACAAGATTGCAGTCTCTCCACAGCCTCATCATAATTTTTTATTTTCTGGCTATTGGTTTTTGGTTTGGTTGTTGTTGTTTTATTATAATAGCCATCCTAGTGGGTGTGGTGTGGTAACCCATTGTGGTTTTGATTTGTATTACTCTAATGAATAATTATGTCGAACATCTTTTCATGTGCTATCAGCCATTTGTATATATTGTTTGGGTAAATATATTTTCAAATAGCTCATTTTTTATTTGTTATTTGTCTCATTATTGTTAAGTTGTAAGTGTTTTTTGTATATTCTGGATAGAATTCCTTTATCAAATACATGTTCTGCAAATATTTTCTCCCATTCTGCAAGTTGTCTTCTTCACTTTCTTGATGGTATCATTTGCAGCACAAAAGATTCTAATTTTGTTGTAGCTCAATTTATCTGTTATCTTTCATTTATCACTGGTGCATTTGGTGTCATATCTAAAAAACTATTGTCTAACACAAATTCATAAATATTTCTTTATTTCCTTCTCAGTGTTTTACAGTTTTAGCTCTTACATTTAGGTTTATGATTTACTTTGAATTAATTTTCATGTATGATGTGAGGTAGGAAGTCTACCTTTATTCTTTTGTGTATGAATATCCAGTTGTTCCAGCACTTTTTACTGAAAAGACTATTCTCTCCTGAGTAAACTGCCTTTATAGCCTTGTCAAAAAACAATTGATCACAATTGTGTGAAGTTATTTCTGAAATATTATTTCTGCGTCAACTGACTTTTGTCAAATATCCAAAAGCAATTTGGTGGATAAGGGTAGTTTTTTTTTTTTTTCCAACAAATGGTGCTGGAACAAGTGCATAGTTTTGTGCCAAAACAAACAAACAAACAAACAAACAAAAAACCGTCAATCCACATCTCACAATCTATATCTGGTATATCTCGTGTATAAAAATTTTCTAAAAATGAATCATAGACCTAAATATAAAGCCTAAAACTGTAAAATTTCTACAAAAAAAAAAAAAAAAAACAGGAGAAAATCTTTGTGGTCAATTAAACCAAAAAAAATAATGTTTAGATATGACACCAAAGCATAATCCCAAAAAGGACAACCAATAATTTGGACTTCATCAAAATTAAAGAGTTCTGCGGTTCGAAAGACACTGTTAAGAGAATGCAAAGATGAGCTCCAGTATGGGAAAATATATCTACATAAACACATATCTGCTAAAAAATTTGTACCAAGAATATAGAATGAACTCTCAAGACTCAATTTTAAAAAGTTTTATAAACAAAAATTCTAACACACACATCACCAAATAAGCACATGAAAAGATGCCTAGTATCACTGGTCACTAAGAAAGCACAAATTAAAGCCACAAAGAGGTATCTCTACACAACTATTAGAATCAATGGAATTTTTTAATTGACCATATCAAGTAATGGTGAGAATGTGATAAGCATAATGGTCCCACCACGCTGTCTATGCCTTAATCTCTAAAACCTGTGAGTGTATTATGTAACATGGCAAAAGGGACACTGCAGATGTAATTAAGGTTACAGACTTTAAAATAAGGAGATTATTCCAGATGATCTGGGTGAACCTCGTCTAACCACATGAGCCTTTATAAGCATTGAACTTTCTTCCATAGGAAGCAGAAAGGATGAGGCAGAAGAAGTCAGACAGATTGGAAGCATGAGAAGGACTCAGTGCAGCATTGCTGGCTTTGAAGATGTAAAAGCAATGTGACACAGAGTACAGGAAACTTTTAGGAGCTGAGAAGGATTCCAGGCTGACAGCCAGAGAGGAACCAGGACCTCAGCCCTACAACCACAGGATCTGATTTGACGAACAACTGAAATGAGCTTATTAACAGATTCTTCCCCAGAGCCTCCAGTAAGGAACAAAGCCCTGACTGACACCTTAATTTCAACATTTTGAGACCGGAAGGAAAGTTCCTTGCCAAGCCTACCAGACCTCTGACTACAGACCTGTGAGATAATAAATGGGTGTTATTTTAAGCTTCCAAGTTTGTGACAATTTGTTACATGGCAATAGAAAACTACTACAAGAACTATTGGAAAGAGTTTTAAGAGCCCCATGTGCTTAAAAGTTTCTGAGAAAAGATAAGAGAGAAGAAGGTGTTTAAATTTAAAAATTGAAAGACACATTCAGGGATATAAATAAAAACATTATAAGAGAGATTATATTATATCGCAGAACTAGAATTTTGGGCTCACAGGTTGGCCATGACATTGAACTCTGCAGTAGGCACAAAACTTGCCTGATAGATTTAGCTACAATTGTACAAATTCCGAAAGACTCAGAGGATGAAGACAAGAAGTAGGAGGTATCTTGTTTATGTCTTGTTTACGTCTGGTTTGAGGAGGTTCTATGAAAAAGGAACAGCAATTGTGCTGTTATTGTCCCCCACTTGCTGAGAGTTGTCCCCCACTAGTGAGAGTTTTCTACTCAGCCAATTGGACACCCCTGCTTCACAGCTTCAGTTCAGTATTACACTGGCCAAGAGCACTGAACAGCTCTAAGATGAGGGTGTACCTGGTGTCCTCCCTGGAAAAAAAGTACTTTGAAGAAGTGAACATACCAGGCCACTGTTCCCATGCGAAGGGACAGGACCAAAAAAAGATATATGTTTTTTTATCATCTCACTTGTCGTATAAATCTCTATTCTGTCTCATTTCCGTGAATTCTTTCAAAGGTCTGAGATTCAGGAAAACTGGGGCCTTTTCTCAGTTCTAGTCTTCTAGTTTGAACTTTATGATTTGACACGATTGTCAAGAAACAAGAATGAAACATTTACTTCCAATGCTATGTAAACTATGGAAACAATGGCAAGGTTTCCAATTTAGTTTACAAAGCAAACATAACCACACACACACACACGCAACACAGGCGTGACCAGATGAGTCTCACCTAAGCTATTTACATGCAATTTATAACCACATATCATAAAAGGAATACTACCAAACCTAATCCATCAGTACAGTGTATTAAAATAATAATATTCCATTACCCAGCAGGGCTTGGCCCACAAATGCAATGATGTTCAGTATTTTAGAATTTAATAATACTATATACAGACTGTCTGTTATGTACACTAGCCTGGTCCTGGTGTCTAGCACAGTATCTGGCACACTGTAGACAATAAGTATTTGCTGAATGACTAAAGGAATAATCACTGTCAATAATCCATTTGAAAATGAAAAGAGAAGAAAAAGATTTTATTCAAGTGACACTTATAGAAATTTTATATAGATACATAAAAATGTGTATATGTATGTTTGTGTGTGTGTGTGAGACCCAAGAATGAACTTAACAAAATGCATGAAGATCTACATGAGAGAGGGAACAAAGTTTCACCAAGCTGGGTAAAAGAAGATAAATACATATACAACAACATGGCTATAGTTAACAATACTATGCGGTATACTTAAAATTTGCTAAGGGGGTAGATCTTAAGCGTTCTCACTGCAAAAAGAAAAAAAAAGTAAATATGCAAAGTGACGGGTGTGTTAATTACCTTGACTGCGGTGATTATTTCACAATGTATATGTATAGCAAATCATCAAATTGTACTTCCTAAATATATACAATTTTTAATTATCAATTCTACCTCAATAAAGCTAGAAAAATCAAGAAAATATTTTTAAAATGTTCCCGAAAACAAAAAATTAAACACGTTATAGTTATATATATGTGTGTATATTTATATATATATACATACATGTATATATATACATGTGTATATATAAATATATGAGAGACATGGTATAACTCTAAATAAGAAAATGCAATATTATAAATATGTCAGTCTTTCAAACTAATTTACAAATGTAGTGAAATTCTTATTTAAATGCAAAAGAGATATTAGGAGAGGTGAGTCAATGAATTTTTAGAAAAAAATATGAGAGGATGTTTGCATAATTAACAATCAAAACCTATTACAAAGTCAGAGTAATTAAAACAGTGAGATTTGGCATAGAATAGACAGATCGGTAAAACACAATTTTTAAATTTTATTTTATTTGTATATGAGTATTTAGTATATGATAAAAGTAGCATTTAAAATCAGAGAGGGAGGGATGTAAGCAAAACAGATGAAGGGAGTCAAAATGTACAAACTCCAGGTATAAAATAAGTCAAGGGAATATAATGTACAGCATGGAAACTATAGTTAATAATACTGTATTACATATTGAAAGTTGCCAAGAGCATAGATCTTAAAAGTTCTCATCACAAGAAAAAAAATTTTGTAACCGTGTTTATGGATGTTAACTAGACTTACTGTGGTAATCATTCCACAATATATACAAATATCTAATCATTGTTATACACCTGAAATTAATGTAATGTTATATGTCAATTATATCTCAGTTTAAAAAATAAGAGAGGAAGATATTATTCAGGCAAATAGTACAAGGATAATTGATTTCTGTTTGGGAAAAGTAAGCCAGAGTTCCCACTACATCAAGGTAAAGTTCCAAGTAGATGAGTTATTTTTAAAAACACCTTAAGCAAAATAACTAGAAAATATAGAAAGTGTTTATATAATCTTGAGTCATAAAGGTTTTTCAAAGTCTAATGCCTACAGCAAATATTGTAAAAAGAAAAAAAACATATATATAGATTCTGCTACATAAAACTTTAAAACTTACATTTGATTTTTTTAAAAATTAAAAGACAAATCACAAACAAGAATAAAATGTTAGCAGTATGGAAGATAGACAAAGGCTTGGTATCCTTAATGTAAAAAATACTCTTGCAAAGTAGAAGGAATAAGACATACAATCCCATTAGGGAAAAAAATGAACAAAAGGCAATTCATAAAAGAACACAGATGAAAAAAAAGAAATGTTTATCCTCATTAATAAAAACAGAAATGCGAGTCAAAATAAAAAGATATCTTTTTATACCTCCCAGAATGTCAATGATTTAAATAATGAAAGTACTAAAAAGCAAAGACTTCATGTACCATAGAAGACAGTTAAAAGCCTTAAAAATATGACCTGGAAATGCTCTATCTAGAATTTTTCTGAAGAAAAGATTAAGTGACATATGTAAAGATTTATGTCCAAGGATGTTCATCGCAGAAATCCTTAAAATATTTTTGATGGAAATAATTGAAATTTTCTGCAATAGAAGGCTGCTTTAGTAACTTATGGTCCATGTATACAATGGAATACCAGACAGCCTTTAAAAATCACGTTGAAGAGTGTGTTCTGATGTGGTAAATTTATCAGTGTTCAAGTCACTGGGCTCTGGAGTCAGATCTGAATCTAAACTCATCTCTCCCTAGCTTGTGTCATAGAACAATCTGTTTCACCCCCTAAGCCTCAGTTTCCATAGCTGCCTTTTAAAGTTGTTGTGGGGATTGATCAATCATTTTATATGAAGGGCTTATAAACAGTGCTTGGCATTCAGTGAATATTCACTATTCTCTTTTGTAGCATGATTGGATTCTAATCTTGAAGTCAGTGATGCTGACATACAGAAGACATTTAATAAACATCTTTGAATAAATAAAATATGATGAATGTGGTGGGGAATTTGAATGAGGAAGCTGGATTTGGGTCAAAAAGATGTAACTATAAAGTAATAAGACCTTGGTTTTATATGACTTAATTAAAAAGTTCAGGAGGAAATGCCAAAAGAGAGCTTTCGAAAGTATTTTGAAAAGAACAGCATACTGAAATAAATGTATGTAGCCTCAAAAGGTGAATTCTTTGGAAGACAAGACTCATTTAGGTGTAAATGTTCAGTTAAAATGTATGTTGTTTTTTATGCTGTAACTTGATAGCCATTGCCTAGATGGTCCACCTCAAAATATCTTTAGTACTACATTCATTCAGCTAATACTTTCTGAGCACCAGTATGTGCTAAGCACTGCACAGGCTCAAGGTCTTCGCCCTTGTGAGTGTTTATTGTGGTTGAGTGATGTAGTTTTACCTTCTCATGGGCACTTCAGAACGTTCCTAGTGTGCTGGAGAACCTGGCTCTTGGTCAACAGGGAAAACCTCAACCTTAGGTCCTAAGGAACTAAGGCTCTGCCTGCCACACACCCAACTGTGTAACCCTGGGCAGCTGCATTGGGACTGTGGACCTCAACTTCCTCATCCACAAAATGAGAGTGTTATAGAAATGACTTTCATTCTTTATGTACGTAAAGAACACACACGGGCACCCACATACCACTGAAAGATGTTTCACAAATGCCAAGGCCACTTCCAGCTCTGAAACTTGTTTTTCTAGTGGAAAAAGGTCTGGCGAGGAAACCAAAGCTCGGGTTCTGGGTGGCTGCCAGCTTTACAGGATCTTACGTGAATTACTTTACCTCTTCAGGCCCTTCTCTGAAATTACCTTCTTGGCCTAGGTGATCTGTGAAGTCTCTCCATTTTTAAAATTCTGTTTTGTGATTGTTCACTTCTATTCAGCAGTCGTCACTGAGCACCCTGTGCCAGGCAGGTCCTCGGCCCAGGGGAACAACTCATGGACCCCGCCATCTAACGACCCACTGCCTGATTGAGTGAGACAGGGTGCGTAGCACAAAGATGTAAATGGGTATGTGTATGTTGTTCCAGAGTTTGTTTATAAATGCTTGAAGGTCCTTAATAAAATGTCATGATCTGCCTGTCTCCTAGGTGGCCTCTGCCACTTTTGTAGTCCAGAAAATGGGCAATGACTACACTAGGAATCACCACAGTGAAGGAAAGGAGTTTCAAGGGGAGAGCCTCTGTCTGTTCTCTGTGGCTAGAGTCGGCTTATGACAATCTCTGGTGACAAGAACAAATGCTGCATATGCTACATGTGCTACATGTTATGAAGGACAAATACAGAATATAACATGTAGCTGAATACTGAGTTAATTATCTTAGTAAAGTCTAAATGTTTTTCCTCCCTCACTTCCCACCCTGTGAGTTGTTTACTTTTATCAGATTTTTAAATCAATGTCATGCAAAACAAAATTATATTCATAGCAATCCAAAAATGTTTCCTCATTTAAGACCCACAGCCATATATATCTATCTGACCACTTTCCATCAGAAGATACTGTTTGAATTGCCAACTCAAAAGCTCCCCCTGCCCAACAAGGCCAAATGCCAACACACACACACACACACACACACACACACACACACACACACACACATACACACACACACACACCTCCAAGCCAGTCGAGTTTATTCTAATGCCAAACACAGCTCTGAAATAGAGGTTTGGACAGCAGTGAACCGCTGGTGAATAATTGCTTCAACAGGATCAGGTCTTTAAGGGCCAAAGGAGTAAACATGATCTTCCATGTGAATAAATGTCATGGTTGTGTATAGATGAGACATTTTAAAAGTTTACCTTCAGCTGCACAGGCAGAAGTAGACTCTTCTTGCTCAAGTTTGAAAGCCCATCGATAAACAGCTTTAACAGCTCTGCGGGGCCAGACAATCAGACCACTGAAAGATAGCACTGGTAAGTGCTCCCCATTTCCAGGGATTGTTCTGCGCGCCCAGTCAAAGTAGGGCGCTCTGTCCTGCTTCCCCTTTATGTGAGTAAAGGTCTCCTTCTAGGAGCCCCTGCTCCTTCTCTCAGTCTCCTGCTGTTCTTGGTTAACCTTAGCAGCAGCAGAAAGGCAAAAGGAGGGCAGCATTCTCTCTCTAGGAACTGCCGCTGGTTGCAAACCCATTACTCAGAGTGAACTCAGGATGGTTTGGGATATAGTTTTTCTAGGAAGCAATAAAGCCATCCAGAAAACCACTGGAAACCACACAATCCAAAAGTGTTCACTGAGACCTAACAGATGGCAGCAGGTTCCAGGCCCAGGAAAGGGCTTTGTTTACCGCCAAGTCCCTGCTCTCGTGGAGCACATACTCAATGAGGCAAAGGAGATAATAAATAACTACATCCTATGTCAGGTGGTGTTCCAGGTAAGAAAGATAAATCGGGACAAGAGGGAAGATGCTATTCTAACTGGACCACTCAAGGAAGTTTCCTCTGACAAGACAATATTCTAATGAAGAAAGAGACTGAAGTGTGCACATATCTGAGGCGAGAGAGTTACGAGCAGAAGAAACAGCAAGCAAAGAAGCCCTGGGTGGGGAATGCTTGGCATGTTTGAGGACCCATGTCTGAGGACCAACTGGGGAAGTTGGTGGCAGAAGTTCCTCCTGGGGAGCCTCTTACAGGAGATACTGAGTTCAATGGCAAATAAGGGGCTTCTTACTGAAATTGCTAGTGATAATCTCTCCATGTGAACAGCGGTTGATCCTGCCCCAAATTGGAGCTCGTATCTTCTAATCCCTCCATCCAGTCTCCTCAACATGTGTTTTATAAACAGCCAAAGCTGCTGAAATCCGAACAGTTTCACAGGCAGAACCACAACAGGATGAAAATGAGGAAAATAAGTCTGATCTTAAAAATAATTGTAAGAAAAAATAAGTCTGGTTATTTTCTGTTGATCATTTACTAAGTTACAAACACTTTACATATTATCTTGGATGTAGGTGTGATTATCCTCATTTTACCCATGAGTAACGTGGGTCAGCATGGGAACTGACTTCAGAGCCCATGTTCTTTCCCACTACAGAACATCGCTTCCTGTGCGCTGCAATCATGCGCGTTGGGTACTACGGACCCAGTGCTAACCCAGTGGTTCTAAAGTGTTGTCAGGGAAACAGACAGACTCACAGACACGGACAACAGTTCGGTAGTTACCAGGAGGGAAGAAGGAGGTAAGTAAGGGTAAAGGGGGTCAAGTATATGGTAACGGAAGAAGATTTATTTTGGGTGGTGAAAACACAATGCGACATGCATTTGATATATTGTTGAATTGTATACTTAAAACATATAATTTTATTAACCAATGTCAGATAGATAGATAGATAGATAGATAGATAGATAGATAGATAGATGATAGATAGATAGATAGATGATAGATAGATAGATAGATGATAGATAGATGATAGAGTGTTGTCAAGGAACAGACTTTCGGATTTGCTTTGAAACTGCGCAGCAACCCTCAATTTGTCAAATTGTTTGTATATAGTAGCTGTCATTAAATTCATCAAAGCCTATGATTCCCTAAATGTGTGCCAAGTCTCCACTGCAAATGTGGCCATGCCACAAACCTAGGAGGTGGAACAAAATGCCATCTTCAGCTCATCCCATACATGAAGCATCACAGTGAGTCCTGAGATGGTGAGACTAAAGCAGGAAATCCTTAGTTTGCAGAGATAGTATCACCATGTGTTTTCACAGTTAATCAGTGCTTTCTTCTAAATTAGCACCATATGTACAGCTCTCACACATGGCAAGCAAAGAAAGGTTAATACTCATTTCCCTTCCTCCAAAGCGATTTCTATTACATGGAGTCATGCAATGCGAAGGTCAAAATGGACCCAAAGTTCTTTGAGAACGATCATCCTCTGATAGTTACCATCTACTGCTCCATCTTTTTGCTAAGTGGTTGTCCTGTTTGTGCTTGAACACTCTGGTTTCCAGGACAGCTCAGGGCAGGTTCTTTACACTGTGCCAATATCTGTCCTTCCTCAGATCCAATGCTGTGAAGTTAATTTGTATTCTTCCTGGGAAGCTATGCAATATACCTCTAATCCCCGCTACAACTAAGCCCAACACTTGCTATATACTTGTGTTAATTTGTATTGAGGTTTTCATCAACTAAAACTTGTGGGGCTTTGGGTTTTGTTTATTAGTATTACAACTTATCCCTGCATCCTTGCTAGTACGGTTGATTTAATGAACAGTTATGAGACTTTACATTTATCTCTATTAAACTTTCATTAGATGCACATCTGTTGACTAGATACTTCTGGATCCTGATGTTATCCATTTTCTTGCTATTCCTCTCACTTTCACTTCACCCGTAATTATTTAGGGAAGCATTTGTCAACAGGGTCTCAAAATTCAATACCTATAGAGACCAACAAGGTAACGTGAATGGGTCCACGGGGCTGAGTGTAAGCGCACACTTGGAGTGAGTGATGTGGGCTCTGTGAGCAAGGGAGCAGAAGCCACTTGGCGTGGGGGCAGCTGCTACTTACTTCAGCTGACTATTGCTCTGCAGGAATACAAATCCTCTATTGCCAGATCTCCAACTGCTATAAGAGAATCTAGAATTCTGGATATATTTTAAATCACTTGATTTTAAAACACTGACTTTCTATTTTAACAGCATGTGGGGCAAAATGTCTGGCAAAAATGTTGGAGCCTGTGACACACACTAGAAACCACCTTACAAGGCTTTCTGAATTCATTCTCTGGATGTGGTCCTTCAACCACCTACCAACCACCTCCTTGGGTTAACGTCCAGCCTCCCATCTGCCATCCTGCCCAGATACACTAGGGACTGCTCCATAGAGGAAGTGCCTCATCTCACAAGGGGGTATATACAGTGAAAAAGGCCAAGCTTAAGCTCTGGAGTCAGATAGTGCTAGACTCTCATCTTCCCCCTGCCACTTCCTGGCAGTGTGATTTTGGGTAAATCCCTTTACTTCTCTGTGTTTTAGTGCTCTCATTCATAAAATGGGGATAATAATAATATCTACTTCACAGAATTGATTAAGTATTTTACAAAGTGATTCATATAGAGTGCTTAGCTCAGGGTCCAGCATATAGGAATTACTCAATAAATGTTATCACTACTTATTATTTTTATGGTTATTATTATTCTGAATCACATTATTATCTCTGATATCTACTGCAGATGGTGACTGGACAATGAGAAGAGCCCAGTGAGCACAGAAGGAATGAGCTTGGAAACACACCCAACCTTCTTCCTTCACTCGTGACCTCTTCGGCCTGGCAACCTTAACACATTGCTAAAGCTACTCAGGAAAATCCCCCAAATGGTGAGAATGGAAATTCCAATTTTGCCTTCATATGACACATACCAGATCATGCAGCTCCTTTCAAAATCTTTCAGTGAGTGTTCCTGTTTCTCACAGAATGGAGTTCAAACTCCTTTGCCTGTCATTCGAGGTCCTCTCCCACATGTCCCCTGCTCACTTCTTGAGGTCTTCCCTCCCCAGGAGCCCCCACCCTGGGGAATCCAAACCTACACTTGCTGTTCCCTGGATCCTTCCTGGGCCCTTCCATACCCATCCTGTGAGCTCTTCTCCCAGGTGAGTTGTCCTCACCTTGCCCTTCACTGACTAAATCACATTCATCCTTCAAAGCCTTATGAAATTCAAGGCAACTATGAGAAGTTCTTCTTTTGAAATTCTTTAACATTTTCTGTTTCTACAACTTATTTAGCTTCTAGCATATTCTGCTTTCTATTGTTGCTTGACTGGTAAGCTACAGAATAGGGTTTAGGTCTTGGTCTTTTTTGTGACTCTCCCCTCAACACACACACACACACACACACACACACACACACACACACACCACATAGCACAAGGCTGAGAACATCGAGAATGCTCAACAAAGAAACATTTTTGGCCTGACTGAATGGCCTGAAGGACTGTTCCTTTCAACAATTATGACCCAATAAATTATACCAGCATTGCCTCCTGGGGGGAAAGGCCACGCCAAGGCTCCCGCAGATGGGGAAACTGCTCCATCTGCCAAGACTCAGAGGCGGGACAGCCTTGGCCCTCCTGGGCCATCCACCTGAGTCTGGGTTCGACAACTTGGCCTGCAGTTTTACAGCCTGAGTCACCAGGACCAACACAGCAGCAGAAGTGCTTTGTCCACACGTTGGTGCCAGGTGTTAAGGGAGCTATCTGGCTGTGGTGGCTCACCAGCTTGGGGAGGGTGTGCCTGTGCCCCAAGCCGTGAGGCCAGGGGGGCTTATCTGCAAAAGGAGCCTTCATTTGAACCCTTGACAGGAAAAAAGAAATGGGAGAAGTTCATAGCATGAGGATCCTGGGCTGGATGCTGCAGGTGGATGTGCACTGGGGTGGAGGTTGGGATCGGGGGACATGGAATGACCTTGAAGGTCAACTGAACTGGGCAAAGCTGAGAACAATGGCCTGGACTCAGATTTTGTTTCCATGGAAGTAAGAGCTGTATGGTCCTAAGAAGGTGAAAGAGTACAGAAATCCATCAAATGAAAACCTTCAGAGCTGAGGTTGTATTTCTTAAGAGCCAAAGAAATGCAGTGTCCAAACAAGTGGTATAAAGGTTGAAGACTTCTGTGAGTAGAGGTTAGAAGGGTCTCTGGCTATGTGAGCATTCCTTTTTTGGGTTATGAAGTCATTGGTATGGCAACTATAAATAGAGTTCATGGCAGTGGTGTGCTAGTTAAGGTTTAACAACCTTTTCAAAAAAGCCTCAAATTGTAGCATTTGCAGATTTCCATGGTGTAAATATACCCACCATGGCCAATTTCAAACTCCTAATGTGAGGCACAGAAGGTTGGATTGGCGAGAGAATGCACAGCCGGCTCTTGTGAGCCTGTGTGAGTGGCTGGCTCCAGCACACACCGACTCCTGCATCCTGTCAAGGTCACCAATAAGAATCCCATCGGCAGCCCGCTCCTCTGGCAGTTTTGCAGCCTTAAGTAAGTCAATGAGGCAACCTGAAAAATTATACGAGAAGATAATTCCAAAAATTGTGTGAGATATTACAATAATTCCCTTAATGGATAAGTATATTTTAAATCTGGTATGATTTAGAATTAAATATGGAAATGTTTAAAAGAAGAAAACTCATAGCATTAATATTTTTGAGTTAAGATATTTATACATATTCAGTTTTTTATGTACTTATAATGCTTAAAGGAATTTGGCCTGTTAGTATAACAGCTCAGCCTTGTAGCTTCAATTTTAAACTCACAGTCAAGTTCTCCCTCTCTCTTCTCTTCCTTTCCCTTTCCTGTCAGTCCGAAAGCCATTAGGTGAGGCAAAGTAGACTCGGTCAGTGCTCATTATTTGTGGATCCCATATTTGCAAATTTGCCTACTACTGGATCAAATTTATCTGTAACCCCATAACACTCACAGTGTTTTTTCAGTCATTCGCGGACATGCACAGAGCAGCAAAAAATTCGAGTCACCCCAAGCGCACCTTCCCAGCTGAGGCTGACCATGGTGATGCTCTGCCCTCTCGTTTTAGCTCTCATACTGTAAAAAGGAAACCCTTTTTTGGCCTATATAGTGCCATGTTTTTCACATTTTGTCCTTTTTTTCCGATTTTGCTGTGTAAAATAGCCCCCAAGTGTAGTCCTGAAGTACTGTATACTGTTTTCTAAGTGCAAGAAGGCTGTGATGTGCCTTACAGAGAAAATAGGTGTGTCAGATGATCTTCATTCAGGCCTGGGTTACAGTGCTGTGAGTTCAATGTTAATGAACCAATGATACCAATTTAAAAAGTGCTTTAAACAGAAAGACATAAAATGAGTTATGTATTAACAGTTGGCAAAAATATTATGACCAGAGGCTCTCAGGAACCGAATCCTATATTTCCCTTAGGAGCATTGGTTCAGGATTTACTAATTCAGTGTTTGCAACAATCTTTGTAGAACACAACTACCTTGAATGAGAATCGATTGTATCTTCAGAAAGAGGGAGGAGCTGCGGTGGCCCAGGGCAGAGTGTCAGATCCCAAGCAGGATGAGGTAAGGATCTATGCAGGGGGCGCTCAGGGTGGATGGTCAGGGTGCAAGCAGGGAAAAGAGGGTGGCAACCTAGGTGGGAGGGTAATAATACATAGGTATTGATCAAATAAATAAACATATTAGGGTAATGGAAGCCAGGTTTCTCTCTGTTTATATCTACTGAAAGGACTCAATGACAATGAGCACACCTAAAGCCCAGGCCTTCGCTTCCAAATACAATTTTCCATGCCTCATTGGAGAAACAAGTGATTCCAGCACTAGGACAGGGAAGGTGTAATATAAATCTGAAATATCTATTGTGCCAGAAAGCAAAGAGGTGTTCAAAAAAGTGTGGGGGTATGTCAACAGTCCAGCTTGGTTAGAGATAATATGAAAATCAAAATAAAGAATTATAGTAATGGACTATAACCCATTGAATAAAATAGGAAACATACAGACATAAATAAGTAAATGGATATATTGAATGTTTTATTAGAGCTTTTCCAAAAATGGGATACTTACATGGCTTCAAAATACTGATTAGTTGCAAAGGGACTAAAGAGTTAAATTTACAATGAAT
This sequence comes from Eidolon dupreanum, assembly GCA_028627145.1. Classification (NCBI taxonomy): domain Eukaryota; kingdom Metazoa; phylum Chordata; class Mammalia; order Chiroptera; family Pteropodidae; genus Eidolon; species Eidolon dupreanum. Next base: position 44,080,018 of record CM053506.1, read on the forward strand.
ACTGGGAGACACCACCTTAATCAAGTGGTCAAAATGAACATGATCAGTAACAAGAAAAACTAAAATCACACACCAGTTGATAGAATGCAATATGAACACAACATTGCTTCCATGATATTTCTGCTCAAGATATACAGCCTAAAGCTAATTGTGAGGATTAGACATACCCAAACTGGAGAATATTCTGCAAAATAATTGGCCTGCAACCTTTAAATATATCAAGGATGTGAAAGTCAAAGAAAGGCTGAGGAATTGTTACAAACTAAAGAAGAATAGACATGACAAGTTAATGAACACATGATTTAAACTTGATCCTTTTGCTACAAGAGACATCATTAGAATTATAGACAAAACTTGAATAGAATCTGAAAAGTTAACGGTACTAACATATCAGTGTTAATCTCCTGACTTTAATGGCTGGGTCCTGGTTGTTATATAGGAGAATGGCCTAAACACTCACTAAAATATTTGGAAGTGACGGGGCATCAGATGACATGGTTTGGAGGGAAGTTCTTTGTGCTATACTTATGACTTTTCTATAGGTTTGTGTTTGTGTCAAAAATGTATAATTAAGTAATAGATTTAGATTTATGATTTTGGAGCAGAAATCTTGCCAAGTTTATACATCAGTAGGAAAAACATTTTAGAGAAACCATAACTATATGTTTAATTTATTAGATTTATAAAAATTATTTAGGTACTTGACAGAATTTGTCAGTTAGATAACTGAAGTACTTTTGAAAGGAAATAGAATATATTACATTTATAAATGCCATTTTAAATTATTGAGATATTTAACTGAATCTGTAAATTGAACCAAATTATTGTTTTAAAGTGTTAAAAATAATTGCTAAAATTTTATAGGCTTAGAATAGGGCCTTCAACTGAACTTCAAAGTCTAATGAATATTAACTTTTTAAAATCAAAGCAGATACAGACAATTTTATCTGGATAATATAGATTCAACAATTAACTAGTATTGTTTCAGAACTGATTTTGTGCCTAGAGCTGCTAAGATAAAAAATATATATATAAAACATAATTCCTGACCTGCTGAGATCATAACTAATCAGTGACATGAGATCTACACACAGGAGACAACAACAAATAAAACAAGGTGCCAAGAGTAGGAAACCGAGATTATGTGGCATATCCTTGTTTTTAGTCCTAGGAGGCAGAACTCCAATAAATGTAGGCGATTATAATATTCAGTTTTAACGCTCAGAATAGGATAGTCTACACTGCAAGAACAAACAAAGCTTGAACTCTCAGAGGCTTAACACCTAAAAGTTTGTGTCTTGCTCGTGCAAAGTTAAGTGCAGTCTGCTATGTTGTGACTTAGGGATTCAGGGCATCTTTCATTTTACAGCTCCACCATTTCCAATCATCGCTTCCAGGTTCGCTGCAATAGGGAAAAGAAGAGATGGGAGAACTCGTACTTGCTCTTAAACGCCTCAGCCGGGAAGTTCCACTCACAGCCAGTTGCCTAGAAATGGTAATGTCGTCTCACCTAATCACAAAGGTACTGGGAAATGTGGCCTTCCTCTGTGCCCGGAGAGGAGTGGAGAGCCAAATCTGTTTCTTTACCACAAGCACATGTTTGGGAAGAGTATAGTAATTAGGAACACAGGCCTCTGAGTCAGGTGAACCTGGTTTAAATGTAGATCCACACAGTTAAAGTAATGAATTGGTACAGTCACTGTAGAGAACAGTATGGAGGTTCCCCAAAAAATTAAGAATAGAATTACTTTATGACCCAGCAATCCCTCTTCTGGGTGTCTACTCACAAAATTTGAAATCATTTACCTGTAAAGATATATGCACCCCGATGTTCGCTACAGCACTATTCACTGTGGCCAAGACATGGAAACAACCAAACTGTCCTTCAATAGATGATTGGTTAAAGAAGTTGTGGTACATATATACAATGGAATATCATTCAGCCATAAGAAAAGATGAAATACTGCCATGGATAAATCCTGAGATTATCATGCTAAGTGAAATAAGTCAGGCAGAAAAAGTTAAGAACAATGTGATTTCACTCATATGTGAGATATGAAACTGAAAGCAACAAACAAACAAGACAAACAAACAAAAACTCATAGACACATAACAATTTAGTGGCTACCAAAGGGAAAGAGCAGAAGAGGTAGAAAAGAGTAAAGGGGGTCAAATATATGGTGACAGAAAGAGATTTGACTTTGGTTGGTGAACACACAATGCAATATATAAATGTATTATAAATTGTTCTTTTGAAACCTATATAATTTTACTAACTAATGTCACCCAATAAATTTAATAATGAAAAAGTAACTGCGTGTGTGACTTTGAGCAAATAACTTCTCTGTGTTTCTCTGTAAAATAGACTAATAATAACCACTTCAGATGGTTGTTATAAGAATTAAAAGGAGATGATATATCTTAAGGGCTCAAAAAATAGTGGTTGCTGTTGTTGTCATTATTATTACCAAACCGTCCACAAATTGAACTGATTCTGTAAAAAACAGTGAGTTTCTCTTACTTGGAGGTATCTAAAGTGAGATGGGGCAGCAATCGATCCAGGATCCTGTGGAAGAGATTCAAGCCTCAGAGAGGGGGTCAGGCTAGACCTGTAAGGACCTCTTATGGAGAGTCAGTTTGGCAGTTCTTCAAAAAAAATTAAACAGTGTTACCATATATCCCCCAACCATTACACTCTTAGGTACATACCCAAGATAAATGAAAACACATGTCCACACTAAAACCTGTATACAAATGTCCATAGCCACATTATTTATAACAGCCCAAAGTTAAGAACAACCCAAATGTTCATCAACTGATGATAAATGAGTAAACAGAATATAGTCTACCTGTCCAATGAAATATTATTTGGCCATATAAAGAAAGTTTGATAAAAGCTGAAATGTGAATAAATCTTTAAAAATTATGCTAAATGAAAGCCTATCACATAAAATCATATATCATATGATTCCGCTTACATGCAATACTCAAAACAGGCAAATCTATAGAAACAGAAAGTAAGTTAGTGGTTCCTAGGCCTAGAGGTACTGGGAGGGAAATGGGGGGTGACTGCTAATAGCCATGGGTTTCTTTTTGAGGTGATGAAAATGTTCTAAAATTGATTGTGCTCACGTTTGCACAACTCTGGATACAGGGTGAGTTGTATGATGTGTGAATTGTATCTCCAGAAAGCTGTTATATTTTTTAAATATTGTAAAACACACACCTGATGAAGGAATCAAATCCAAAATATATAAGGAACTCTTAAAATTCAGCAGTAAGAAAATAAACAACCCAGTTTTTTAAAAAAAATGGGCCAAAGATCTGACCAGACCCTCACCAAAGAAGTTATGCAGATGACAAACAAGCATATGAAAAGATGCCCCATATCATATGTCATTAAGGAATTGCAAGTTAAATAACTACACACCTGTTAGAATGACCAAAATCCAAAGAATGGACGATACCAAAGGCTATCAAGGATGTGGAGCAACAAGAACTCTCATTTCTTGCTGGTGACAATGCAAAATGGTACAGCCACTTCGGAATACAGCTTGGCAGTTTCTTATAAAGCTAAACATAGTGTCACCATACAATCCATCCGGCACTCTGAGGTATTTACCCAAGTGACCTGAAAACTTACGTCCATACATAAACCTTCACATGAATGTTTATCGCAGCTTTATTCATGACTGCTAAAAACTGGAAACCACCAAGGTGTTCTTCAAAAGATGAATGGATAAACAATCGTGGTGATCCATACAATGGAATATCATTCAATGATAAAAAGAAATGATCTATCAAGCCACAAGAAAGCATGAAGGAACTCTAAATGCATAGTGCTTAGTAAAAGAAGCCAGTTGGAGAAGGCTACATACTATATGACTCCAAATATATAATGTTCAGGAAGAGGCAAAACTATAGAAAGAGTAAAAGAACCAGTGGTTGCCAGGAGTTCAGGGGTGGTGAGAGGAGAAAGAGATGAACAGGTGGAGTTCAAAGGATTTTTAAGGCAGTGAAACTATTCTGTATGATACTGTGACGGTAGATACATGACATTGTGCAAAAAATTCATAGAAAATACACAACACCAATAGTGAACCCTAATGTAAACTCTGGACTTCAGTTAAAAATAATATATAAACACTGGTTTATCAGTTTTAACAAATATACTACATTAATGCAAGATGTTAATAATAGGGGAAACTGTGTGTTGAGAGGACATATATGGGAAATCTTCCTATTATCTGCTTCATTTGGTGTAAACCTAAAACTGTTCTAAAGAATAGTCTATTGGTTTAACAAATTAAGCAAAAGAATATGGCAAACAGAAGGCAGATAAAAAGTACACAAGACTGTAACACAAATTAGGCCAAAAAAAAATTGTGAACAAATGGTACTCTTTAAATAAAAATAATTTTTAAAAATATTTTTTAAGAGTCTGTGCGATTGCCAACTATGATACTTCCTCCCTTGCAAAGGACAAACAATGTCGTGGCACTGAGTCTCTCTTACTGCTTCAATGTCCAGGACAAACCAGTGCCACGGGCATCAGACACTCTCCTCACAGCTACAGAGAGCCGGGGAGACTTCTGCTCTGAAATTTTAATTAGGGCAAAGAAACATGCCTTCTGCTTTCATCCCAAATTTAATAGTCACTAAAAATTATTCTGTATCACCATAATTTCTGTTCTTTTTTGGTATGTGTCCATTTAGAATATGAGCACTTAGAGAAGCAGCCGTCACAGGCTCACACAAGAACCAACTCCATTTCCTTGCTCTGTCAGGACCGCGGGAGGGATGCTGTCCCTGATAGGCAGTAATAAACCAGAACGTGCTTGGCCACTTAGGTACAAACTGAGAGAAGAGTAAGAACTACACACACCACCAGGGAACTCGAGACTGTGGGGCAATGTCTCTCCACACTGCAGTGCTTGAACTCACTCAGGGAGCCTGTCAAATCACAAATAACTGGCCCCACCCAATTCATTCATTCCACAAATATTTATTAAGCATCTTTTTTGTGCCAGTCACTGTTCTGTTTACTTGGATATGAGACTGACAAAAAAAAAAAAAGACAAAATTCCCTGATTTTGTGAAGCCCATGTTCTAGTGGAGAAACAATAAACACAATAAATTAGTAAATGATATGGATGTTGCAAGGAGTTAAGTGCTATGTAGGAAAGATGTAAGTAAGATAGAGAGCGTTAAAGAAGATGAGAGGAGCTTGTTGCAATTTTCAATTTAAAGGGCAGGGTAGGCCTCACTGGAAGGACTACATCTGAGCAGAGACTCATGATGGGGGAGTTAGCCAGCCGTCTTCAGGCAGTGGGAGCGGCATTTGAGGCTGAGGGAATGAGGCCTGGTCCATATCATAGGATCTGTAAAAACTGGCCTTGGCTGGAACCCAGGTGTCCATCCTCTGCCACTCACAAATGGTCCTACATGGCTTCCCTTTCTCTGTCCTGGGATTTTGGAGGTGGGTGTAGCTTCTACAAGATCTTCTAGCTTGAAACTCTGATGGCAGGTTGAAACAAGGACACCAGGGGAAACACCATTTCTGAACTGTCAAAGTGAGTGACAGCGGAGACGAAGGCGCTTCAGGCGGCCTGGGTCCATGAGAGTCAGAACAGGCAGCGGAGTGAGTGTGTGTGGCAATGGCAGAAGCGGCTGCGGCTTACGGCAAACTTGACGGTAAGTGTGGTCCCAACCTAACGCACACTAAGTGAGCGACATAACTCTGATTTCACACAGGTTAGGTTTGTGTAAAATATGCATGTGTGTATATTTTCAAACATTATTTGAAGAGAAACCTATCACTTTAGAGAATTTTATCTACAAAGTTCATAAAAATGGATATGTCAGTTATTTACTTATAGGAACAGAATGCGTGCTTGAAATACAAAAGGTGCCAAATATGACTTCACATCACGCTAGTAGGGTGTTAGTTAGGGTAAGATACTGTGCAACAACCCAAACCTTAGTGGTTTATAACTGTTAACAAAAGTTTCTCTCTCACTTGAGCTATGTGTCCATCATGAGCAGCTGGGGCCACCACTCCATGTTTCCTCATTTTAGGGTCCAGGCTGCGGAAGCAGCTGTCATCCGAACATTGCCAGTCACTATGGCAAAGGGAAAGAGCTCTCAGAATGATCATACACTCACAATTAAATGCTTCAGAACAAGCACAGTACTCAGGACTCACGAGCTAGAATGAGTTACAGGGCTCCACCCAACCACAAGGAGGCCAAGAATGCAATTCTACCGTGTCCCAGGGAGGCAGAGAACAGGAAGTGTTTGATTAATAGAAGGAATGACCATCCTAAACTATCGGAGCTGACTGGTATTCAGACAACTGGCTATGAGCAAACCTAGCCAATCAGAGCTCGGCCCACAGCACCTCGTGTGGTCATTGTGCCACCTATGAGAAGTAAGCTACTAGCCAGGGAATTGATGTAGCGCGATAGAAACAATTAACTATGAGTAGAGACAAATAATAGAATAGTACGGTGGTACTCGTCACAGAAGAACATCTCTAAACAGAAAAGAACAGGACAAGAACAATCTTTTATCACATTATGTAAAAAGACAAAAGCAAGTGGCAGTCTGCCTCCTACAGCTCCAGCCGAAGACCTCTGGAGGATGGCCTCTATCACCTGAATGTCTCAGGAGAGGGGACTCAGAAGAAAAATACCCCGTTCTGTTCTTAATGTGCCAATTTTTGAGGAAACAGCAGAATGTCTGTGGAAGGCTAGATTCATCAGGTGAGTAGCAATGCACCTCAGTAAAAAAGACATGGCTTAGAGATACACATTGAGAAGTCATCTGCATCTAGATAGGAGCCAAGCCAGGAGGAACAAGGAAAAGGTCAAGGACCAAAATTTGCCAATGCTGTTGAATGCTGCAAAAAGAGACCAGGATATCAGAGGATGAGGGAGGTGACTGTCTTAAAAGCCGAGAGAGAAGATTGCCTCCAGGAGGAAGTTTTGGAAGGGAAGGGAGCCATGTGGAGTTGGTCTCAATAGTTCAAGTGGGTACATCCAGGCAGAAGAAAAACGTGAGCAAATGGCAAGTGGCTCAGCTTAGGTATCACAGGCCTGGAAAGCCTCCTCTGACTTCTCTAAACTACATCAGCTTCCCCTCTGCCTGCTGTTGTGGCATGCTCTTCCCTCTTCTCTATCCCTCCTCTCGGACCGTGGGCTCCTTGGCACCCAGGACAATGTTGTTTACTGTGACCTCCCCAGTGCCTAGTGTGCCTGACACTTGGAAGGCACATGATAAATATTTGTTCAACAAATGAAGAGTTGAACGAATAGAAAGAGAAGGTATATCCAGAAATTAATGAAGACTAAAGTGAAGTGTTCCGATGGGGACAATAGAGAAAATAAGGAAACAAAGGTAGATGCAATATGATTTAACTCAAGAAATAATGTTCTCAACCCTTCTGGGGAGGGTGGGGGGAGGGGAGGATACAGGATGTCAGATGTCCTGTTTTCAAGATGCACACACAGCCCAGTGGGTAGAGACCACAGGCCACACATAACTGTACTATTACAGAGTGAGGAAAGCTCTAGAAGAATTGCACAAAGTGCTATGGATATTTAAGTAGGAAGAAATGAAAAAGCAACCTGGATGAGATGGCATTTGTAATGGGCACTTGGAAATAAAGATTGGCTTTCCAGGTAGTAGATGAAACAGAATGACGAAAAGCACCAGCCCAGGAAACCGCAGACTCCCCAACACATGGGATGTTGGCATCCAGAGTTGAGAGAAGCAGGAATCACTGAGGCACTGACCAACAGAGCATGAATTCTTTTTCACGAGAATTATTCTGTGTGAACTCGAAAATGTTAACACGTGGGAATGACTCAGACCCAAAGCAGAATCTCTGCTGTCCTTTGTGGGGTCACTGAGCTGCTGTTGCAGAGGAACAGAAATGCTTGAAAAGACAAAAGCAGACAAAAGGTGTCAAGAGGCATCGTCCTTCCTCTTCACACCCATTTGAGAAGAAAACCACCCTATCACTGACTACACCAAATCCCTAACAAAAACACTTCTTTTGGCTGAATTCTTCTGGCTAATATTCTTTCAGAAAGTCTGAATGGAATTTTAGTGATTATTAGTGATTTGCCACAGGCATGTATCATTTTGGGACACTGGCGAAGTAACCAGCCACTCAGATTGACCAGCAGACCTGTCCCTCTCACAAGGGCCCCTAAAATTTTTCTGACCAAATTCTGCAGGAGGAGAGGACAAAAGATGCTGACATTCGTGGCCACTTTATGCCACACTGAACTGTGGCGACTGCAGCCGGTGAGCAGGGGCAGAACCTATGGGGACTTCACCTGCAGGTGGAGGACACACCTGCTGGCAGGCTTTGGCTCTTCCTCAGCAGAGCACAGGACAATGGGTGCCAGCTCTATCACCTGGCAGTTCTGTCCTCAGCATCCAAGAAGGGCCTTCCAGTTTTCAGCATTACTTATCTATGTGAACAAAGACAAAACCCCCAGTTTCTCCTTGTAAAACAGCCTTCTATAACTGCGGAAAGTGGCAGAATCAAAAAGTGTCTGCACCCTCTCCAAAAACAGACCAAAATTTCTCCTTGATCTAAATAAAGTGACTTAACAAGTTTTCACTTAATTTAGAGAGAGGATTTGCATCCATTTTGACAATCTACTGGCCAAAATGGGGCTTTATGGAACTAAAACAGAGTTATGAAACCTCTCAGTGAATTTATTTATAATCGAAATTACAAATCAGCAACTATGATATAATTACGAAGGATATTTTATAAGAAAAAAAATTTCTCCTAGCATGTTTAGAGATACTTTATGTTTTATAACATAAAACACAAATCCCGGACTAATTGAAAACAATGACGTTGTATGTAATAATGACATGTTTCTTTTTTCCTGGTGAGTCTAAGATTCCAAGTGGGCCTTAATCTTGATCTTTCTGGATAATTAGCTTAAAAAATCACAAAAATCTAATGCCTTGTGCTCAGAGGCAGGTGGAGGCCTCATCCAGAGGTGGGCACCAAAGGGATGGAATAAGAACAATCAAGGGCCAAGTGCCAAGGGCAGCAGAGTGCACATCTGATAGCTCTACTGGATCATCCTGAGTTGACCCCAAATAAATTCAAATTAAGTAAAACCAAAACAATCATTTTCCATAGGACACAGCATCTCAGCCCTTAGTAAGAGAGGACAGGGAAAAATCAGAAATTCGCATATGCCAAGTAATTGACCAGTGAATTGGATGAGAAAAGAGCTGAATGAGAAGTGATGTTTCCCACAGTATGGTACTCAAGATGACTTTAGGGGACACCCACAGGAATCTTTTTTTAATTTGGAACAGTATGTTTGTGTGTGTGTGTGTGTGTGTGTGTGTGTGTGTGTGTGTGTTAATGAATAAAGAAAAGTGATACTGACTTTTCTACTTATGATATTGACAAAAAATTTCCCTTTTGACCACATTTCAGCAAAACAGTGAGTTCATGTAAATAAAACTTTTAATAAATAATAGCTAATAAATAGTAGCTAATGATAAAACAATGATTCTGATATTCCATCTTGAAGTCTGGGAAATACCGAGCAGAGACAGGTGCCTGGGCCTACTGGGCACTTCTTTCTTTCCCAGAGTGAGACATTCATTCATTCATTCATTCATTTAACTTAGCAAGTGTTTATTGGGTCCCTGTCTTATGCCAGGCATTGTCCAAGGCTTTGGCAGCTGATGGTGAATAAGATATGTTCCTTTTCCTAAGGAGCTACACATTAGCAGGGGATAGACAGTTAAAGAGACAGGGACCTTCTGACATGGTCAGTGAGCATATCTTAAAAATTCCAATCACAAGAAAAAATCTATAACTACATACGGTAATGGATGTTACCGAGACTTATTGTGATAATTTTGCTATATATGCAAACATCAAATCAAGTTGTATACCTGAATGAAATGAATATGCTTTAATTTTAAAAAAGAATTTCAGCTTAAAAAAAAAAAGAAGAAAAAAGAGCAAACTAATGTATAAGCAAGCAGAAGGAAATAATGAAAATTAGAGAAGAAATAAATAAAATACAGTATAGAAAAATAATACAGGAATTAATGACCCAAAAGTTGGTTCTTTGAAAAATATCAACGAAATTGATATTTGGCTAGACCAATCTAGAAAAAAAGAAATAATACTCAAATTATTAAAATCAGGAATGAAAGGATATTTTACTAATTGTATAAAAAAATAGTCTATGAACAATTGTATGCCAACAAATCAATCTAGATGAAATCAACAAATTCCTAGAAAGAATAAACTAAAACTGATTCAAGAAGAAATAGAAAATCTGAATAGACCTATAACAAGTAAAAAGACTAAATCGGTCATCAAAAACCTCCTAAACAGGAAAAGCCCAGGACCAGATGACTTCACTGGTTAATTCTACTAAGTGTTTAACAAATTAACACCAACCCTTCACAAAGTTTTTCACGAAGTTGAAGAGGATAGATTGCTTCCCAATTCATTCTATGAGACCAAATTTACCCACGTAACAAAAGCAGACCTAAAAAAAAAACCCTACAGGCTAATATTCCTTAAGAATACAGGTGTAAATATCTCAAAAAAATATTAGTAAATAAAATTTAGCAACATATCAGAAGGATCAAACTCCATAACCAAGTAGGATTTATCCTAGGAATCCAAGGTTGGTTTAATACACAAAAATCATCAGTGTAACTTGCCATATTTATAGAATAAAGAACAAAAAACAAATGGTGATCTCAATAGATGCAGAAAAAGCATTTGACAATACCCATCATCCTTTCATGATACAAATACTCACCGAACTAGGAACTATGTCAACCTGATAAAGGGAATCTATGAAAAACTCACAGCTAACATCAATGGTGAAAGACTAAAAGCTTGCCCTCTTATATCAGGAGCAAGATAAAGATGTCTGTTCTTCCTTCTTGTATTCAATATTTTACTGGAGGTTTTAGCCAGGGCAATTAGGCAAGAAAATAAATAAAAGGCATCCAGATTTGGAAAGGAAGAAATGAAACTATCTATATCATAGATAACATTATCTTGTATATTGAAAATCTTACAGGTGCTTGCTTTGGCAGCAATATATTAAAATTGAAATAATACAGAGATGATTTTTTTTAAAAAGAAAATCCTATGGAATTCATCAAAAAACAATTAGAACTAATAAACAAGTTCAGAAAAGTTTCAGGATACAAGAACGATATACTAAAATTAATTGTATTTCTATATACTATCATTGACCAATTAGAAAATGAACTTCAGAAAACAATTAAGTTTACAACTTACAATTTTATTCAAAAAGAAGAAAATATTTAGGAATAAATTAACAAAAGAAGTGCAACCATGATACATCAAAAACTACAAAATATTATTGACTTAATAATAAAAAGATAAATAACCTAATTAAAAATGAGCAAAAAATCTGAATAGACATTTCTCCAAAGAAGACATACAAATAGCCAATAAGCACATAAAAACATCATTAGCCATCATGCAAATGTGAATCAAAACCACAGTGAGATACCACCTTACACCCACTAGGATGGCTATAATCAAAAAGACAGATAATAACAAATGTTGGCAAGAATGTGTAGAAATTGAAACTCTTGTACATTGCTGATAGGAATGTAAGTGACACAGCCATTTTAGAAAACAGTAACCATATGACACAGCCACTCATAGGCAGTTTTCAAGAGAAATGAGAGCATACATTCACACAAAAAACTTGCACATGACTTTATAACAGTATTCTTCATCATAACCAAAAGACAGTTTATATATTTAGTGTAAAAAAGTGTTCTTTACATGTAAGAACTCATAAATGCAGGTAACATGTCTGATTTTGCTCATTATTATATGTCTTTCATGAAGCAGAGGGCCCAACATAGGGGCAGCAGTCAATAAATAGTTGTTGAATTAATGAATGAATACACACAAAGAATGGAATATTCAAATAATATAACTAGCACTTTCTCTCCCTTAAGAAACTAAATTCTATTTGGAAAGTTGGTTGGTAGAATAGAAACAAAGGAAGCTAGTCATGTAAATCAGATATTCTATTGAAAAATTTTAGATTGACATAAAACATATACAGAATTCTCTTAACAGAGTGAAAACTAAAGTTGGAACAAAACAGAGATTAGCATAGTCCCTGCTAAAGCCATGGAACACATGTATATGTAAATGTGAAACTTGGAACAGTATAGCTCAATGAATTGTCACAAAGTGAACATAGCCTTATAGCTACCCACAGTCAAGAAATCCAACAATTCTGTTTCTAAGAAGCCCCCCACCATGACCCCTCCCAATGACTACCTTCTCCTTCCTCCCCAAACTAAATGCTTCCATGTCTTCTAACACGCAGATTTGTTTTGCTGGTTTTTAACTGTATGTAAATGAAATCATATACTAAGTATCTTTTTGGTGTCTGGCTTTTTTGGCTCAACATTTATCTGTGATATTGTATGTAGTTGAAATTAATTTATTTTTTCATTGCCATATCGTACTCTAACATGAATACACTGTAGTTTATGTGTCTGTTCTTCTCTCAATGGTTGTTTCCAGTTTGGCACTATTATGAATAATGTTGCTATGAATATTCTTGTACATGGCTTTTGAGGTCTTGCATGTGTGTTTATTAGTTTTATCCCTGGGAGTGGACTTGCTGCATCATAGGAACAATCTGTTCAGCTTTAATAATGCTGACAGATGTATGACATTGCCAATCACTTCACATCTTCCTCAGCACTTAGCAGCCTTTAGCAGCTCAATATTTAGTAACCGATGTCTCCCTTTTAGGATAAGATGGTTTTAGCTAAAGGAACCGCAATGATTTCCTGGTGGAACAAACTCCTCTCCAGCACTTATTCATAACCAACCTTACCTTTTTGGCTTCGTTTATTTCTTTCTTCTAAAGTTACAAAATATTTCAAAGCTACCAAAAAAAAAAAGAAACAGAATTGATACCACATCTCACCTCTTACTTTGTCAAGTCTCAAAATTTTGTCATATTTGTTTCAGATAAATTTTTTAAAACAAAACATTACAAATCAATTGCAATCCATCCCTCTTACCTCAAAACCAGAGATAATTACTATCTTAAATTTATTATCCCCTTAAGTTTCATACTGTTACTACATACGTATATATTTATAAACAATATATAGTACTGTTTCATGTCATAAAACTTTATATAGATAGTATCATACTATAAATATTATTCTGCATCACTATTTCATTGGTTAATGTGATTCTGAGATTTAGCCATGTTCATTTGTTCTTGGTGTTTGGGATACATTTATGAACAAAGCTGACAAAATCTCTGCTGCCTTCATGAGGCTTATACTCTAGCAGGGAAGGACGGAAAGTGTGGATTATATCATATGTTTGAAAGGCGATCATGCTAGAAAGGAAAAGCAGAGCATCAAGGAGAGAGATATTTGTGATCATGAATTGTTAATTGAGTGGTTGTGGAGAGCCTTGCACTGAAGGTGACAACTGACCTAAGACTTGATGGAAACGAAGGAGGAAGACATGGAGAGCATTTCAGGTAGTGTCAGAAAAATAACATGTGGGGTAGGGGATGCCAACCATGAAGGAACTTGTTGGCCATTGTGAGGATTTCTTTTATCACCGGCAGGAAATGGGGAGCCATTGAAGAATTTGGAGCAGAGGAGGATGGGATCTGACTTACATTTTAAAATGTTGATATACATATAATGCCGATTCATTTATTGTAACTTTTGCATGGTGTTCTATTGTAGGATCATATATTTATTTATTTATTTATTTACTCTTCTATTAGTGGACAATTAAATTGTCTCTATTTTGATTAAACACAATGCTGCAGTGGACATTTTTGTATTTGTCTCTTGGAGCACATGTGGGAGAATTTTTCTAGGAGAGGAATTACTGGATTGTGAGGTATTTGCCTCTTAAATGTTATTAGCTATTGCCAAATTGCTCTGCAAAGAGCATGTCCCACTTTACACTGGCACCAGTGTATATAGAAGTTTCATTTGCTGCACAGCCTCGCCAGCCCTTGAAATATCTTTTTGTGGTTTTAATTTGCATTTTCCAATTCGTGGTAAGGCTGAACACTTTTTCACGTGTTTATTTGTGGTTTAGGCTTTTCTTCTAATTGCTTATTTATGTCCTTTGATCATTATTCTGTGGAGATAGTTCTTTTTTAAAATTGATTTTTAGAAGTTCTTTATACTATACTTGAAATACTGATCTTTTGTTGATTATATGCAATCTGTTGTTGATTATACGTAATGCAAATATCTTCTCCCCTTCTGTGGCTTGTCTTCACTTTTTTTTCTTATGACATCTTTTGTTGTACAGAAGTTTTTCATTGTTATATAGTTGAATATTTGAATCTTTTTCTTTTAAGGCTTGTGCTTTTGCATCTTGTTTAAGAAATGCTCATCGATGCCAAGGTCATAACATTTTCTTTTATTTATTCTTTCTTTATTTTGCTAATACAGTCAATCCAGGTAGTGTTAAGTTGGTAGGAAAAGACAGCTCTGTCCCTTTAGAGGTGACATATCTTGCCTGTATTCTTTAATATTCTTTAATTATTTAATGCTAATTTCATGGTTTAACTCAGTGAGTGGTTGCATTCTTATTTCCAGGTTCCAGAAAGGTTTTACTAAAACATCCAAATCCTAAACAGATTTTTATTTAATGATCCTCAAGGGGGGCCCAGGAAACTGCATTTTGATATGCGACCCAGGTAATTGTGATGCAAGAGGTCACCTTTCAAATTATTAGGTAGTACTTAACTACCCTTCCGGGTGGCTGGCAACTTGGGAATGGACCTACTTTTGCTAGCTGATGATTTAGCCCCACACTGCCTCTAGTTCCTTTTTTGGTAAAAGTCCCTCCCTGGAAGAGTTCTTCCACAAATGGTGAGTCCCATGATGAGTCCCATGTGTAGAGGCTTAGCCCAAGCCTGGCACATGGTAGGGTTCAATAAATGGTGAATATTCATTAACCTAGAAGGTCCCAACCTCTGGGGAGAGCTGGCTCTCCTTCCCTCCTGGACTCACATCTCCCCATGCTCCCCATCTTGGGCAAGTTACTTAATCCCTCAGAGCCTCAATCATCATCTATAAACTGGTATTACTAATCCTTACTTTACAAAGTTGTTGTAAGAACTAGAAACGGCATGTAAAATGCCCAGGACAGTACCCAGTATGTGGTGCTGTTATAGTGTCTGTGTAAGCTGAGCAGTTGTGTTTTTAATTCTGGGAAAGCTGAGACTTTAAGCCATTCTCACTGTGAATCTACAGTCCCTGGTTAGTCCTGGGGCATCTTCTGTGTCCTCTTCTAGTGGCTAGAATAATCCTGGACATACAGGCTTTCGTATGTAAAGTTTTGATAATTAATGTTTCTTTCCAGCATAATACACAATACTTACACTTCATTACCTCCTCCAAAGAAGCCACAAAACTGGAAAATCATTTTTTGTCCTTTTATTTAACAGGTACTTATACAGAGCTTGCAATATGTCAGGTCCTATTCTAAGTGCTTTATATTAATTAACTCATTAAATCTTCATAGCAACCCTGGAAGGTAGATACTATTATTATTCCCATTTTATAGATGGGTAAACTGATCTAAAGAGCAAAACTTTAGAGAGTGAATTGAACCCTCTGGGTGGCGTTCCATTCAGTATAGTGGAATTAGATACCTGGAAAAAAAGGTGATTCAACTGCTGGTCCTTCCCAAAGCTTTCTGCTTATGATTGCAGTGGTTTAATATAGGTAGAAAAGAACTTTTTGAATTGATACTCATATGTCCTTGAGCAATATAAACTATAAATAAATTTTATGTTTTAAAATCCTTCCTACCACATCACACCCATTAGGATGGTTACTATAAAAACTAACAAACAAACAACATAACAGTGCTGGCAAGGATGTGGAGAAATTAGAACTCTTGTGGTGAGCTGTTGGTGAGAGCAACCATGAAAAACAGTATGGCAGTTACTCAAAAGATTAAAAATAGAATTACCATATGATCCAGCAACTCCACTTCTGAGTATATACCCAAAGATTAGAAAGCAAGGGTTCAAAAAAATATTTGTATGCCCATGTTCATAGCAGCAATATCACAATAACTAAAAGGTGGAAGCAAACAAAGACAATATGGTATATACAGTCAATCTTGACAACACACCAACCCAACAGTCAAAAATCCATGTATGACTTTTAACTTCAAAAACGTTACTAATAGCCTAGTGATGACTAGAAGACTTACTGATAACCGTCAATTAATACATTGTTTTTATGTTATCTGTATTGTATACTATGTTCCTACAATAAAGTAAGCTAGAAAAAAATGTTATTAATAAAATCATAAGAAAGAGAAAATACATTTATTATACTGTATATATTTATTGAAAAGCATTCACATATAAGTGGATCCCTGCAGTTCAAATCTGTGTTGTTTAAGGATCAACTATATATACAATGGAATGTTAATTCAGCCTTAAAAAAGAAAGAAATTCTGACACATGCTACAATATAGATGAACCTCTTAAACCTTATGCTAAGTGAAATAATCCAGACACAAAAAGACAAATACTGTATGACTTCATTTATATGAGGTACATTGCATAATCAAATTTATAGAGACAAAGTAGAATGGTGGTTGCCAGAGACTGTGGGGAGGGATGGAATAGGAAGTTATTATTTAATAGATAAAGAGTTTCAGTCTTGAAAGAAATAAATGTAATTAATGCCCCAAAACTATACACTTAAAAATGGTTAGGATGATAGATTTCGTTACACGTATGTTGTTGCCACAATAATAATAATATTTTTAAAGGAGAAAACAAACACCCGAAACTATTTATATGATGGTAGAAGAATGAACTATAGACTCCAGGAGATCAGTGACCTGTCTATTCATTATTGTGTGTACTCAAACAATCCTGGGCTTGGTGTAGGTACTTAAAGTTACTGAATGAATAAGTAAATATTAATAAAAAAAATCCTCCTTCTAACTCCTATATCCAAATAGGGAGCCCTACAAGAAGTGAAAAAAGGTGTTGAGTAGAAGAGAGGAAAAAGAAGAAGCAAGGTAGAGGCCATTGAGCTAGGCAAGAGCCAGGTGAAAGGCAGCAGAGGCCCGAGGATTCCCCAGCGGCAAGCGAATGAAATGTGGCACCTAGAATGTGGCTCCGGAATCTGATCACTTCGTCTGTTAACGGCCACAGCCATCTCCCAGGACCCAGATGTTACTTGGGACTCCTCTGTCACCTCCCCACTCCCTAACAGTTGCCATGACTTTTTCATACGACCTTCATCTTACTTCTAACTTCTCACTTTGCTTTCTCGCTACTCTACTGTAGTGCAGTGATTTGTAGTTGGTCTGCTCATTTCCATTAACAAATCTGAAAGGTTCTGAAGCCAGAACCTTCAGGTAACACTTTGTAAGAGGGGAGACACAGTCTCGGGCAGAAACCAAAAGTGTGCTCCACCAAGACACAGACGAGGTCACCTTTTATAGAGAATTTTTCCACCCATAGTTCTCATTTTGGTCCATTTCTTGTAAATGACAAATCATACAGTTCTGATTGGTCTAAATTGTGCAGTTCTAATTGATCGGTATATATGCAAATGAGGATATAATTTATGTAGTTCTGACTGGACAGGGCAGGTCTCACTCAGTCCATTGGTCTAAAGATGCAACCAGGGCTTTCCTGTAGTGGTTGACGCAGACCACTTAAATGAGCAAGGCATAGTGCGGGAAGCAGAAGAATTCAGTCGGAGAGTCTTCCTGGTATACAAAGTGTGCGAGAAGCCCCTGTCAGGAGATGGGCACTAGGCTCTTATTTATAAAATTTGGCCTCTCAGTTGAACGTGGGGAGTCCATCTCAGCAGATAAAATTTTCTTGGGGTTCACATCAAATGAATCTTTCTTCTCGGGGTCCACACCTCTAATCCTTCTCCCTTCCATCCCAAATTATGCAGAGGAATCCTTCTAAAATACAATTTTCAGTAAGAAGCCTCATTCTCTACCTACTAAAATCTAAACTTAGACGTTTAAAGAACTCTGTAGAACTCTGTCATTTTGCAACTGATGTACAGGCTGTACTTCCTATATCCCTACCTGTCCTAGGTTTTTTTGTACGGGTTTTTTTTTAACTTTTTAATTATAGAATAATATATACAAAAGTAGAGAATACAAGGAAGCCCTTTGTACCTCTCCCACAACTTTAGCAGTTGTCGATATTCAGTCAGTCTTGCTGCATCTGGACACCCACCAACTCCCTAACCCCACACAAACCACTGTTTTCGACCCCCAGGCATTTTTAATCTTTGTGTGTTTTTCTGATTTTCAAATAATATTTCTTATAAAAATTTCAAACATCACAAATGTACAGAATAAAGAATGTGAAAGCCTCCCATAATCTCACATTACTTGTTCTTAGTTTAGTGTAGATTTTTTCAGATTTTTTTGCTGTGCACACATTAACATAATTAATATTTTCAAAATATTAATAACCATATTTAATCTTTTAATGCAAATTGATTTTTTCATTTAATAATATATCTTGGACATGTTCCATATTAGATCATGCAGATCTACCTGCTTTTTGTAAGAGCGGGATTGTATTACCCTTTATGCTGTGCCATACTCTATTTAACCAGCCCCTGTTGGTGGACAGTTGAATGATCAGTTTCCATTTTTCATTGTTACAAAAAGGTTACAGTGAACATGCTTTTACATGTTTCTTTCTGTCCTTCTGTAAATATTTCTATAAGAGTCCCAGAGGTGAAATTGTTGGGTCCACAGGTAAAGCTACCTTAAGTTTAAACAGATGCTGTTAAAAGTAGGAAAAGTGTGTACAAGTACTTCTTTTGCCACATTTCTGGGTATAGTTAATCTATCTAATCTTTACCAATCTGATAAACTGATATTTCATTATAGTTTAAATTTGTTTAATTTTCTGTGAAGTTGAGCCTCTTTCCATCTATTAATCAAACATCAGAACTCCAGGGAAGGGATAGACAAGGCTGTGTTCTGACAGAGGAACAATAGGGAGAGAGAGTCTGAGCCTGGTGAGGCAGACTGGATCTTCATGGCAAGTGTCTTGAGCATCAGGCTGATGTGGCTGGACCATATTAAAAGCTAGAAGGTTCAAACCAAGGAGTGACTAGTCAGATTCTCTGCATTCAGACTTGGTGTCCTCCAGAGGCAGAGCCTGAAATCCTGCCTCTGCCTTCATTTCTGGGAAGAGACTTCCCTCAAAGAAGCCCAGCTTTAGACCAATCCACCCCCTCCCCAAACTTCCCTCTTTAAATGCGCCAATGCTCATGTAGGTTTTCAGTCAAAGATGGTGAACTTTGGGATCATCAAAAGATCGAAACACTTAAATTATTGGTAGAAATTTTTGTGAAATTATAATACCTAAGTTCCTATACTTCTCAATGTGTACAGTAATTAATAACAATCAAAATTATTTCCTATATGGAACCTGAATTCAGAAAACTCAGTGTGTAGCCACTAAAAATTCATTCACTGAGTCAACCAATGTTTTCTGAAGGCTTCCTGAGTGTTGCCAGGTACTGTTGCTAGACACAGTGATTTAAAGGAGAACAAGAGAGGCTTAGTTGGGGGCGGGGGGGGATGACTTTTTTATTTCAAAATAAACTGTCAATATCCAAATGTTATAAACAGACACATAAAAAACAAAAACAAAAACAGATCTGATAAACAGTGAGCCAGCAAAGGAGGCACCCTGATCTTTGTTCAAAAGAATAAGCACTAAATGTAACTGGGTGAAATACTCAGTCTCCCTGACTCCATCTTGTTCAAGTCTGTTTTGTTCCCATGACCTTCAGGCTAATAGCATCTGCTTAGTCTTCATATAGACATACTGATCACTAGAGGAATTCTGTTAGTGGCTTGCAGAGATAAGGGTAGTATGACCAGACTCACATCAACTAGGATCAACAGACAAAGCACCATCTTCCTCAGACCATGGTGCCCAGATGTCTGCGGTTGTCAATCTCCTCTTGTCCCTTCCATTTAACATAAAAGAAGCCTGAACTCTGTACCTCTTAAGATAGATTCGAGGAACCACTAGATTTCCCATCTTCTCAGTTGGTGCCTTCTCAATGAATTACCCTTTTCTTACCCGAATCTCTGATGATTTGAGTTTTGATCTTTTGAAGCATCAGGCACACAGACTTTAGACAGGTAACACAAATGCAAAAAATTACCATGTTTAAAGATTACCAAAGTAGATAGTACAAAAAAGGAGAAAATAATATATTAGAAATAAGCCACGAATACACATAAACTATAATGAAAAAATTCTTTCAAAATGTTACTCGTCTGATAATTTAGTTATAATACACAAGAATCATGAGTAATTAGAAATATTTTTTATTCAAAATGCATAATTTAAATCTAATCATAAGAAAACATCAGACAAACCCAACTAAAGGAAATTCTACAAAACAACTAGCTTGTAATCTTTAAAAACATCTAGGTCATAAAGACTACACTGAGGAACTCTTCCAGATTAAAGGAAATTAAGAAGGCAAAACAACGAAATGCAACCATGATTAGATCCAGGTCTGGAAAAGAAAAAGCTATAAAGGACGTTATTGGGACAATTAGTGAAATTTGAATATGAACTACAGATTAGATAACAGTAACTTAACAATGTTAAATTTTCTGAATTTGATCATTGTACTATCATTATTTAAGGGATTGTCCTTAAAATTAGCAGCAAAGATGGAAATATTGGGGGCTAAAAGTCTACAATTTGTTCTCAAATAGTTCATTGAAAAAGATAATAGTATATATAATATGATGAGGCAAATGTAGTAAAAAATACAAACAATTGGTGAACCTAGGTGAGAAATATATAGGAGTTCACCAAATTGCTTTTTGCAACTTTTCTGTAAATTTGACGTTTGCAAAATAAAAAGTTAAAAGTAAAAAACGCCTTTAAAATTTGTAAAAATATAAAGATATCTTGGATATGTCTGGTACATTTGGAGACATTGTTTAGAGTGGTTCCATCATACTTTCCAGGAAGAGAGAGAGAGCTTAACCATGCGAGTAGAGCAGTGTTAATGCCTGAATACGGCCCTCCCGTCACACTAACTTTCTTTGCTCATGGAATGTGAGTCTTAGAAAAACAATACCAATGACCGAGCTCCAAAATGAAATCAGCTTTGGGGACAAGCTTTAACTTTGTACCTAAGCCCAGTTTTGCTCCTGAACAACAAACAATATATGAGACCCTGGCAACAATGGCTAGCCTGGCCAAAATCTGTTAAAGGCTGGAAGTTGTTCTGTACTCTCTTCCTTTTCCTTTTTTAAATTTGAATATTCTTGGCTCTTCTGGGTGAGGCCAGGAATGCTCTGAAGCTGGGCCACCATGTACTTTGCTGTTATAAAGAAACTTTCCTTTTCCTTCTAGGCCCCTGAGAAGACAAATTGAGGATCTTCTGAAGCTGTCCCTGTGAATGGGAGTTTGCCCTGTCAGCCCGCTCAGTAGGGAGCCAGAGCACAGTGAGTCTGTGAGGGGGTGAGAGAGAGTGCCAGATGTGGGGCTGGACTGGGGCTCCGTAGGATGGGAGGTTGGGGGTGGACTTAAACACTCTCACATGCCCTTGAATGTTGAGGCTGCTGACCTCTGAGACTGGAGTAATATTCTGAAAATTCACTACATTTTGGTCACAAATTGAACATGACTGTTTTGTGGCAGAGGTTGACAGAACATGAGAATGTATTTTTCCTTGTTTACTATGTAAATTTACCAACTAGGCCACAGGTTCTTGGCACTTACTCACAAAGTGGAACTACAGTCACTGAATTATTGGATGCCAACTGGGGGTTCAAGTGGTAAACGAGGTAGTCATGGTCCCTGCTCTCAAGGAGCTCAGAGAGAGCAGGAAGAGTCAATAGATTAGGACAATACAGTGTGTGGCAGCACAGAAAGAACAATTGCCTACAACCTAGACAATATGTTTGTTGTTTCTTTTTTAAGCTGAATGGCAAAAAAAAAAAAAAAGGACCAAAAAAGTTAAAAGTGATAAACTGGAGGAAAAAAATTTGCATATGTGTCAGCTGAAGGGCTAAATCAATGCAAAAAAAAAAAAAAAAAGACCTACCACACAATAGAAACGGATGCCAAAGGAACTCCAGCAGACAATTCAATGAAAAGGAAACCAAATGGCTCTTAAACATATGAAAAGGTGCTCAACCTCACTCACAAAAAGAGAAATGCAAATTGAAATTTCAATGGGATAACACTTTCACCTTGGTCAAGAACAAAGGTTAGTAACACTGTTATGGAGAGCTGAGGAAACAGGCTCTTGGAGAATATCTGTAGAGAGTGTGCCTTGGAACAACCTCCCTGTGGGGCAAGTTGGCCTTAGCTGTCGATATTTAAAATGCATGTCCTTTGACACAATGCTAGGCACTTATCCTGAAGACACACTTAAAACTTGCAAAATGTCATACTTTTACGTAAAAAGTATGATACAAAACAGTGCATATCATCATATGCTAACAATTGAGTTTATACATAAAACAATGTGGCAATATCATAATTTTCTTAACCTTCCTTCTAATGCTAGGTACATTATTTCCATGTTTTTATTATTATAAGTAATGCTGGATAGACATCTTTTGTGCATGAATTTTGTCCATATCTCAGACTATGTCCCTGTGACAGTCCAGATTACTGAGTCAAAGAAAATTTATGGTAGCAACCACTACAGCGACTGTCACCATTTTTTAAACAGCCTCTATTTTTTTCTCTTCATCCTCACAACAACCCTGTGAAGTAGGGAGGAGCATCTCCATTCTCCTCGTACTTGAGTAAAGGGGCTTAAAGGAGACAAAGTGACTTGTCCTTGGGCACACAGCTGAAATGGAGAGGATTAGATCTCAAATCTGCTTGTCTTCCAAACCCTGTTCTAGAGCTCACTCATCTGCATGGGACATTTTTAATGTTCTTAATAAACATTGAGTTACTTTTGAAGATAAAAAAAAAAAAGGGTTTTTTTTTTTTCATCTGGAGATTAAACTCACAGAATGATCTGATCATAAATTCCTAACTGGGCCAGTCATGGTGGGTAGTCACGCCCCAGGCATATATATAACTTTTTAATAAAAGCTTTGTCTTTGCTTTGAGCAAGCCCTGTCCATTGTTTCTGTGTATGTAGGTTAACACAACTTTGAAATGCCCCCTTCCATGAAGCCCCCTCCTTCTAATACCTGACCACCCTTTCAGACCCTTTCTAAAAGTCTTAACCATCCTGTATTTCATTCCCTGCCTTGCTTTCTACCACCTTCATGTAATCTTCCTAACGATCCCTCCTTAATTGCAAATGTATAAGAAACTGCAAAACTGTTATTCTTCAGAGCATTTGAGATTTTGCTTCCCAGCATATGTCATCGGTTTGGCTCAAATAAACTCTTATAAAAATTCTCTACAGGTTTGGACATTTCTTACTTCGACAGTTTCCAGAAACCTCCTATCAGTTTACACTCCCCTCCACCCCAAAGTGCCAAACTTGCTCAATGTGGGGAAATTCTATATTTTTTTCATTTTCCTCATTTGGAAGGGAAAAAATAGCATCTCACAGGTCTTCCATAACTAGTGAATCTGAATATTTTTGATGTTTATTAGCTATTTGTACATTTCTTCTTTTGTTAAATGTTCATGATGAACTGTATATATATATATTTACATATATAAAACTTTCTTAAAAATTTAACATGTCATTTCTTATAAAGTCTCTGTAAAGCCATTAGCTCATGTGGACAAAAGCAGTAGCCGAGGAAACCAGATAGGTCATCCTGCTCTCCTGTCCTTGGCTTTTTGCTGGAAATCCAAGTCCAGAAAGCCTGAGACCGCCTGGGGAGAAATCAGGCACATTCGGATTGAGAAAAGATTGCAGCAAGGAATTGAGTGAGATGCTTAAACAAAATCAGCAGTAAGGTGTACCATCCATGTATTGCTTTCTGCTAAATTAACAAATGTCTGGGCCATCATCACTGGAATGGCCCTTTCCTTCTGCTGGATTGTTGATCAGGCTGCTGGTTGGGATCCCTGGAGGCAGGTACATTTTCAGTGCCAGGCACAGCTCCTCCAGGAGTGAGCCTGTCAGTTTCCAGGACTTTCTGCCTGATTTCCCTTGCTTTCTTCTGCAGGCCGCTAGTGTCATGCCCCGCCAAGAGTGGGTAAGGCTGGGTGTGGGCTCCCAGAGGCCATGCCAGGCCCAGGCCTGGGCCCCAGCCTGGAAGGTGAGTGGCTGCTGGAAGGGAGCGGGAATGGGCCTAACGAGGTAGGGGAGATGGTGTCCACTCCCCCAACTCTCCCTCATGCACGGGGTTCCGGGAGGCAGGCCTGCGGGGAACCAGGATAGGGGGAGGACTAGCAGGATGTTGCTGTCAAAGCCTGCTGTTCACTGCGTTTTGTGTGCCTGACAGCGGCCCTTCAGCAAGGTGAATTCTTTCAGAAAGGGTCTCATTCAGATACTGCCAAGACACCCACGACCTATTCTTAAATTCACACAAAAATTAAAAACAAAACAGCCCAGCGAATTTAGCAACTTGTGAGATGCAGCTGGTGCTCCTTTGAGTGCAGAACAGGTCTATCCTTCTCGCCCCTGCCTTGGGGTGGTCTCCCCAGAGTTATTTTGTATCCTGCAGCTCCAGTCCTGATTGTGACAGCTGAGTGACTTAGCTGGCACTGTGGGATGCAGAATGACAAAGGTGCAGAGCTTCACCTGGTGGCAGGAGATGGTGAGGGCTGGCAGGGGGCAGGGCACGACAGGCTGGGGCTTGCACCAAGGAGCCCCTTCTCCAGCAGCTGTCTGGGGGAGCAGCCATGTCCCCGCTCCATCCTCCTCTCTATAAAAAACATTCTTGTGACAATTAAGCGAGACGTTTTGCAAGCCCCAAAGTGGTCATTGCAGTGTCCTCACAGCCTGATGGTTGGACCTCAGTCATCCCCAAGGCCTGGCCTGGGACAGTTCTTTTCTCTTTCGCTGCCAGCAGCATCTTCTCTTTCTCTTTTCCATCAAGTGCCAGGACTTCTTCCTTCTGCCCTGGAGGCCCCTTAGCCTTCCCTGGCCTCCTGCCTCTGTGCCTTCCTAACCTCAGTGGCACTAGAGTCCTCTCTTGGTGCCAGGGTGAGGTCATGGATGCCTTGGGGTTGCTTCTGGTCTACAGACACCATCAGGGTAGCATGGGGATGGAAGGTCACCTTGACTCCTGAATGGCCCCATCAGGCCACCCTTATGGAGCAGTGACTTCAGGCCTGGGCTTTGAGTTCAGATCTCATTGAGGGACAGATAGAACGTAATGATGAAGAGCTTGGGTGGAAATTCTGACCTGATCTGTGGCCAACTGCTCAATGGCTCAGGGACCAGTTTCCTTGTCTGTAAAATGGGGGATAATAGCAGTATTTAAGAGGAATTTTGTGAAGATCAAATAAGCTAATTCAGGGAAATCACTTAGCATTGTAAGTTCTCCATAAGTCTACCATAAGTCTATTATGAATAACATTGTTATACCAAGCACTCTAAAGCCATGTTCAGTAAACATGCTTCCTCAGTCCACTTCAACATCCTGACTTCCCGTGCTATTTATCCCTAGAAGATTTGAGTGGAGCCACAGAATTACACAACATGTACAGCATGAGTCCCCCTACTCCTTTAATTGACAAGAATAGAATGTGCTTCTCCAAGTAGCCTTGCAAATCAGCTCCTAAGTCATTTGTCATTTCTTAGCGCTCCCAGATAAAGCTGAGAAGCTGCTAAGAGGGCACTGAATGGACTGGGGCAGAATTTCTTTCTCTCATGAAGCAGCCATATGCCCGAAAACATCCATTATTTCCAAAAAACTAAAATTACAGTGATGAGAAAGCTAATTATTTGGAAGCCAACAAAGTCACGCTGAAGTACTAAGGTGATTCTGATTTGCTTTTCTCCCTTTTCTGAGTAAAACAGAGTAGATTCCAGCCTGAGGATGACACTGCTGCCCTAGGCTTTGACAGCTTTTATTCATTCACATGGAGAATCTGATCCACTTTTGAATTCTCTCCATCTCACCAATAGTTTTACTAAAGTACTATGGGGAAGGTTCAACATAATATCATATATCTGATACATCCATCACCACCAATGGGCAGTCAGCTGGAGTGCTTGGAAAAAAGGAAAATTAGTGGGGAGGGAAGTGCTTTGACCTCAATGACACAGTCACTGAAATTTATGGTATTTGTAAAATACTACAGTAAAGAAATATGTTGTTTTAGGTTATATAACACTACTACCTGCTAAAGTAGACAAACTTCAACAACTCTTTGGCTTAACATGACAAAAAGTTATTTCTCCTGTTACATATCAAACCAAGTGGCAGGTGGGAGGTCGTTTGCTCCATTCAGTCACCCAGGGGTCCATTCTAATATTGGCCCTGACAACTTGTAGTTCTTCATCTGGCACACATGGCTCCTGAGGTGCTTTGGAAAGAGAGGACCTTCTTGATTCTTAACTTCCTTGAGCCTGAAGTAATAAATATCACTTCTGCTCCTCATCCATTGGCTGAAACTACTAGCCACATGGTTCTATTAAAAAGGAAAACTGTGAATTGTTGGGGAGCATAGGGAATATTTGGTGAACTCTAATTTTCCTGCCAATGACTGAGATTCTATGAACTCCAAATAAACTGAACTTAGAGATGTTATTTCAGGTCTTCAGTTATGATTCAGGAAATAAAATCTAGGAGTCATCATAGACTGTTTACTAAATGTTATCACCTGATGTGTGTGACATTGCAATGGAAAGATAACAGATCTCAGTCTGAGTTAGAAGATATGCTAAGATTTATATCAGCCATCAAAATGAAGCGCATGAACCCGATTAACAGTCTGCAAACTCCAGAAGGGAGCAGCTAAAACAGTTGTGGGAGGAGAGAGGAGCTCCTCAAAGTGTGGTACTCTTGATCTTAGAAAAAGAGAAACTGAGATTGGAGTGGTTTCCAAGTCTATGTATATACATAGTAGAAAAAAAAATAACAAATGTAGTATATAATAAATAAAAGACATCCATTGGTCAAATACTAAAATGTTCAATGTTTTTAAGACACTCCCCAACAAACATACATAGCTTAGAAAAAGTGGTTTTAGTTTGGGTAACAGGAAGTACTATTTTACAGTGGTTAGGAAATGTATTTACCCAGCCTTCATTATATTTAACAAATGCCTATGATATATAAGACATTATACAAGAAATCTTTAAGCTTATGAAGCTTCCAGTCTAATTTATGAATTTAAAAAAATAGGCTTTTGATAAGGAGGTAGATAACAGATCTTTAACCTTTTATTTTACCCAAAAACATTCATTACTATAATATGCAAGGTAATTTGGGGAATATAAAGATGAACCAAACCCAATCCCAACCTGAAGGAGCTTCTGGTCAAGGTTGTTATGATCAACCATGTTCTCCCACAAGCCATCTTTGCCTTTGACTACTACTACCAGGAAAGGTATCAAATTAGTAAAATGGCTCAACAGGCTGATCCCCTTGGCCTTCTTTGGAATGTTTTAGACTTGCTAATTTAAATCATGAGATGTTGAGTGGATTGAGCACCTTATAGCTGGAAAGGCTAATTCATGCCTTCTGCAAATTGGAAACTTTCCAGAAATGGAATGATTATGATACATGCAAATCCTCTGAGGAAGCTCAATATTCTAGTAAATTCTAGTAAGTTACTTTTTACTATCCTAGTTTCCTTAGCTGAAAAATTGATCCTAACCTGCAGTCACAATAGAAATACTGAGATAAAGAATTAGAAGAATACATGCCAAAGTATCTTTCAGTGTCAGGACCTACAACAAATTTTTCTCTTTTTTCCCTCTTTTTCTTTATTATCCACAGTTTCTATGATAAATATGTATAAAAATTTTATAATTAAATAATATGGTAGGAAAAAACAGTTATTCAGAAGTTTCACTCTTTAATCAATTCTTTAGGTACTTTACATACAAGAATGAGTTTTTTTTGAATCACAGGGAGAAATTTGTAGTTTACTATTTAAATAAGTTGTGGGATTTGGAGCTTGTCTGAGACTTTCAAGATGGTGTAAAATAACTCCCTGGATTGAATCTATTAATTAATTTAACAAATATTTATTGTGTATCTATTATTTGCCAGGCACTGTGCTAGGCTCTGAGGACACAGCTGCCTATCAGAGGCTTATTCTCATAGAAAACCTAAGTTTTAAGATAATGCTACTCTGTTTGACCAAGGACACACATTATTAGGTGATGGCAGAAATGTATAAAAATCTGGTGTCCTACTTTTAATGGCCCTCCGACCTGTGTATTTTCTTTCTGTATTGAAGATAGAATAAGAGAAAATCATCTTTGATTAGTTGAGCACATTGAGTTGGGCATATTGGAGAAATTTATTAGTGGTTAGATTGAACATGATTTATACTTATCCTCAGAAAAGTATAAAGTAATCCAGCGATTCCTAAATGTACTCTGGTCAAGTAGACAGATTTAGAAATAAAGTTTCATAGTCTTCATTAAAATAAAATTAAAAAAAAAATAGGAAGAAAAAGTGTACATGTTGATGTAAAGTTGCCCACTTTCCTTTCATGCGAGGGGTTATCTTTTATTCTGAGAGTATGTTCTTTTTACTATTTTGAGGGTTAAAATGTCCTTTCTTCTTGAAATAATACAGATACAGTTCTTTATTTTTTTATTTTTTATTTTTATTTTTTTTAGGCAGGGCAACCCTTGGTTGACCTCACAGATTGCAAGGACCTTGTCAGTTTACAATCCCTTATTATTTTTTATTTTTTACGCATGGTCTTCTTAGTTGGTCTCCCATCCAAGTACTAACCAGGCCCGACTCTGCTTAGCTTTCGAGATCAGACAGGATCTGGCTTGTATAGTTCTTTTTTTAAATGTCCTTATTGAAATTAAAAGTTGACAACTCTGTCAGTTTCCCCCAAATTTGAAAATCCTGATGACTCTGAATCACTAAATTAAATGTTAGGGTAGTTAAGGTTTTCTTTGGGATAGCCTAAAGTTTTCTTTGGGATAGTGCTAAAAACTGACTCAGGACCCTGATGATGATTAAGTGAAAGGCCACAACACCCTTGAGACTCAAAACAAAAGCAAAAAGATCTTTGAGAACTCTGATCTCTCAGCAATATTTAATTGATTATATCATCTTTTACCACCCTGCTTTCTTCTGAATTTCTCGCTTAATGTTGAGGCATCCTGATTTATGTAAATCAATGGTTTTTCTACTCTGCACAGAGTGCTTTCAAAAAAAACACTGATGAGTGGGGCCCAGCCCCCAGATATTCTCATTTAAGTGGCCTCAGGTGGGACTTAAGTACTAGGTTGGATCAAAAGTTCCTCAGGTGATTCCAATGTGCAGCCAGGGATGGGAACCACAGGTATGGTTGGTGTTTCTTTGTTAAATAGCTTCTATGTGTCAGGCACTAGGGCAGTTATACAAATGAACAAACTGGTCTATGCAGTAGAAAAGCTAATTAGGAAAACAGACGGACAAAATGTGACAACACAGTGTAGTAAGTGCTTTTATTTATTCTGTAATTCAACAAATATTAACAGAGCACTTAACAAGTGCCAGGGCTGGAGTAAAGGTATGCTTAGAGTCCTGTGGGCTATCTGCAAAGACCAGAAAAACTTCCCAGAGCAAGCAGCAGCCGGGCAAGGAGTTGGAGTTATTTTTCAAGGTCTTCATCAGATAAGGTAGGGAGGGCAGGCATGGCTGCAGAGGGAACAGAATGTGCTGGGGTTAGAGGAGTGTCCTCTGCTGGGAAAAGCTGGAGATGAGATATTGGTTGGGTATAGAGATGTGTATAGCCTTAGAAGTGGACCAAGGAGTTTAGATTTGATCCAGAATGCATTTAAGACATTAAAGGTTTTTTAGCAAAAATGTGTAAGTGGGGTGTAGGTGCAGAAAACCTGTATTTAAGATAATATAGGCTGTTCATACGCAGAGCTATTGCTTGGACTTGCTAGCCTTTTTAATTTTACTTTGTTTTGCTAGCCTATTTTAAATTAATGGTTTGACTGATCATCCTCCACCCCTTCTGCCTTTGACTGATGTAACCAGACACTGTGACCTTGTGGGGACGCAGTGACCAGTCAAAACTGAGAAAGGATTCCGTGTGGCAGTTGCGAAGGGGGTGTAGATGAGGCTTTTTAAGTGACTAATTGAATGTAATAGAATTCTTCATGGGCTGAGGCCTGGACAAATCAGTTCAGGGTCCTGCCTGCTGCCTACCTACCCAATTTCCTTCAGAAGGACTTGTTAGTGTCTGTGGATATGATACCTCTTATCAGGTTGTTTCTCTGACTTACTTCAGAGCAAGTGAAAAAACCCCAAAGAGCAAAACTTCCAGGTTCCCTTCAACTCCTGAGGCCACTCTGCATTCTTTTTTATCCTTACTCAGGACTAAGGTCAGACCATGGAATCATCCCAGCACTAGAGACTATATAACCTTCTGGCTAAAACACTCACAGAAGAAACATTCCTTTCCAGTTGGGGAAGAAGAGGATTCAGCTAAGGCTAGTGCTTCTTAAATTTAGTGACAATAAGCTTCAAGTCAAGTCATAGGCTAAAAATGTAGATTTGGGAGCCCCACTCCAGACCTACTGAATCAGAATCTCTGGGGTTAGGCCAAGGAAACTATTTTAAGCACTTATTCCCAGATCATTCTGATGCCGGTGATCTGTGAACCACACTGAGCAGCAGAACTATAGTTGTCAGTAGTTCTGGCCAGTGGTGGCCATTGATAATGTTTTGGGGGAGGAGGACTAGTCACATGAACCCTAAATTCATAATCCTTCATACTCAGCTTGCAAATTTTGCATGATGCTTGGTTTTCAATTCAAGTTATTTCTACGTTAACTTCTTAATTGACCTGTTTGGCAGAGGATGTGATACCAAAGATATGAAAGAGGTTTAGGAGTAATCATGATGTATCTCTGGCTCTGGCTCTGTTATCCTTTCCAGTCCCAGTTTTCTGAAGAGCCAGGATTTCTCAAAGTAACTTTAGAGGAGAATATCAGTGGAAAAGCAACACATTCCCTTTCTTTGCATGTCCCTGTTAGAGAACTTTATTAAGAAAAGAAACTAAAAAAAAAAAAAAAAAATCAAGATATTGAATAAAAATATTTTTCTTTTCTTTTTGCCGGGTCCTGAGAACACAAGTTTAGGCAAACAAGACCTATTTCTCTTTAAGGTGTCTCTTCACTTCTTGATGCACTGGAAATCCATGTGGCTAACTCATTAGTGATAACGAGTGTTAGATGCTCATAAATCTCCCACAATTCATTGGCTGAAGACATCTTAAATGTGGACTTTTTGGCTTTTATTGTCTTTGGTTGCTTCTTTAGCATACTTTGGTTTGAGAATATATTTGGGGTTTTGCAACTTGCTTTTAATTAAGACATGGTTTATTTTTATTGCTTGAGATAAAATGCAGTCTGGGGGACTCAAACCTAAGTTACAAAATAAAGGGCATCTGGGCAGACCTTAGGAAAAAAAAAAAAACATAAAGGCTAAAGTGTTTGCCAGGATTCTTAAGTTTACTTAGTAACTTCTTGGAAAATAAAAATTCCAGCACCTGCATTATAAAAAAAAGCACACCTTATAAATGTCTTTCTCTTTGAAATAGCTAAATGAACTAGACCAAATTATGAACTAATAGCTTGTAAAAATTCACCTTGAGCCAGCCACTGAGGATACTAAAAGAGGTAGAGACTCTGAGGGAACCCAACCTGCTATTTGTTCTATCAGTAATGTAACTCAAAAGTAGCCAAGCCCATGGCGGATGTCAATCTTTCTCTGTTTTGTTTCCCCTAGCTGAGCCTGTGAATGCCAAGATTTAATCTAAAGAAGTTTGTGTTTTAAAAACCAACAACCAAGTAATAAAACACCTATAAAAGGGGTTTATAATGGAACTGGTGACAGTTTTGAGTGTAGTATTACAACTCTTCTGCTCCCCCTCTCCCTTTTTCTATCCTTTCATCTAACTCTGTGCCCTTTGTCTTAGCTCCCTTCTCACCTTGCTGCCAAGAAGCATATAAGTAGGGGCAGGCAGCTCACACCCCAAAGCAGCAAACCATCTTTAAAAAGCGAAGTGTGTAGTGTGCTCTGCATTTGACAACAGGGCTGTGCTGCTTATTTTGAGATAAATTGCTCTAGCAAAGTACCTACCTAGTTTGCACAGTGGTTTCTAATGGGAAGTCCAAGATGCTACTGCAGTGTCAGTGGTATAGGGATGCTGGAGTCAACCAGGTCAGGAAGCTTTGGACCTTCTCTTCCTGGCACCTTGCATCACCCCCTCAGGGCCTATGTCCGCCCTTACTGCAGGGACAGACTAGAATCAACAGGTGGTTTTCC
Source organism: Eidolon dupreanum (assembly GCA_028627145.1). Lineage (NCBI taxonomy): Eukaryota > Metazoa > Chordata > Mammalia > Chiroptera > Pteropodidae > Eidolon > Eidolon dupreanum. The sequence continues at coordinate 44,112,503 of CM053506.1, forward strand.
ACCCAGGCCACCATGCCTGAAACTTGGTTCCTTTACAAAGCCATAGTTCTCCTTCCCCTTCCAAAGAAATGGCGCCTGGGAAAGGAAACTTAGTACTCAAATTCTGTAAAAGCCATTCCTTTTACAGAGCCCACTTTTCCTATTTTCTGAAGTTTCCTCTGCCAGCATCCCACCATCTACGGGAAGAACTCTTCAGAGTCTGGAGGGCGTTGGGAGGCATGTGGGCAGCGTCGGAGTGGCCTCCCCTGGGCGGCCAGAAGAGCCCCCAGCCTCCCTCATATGGGCCTCAGGAACTCGGGGGGCCCAGGGGAAGCCTGGAAAACCGAACTTCACCATCAGCCTTCCTTCGAGCGCTGGCTAGAGAGGGGGAAGGGCCCCCCAGCAGTCTTCCCCTGACTTCCCCCGCCCCTCATCACCTCTCCCATCCGGCTGCACCGCCTTAGAAACATTCAGAACGCAGCTCAGAGCTCGCCAGCTCCTCGTAGGCCGGCAGAGTGCATCTTGAGGGGCAGCTTCCCCCTCCAGCCCGCGTCTGACATCCCCACTCCCACCCAAGGATGCCGCCGCGATGCCCTGTCCGCAGTCGCTGAATGTCACTGCTCCCTCTTCCTCGTGATCAGGGTAGACACAGCTCCTGAGGCATTCCCCACCCCAAAATTGCCGCGATCGCCCGAGGGTGCAAGGCCTGGGCGGAGGACGAAGTTTGGGGCCCACAGCGGCGGGAGGGGGGCGCGTTGGCGAGGACCGCACCTCTCAGTCCCAGCCCTAGCGGGCACACTCCCCGCCCCAAACGGCCCAGGCGTCCCCATCCTCCCGCGGACACCGGCATCCCCGCCCTCCCCCGAGGGCGGCGAGCGGAGCCCCCCAGGGCGGAGGCAGGTACCCCCGGGGCGGGGACTGGGGCGGGCGGGGTCCAGGCTGCGCCCCCGGCCCGGCCCGGCGGGCTAGCTGGCGGCGCGGGGGGAGCGGGGCTGGGCGGCGCTGCCTCGGGCTCTGTGCGCTGCAGCCCGGAGCCGAGGAGGAGGAGGCGGAGGAGGAGAAGGAGGCGGCGGCGGTGGGTCCCGGGCGGGGGGAGCGCGGCGCTGCGGACCCGGGCGGCTGGCAAAGGACGAGGCGGAGGCTGAGGAAGGCAGCGGGGAGACCCAGGCTGCAGCACAAAGGGCAGCAAGCGATTGGCCGGGCTGCAGGCGAGGTTAGCCGGGGACCTGGGTGGCTGGAGGCAGCGGCGAACGGTGCACGTGCTTGCAGACACGGGCGAGTGTGGAGCCGGGGGGTGCACGCCCGGCGGGTAGGGGTCTTGCTTCCCCTCGGCATGGGATGGCAAGGAAGCTGCAGCGACATCGTTCAGCCTGCACCCGGCCTGGGGCTTGCAGGCTAAGGGGTGTGTGGGGGGTAAGGATGCGAGCCAGGGGGCGGGCGAGTAGTCGCCCGGGACGGGACAGGAGAGGGTGGAGGAGGGGGCGGGATGGAACGCTCCAGGCGGCGCGCCCGTCCGCGCGCTCCACTACCGGAGCTGGCGACTGAGAACCTCGAATTTTAACTTCGCGTGCCCGCCCGCGCGCGCCCGCGCGCGCCCGCCCGCGCCCACCCCTAAATCCTGCGGCCGCCGCCAGCGATCAGCTCTCACACAAACTTTAGCTGCGGGCTAGGGGGTTTGGGGTGAGTGGGGGAAGGGAGAGGGAAAAAAGGCCCTCTGATTGGCGTTGTCTGTAGCCAATAAGGCCAATCGCCTCTGCTATGAGTAGACCCAATCCATTTCCAGAGGCAGAGGGGGCGGGTAGGTGGAAGTAGAGGTGGCGCGGTGTCTGGTAGAGAGAAAAAGGGTTGGACCAATAAGTGCCCAGAAGAGGCGGGCCCAGCGGTCTGTTGATTGGTACTGGCCGTGGACCCACCCCCGGGGTGGGGCCGGAGGGGGGATGCTGGGTCGAGGGGTGTGTCTATGAGGACGCAAGATGACCGGCAGGAACCTGCCCCAATGGGCTGCAGAGTGGTTAGTGTGTGGGTGACGGACAGACTCATAGGCCAACGGGTGGCTCTAAGTGTCTGCGGTCTTGGCCAATGGAGCAGCGCTGGGGCGGGGCCGCGGCTCGGGTTTAATGAGACTCCATTGGGCTGTAATCAGTGTCATGTCGGATTCATGTCAACGACAACAACAGGGGGACACAAAATGGCGGCGGCTTAGCTCCTACCCCTGGCGGCGGCGGCAGCGGTGGCGGAGGCGACCGCACCTCCTCCAGGCGGCAGCCGCAGCTTCTTTCTTAGGCAGCGGCAGCGCCCCCGGCAGGCGCAGTGGCGGTGGCGCGCGGCCAGGTCTGTCACCCACTCCGCGCGTTCCCAGGGGGAGGAGACTGAGCAGGAGGGGGGAGGAAAAAGGGGGGATAGGGGGCTGTGATGCCCCTCCCACAGGCCTCTGCGCGAGGGTCACCGTGGGGCCGCTTGGGGTCAGGTTGCCCCTGAGCGTGACGGTAGGGGGCGGGGGAAAGGGGAGGAGGGACAAGCTCCGCCTCTCAGCAGGGCCTCCAGGGTGAGGGGCGGGGCTCGAGGGTGGAGGGGGCGGGGCGATATCTGGGGTGGGGGTGGGGCTCGGGTGGTCGGAAGGCGAGGGCTTGTAGAGGTTTTCTGAGTGGGAGTGGCCTGGTAGGAACGGTTGGGGGCTAGCTAGTGTCTGGAAAGGATTGGTGAGGGGGTGGAGGGGAGGGGAAACTGGAGGTGTGCAAGCAGGTGCAAAAGAGAGAGTGGGGAGAGGTGCAATATCGGAGATGTGGAAGGGGGACTGAGGGGTATGTGAGGGCAAGTGAAATGATGCCGAAGTGTGAAATTGCAGTTATGGCGGGGGGCGGGGAGGCAGAGTAAGAGTGGGTTGGGTGTGGTGGATGTGGAGTAGAGTTGAGAAAGCAGTGCAGAGTAGATATTGGATTAGGGGAATGTGAAGAGCAGGTACAGTTGCTGTGGTGGGAAGATGTTGGAATGAATCGGCATGTTGGAATAGAAAGGTTTGGTAGCTTTGGGGTATATGAAGCATTAAAAAGATATGGAATGATGGGATGGGTATACTTGGGAGAATCTCTGAAAGATAAGACAGCAGAACCGACATAAATGTTAAGGGAGACTACTTAGAACTTGCAAGATATATCTGTGGTAGAAAATCTCATGGGGACGGGGCATTCAGGATGGTGGGAAGAGGCGGCAGGTGTGAAGAAAGATGGGTGGGGTTGGGCACTAGGTTGGGTAGGGCTGGGCAATAGGTCTGAGTGAATGTGATTTGGTGCACTGCACCATGAGTGAGGATGGGGCAAAGAAATATGTTAGTTTGGGAGAGAGGGTTGTTCCATAGGCTGGATTTTTTGGGTGAAACTTGAGCTGGAGTCTTGAAGGCGGGGCAGGAGAGAAGGTGTGGGGTGTCAGTCTCTGGAACACTTTGGTATGGGCAGAGCGCAAGGAGTGGTGGGAGACGAGGGGCAAAAGTAGAGGAAGGGCTAGATTAAAAATGCCCATAAAGGAGTTTAAGCCCTGCATGTGGGTGGGAGAGGGTATTGGGATATGATAAACCAATGAACCAAGTATGTCCGGGGTGGAGGTACCAGGAAATTCAAGGTAAATAGCATAGGAAGACTCTTCCATATGGACAGAATGTGGAAGTAGCATGTGGGATTTAGTTATGTTGGGATAGTGTTAGGTCTATGGTGTTCAAAGGTGTGTGTGTATTTTGTTGTTGTTTTTTGTTTGTTTTTCGTTTTGGTATGACTGAGTAAAGTACATTCTTCCTGGTCTTACTTGGATACTCTAGATTTTCTGGGATAGCCCTGAAGTAATACACTCCATTCTTTTGCTATTAATAAATTCTTCACACATATGTCAAAATGGATTGGGGACAGTCTTTTTTGTAATTTTAAGAAGGAAAGATTAGCATTGCATGTTTCAGTAAAGGAGAAGATTCTTACCTGAGAACTTCTACTTAGGGTTGAAGGTTGGGGAGGTGAAATGATTAAAAAAAAAAAAAAAAAAAAAAAAAAAAAAGGAAAGAAAAGATAGAGACGGGTTTTAGCGTTAAAAGAGGAACTTAAAGGAATGACTGGCAGGTAGTGATGACATGGTCAGTAGATGTTTTGCTTACCAGTCATACCCAGGCCTCTGAGTAGAGTGGATGTTGTGTCATTGCCATTATACCAAACAGTTCTCTCACGCACTACTTTTGCAGATAAGGTGGAAACTGTTAGATGTAAAGCATAATGTGGAATGAAAGGCAAATAGGGTGAGTATGGAAGATAGTAAATAACTTAAACTTTCATGGACTTTCACATACCAGTTGGAAGAAAACTAATTGATCTGGGTTTGTTAAATGCCAGGATTCCTAACAGTCGACTTTTTAGTCTTTTAGATAGTTCTCTACAAAGCACCTTCAGTTTTCCTGTATGCAGATGCCTGTATTTGCATAAAGTGAGAGAAAAGGAAATTGTTTTAGGAAAGTAGGGATGTGTGAGCTGTAGTGATCAGTCTTTGCTTCCAGAGTAGTACATGGATGGGGGAGAAGTGTGATGAAGGAACTTTTTTTTCTCCTATAATGCTTTAATTTGCATTTCCAAAGCACCCTTAAGCACCTTTTTATTGGACTCCCACAATCTTTCACAATTTTTGTATTATCCATTCCCTATTGCTTGATGTTTGAGTTGTTTCCGGTTTGGGGAAATTGTGAACAAAGCTGCTATGAGTGTTTCCGTATCTGTCATCTGGTGCACATGTGTATAGGTATTCTCTAAGGTGTACACCTACAAATGGAATTGCTGGTTCATAGGCAGGGTGACCATTTATTCTGGCTTATGCCTGTTGTCCCAGGCATATGTAATTATTAATAAAGCACCCTTAATTCTCAAAAGTGTCTGGATTTGGATGATGAATTGTATGATCTCCCTAGTCACAGGGTTATGGTTATCTTCAGCTTTAAGGTACCATTCAAACTGTTTTCCAAAGTGTTGTATGAGGTTACACTCTCTCTGGTCATATATGAATGTTCCCATTGCCTGTTGTCTTTTCCAACTCTCAGTCTTGTTAGCTTTTCAAATTAGCTGATCTGGTAAACTTTGCATTTACCTGGTTAATAACCAGGTTGAAAAGCTTTTTATATATGTGTTGGTTATTTGGATTTCTTCATTTGTAAAGCTCCTGTTCAAGTCTGCCCTCTCTCTATATATATATTTTAATTGAGCCTTGCATCTTTTATTGCCATTTAGAAGTTCTTTATTTACTCTGGAATCAAATCCTTTGTCCTATGTATGTTGCAAATGCCTTCTTCCATTCTGTGGTTTGCCTTGTCACTCTCTTTATGGTGTCTTTAAATGAACAGAAGTTCTTAATTTTAATGGAGTCAAATTTATTGGTCTTTTCTTTATGGTTAGTGCTTTTTTGTGTCTTGTTTTAAGACTCTTTTCCTACCCTCAGGTCAAACGGATATTCTCTTATGCAGTATTATGTTCTAAAAGCTTTATTGACCTTGAGATATATATGATTATGAGTTAAATATTCCTTTCTTGACCCTATCCTCACCATTACAGATCTATTTTTGTTTTTGCTCACTTCCTTTTGTTCCCTGTCTTGAATTTTTACTTCTCCGCATCTGTAGCTAACAGCCAGGTGCTGACTTCTCCTGTCTCTTAGGAGAAAATGGTTATATAGGCAGAAGTTCAGCCAGATTAGATTTTACAGGTCTCCAGCTGACTGTATTGGCCTTTTTCCTTTTATGAGCTAGCATTTTATTGTATTCCTGCTATGTGTCTGCCACCATCTTTGGTTCTTTCATATTTGTTATCTAAATTATTTCTCTTTACAGTTCTGCAAAACCAGGATGTATTCTCATTTTACAGATGAAAAAACCGAGGCTTACATTTATTACGAAACATGTCCAATATTCCACAGCATAGGAAGCTAGCAAAGTGTGGACTTGATCCCTGAACTCTGGATGTATCCCACCATAGCACAACCCCTCGTTTAATAAGATTTCAGAAGCCTATTTGATAATATCCAAAACCAATGAGAATAACTTTCTTACTTTTAATGTAACATGTCCTAAATAAAGTACATGTGTAGACATAGAGATAATTCATTTGAAACTGGATAAAATTATTGACCTCTCTGTGCATAAAAAAAATTTAATGTAGGTAAAGTTAGAGTAGACAGTGGGCCTTAAGGGTCCGTCCTTGGATGGGTGATAGAGGTTTTGAAAGCCCTTGAAATTGTATGCAAAAGTCTATGTAGATGTATTCATTTTTAAAAATAGATCTATAATTTTTTGAGATTCTCGAAGGGGAACCCTAATTTGTTTTCAGGCTCTACTGGATATCCTGTTTGAAGACATCTATGATAAAGTTAAATGATCTGTGTTTTAAAGATAATCTTTTACAAATGCAGATGTCAGATTTTTTTTCTTAGTACATTGTTCTCAGTCTGTCATTAAAACCAAGTCAAAGCTGATTTGTGATTAGGAAGAAATGTAGGATTGAACAGAAAATTTTTAAAGGCCAAAAAAAGACACTCTAAATTTAGTTGATTATTTCTTAAGTGAAAGTGCTTAGTTATAATATCATCATTACTAATCAGTGTATCCTAGCTCCAAAGGCCTGATGACTTCAAATGACTTTTCATCTTGTCTCTAAAATCCTCTGTTTTACGAGGGATCAAATTTCCTGTGAGGTTCCTAACAGTGTGATTAAAGTTTAGAGACCTAAACTATTGAGCATTTAAATGCAGGGATGACTTTGCAAACCTAATTCGTGGGATTCATGGGGAGATTTGGGACATGTCTCCACTAATTTATGATGATGATGTTGAAACTAATCTTTGCTAGGGATTATGGAAGCCATAATAGTTTATTGATGGTTCAGTTATTGTTTGTTGAAGCAGATTTACACAATTATAGTTTAATGACATAACAAGGATATTGTCAACTAGGAGAGCATGACATGAAAAATTAAACTTCCAATTAATATAAAATGTATTAGTCGAAATGATAATTTTCATGGTGATTTAGCCTCTTAGAAATCCTTAGAAAACATTATTAGCTTATGAATTAAAAACTCTATGTTAATGAGTAGTGAGAAAGAACTTAGTATTATTCTAAAAAGATGGGGAATTAAATATTCAATTCAACTAACATTTATTGAGTGCCTACTCTGGGCTTGCTGCTGAGTCAGACTCATGAATATAAGTTGAACCAGACTGATGTTTGGAGAGAGGAAATACTGGTTGCTTTTGTTTCTTTCTTCAGTCATCCTTCCCTCCAACCTATACTGACTGGATGGGTACTATTGCCAGAGTGATTCAAATATTCAACAAGTGTGTGTGTGTGTGTGTGTGTGTGTGCGTGTGCGCGTATGCGTGTGCATTCCACTATGCCTTATTGTTTCACTAATCCTGCAGTGGCTTCCTATTCATCTGTCACGTTCATGTGCCTCACCCTAGCTTTTGTCACAGCCAACTTTATTTTTTATTCCTCTTCAACACATACTCTCTTTAGGCATGCACATGGACTTGGTGTCCCTTTTGTCTGGCAGCCCATGCTTAACTTCTATGCCTTCTAGATTCCCTTCATTCACTCACGGATGAATTCATTTAACAAATAGGCATTGAACCCCTCTTATGTTCAGGTTGTCGTTCTGGGAAGTCTTGAGGGTATACATATAAAGATGAATCAAACATGAATCCTGTCCTTAAGAATTTTACAGTCTAGTAAGGGAGATGAGGTCAGTACACAAATAAGCATAATACAAAGTAGGGATGAATACCAAAATACTAAGAAAGCTTAAAGCTTCCTGTAAGACTAGTGGTAGGGCTCCTAAGAAGATGTCCTTTGCTTTGGGCCTTGAAAGATTTGAATTTGGGTGGAGAGACTGGGCAGTGATTCAAGTTCTGCTTTGTCTTTCAAGGTCCAGTTTAAGTTTCATCTATCCAAGGGGTGTTCTGCCCATCCATACTCAGCAAGGTATAGTCACAATTGTTTCCAGACTTTTTTCTTTAATCAGAGGAACCGTTTCTTTTAAGTGAATCTTAGGGAGAAGCCCGCTATATGTGGAATATTTTAGGTGGAGGTGTTTTGTTTGGTGCAAAGGATTATGATGGCCCTGCTTTTTGACTCACAAAGAGCACCTGCAGGTGACACCCAAGATACTTTATCACAAGAGATCCAGTGAGCCTTGTTTGAAAACCAATGGAGAGATAGGAAAAGTTTAGGTTTTAACATCTGAATTAAAATCCATCATGATTTAGTGGTCTGAGGTCTTGACCAAGTCAGGGATCAATTTTCTTTTTGCAAAATAGGGCAACAATGTAACCCTACAGGGTCGTTTTAAGGTTTACTGATAATCTTTGTAAAATGTCTGGCCCACAGTAGTTGTTAGAAAGTAGTTGGTATTATTATAGTTAAGTGCTTTGTTTCTTTTAAAAAAATTTTGAGGCAAAATCCCTATAACAAGACTAACCATTTTAAAGTGAATAATTCAGTGACATTTAGTATTTAGTACTTTCACAGTGTTGTGTGACCACCACCTCTATCTAGTTCTAAAACAATTTCACCAATCCAAAATAAAATGCACCCCCCAACTAGCCCTACCAATTCATATTCAGTTTATGGATTTATCTATTCTGGATGTGTCATATATAGAGAATTAAAAATATGTTACCTTTTGTGCCTGGCTTCTTTTACAGCATGTTTTTGTGGTTCATCCACATTATAGCATGTATCAGTACTCATTCTTTTTTATGACTGAATAATATTCAGTGTATGGCTATATACCACATTTTGTTAATCCTTTCATATTGATGGACATTTGGGCTATTTCCACTTTTTGGTTGTTGTGAATAGTGCTTTCTTGAATGTGTATGTGTACTTATTTGAGTGCCTGTTTTCAGTTTTTTTGAGTATATACCTAGAAGTGGAATTTCAGGGTCATATGGTAATTTTATGTTTAAGTTTTTGAGGAATCACCAAACAGTGCTTAATTGCTTCTAATCCACATAGCACCTACCTTAGGGCTGCACACCCAGAACATCTTGCTAAATATTTGTTAGCTGATCTTTGATTAGTATTTATAATCTCACCTCCCAATTCTCATGTTTTGGGCCTCAAACATTAATTTTAGGGAAAATAGATGGGTCCAGGACTTGTAAGCCAACAAATATCACCATATGGATGATGTTTGATGTTGTCAGACAGCAGATATTTGTTAACCGAGGATGCTGTTTTGAACAACTATGCCAATTGTCTGTGCTAGGTGGTTATAGAGGAAAAGAAGTTAATGTCCCTTTCCTTAAGCAGTGTATGTTCTGTTTCAGAAGATACTGTTAGGGTTTGTGGATCCTCACTCAGTTACATAATAGTCTGTGAAAATATTCAGGAGTTTATAAAAGTGAGAGAGCTAAAAATAACTTATTAAAACTCAGGAAGACAAAAGAGTAAACTCTATTATTAATCTTTATTTTTTCTACCAGTTTTTGGCTCATCTATAATCTCATGACTCGTGTTATGACATTAATTTTGAAACAACACACAGCTCTAGTAAAAGCTTAGAGGAGGCTTCACATAATATTTATGATCCAGGATATTTTGACTCCTTTGCTGACATGAATATTTCTGAATAGTGTTGATATTTATATAATACTAATCAAGCCAAAAGCTCAGTGTTGGACTAAGCATTTCTCTAGATCTGTTTAGAATAGTTTGTAATGAGTGATGTAAATAGTGTTTTATTATAAGGCTGTATGATACAACCATATAATTTATTGATATTATTTTGTAGTTAAAAATAAAATGATTTGGAACCTCAGAAAATAGCATAATTTAATTATTCTGTATGAGTCCCCAGAATTAATTTGAAATTATTTACTCTCCTTTCGGTAGCCTTTTAGTCCAACTTTCAAGTTTTTAGAGAAAAAAATGAAAAGAGGATAATGATTTTTAGGGTTGTACTGATACTGTCCTGTTTATATATGAAATAAATCCTAGTGCTCTGAAAAAGAGAAGTGGTGTGGATAATTTCTGATCGGGGGGGGGGGGAGAGGGGGAAGCATTTCTATTTGGCTTTTGAATGAATTATGCATTTTTTTCCTATAGATTTCTTTCTTGTTAGATACTGCTTAGACTAAAATTAAATTGGTTTTCAATCTATTCTCTTAGCGTATACCAATTTACAGTGGGGCCAGTAGGATGTCAGAAACAAACCAGCCGAAGATTAAAAAATTTGCAGTAGATAATATTCAAAGTGGATAATATACATGTGTTTAGTTGAGAATTAGATACAGATAAGAGACTTCTGATTTTGCTCCTCTCCTAGCTGTGTATGTGTTAAAAAACACTGATTCTGCTTGTAGCAGAGAGCTGCTGAGTTACATCTGTTTCTGCCTAATTAACTCTGTTGGTTGGTGTCAGATGAGAGCTAATTTTGAGATTAAACTGAGGAATGGGGTGTGTGTCTGTGACTGGGGAGAAAGGAGGATCTAAGGTTGCTTGGTTGTTTTGGATAAGATCAACATGCAGTCATTTACAGTGTTTTAAATTTATTTTTTGCCTTTGAAGTAAAAATGATCAATATTGTTCTAAAATTTGACCTGTGTCAGCACATACTTACTGTTGTGGAAACTGGTCCATCCTTCTCTTAATTAGTTATTGGCCATATCTTGATAGTCCAATCAGTACCTAGATGCCAGGTGACCTTTGGGACAAATAGTGAATATTGTCTGGGAAAGTTAATATTGACTTTTAAATGTTTCTTTTCTTTTTTTCTTTTTTTTCTTTTTTCTAGATGCATGTTACATTTGCCTGGTTATTTGAGGAATGGTGGGCTTTTTTTTTCTCATGATGAGATTCTTTCTTAGACTCTATCACAAACCTGAATTTTAATATTTGAAGAACAGTTTTGACCTTAAGAACAAAATTTAACCTCTTTAGTTTCCTGCTTTGGGGCTTCAGTCCCTGTTCCTAAATACTCTTTAGTGGCATGAAAGAGTTAATATATCACCAAGTGTAATGTACTGATAAATTCATTGCAGCTGTTGTGTATTGAGTAGTTGTGGAAAGCCATAGATGGTTGCTGAATTTAAGGAAAGTCTTCATGCCCAAATTAACATTTACTTTTTTTTTTTTTTTTTTGGCAGATTTGCCTGAAGATCTCGACAATCTTTTTTGTCATGGACTGTTAAAATGTTTGGCGTTCCAATCCTGGTATTTTCCCTTATTTTATTTTTAATATATAAAATGTCAGTTTCACTGAAATGTGTTGGTAATGGAAATGAACGATTCTTTTGATTGTGGGTAAGGATTGTGGTAATAGCTTGTCGTGAAAGTATATTTTGAATATTTATTACTTATGAAATGCATTTTATTTTAATGTATGTTCATTTGCCTGTGTAACCAAGATTCCTGAAAGCAACTTTGCAATATTGGATACTTTTCTGTGACCTCTTTTCTTGCTTCCTATGGTTGTATTTTGTGCAGTCAAATTAAATTAGTTGATTCATCCTGAATAAATGATGAAAGCTGAAATAATTACTTGGACACAGTGAAATGTCCTCTAATGAAATTTTGCCCCAAACCATTTTACTTTGGAAAGATCAGCTTCCTGTTCTAAACTTTCTAACACAGAATGATTCCTGTGTTCTATCTTGAAAGTGGTTACACTATGAAAGCCAGTGATTTCATTCCTAAACACATCATGTTCCAAGTCTAACATTTTTGTCAGTGATCTGTATAATGACACAGAGGGAAGTGCTTATTAGATTTGCAGATGACATAGATGACAGAATCAGAATTCAAAACAATCTTTAATAGATTGGAAGATAGACTCAAACCAACAAAATGAACTTGAACTGTAATTAAATTTAAATCCCAGCATTTAAATTCGTACAAGAAAGGGAATGGAAAGACTCAGCTTGACATCCTTTTTGTGAGAAGATCTGGGTTTTTGATTGGACTGCTTTGCATGAGACAGTTGTGTGGCAGGGCTATTAAGAAAGTTCATGTAACCTTGGATTGCATTTATAATTGGATAATGCCTGGACTGCCATATTTTAAGATGGACATTAGCTACTAGTGAGAAACCAAAAGAAGGTGCTTGGAAACCATATGATATGTGGAAGGGTTAAGGATCTTGGATGGGAATCGTCTAAAGTGGGGCTAGAGGTAGAATGGGGTTGATTGTAGTGGTTTTCAAAAGATACTTGTTTTCGAATATTTGAAGTCCTCTCATATTAAATAATTAATAAGAATTTTTCATGATTGTTCCATAGGAGCTAGGACTAGTGGGTAGAAGTTATGAGAAGGCAAATTTTGTCTCCTGTGAGCAAGAAAGGTATTACAATTAGAGGTGTCCAACGATGAAATGAACTGCCTCAAAAAGGAACAAATTCTCAAACACTGGAAGTATTTTGAGACTTTATGACCCTTCTTTTGGGGATATTGAACAAGGGATCTTTTACTGGATAACTAGAGGTTGAACTAGATGACCTCTAAGGTTCCTCAGCCCCAAGTGTCTGAATCTGAGAGAAAGAAAAATGGAGTGAACCTATAGTTTACTGATCACAAGGAAGACAGTCCTTTTTAAACTGTCTCTTTTAAGTTGACTCAACAAGTATAGTTTAATTGCCTAACTGTTTTTCAGCAACAGAATCTTTGTGAACAAATGTTAAGTTCTTTAGGATATCTTGCTAAAGTTTTAAGGAAAATATTATTTTCCTTTTATTTAGGTAAATAAATCTAAATAACCAGAGATAGCTTTAATTTTGTATTTTATGAGGTATTTTTCAGAGTGTATAGACATCTGTATTTGATAGAACTGATGAACATATATTGAATATTAGATACTTGGTTCACTTAATTCTTTCAACAATCCTGTGAAGGATGTATTAATATTGCCTTACAGGTAAAGTGACTGAAACTTGTTACTTACCCAGGAATTCTCAGCTAGACATTGGTAGAGGTGGCATGCATACCATTAGTCTGATTGCAGAGGCAGAACTAGCTAACGCAGGCAGTTGGGTCTCAGGTGAAGATAGTGTTGGACTTAAATATTAGATTAATGGCCTTTAAGCCTTAAATCTACTGACTGTTACCTTGAATGATTTCCATCTTCCCCTGAGCCTCAGTTTACCCATAGAGTCGGCCTGCAGATTAACTGACAAGTTATATGTGAGCATGCTCTTAAACTTTAAACTATAGAAAGAGTTAAGATGTGAATATTACAGTGCAGAAGCAAGATTAGAGCCCAGATTTGACCCAACTCCCAGGCCAGGGCACTTTCTCCTGGTGTTCTTTACAGGTGTACTCAATACCAGATAAGAGATCCAGGGTGGTTTTTATGTATAGCAGGAGGTCTTGGAGAGCAATACTGCTGTCTATCTGGAATCAGATTTGTATGAACCTTCCTTGTATCAAGCAGTTTCAGGAGCTAACTAGGTACGAAGAAACCTAGAATGCTATATTATTTAAAAGGTAAAGGGTTATGTTACTATATTAGTTTCAGTTTTCCAACCTGTTGATTATAGAGAATGTCACAGACCCTTTTCAAAGGGATGGGAGGATATGAGTCTATAGAAGTGGCTAGATGGGAAATTTTCTTAGGTGTGAGACCTGAGAAATATAGTATCTAGTTGAAACAGAAGAATCAAGATTATTTTTTTTTTAAGTTTAAGATTTCTTAAAGTAAGTTTAATGTACCTCTATTAGATTTTTTCGGATTATATACTAATTCTTTGATGTTGATTTTATGTTTATGATAAACATATTTTGAACCACCTTCATGCAATTTTATTAATTTCAATAAAGGTTATCAATTAAATATAACTTAGACATGATCTCTTAAATGCCCTATAAGTGATTTTGTATAAATAATAAATGAAAAATCCTAAAAAAATTCTTTCTCAGACCGAGACCCAATTTCTGGTTGGAAAATGTAGTCACTATGGCTTTGTTACGTAAAACTTTCCTATTATTACTTCTGGGGTCATTTTACATCAGGAAAAGTAATACTAAAGAGTTTTTAAATTTATCTTTAGAAGTTCCATTATTAAGAGCCTTTTCCTCCTATTTATCCTTTAAGGTCTTGATTTCCTGGTTCAAGATGTTCTTCACCTAAATGCAGTCTTTCCGCTTGGTCAAAATAAGACGATTGTCAACATAGCCTGTTTGTCCTCTTTTTATTCTAAGGATGGATGTTTGTAAGATGTCACTTACTATGGTCTGGAATACTCTTCCCATTTGTTGAATTGTAAGTGACTTTTAAATGTGCAAGTTCTGTTAAATACAAGGAAAACCTCTATGGGTAACTTTTGTATTGAAGAAGTCATTTGTCAACCATGGTAAAACTTGCAAACCCACTTTATACAGAGTGGATTCTTGAAGCTATACAAAAAATAAAAAAGCAAAAGCAAAGGCCCTCTGAAGAGAGAATCTGCCATGCAGTCAGCACTTCTCATGGATTGGATAAGAAGACAGTCTCTGAACAGCTGGAACTCAGTGTTCAGGATGGCTCAGTTCTCAAAGTCACCAACAAAGGCCTTGCCTCCTATAAGGACCCAGACAACCCTGGCCGCTTTTCATCAGTTAAACCAGGCACTTTTCCTAAATCAGCCAAGGGGTCTAGAGGAACATGTAATGATCTCCGCAATGTAGATTGGAATAAACTTTTAAGGAGAGCAATTGAAGGACTTGAGGAGCCAAATGGCTCCTCCCTGAAGAACATAGAGAAATATCTCAGAAGTCAAAATGATCTCACAAGCACCACCAACAACCCAGCCTTTCAGCAGCGGCTGCGACTGGGGGCCAAACGAGCAGTGAACAATGGGAGGTTGCTGAAAGACGGACCGCAGTACAGGGTCAATTATGGAAGCTCAGATGGCAAAGGGGCTCCCAAATATCCCAGTGCTTTCCCGTCCTCTCTCCCACCTGTCAGCCTTCTACCCCATGAGAAAGACCAGGTAAGTGAAGAGAGAATGCTAATGTATTCTAAATGTTGCCCATTTCATCGGTACAGTTTTAAGTTATATTTTATGTGGACAAAAGTTCTGAATAAAGTTTAATAAAATTAAATGTTTTGCCTTAGAGCATGCTTTTATATTTTAAAGTATATATATTGTTATATATATAAAGTGTTCTATATTGTTTTACAATGTATTGAGGGCTGGCTTCCTTATTGGTTGACTAAGAATTTAACATGATGATTATGTGGTTTGTTTTTTAAACTCTGATTAACTGGTAAGTGCTTGAAGGGACCAGGATAGAGAACTTTAATCTTCCTTAAGGGCAAGATAATATATATTTTAAAAAATATGAAAAAGGCGACTGTATATTTTTCTCCCTTTTTATTATTTATTTTTATCTTTCAGCTTTTTGATATAATTGATATTTTTTCATCTTTATTATTATTTTTAGAGAAGAAGAATTTATAGACTGATTATTTTAATACTAGAATTGTTTTGATATGTGACCTAAATCCTGACTGTTTCAGTTTGAAATAATTTATTGTCTACTTCTCAGTGGGTGAAAGTGAATGTTTATTTTGTCTCATGCCATATCTTTTCTTATACTCTTTGGTTTCCCTGGGGCTTATGTTATTTCTGTAGTATTTATACATATATGGCAGATTTCTCCTTAAGTTACTGCTACAATTTTAAGTCTTTGGTTGAGTAGGATTTTCCTTTGTTTTGTTTCAAAGCTACTGAAATTACTGCCCAAACTAAAACCAAAGTAGAGCAACAGCAAATTGTTTGTAAAAATCGAGGCTCTCCAGTTTTGGGCCTTATTGTCTGTCCCTTGGGCGAGTGGATACATTGATATCAGTTAACTTTACATCTTGTAAACCATTAACCATTGTTGATAGAAAGGGTGGTTGTATGTGTTAACTACATTTTTAGAAGTGATGGAAACACAAGTGTTAGGAAAAGTTATGCTCTCCTGATGGTGTTTTTTCCCTCTTTGGATACTGCCAGCTCTTAAGATAGATCCTGCTTCCCTCAGTGCTTTACGCTGAATAGGGACCGAGCTCTAGAAACTGGGTAGGACCAGGTGGTTTTCCTTTCCATGGGCTAACTGGAATGCTAGTATTTATATCTTAACTGTATTTTGAGGTTATCGGTTTTCCTCAACATTTATCTTGTCCTTTGGTGGTGTTTATGTTTGTATAACCAGCCCTCAATTTTTTGAGAGAGAATGTGGGCATAGAGAAAGACATAAGTAAACCTGTGCAATTTTCTTTTTAAATAACATTTATTTAAAAAAATACAGTGATTCAAATCCTAATACTTGTGTCTGACACAGCCACACTAAACACTTCTGTTTCTTATTAAATATTTTTATAAATGCTTATACCATGAGGAAATTCCATAGGGAATATAGAACCATTTCTTGATGGATTTGGATATCTTTCTTTTTAAAAGATAATATACTACCTTAAGGTATATTGAGGTTTTGTAGTCATCAGGTACGTGGACTAATTCAGACAGCTTTAGGAAATTTAATAATAGTATGTTTCAGTAATTTTGTGATCCAGGGGATATTTTTACTTGTGATAGAGGAGTCACTACAAAATTTCCACAGCCCTTTTCCTACCCTCTTTCACCTTGCTCGCCATTTCTTGCTAACCTTATCATATTTTTTTTCATACAGCATCCGTATGGAAGTATTTTTAGTCTAAAGGAAAATTCATCTCTGAAAGTGTCTAAGATTGAGAAAAGTGTAATTTATTGCTTTGCATGCAATTGCTACTGCTCTTTTTATGATGCTAATATTTAAGTTGTCCAGTTAGCATCATCATATAACAAAGAAATCTGAGAGAACGTGTCTTAGAATTTTTACTAGATGAAATTTTGAGATCAGTTGCATTGAGTAATCATAATCTAATTCTTAGAAAAGGACAAATAAAGGTAAATGAAAATCAGGTCAACTCTGGCTATAATGTATTATATTGTTTGTGTTGTATATTACAATAGCATTTTTTCCTTAAAAAAATGTAATAAAAACTACATCATGATATATTACCCTTTGAGATTGCAAATGGTAAATAGTTTAAAACTATGTAAACTTGCTAAGTAAATGTAATAGAAATTCTTAACCTGGGTCCATGAATGGGTTTGGGGAAGGTAGGCCACAAATCCCTTGAAATCAAACAGTGATATGTATTCACGTTTTTCTAGGGTGAGAGTGTATAGTTTTTATTAGATTCTCAAAGGGATCCAAAATATCAGATAGCCAATGTGACTCTTTTTTATACTGTAGAAAATATTTTGAGTTTCTTACTCTAAAACCATAATATGTTAATGATTATTATTCAGCTGCTGAACTTGGATCTGCATGTAGATTGGTTATGCTGTAGTTTTTGTACACAGGGCTTTTTCTAACATATTTGAAAGGCAGATTATCATTGTTCTTGTGCTAGAAGTCTGCAGAGTTTGCATTGTGGGAGGACATTTATGATATAAATACCAACTGTTTATACAGAGATATAGTAATCTCAATTACTACTTAGTCAACCGATGTCTTTCAAAGAAGCTGTTATTCTAGTTACTTATGTTGAGCAGTTTCATTTAATTGTAAAAAAAATAAAAATAGTAAAAATAATAGCTAACATTTCTTAAGAGTTAAATGTAGGTACTATTCAAGTACTTTACACTTATTAACTCCTTATCACAGTAACTGTGAGGGCCATAGATTATTATCTTTAATTTACAGATGAAAAACTGAGGATCAAAGCCTAAGTAATTTGTCCAAGGTCGCTTATAGAGCTGGTGAGTGGTGAAGCCAAGATTCTAACAAGATAGTCTGACTCCAGACCTCTTTACTGCAGGGCTGTATGCTGGTCAATAGTGGTGGCTTTTCATTAACAGTAAAAGTATTTCGCAGTTCCACGAATGTTTAGAAGCAGTTTTTCCCAACAAATATATTTCCGGCATTTTAAATTTGGGAGCTGCAATGAGCCTATTTCAGTTTTTAAAGCACATACTATTTATAATATTAGCAATATGGGAAAGCAGTGGGGGAAATAATAAATCTGTGTCTAATTAGATTTAACATCATCATCATTCCTATGCATGACTGCTAGGCAGAATACAATGCAAGTTAAAATAGAAAGACTCCTTTCCTTTCTGAAATGTAATTGCACATCTTCTGATAGTCTAGAATTCAAATTGGATATTACCGCACTGGCTTCTTAGCATAACTTTTTTGTATTTATTTAAGAAAGCTCTCTTTGGTGAGGTGATATGGAAATGAATTAAACCATTGAAGATAAAACTTTATCTTTGACTTGGTGAGCGAACTCCTAAAGGATAGTATTAGTGTTTCTTATTAAAAGTGGTAAAGCTCAATTAGGTCAGATTATGAGGACTTTGGAAAGTCAAATATTCTAAGAGGGACTTCAGTTATCACCACAGACTTTGTAGCATTAAGATTCCATTAGAACATTTGGACTTTAACATTTTTATAAAATCAGTTTAGTTCAGTTTTAAACAGATTCCTTGGTATTTCACTTTATTGAGAATATCTTCCTAAAATTTATTAAGTGTCAAATCTTGGTATGTTTCTAATACAGTACATAATATATGGGAGCTTTCATTCTAGACTACTATAGTTGGGAAAGGAGACACTTGTGATGTTAGGTAGGGCTTTTGATTTTATTCTTTTTTAAAGAAATGAACTATTATTAGAATCTTATAAAAACATTTAAACATAAATCCAAAAACAATGATGCTGTTTTTGACAAAAAACTGTG
This sequence comes from Eidolon dupreanum, assembly GCA_028627145.1. Lineage (NCBI taxonomy): Eukaryota > Metazoa > Chordata > Mammalia > Chiroptera > Pteropodidae > Eidolon > Eidolon dupreanum. The sequence continues at coordinate 44,131,246 of CM053506.1, forward strand.
TTTTGTCTTTTTTTGTGGTCTTGGCTTATTCAGTTGTTTTTTCTATTTGTTCCCCATTATTTATAGGGATATATTTTATTAAGGTTTTTATCAGTTTTATTGGAATGAAATATTTTCATAAATAAAAGATTAATGTTCATCATACATCAGTTTCTTGTGTCGAATGGATGTCATAAATTGAAGAACTTTATTTTTAGATTTTACTTTCTTCAGTTTTCTCCACTCTGTCCTCTAATCACCAAGCCCATTATCCCTGTCCTAGGGAGACCCTCCTCATCTCTCTGGGACTTTTCCAATCACCTGTATTTTGTAAAGGACCATTTGCTCATCCATGTTGTTCTGATGAGGCAGACTTCCAGAAGTCTCTCAGCCCTAAGGGATCCGTTCATAGTTTCAGACAACTCTGCATCTTTTTGGCAGAAATGTGTGTATTTTTTTTTTATCTGCTAATTATGGAGAGTCCAAATGTCCTCCTCTGTTGGCCTTCTTATTTTTCCTTTGAAATGGTGTCCTTTGTATTGCAGATGTCACATTTCCCAAAGAATGCTTAGCTAAGAGTATTTAACTGAAAGTTGGGTAAAGCTGTAAATATTGCAAAATATACTCTTCCATATAATCTGAATTTTGGAATTGGTATAGATGAAAGTCTGTTTTAGAATGACTAAAGTCAGACAGAAACCTATTATAATATGAAAGAATAGGTGAATCAAATACTTGCTGTTCCAGGGTCAGAGAAGGAAGAAGATTGTAGTTCATGTTGTTAATTAAGCTTCAGAAGTTCTTCAAAATGGCAGACTACTGTCAGGACTGCTTTTGTAAGCAGACAGTACTAGTTGTTGAAGCATTGTTGAATGAGCACTTGGATTGTCTCAAACTAGTTAGTGGGGTCAAGGGAAACAAAAAATGAAGAGTGAGAGAGTCTTTCTATTGCACTCTGTGGCATGACAGCTTGTTCCACTTTTGAGCTTTATCAAGATGGGATTTGTCTAGACTTCTAATGAAATAGGCTTTAGGTAAAGTAGAAACATGATGTCAAAGGATCTTTGACTCTTAAAATGAATGTTAAACATTCTTTTTAACTCTTTGGATCTTAGATATATTTGATACTGTAGCTGCCTTTTCTACAACACATAATCCTGACGTGAATGATACATAAACATAGATCAGCCTGTTTTCTGATTTCCTAATGGTATTTCCTTCCAAGCATTAAGGATGCTAAGGGTATAGTTTCCTGATTGATTCTGGATATTTTCAGCAGCGTTCAGGAATTTACTGTTGTATTCCATATACTTATTGGAGTATAACAGCTATGTTTGTATACTTTCAGTGCTAAAGAAATCTATATTATATTATATAGCTTTAAAGTTATTTAAATTAAGTGCTATTTGCTGATTTATTTTGATTGTAACTTGGGTGGCAAAGATTTTTATCTCTTCCCTTCAAACTTTGTTTAATATATAGTACATTTTAATGTTTCTTAGAATGAAAGTTTATGTTCTTTTTATGTACTTTATCTTTGTACATGATAATGTACAAAGGATACATGAGAAAATGTGATTATTTTATCATTGCAGTAGCAAACTTTGATTGTAAAATTTATAACTTTTTGATTTTTGTATACTTAATTTTCTTGGTCTGTACTTAAACAATGGGTTTGATAAAACTATTCTTCTCTAGTTACACCAACATTTCAAATGTGAATCTTTATTTTCTCAGGTACTTTGATCTTTCCAATCTTTTAATGTTTCTAAGTACATAAACATCAATTAGCTTCCTAAATTAAAGTTTGCAAATGAGTCAGCCACATAATTTATGACATTTTAAGTCAGCAGGGCCATGAGGAAAGTATGTTTTTATTTGTGTGTGGGTGCGCTTGTCTCAGTGCCTTCAGGTGAAGGGGAGTTTATGCGTATAAGGAGGTATGGGAATGCACATTGTGAAATGCTTATCTCTGTTGTTAGGCTTCTGCTTGGGACTGGACTGCTGCTTTTCCAGAGAAACCTCCAGGAGTTACAAACTATATACTGTTGTTTTTTCCTTTTATGAGTGAACCTTTTAATTAGCAGAATATTAATGCAGAATATAACTTTTTTGGTTTTGTTTTGTGAAAGATAATATTTTGAAAAGTCTGCAAAATGAACTATATAGACAGAGTTCTAGAGTGAATAAAATTAGATTTAAACTGTGAGGCTGGACTCTACAAAGATATAAAATAAATACTAATCAGTGGTCTAAGCAAAATCCAGGAAGGATTTGTGTTAATTTGACAAGTAGGTTTAGAATTCTTTAGCCATTATTTTTTAGAAACCAGCTTTGTTCGTACATCCTTTCTCTAATTTGCTTCACTTTTGATCTTTGATAAAACCAGCTGCAATTTTGTTTCATTAACAAACTTAACTGGTTAACAGATGTTTGTTTTGGCTTGATTGTGTCCTTTCTATTAGAAACAGTATAAGCATACATAGAAACCATGCTGGGCCTTTTCCTGTCTGTAGTTACACAGGCATTTCAGAAGAGCAGCTTAATTTTATTTACAAGTTCAATTTTTGTTCCTCTGTACTGTTATCATAGGTATATTGTAGGTATATATACCAATATTTTAGCTCTTTGTGCTATCAGGGAGGTCTTTTGTTCTTAATCTTCCATCTGTTAGTCCAGTAACCTGCCCTCCCCTTTTTTCTTAACATTGTAAAATCTTAGGATTCAGGGAAAAAGGTACTGTACAAGAGGTAATTGAGATACCAGTGACTCTTCCACAGTTCGAGGGAGGGAATGGGACTAGCCTGGTGAATTTCGATAATTTCTTCCATCTTCTTTGATGTCAGTAAGTTGCCATATGGAAAGCAATGAGGCCTACAGTAAGGAGGTGATCCTTGGTCTGGGCTGCCTGTGATACTCAGAGTGATGTGGGCTGGGAGCCAGAGGCAGCACTTGAATGTTTCTATAATAGTTTCTGATGCAACTGGTCCTGCTTTTTGTCCATGGTTTACTGCCGTGCTTGTGACCCTCTCAGATCATAAATGGGAATGATAAAGTTCAAGAAACAGGGGAAAGATTATATGGAGTAAGAGAAATAATAGAGAAGCAAAGAATGCCAAAGTTAATATTCAGTATTGACATCAAATGGTGATTACTATTTGGTATTCGATCAACTTATTCCCAATGCTAGTATTTTGATGTCATGTAGAAGCTTCTACCTTATATCAAAACCCAACCCTAGCTATTGAGCTTTGAAATATAAGTAAAGCAGCAGAAAATAGGATCTGCTAGTAGAAGAGAATGGGGCTGTTTGAAGAACATAAGCTATTCCGTCTAGTTAGACTGCTGGCAGGATGTGAGGAGACTGGGAAAGGTAGGCAACGGGGAAAGCCAGGAAGATAGTTCCCGCTTAACTTTGTGATTTACAAGATTGCAGTATTTCAGAAAAGTTGAAAGAGTAGAACGATAAGTGCTGTATTTCTTTTACCTAGATTCACCAATTGTTAACATTTTCGACATTTGTTCTTTTTCTCTCTCCCTTGTATATGTGTGTATGTTTCTATATGTGTATGTATTTATACATATACACACATTAATAATTTTTGGCTGAACTATTTAGAAATGCATAGCTGACATGATATTAAGATATTATGGTATTAAGTTATAATGATACTTAATTACATGTCAAGGAACATTCTCCTATATAACCACAATACTATTATCTCATGTACGAAATTCAATAGTGAAACATTATCTAATAGACAGTCCATATTTCCCCAAATGGCCGCAAAATATCATTTATAACTTGTTTTTGATCTGAGAGCCAGTTAAGGATCACACATTGCACTTGGTTGTTATATCTCCTTTAATAGAGAACAGTTTTCCTTCTTTTTTTATTTCTCCTGTCAGGCACATTTTTGAAGAGTCTAGGTCCGTTTCCTTGTAGGATGTCCCGCAATTAGTGTTTGACGATGTCCTCATGATTAGATTCAGGGTAAACATTTTTGGCAAGAGTATTGCATAGGTAATATGTATTTCCTCTTTTGTCATATCAGTAGATATATCCTTTTCAGGTTATCTTGTTATTGGTAGTGCTTATTTGATCTATTGGTTAAGGTGGTGTTTGCCAGATCTCTCTTACTAAAGGCACCTTTTCCCTTTTGTAGTTAATAAGTAATCTGTACAGTGATACTTTGTAACCGTGTGAATAACCATTCATTCGGTGGGTATTAGTTTTCTATTACTGCTGCAACAAATTACCATAAAATAGTGGCTTAAAACAAAGCAAATTTATTGTCTTAACAGTTTTGAAGGTCACAAGTCCAACATGGGTCTCATTGAGTTAAAATCACATTGTCAGCAGGGCAGCATTCCTCTGGAGGTTGTAGGAGAGAATGTTTGTCACCATTTCCAGCTTCTACAGGCTGTCTGCATTCCTTGGCTCACAACCCCTTCCTTCCATCTTCAAAATCAGCAACATCACATCTCTCTGACCATTTTCTTTGGTTACATTTCTCTCTGACCACAGCCTAGACAGCTTTTAAAGGTTTTATGTGATTAGATTTGGGCTGCTTAGATAATCTTAGGATAATCTCCCCATCTCAAAGTTCTTAACTTAATCACAACCATAAGGTCATTTTGACATATAAGGTGACAGATTCACAGGTTTTTGGCACTAGGAAGTGGATATTTGTGTGTATGTGTGTGTGTGTGGCGGGGGTGGGGGTGAGGGCAACAATATTCTGCCTGCCATACAGTGGTTTCACCTAAATCATCTTTTGCATTGGAGGTTGCAAATCTGAAGGTTTTGGGCCTATGATATAACATAATCTAAGTCTGCTTAGAAAGGAATGATTCACAGTTTATGAAAATAATGCTCAGTGAAGGCTGGGAAGCAAGAGGCCTGGGTTCTAGTTCTCATGGTATACCTTGAACTGTTTCCATGAGGACAGGAGCAGGGACTTCCTTCTGCTTTCATTTAGTGTTTCTTTACTCACCAGTCGAAGAACTGAAGAATGGATTTGGCAGTGATAGCTTGAGAGTTTTTAACAGTTGGAGTTTGGATATCCAAAATGTTTTTTGAGAAGTACATTTAAAGTTGTAGAGAAGGGTCTTTCATTTAAATGCCCACAGAGTGCATGAAAATATGACAATTTAATAAAATGGGCTCTTTGATGACATTATAAAGATGTACGTAACATTTGAAGAATTTTATGTCTGTTTAAATTTGAATCTTCAATTAGAAAATTTTAGATAGGCTGAAAAATAAAGTGACTTATTTAAAAATAATAATATAATTCTTATAATGTTATATGTTGATTATATCTTAATAAAGTTAGGCAAAAAGGAAAAATACCAGGCAGGTAGGATGTATATTATATTTTTTCAGGTCTTAGTAAGAACTCAGAAAAAATAAATAGCAAATCAAGATATTCACAAAAGCACTTAACTTCAAGAATCCTCCATTTTCTTTCATTTCTCAGTATTTTAGTAGAATCTTCTGCAGTAGCTGCAGTTAGTTGGAAAGCTTTGGATATATTGATTATTCCAATCATTAAAGAATAACTGTTATCAGCCTATAAATGTCCTTTCTAGAGCTTATAAAAAAAAGATGATCTTTTCATCTGATGAGCCCTGACCCTCTGTGAACCTTGCAGCTTATCTCATTTTCTACTAGCTACTGAAATATAACAAGATGCCAACAATTACATCCTCATGAAGCATTTATATCAACTTATAAAATCACCTCTTTATTGGAAAATTGTGTAATATCTTGATTTCAATTTAGCGTGGCGTGTTGGTTAGTAATAAATCTTCCTAGGGTATGAACACAAGCCCACAGGCAGTTTGCAGAACATTGATCAGGTGCAAATTGTATGCATTTTTCTAGCTTCTAAAGATTTAAGAGCAAAATGAAATCAGCATCATCAAGATCATCACTTTTTAGGTTGTTTTTAAATCTGACATAGAACATCACCATTTATCTTATGGGAAGTACCTTGACTCTCCTAAAATCCATGATTTGTATTTGTGACTATTTAAGTCCTCCATTTTGTCTGTGATATACAACAAAAACAAAAGAATATGGTTAAAACATGTACTTATGCCTTGTGCATAGTAAACAGTTCATATTAGATTTGAAGGTTCTACATAAAACATGCAAGAAGATATATCACTATCATCTTTACTTAGTGCTTCCTATATACCAGGTAATGTTCTAAGTATTTAATACATACAAAATAATTTTACATGAACTCTGAGAGATAGTACTGTTATTAGTGGAATTTTACAGATAAAGAAATGGACCAGAGAATGTATCTTGCCCAGTAGTTCACAGGAAGTGTTGGAGCTGGTGTTTCAGTCCTGGCACACAAGTTGGAGTATAGCCACTCACCACCTTTTAGGTGTCTCGTTTATTTGGATGAAATCAACACATATCTATTGAATTCTTGTAACATATAAAGTGCTGTATTGGGCATTATAGAAGTTACAAAATAAAAACCATATTCAGGTGGTAATTAAAATTATCAGTCAAAACATGCAGCTGTGTGATTCTTTCTCAAATGACCAGTGGAGTGATCTTCATTTTCAGAGTGATTGAAATTTTCTTTTCTTTAGGAATGAATAACAGCCAGCATTTATATATTGCTTACTATGAGTCAGGTACTACTTAGTGTTTTAAATATGGTAGCTTGCCTGCGAGGTAGTACTTCTTTTCATTCTTAGTTTGCAAAGGAGGGAACTGAGGCACATGAGGTTAAAGGTCTTGCACAAAGTCACATAGCTAGTGTAGTAGAGCCAAGATTCAACTCAGGCATCTTGGCTCCATAGTCTGTGCACTTAACTATTATACTACATGGCCTCTTATTTTTCTCATGAAGAAAAACTTCTTTTAAAGAAAAGGTATTGAAAAGAATTATACATATGTTCTTATAAACCTGGACCTCTAAGTGCCTTTTTAGTGTTTATAATAGGGGTTACTGAAAAAACTTGGTAAAATTCATTTAAGGTGGCTTTGCCTAAACAAAATTCTGAGGTAGAAGGAAGTACAGTATTCTTTAAGATGTTAATGATGCTAATAATGTTCTGAGATTTAAAGTCCCTAAGAACTTCTGAAATTTAACTTGCTTAGCCTGCGGTTTGCTAAAATGATTTGATGATGGACCCTCTCCTTTCCCCTTCTCGCTACAGCTGTTCTCTTGTGTAGAGATCTTTGCATTTGGTTAAACAGTTTGGATAGTGCTGATATAAGGTTATATTGCTAATCCCTTTCCTCAATACACATCCCAAAGGAAACCATTGATTAATTGACTTGGAGTTTGTGCTTCAGAATAGAAAGCCAAAAGTTATCAAATTCATTCGTTGTCTCTGTTATGAATTAAGTTAGTAAAACTGTTGTATGATAATTATTCTTGTAGAGTAACATTTTAGATTCGCAAGCAGTCATTGAGATCACCAAGTTCATGAGTTTTAAGCTGAGGTTCAAGCACTCCATTCAGGGGGTTTGTGAACCCCTGAAATTGTAAGCAAAATATTGGAATTATGTATATTTACCAGCATTTTTCTGGAGCCTCTCGAGTCTCCCTTCCTTCCACAGGTCATTTGATTCAGGCCAATGCTTCCTAGACTGCTGCACATTTGAATCATCTGAAGAGCTTTTAAAAATTCCAATTCTTGGGTCACACCCCACACCCATTAAATCAGAATGTCGGGGGTGGGAGCCAGGTATTAGAAGTTTTCAAAGATCTCTGGGTAATGCCACTGCGCAGCAAAGTTTGAGAGTCACTGCCGCAGGCTAACTTTCTTCTTTTATATATGAGCAAATAGAGTCTGCTTATGTGGTCCAGGAAACAGGCTACATGTGTTAATTGGGCAGGGTCCTAGTTCTTGCTAAGGGAGATCTTAGCGTTACAAAGAAGTCTTAGGAGGAAATGGCTCTGGAGCGGAGTGCTTAGTTTCAAATCCTGAGTTTTCTACTGGCCAAGTACAGTCTGTGTCTTGATTTCCTCAGCTGACACATGGAGATAATAACAGCATGGACCACATAGGGATAGTTTGCTACAACCACAGGGCCCTGAGATAGCGAGGTAGTGAGCTTTTCCTGGGCCCTGATAGAAAGGCAGCTGGGTGGAGTCCAGGGCTATGGGGTGGGAGGCAGTAGTCCCTGGCACTGTCTCCCCCCACCGCCCCCTGCCACTTCCTTCTCTTGAAGGAAAAGTATAAGTTGATGTCATTATCTCCTAATGAAGACCTCCTCTCCTTTGGAGATTTGTTCTAGTCACAGAGTCCACGAATGGCTAAAATTCACAGGTTTTTTTTCTTGTTTCTTTGTATTTAAATCATCGAAAAAAGAGTCTCTTTTCAAAGTAACACATGCTCATTGTACAGACTGAAAAATACAGAAAGGTTTAGAGGTGGGTATACTGTAACTGCAAATTTCATTTCAAAGATAACCACTGTTAAAAGTTCGTATCTTCTTCCAATGTTTGTCCTCCTACCTTTATGTACATTATATTTGAATAAATAGAGGAATATGTTAGTCATATAATTTTGTAGTTCACTTTCTACATTTAAAATCTGTTGTGAGCCTTTCCCTGGAGTCTTGATTATTGTTTAAAGTGTGACTTTTTTGCTATTGGCTACTAAAAATTTGTGTATGCATAGATAATTACTTCTCATAAGATAGATTACTAGAGAAGATATACTGGGGCATAAACATGAATTCTTTTTCTAAGACTTTTGAAACATACTGTCAAAAAGTGTTCTAAAAGGTAGTTCCAATCTATACTCTTGGGCTGAGTATGAGTGCCTTGGGCATCTACTTGCTTCCTAACCCTTACTTTTTATCTTGCTAATGCGTTTCTTGGATTATGAATGACGAACATTTTAATTATTTAAAAAAAAATTTTTTTTTACAATTCAAGAATATATCATACACACATCACATTATGTGTTCACTACCCAAAGTTAAGTTTATTTCCGTCACCAAATATTTGACCCTCTTTACCCTATGTACTCTCGCCCCCACAGTAACCACTAATCCACTGTTTGTGTCTCTGAATCTCTGTTGCTTTCGGTTTAATATCCTATCTATGAGTGAAATTACATGGTTCTCAACTTTTTCTGTCTGATTTATTTTGCTTAACAAGATAATCTCAAGATTCATCCATGTTGTTGCAGATGGCAGTATTTCATCTTTTCTTATGGCTGCGTAATATTCCGTTTTATATATGTACCACATCTTTTTTATCCAGTGACTTGAACATTTTTAATATTTAATGGTTGTTGGCTCTGTAGCTATAGTGTTGTGGTTATCTCCCCATCCTTCATTCCTATGCCCTGGAAGCAACCATCCTCATCTCTTTAAACTATATATAGTTGTTTGTTCTGGAAGTTAGAGTTCTGTATTTTTAAACTACATGCTTATAATGCTCTTTCTTGAATTTCAATTTTAGACTACTGACTTCTTGCCAAGGAAAATAAAGTTAAAGGTCTCTTATACACATATACCCTTCACTTTCCCATTTCCCTTCTCATCTCAATGTAATTGCCTTTATTTTTGCTTAGGTCAGTCTTTGTATTCAGTGTTTATATTTTTATGAGTAAGCAAATATTATTCATTTGACCCATGAAGTATTCTATTATCAAGTTTTTGATCTTCCTTGGTTATTTTTAGAAAGTTCTTCCCTACCATGAGTTCAGAGAGATATTTACTAATGTTTCCTTCTAGTTTTTTGTCTGTCTTTAGTGATATTATGCCTTAATCCTTAAAATTATCTGCAGTTTTTATTTCAGTAAATGGTGAGCGGATTCTTTTTTTAATAGCTGAGTTTATTTCAGGATTGTGTATTAAAATTCGTACTTTCTCCACTAATTTATGATGCCTTAAAAAAAATTACATAATTTTATCTCTACCAGATATCTAGATCTCTCTTAATGTTCAGCTGCACTTTTGCCTTTGAAATTTTAATTCAATTAACTTTCCAACTTTTAATTCACTTAACCTCATTTAACCTGTGGCGCTGTCTCTGGTTTTGTTTTGGAATGTGCAGGAGGAGGGAGGAAGCAAATGGCTTCCGTGGTACAGTATTTGAATTTCCAAGGATTTCTGGATAGCTCACTTGAAATCATTTGCTTCTTAAATTCTGTGGGTCTCTGGTAAGTCGTACCTAGCTCTGTAGGTCAGCCTGTGTTTTACTAAGTCCTTATGATCATTTTGTGAACTTGAAGGTTCAGAAAGGGTTTATTTTAGCTGATTAGTTATTTGCTTTAATGACATATAAGTGCATTTGTCAGAGATCCTTCCTATATTGAATCTGACACAGTTGGAAGAGAGTTAGTTTCCTTTTGGGCATGCCTTGAGCTGTTGCCCATTAGACTTTGGCCCTTCCCTTGCCATCTCACCTCCCCAGTTTTGCCCAGGTTTACACTGGTTGTGAATTTCCTAAATTTACTTCTGTCAGCAATTTCTAATTTCATTCCATTGTGGTAAGAAAACAAAATTTGTATGATTTCAACACTTTTACATTTACTGAGGCTTGCTTAATGATTTAACATGTGATCTAAAAAAATGTTACATGTGCACTTAAGAAGAACATGTTATTCTGCTGTTGTTGAATGGAGCAGTTTATAAATGTTAGGTCTAGTTGGTTTAGTGCTGTTCAAGACTTCTATTTTCTTGCTGATCTGCTTGGCTATTCTATTATTGAAAGTGTACACTGTTGAAGACTCCAACTGTTGTGGTTGAATTATCTTTCTTTCAATATTGTCACTTTTTCTTAGTGTATTTTGAGGCTCTGTTTTTAGGTGCACATATATTTATAATTGTTATGTTTTCTTGATGTATCGATCCTTTCATTATTATACAACGTTCCTTTTTGTTTCTAGTAACAACTTCTATGTTAAAGTCTTTTTTTTCCTGATACTAATGTAGCTAATACACCTTTCTTTGGTTACTGTTTGTGTGGTTTATCTTTTCCCATTGTTTTACTCTCAAACCTATTTATGTCTTTGAATCTAAAATGCATCTCTGTTATAGACAGCATAACAGCGCTGCTGTGAACACTCCTGTAAAAATATTTGTTTGAATATGTGTTTTCAGTTCTTTTTGGATGTATACCAAGAGTAGAATTGTTAGGTATATGACAATTTTATATTTTACTTTTTGAGGAACTTCCTAACTGGTTTCAACAGTGGCAGCACCATTTTACATTTCTACCAGCGACGTATGAAGGTTCTAGTTTTTTTATATTCCCACTAACATTTGTTATGTTCTACTTCCTCCCCATTTTCTTGGTGGGGTTATGCTCCCTTATTTTCTTTTTCAGAATGTTCTTGGCTAATTGTGCTCCCTTATTTTTCCTCATAGATGTTAGAACCTGCTGATTAGTACTCAAAAGATCTTGTAATTTTATTGGAGTTTTCAATGTATAGAATGGCATTCCTTAATAGTGAGTCTTATACTGAATAGCAGGTATATCTTTCTACTTTTAAAAATCTATTCTTTTTAATTGTGGAAAAATTTAAGCATATGTGAAAAGAGCAATGCTTATACCTTTACTGGCTATGATAATAATTACCTCATGTGCATTCTCTTTTCAGTTAAATCACTACCCACTCCCCCAGCTCCTGCCACTACTGAATTATTTTGAAGCAAATTCCAAACATTATATCATTTTATCTATAAATATTTCTGTAATATAACCATTATCATTCATTTAAAGTCTTTCGTATATGAGCGTAGGTATGTATAGAGTATGGGCAGTGTGTACCAAAGGATTTTAACTTTTTGTTAAATTAATTTCTAGGTGTGATTTTTTTTTGGATTGCTATTGTAAATAGTATCTTCCATTACACTTTCTATCTAATTGGCTCTTTTTTTAATATAGGAAAATTTTTGATTTTTATATATTTTGTGCCCAGCCACCTTACTGAATTCTTTTGTTTATAATAATTTTTAGTTGATTTTCTTTGATCTATGCTTTGATCTGCAAATAACGATCATTTAAATTTTATTTTTTCTTTTCTAATTTATATATCTTAAATCTTTCTCTTGTCTGAATTTTATAGGCTTTAGTACCTCCTTGATGATGTTAAAGAATACTGGTGATAAGGGATATGTTTTTGAGGAATTCCTCAATATCTCCCATTAAAAATGACGCTGGCTTATGTATTTATCATGTTAAAGAAATTTCATCATATATATATTTTTAATTTTATTCAATGTATTTTCAGCATTTATGTAGATATGATCTCCTTTGATCTTTAATATGATTAATTATAATAACTGATTTCTTAATATTTAACTATTCATACTTTCTAAGTATGAATCCCACAATCCATGGTGTATTATTTGTTTAATGGGTGACAATCTTTTGAATAGCAAAATTTCCTGGTGTATTTAAAAACTTCAGTCTTAATTGATGCACCCACAACATTTTAGAAACAGGTCTACTCAGTAGTGTTCTCATTAGTAAGCTTATTTCCCAGTGCCATCCTTTTGTTATGCTTGGATTAAGGGGACAGGATTAAGGGGATGTGTGTGTGTGTGTGTGTGTGTGTGTGTGTGTGAGATGGGATGGCAAAGAGAGGAAGAAGGGAGAGAAGAACACAACCTCGTACAAGAGAGATAAAGCACAATATTAGGTTTTATAATTTAAAATGTAATACATTCTAATGCATAGAATACCAAATTGTTATTGTAACAAAATATAATCTTTTACTAAAATAATTTAAGTGGTTTTTTTTATCACTAAATTAAAACTAAGTATGTCTAATGGCAGGGGGATGATAATACTTGAAACATACTGGTGGCAATATAGTATGAATGAAAGAATATTGGCATTTTAAGTTTAAAAGTTCCACTTTTTTACTTTTAAGAAGTTATAAAAGTAATAGATATCTAATGTCAAAAATTTAAACATACAAAGTAAAAAGTAGAAGTTGTACGTCATTGGCCCTGCTTGTTCTTTCCTTAAAACAGCTTTCCAAAGACAGTTAGTGATTTGTATGTATTCTTCTAAGCCCTTTTAAAGCACTTGTAAATAAATATCATACAGATGTTTGTATGCATATTTTGACAAAAACAGATTTATACTTTTTGTATTTTTTCTTATGACATTTTTTTTCAGATATGTAAGAAATGTATAAGTATATTCTTTTTGAAAAAGTTCTAAAAGAAAACAAAGGCCTGTACAAATTCTTAGTCTTAGTCATCTCATCTGTAAAATAGGAGTAATAAAACATTCTTCTTAGGGCTGTCAATTAGGATTTAATGAGATAACGCATTTAAGACCGAGCACAGTACCTGTTTAATAAGAGATGAACTAGTTATTTTGAGTACATATTAGCTCTGGAATTTTTAATGAAGCACATTTTGGTATATAACTATACAGTCTGACAGTGATCTTTGGACTTAGTCTGTCCTTTTTTTAGGCCCTTTGAAAAAGAGAAGGTCTTCGATGTTTTCCTTAATAGCTTTGTGTGCTATAAATATACATTTAATTTAATGGCAGAACGTTTTTTCTTTTTCTTTATTAATTATTTAGATTACTTCCCTCGTACTCCCCTCAAACCTTTGGTTAGCTTAGTGTTTTTCAAGTCAAAGTGTGCCTCCATCACAATTTTTGCTGGTTTCATTTGTCTATATTAATTGTTTTCTTAACATTTTATTTTTGATTGCCCTACTTAAAGAAACATAACAACCAAATGTCATATATGAACCTTGGTTGGATTCTGTACCAGAAATTGGGGAAGATAATTAGGCACATTTGAATTTGGATCAGATATTAGGGGAAATTAAAGCATTAATATTAATGTTTTTCATATGATGATGGCATTTTGGTTATCTAAGATTATGTCTTTATGAGTTAGCAAATGCCTCCTGAAGTATTTAATGACGACGTGTCATGCTGCTGCATTTTACTTTCAAATAGTTAAGCAACAAGTGAAACCAAAATTGTGTGTATACAAATATAGATGAGTATAGATAGATACAGGCGTAGAGAAAGATATGAGGCAAAAATGTTAACAATTGGTGAATTCAGGTGAAGGGTGTACAAACATTCATTGTACTACTTCAACTTTTCTGTAGGCTTGAAATTTTCAAAATGTAAATTTGGCAAAATAAATAATTAGAATACTCATTAAAAATTAAATTGCCTCGCTTCTTTAATAGATCTACTGAAAAGGAAATTGTATCATTACCATAGTGGAAAACAAGTATTCCTTGTCAAAAATAGAAAATAACTGTAAAGTTACTATTAAAAAAAGTTATATTAAAGTGTGACGAGATATTGTTATCTGCCAAGGTTCTGAGCCTGAGGCCTGCTCTCTCAGAAGAAGATAGCAAACATTAGCAAGGTGTTAAAGACATATTAGCATTAAACTGAGACTTTCTCCTTGACTTAATGGGAAGGTAGGAGAGAAAACTGAAAAGGGAACAGCTTTCACACTCTTATTTAGATTACTTCAAATCATCTCTGGTCTTACCTCAAAACTTGAATCCCACACTTTGAGAAATACTGCATACATTGATTTAAGTGTATGTGTTAGAAAGAAAAGAAACTTCTATATTGAATTCTGTTTATAGTGCCCATTGTCTTTTTTTAAAGCCTTCAATATTGGATTATCATCATCATCATCATCATCATCATCATCATCACCATTTTGTAGTTTTGATCACTGCAGATGCATGTTTAGCTGAATGGTATCCTGGTCTAAGGCAGATGTCAGATTTTGCAGTATAAATTGTTACTGGTTTCTTGCTCTGCAGTTGCTTTTGTAGTTGGGTTTTTGCTTTTTTTTCCTCTTTCCTTTTTCTCTTTTCTTTCCTGCTGTATTGTTCCTGCTGTTATTTGGAAGCCACTAGGTCTCTTTGCCTCTTGAACAATGAAAGGATCCAGATCGTGCCTGTCTTATATTTTGTTATCCCAGAACAAGACTTAATTGAATAAAACATATTACCCATCTGGCCTGGAAATCTCAGTGGTACTCAAAATAACTTACTAACAAGTTGTTGAATGATGATATCTTGAAAATTTCTGAAAGTTCAGCTTCTTTTTAGCTGTTGCTAAGAGAGAAATTTCATTGACATGAGGGACACGAGGACATGTCTGCATGCTGCCAGTTGTTTTATAGGCATTTGGCTCTGCCGCCTTGCAGATGGTTAGACTCTGGGTGGTGGGTAAATGTGTGCTGATTATCTTATTGAATTAAGGTAACCTTTTGTCGTTCATTGAATTCTGCAGACCAGTTGGTCAGTGAGCAGCTGCTCTGTGTGGCTTGGTTTGGGTTTTGAAGTACACAAAGACTATTAAAGGGTGGTCAGTCTAATCCAGGTATTCAACAAAGCAATAGTGAAAGCCTTCTTCCTCTTTTGACAGTTTTCTGCTCTGATGGAAGTGAATGAACAAAAACATTTTTACATTTTACTCAATTAACTAAATGATTTATAGCAGTGGTTTATTGAGTGTTTGGATGAATGCTTGAAATTTTTTTTTACCTAATGTTTTAAGTTGAAGAAAATATCCTATCATAATATTTGATGTTAGAAGCATTCTAATTTTATGGCAGAGTCTGTTTGAAAATACATGACAAACTAATGGAGTTGTTTTTTTAGTTTATTTTTACAAATATTCTGGAAACTAAAAGCATGCCTTAGTGCTATCATCTCTTGGCAAATTCCAACTGTATAATTTTTGTTTGTAGGGCTATTTTGTTTAGAATCTGCCATATTTTTATATGGATTCTATCTTAATTTCTGGTAATTGTTTTAGGAGGCTTCATTTTTAATAAAGGAGTTCTTAATTGTTTTCAGTAAATTGCCAAAATTGTGTGGCTCATTCCTCCCTTAGGAGAATTTTTCTTGGACTGATCTTTTTGGTTTTACTCTGTGTACATTGTAGGTGGCCTCAGAAAATGACTGTAGCCACTAGTTGATTTGCTTAATGTCAGAGAGAAGTCATTTAACAGTGATTGATGAGGAGCCATCTGATTTCTCTAGTTTGGTCATCTGTTGTACCCAGGAGACTTTTGATTCAAAGCCTACTTTTTTTTCATCCAGATTTATATGCTAGTAATAATCATAATGTCTGCCTACATTTATTAAGCACATTTATGCTGACCACTGGATTTGGCCCTTCACATATGCTCTTTCATTTTATCCTCACAACTTTATGAGGCAGGTCTTATTATTAGCTCCATCTCAGAGATGATAAAACAGCCTCCCAGGGCGGCGAAGTAACTCGTCCAATATCACACAGCTAATTAGTGCCTGGACCATATTGGAGTCCAGGGCTCTCAGCCTACAAGGCTCATGCTCCATTTTGCTGTGCTGCTATTTTAATGACGATCAGACTCATTACTAAGCCATAGTCTTTTGGTCAAGCATAGGAGTAAACTAAAAGTTCTCCTTTCGGACTTCAGACTCTATGCTTGTAAAAATAATATAACAACATTAAAGAAAAATTTTGAAGTATGAACACTGTTTATAATCTTAATACACTAACAACTGTTTTGTTTTTGTTTTTCTTTTCTAGATTTGTCTCTGTCTCTTTATACAACTATAATCTATAAGGCATATAGATTAAAGCATATAATACGTAACTGTAAAGCATGTCTGCAGCTGTCTATTCTGTTTTTAAAAACATATTATTTCATAAATATTTTCCATTTTAAATGTCATTCTTTAAAAAGGCTTTTCCTAATCTCTTTGAACCTCCCAATCAAAATAAATCCCTTTAGTAATTTCAACAAAGTACTCTATATTTTTTATTAGAATTTATTACAGTCCATAATTATATATTTATTTGTCAGGTTATTTCTGAACTTTGGTTGTCCCCTCTAGATGGAAAAGCTCCAGAAAGACAGAGACCTTATCTTTTTGCTCACCTCTGTCGAATTAGTGCAAGTAGTTATGTTATTAGCTAAAATTAAGTTCCATTTGTTACTCTATCACAGAAACACACAATCTGTCTAGAAGCAGTTGGACAGATTTTTACCAAACTTGGAGGGTTTTTGCATGATCATGTTCTGATCCTGTGTCAGAGGTAATACACAGAGATTTTAAACATGAGACCGAAGTTCAAAGTCCTAAGGGCAGGTTATTGAAATTGCAGACCTTGGTTAGCACTTTAGAGTTGAGTGGCTTGGGCTACTCCATATCCCTGTCTAGGACGTGTGGCAACAAGAATCTAATAATGACCAGTGACTCTCCCAACCAGATATCAGCTAACTTCAGATAGATCCATTTAATCATTTCATTTTCATTTTGCTTGTTTAAGCATAAATTATCTATTAGAAAAGATCATTTTAATTGCCATTTCTCTTCTGTGAAATAATTTTGTGAGCTAATGAAACAAACAATACAAATGTCTGTAGTAACAATGTCTGAGGCTAGAATTTGGTTAAAAGAAGAGTCTGTGTGTTATACATAACCCTGTGGGACATACAGTGATTATTAGGAAGGTCTAAAATTACATACTTTAAGTATATAAGAAAGCCAACTGCCTGGTGTTATAAAAATCTTACTAAGATATATGTAGATATCTGCAGATGGAAAAAAAGTAGAAAGAGTCAAATAAAAACAGAATTTGTTTTTAACCTCTGACATTTTAAAAACTAGTTTTGCATTTAGGATTAGAAGATTTGCCTTTGAGTCCTTGGAGAGCAAATGGAAACTGGAGTTAATCTCCATAATCACTCCCCTCTTTAACTCTGCAGTCTTTGTTCTGTGTACACTCTGCTCTCGGAGTCCTATTTCTCCTGTAAGCTCACCCCTCTCCTCCAGCTCTTATAAAGTATTCTTCGGCAGTCCTTCCTGTCTCCTTCGCACTATCCTATGCCATCTTGCTCTGTGTAGCAAAATGTTTGCCAAGTAACCATATGCTTTTGGAGCCTGTGGTGGACGTTAAAGCAATAATTAGATATACCTCCTGTCCTGGAGATGTCATTACATGGCCGTGTGTGTCAAGTCAAGGCCAGAACCAGCAGCACAAGAAGAAAACTACCACTAACGTTAATTAGGAGAGGATACACGCCTTAAGTAGTCATATGTTACACAGCCATCACCTCCTAGCAGACTTTTCACCTCTTCTTTGATAGTCTCCTAGCCTCTAGTAATTTCTCCTCCTCTGAACCTCTACAGCATTATGATCTGTATTGTCTACCTTGCTCATTAGTACTATCTATAACTCTTCAATTCTGTGGGCTTTGACATTCAAGGCTGGTTGTTAAGTTCCTTGGAGATAGAGACTATGTCTTAAACTTATTTATATCATCCACACTGCCTACCACAGGGACATACTTAATTCAGTTTTAAAAATGATAGAATCTCAGAGTTGAAAGAGACCTTATGGGTCATGAAGCTGAGCCTGTGCTTGAATTGTGTCTAGAGAATCCTCACAAGTAGTTGTGCATCTTCTCTTCCAGCTGCTGCAAGGATGGTAGCCCACGTGCCTAGAACCAGCTTTTGTCTTTAAGGTTCTGTTAGCATCTACTTGCATATTTTGAGCTGCTCTCTGCTCTGGGTCCACACAGGGCTGAACAGGCATAAGAAGAAAACTATTGAGTCCCTGGTCTGTGCCAGACACAATGCTGGGCATTTCACTTAGGTTATTGTTAGTAAAGAATAGTTTATGGTGGCTCAGTTGTGTGCCGCAATTTACTTCCTCCTCCTTCTATTCAAGAGTCTTTTTTCTTTTCAGTTTTAAAGGGCCTGCCATCTACTCTTATATGGGCTAAGTGGTAGGCATTATCCTTATTAAACATAGGAGGAATTTGAGGCCCACAGAGAGTTAGGGCCATATAGATGGCAATCAAATGCCTTCTTTCTCTTCTTCTCCAGAACCAGTTCTTTCTCTATAACACTGTGGACTTTTTCTTTCAAGATGAGAATATGTGTCTTTCTAGCACTCTAAACTACCTTGTTCTGGCATGCTAAACCATTTCGTTCTTATACGTCTTGGTAACTTTCACAGCGCTTACCTTAGAGTAAGTGTTAATGTTAAATGCACCTGCCTATGCCACAATCTGTACTGTTCCATGGAAGAGGAGAAGCCTTACTGACTTGTACCTCTTGTGTTCAGGCTTACAGTGATGTCATTGATATGACTACTTTTTATTTATGGTAATTTATTTATTCTTTCATTTATTCATTCAAAATATTTACTGAGTGCCTCTTCTGAGCCAGGCACTGTTCTCAGAGACACCCCTACTTTGATGGGGTTTATCTTCTATTGGTGATAATAAAAGTAAATAAACCAACAGGGTAATTACAGACTCTGTTAAGTGACATGAAGGAAATTAAGAGTGAAGTGAGACAGAGAAAGACCAAGAAGTCAACTGTAGATATTGTGCTCTGGAAAGTTCCTGAGGAGAGATGAAAGGATGAGAAGGGGTTAGCTGTGGGGATAGCTGAAGGGCTCAGTGAAGAGAGGTCCAGGACTTGTGTTTGAGGAAGATGAGGGCAGCTCATGGGGCTGTAGCAGAGAGAACCAGGGAAGGAGCAGCAGAGAGTTCAAATTTGTAGAACCATAGCACTGATTTTATTTTATTTTTTTTGAAATCACTGAGAGACATGACAGCTAAAGGAAATGTCTAATCCTGAATGGTGCTCTGGAAAAAATAGTTGCTATAAAGGACAGTATTGTGATAGATGGCAAAATTTGAATGTGGACTGAATATTAGATAATATTATTGTATCAATGTTAAATTTCCTGAATTTGATAACCCACTGTGGCTATGAAAAGAATGTCCTTTCCATTAAGAGGGGGAAGGGTCATGATCTTTGCAACTTCTCAAATGGTTCAGAAAAAAAGAGAAATAAGAGGTAGCAAGTCATTGAGAGCATATGAGTGTTTATTGTAATCTTGCAACTTTTCTGTAGGTTTGAAATTTTTTTAAAATAAAACTTTAAAAGTCACTAATGGAACTTGTTGATGGATAGGATGTGGTGGCCAAAGGGAAGAGGAGATAAAAGTAGCCCTCTGCAGTACACTGATGGTTACAGACTAATTCCAATGGAATCTTCTTCCCAAGGTGCTCTCACCCCCTATCTGTTTTACTCAGGTCAGCCACTCTATGAATAGTTAACACAGGGATTTATTTTACAGGTGAGGTGAGGGTCAGAGAGATGAAGTGACTCATTTGAAGTTATGAGGTGTAGGCAGAAGTTTTACTTTCTTTATCCAGAAAACCAAATATGTAGGCACAGGAATAGTGTTTGTTAAACTTCATTGATTCTATAACTAGTTGGTTGGAAAATCAATATAATAGGTTGCTACCAGCAATAAAGAAAAAAAAAGGCAATAAAAATATCATAGCATATGCCATGTAGAAAGGATATATAATGCTCATAAAACTTCTGTTTTAGTTAAATATGCACATATGTATATTCTAGGTCATGATGTAAAATGTATTTTTTACTTTGAGTTACCATCAAAAGTTGGAAAGCCATGCAAAGGATTATTGGAAACAGGTCTTGCAGTCGCCCTGGGAATCAGAAAGCAAAAGATAAACTGACTTGGGTGGCTATCGTGGGCTGTCCTGTGTTGTTTATTTCTCTGATAATTGATGAGCTATAAGTCAGTCTTTCTTAGTTGCCTTCATAGTCATCTTCTATGTCCAGTCTTGAAGTCAACAAATATTGAGTGCCTGCTGTGTGCCAGGCACTGTTAAAGGTAATAGCAGTGAGCAGAACAGACATGACCCTCAAGGAGTTTAATTACTCTTAAACATGTTACCAAGTGAAACCGTATGATTTCCTCAGTTTATTAAGTGATAGGTACTCTAAAGATTTATTTAGTAGGACTGGCCTGGGAAGCCCTGTCTGAGAAGGTGACATTAGAGTTCAGACCTGAATGAAACTGAAAATGCAGCTTTGTTTCAGCGAAGAGTGTCTCAAGCAGAAGCAGCAGCCTGAGCAAAAGCCCTGAGTTGGAAACAAGCCAAGGGTGTTAAAGGGACAGAACTGTAGTGTGGGGGGTCAAGGGAGAGTGGAGGGAGAGGTCAGTTTTAGGATATTTTTTGGAGGTGAAGCTAAAAGGACTTGACCATGGAAAAGGGTGTACAGGGACACTGGGATGAATTTGGGTGAATGATGGAGCCAGTTACTGGTAGGGAAGGCTGGAGGCTGATGTAGAAATGTGATTTGGGAGAAAAAGAAATCAGTAGTTCTATTCTTGGCCATGAGTTTGTGAGGCCTATTGGACATCCAGATGGAGACCCAGAGTGGTCAGTTGGATAGTCAGGGTCTCTGGTAAGAAGTCTGAACTGAACATACAAATCTGAGAGCCATCACTGTACAGCTGGTAGTTAAAGGAGTGAGACAGGATGAGCTTATTTGGGGGAGAGTGTGGATCACAAGAGCAGGGTCCCTGAGACCAGAGCCCCAGGGAAGTTAAGAGAAAGAAGGAATATCAGTGAGAAAGGAGGGAAGCCGTGTGGGAGCCTTGAGATGTTTTGTGTGGAGGGGTTAGGAAGGGCCCAGTATCAATTTCTGTGGAGTTGACTCTGTTTTTGAGTCTTGGACCTATTAATAAGTAGTAAGTTAAGTTACTTATCTTGTGAAGTTACTTCTCCGTGTGAGATATATGCACTTGTAAATTTTTTTTATTTTTTATTTGATAAATTGAAGATAATAGTACTCACTTCATAGAGCTGTTTGGTAAAGTAAATTAGTTAATATACAGGGTGCTACAAACAGTCGCTGACACATAAGCACTCAATTACTATTAGTTTGTGGCAGTGGTGCTTATTATAAGAAATCAATTCAGGCTTAAGTTCTAGATTCCAGATTGGTATAGAAGTAAACAGTAGTAGTATTGGCTGTTCATCTGTAATTGAGTGCTTATGTGCCAGTGACTGTTTGAAGCACCCTGTATATTAACTAGATTTTGTTTAGCTAGTCTTCTGAGCAGCATATTAAAACTGAGAGGACCTTGTTACTAGATTATGAAATCTCCTTTCCTTCCCAGGCGGAACTTGTTAAACCAATAAAAGTCAAAATCCTAATTCCCATTCCTTTCTAGTATGCACCACTTTATTAATCTCAAATAAACGTACAACCTCAAGCATCCTGCAAGGCAAATAGATTCCTTTTTAATTAGTGGTTCTATATACAGAATTTTCTCATCATGAAACTTATAAACGAAGAAGGGAACAAATATTTACACTTGCAACTTCATGTCATCATTGCCCATTATTTGAAGAGCTCTGAAAATGTAAATGTATATCACATTTTTTTACGGTGGTGATAGAAAAATAAGCTTCGACTTCTTAGGAGCATGTCTGCTTTGTTATGTATGGAATGTGGAAGATACATCTAAGTGTTCTTTCTTTGTGGCCTGCATTACTTTTTTTCATACAAAGACGTTTTATTAAAAGCTAGTCTCCAAGTACTAAGGCAAAATTTTATTTTGAGTTATTTGCTTTGGTAGTTAGGTAGAATTATTTCTCAATTTAAGTAGACCTTTATTTAGGGCAAAATTTAGCCAACCACAAGGGTTTCTGGGAGCAGAATAATGTCGAACTAAGATTTTGTGTGTCACTGTGGACACTCTGACACTTTACAAAAGAAGATTTTTAATGATGCTTGAATATATGATGGTTTAAAGATCCCAGTTGAAAAAGCTTGTAAACTGCATTGAAATAATTTAGAAAAGGCAGAGGATTCTGCCAAGATCGGGGAGACGTATAGTTTATTAAAGTCTTTACTGTAGTTTTGGTGCTGCGGAAAGTGGTGCTGCCTAATTTCAGTTATTATAGACGATGGTTATACTAATGCCAGCTTCCAAAAATGATTTTAAGTCACTTAGGTTATTAAAATCTATTTAATATGCTAATCTTTTTTCA
The DNA here is from genome assembly GCA_028627145.1 of Eidolon dupreanum. Lineage (NCBI taxonomy): Eukaryota > Metazoa > Chordata > Mammalia > Chiroptera > Pteropodidae > Eidolon > Eidolon dupreanum. The sequence continues at coordinate 44,154,076 of CM053506.1, forward strand.
AAGCATCAAAAATAATTAAGATTAAAGAACAGATAAACTCTATGTCTAGAATGAATAATTTAGTTTTAACATTATGAAAGCCAAGGAAAAAAAGAGAAAGTTTTGTTTATAAGATTCTCGTTGTCAAGTGTGGAAGCATAGAAGTTTGAGGAAAGAGAATTATTTTCTTGCTTTTTCTGAATTTAAGGGTTATTTATTTTGGATTCTAATCCTGTATAATCAACAATGAGTAATGACACTGACAATCTTTTTTTCTCCCACTCTTTTCTCTCTTCTCCCCCAAAAGGGACATACCTGGTGTAAAAATAATGCATGTTGGTTTGTAGAAAAAGAAAATAAAAAACAAATCAGAAACTTTGACTGGTATGGGCAAAATTAGTTAGCTGAGAATGTACCTACCCTCAAAAATTTTCAAGGTGGAGGCATATGACTTCCCATCTAGGGACAGATGCTATGCATGCCCCAGCTTGGAGTAGGAGGGCCTGGAGAAAGAGCAGGGAATTCATGCCATTTGAGATGGGAGGGACAGAAGGAGAACAAAGAAACCCTATGGCCCATATAAAAACCCCGACATTCAACTTCTCGGGACCCTCAGTCCTCTATTGAGGTGTCTGCTTGGACTTTCTTCCAAGTTACTTTTCTCTGCCTACTTAATAAAATCGCTTCTCTTTGCTAAAACAAAAGCAAAAAGGAAACCAAAAAAATCAAATACTTGTATCAAAATGAAGTTTTTCTCAATAATATGAAACCTCTGTCCTAATATGTCCAAGAGATGTTTCTCATTTCTCAGTTCACCGAAAGGAATAGCATTAAATCACAACTCAGTGGAGACATTTTTGTAAGGAGTTGTGATGATATTGAGTTTAGCAAACATTTTTAGGGCAGCTCAGATTTGCTGGTGTTAGGAATTCAGAAATGAGTAATATATCACTCTTTCCCTTATGAAACTCAAGAATTAATGGGGTTCACTCATCAAACATTTCATACTCATTCATTTACTGAGTATCTATTATGGATATAGTACATAATTGTTAACCATGGAGACTCTAATGGGGTGCATCAGTAACCATACAACTAATGCTAACGTTGTATGCTGAGTAATAGGCCTTGAGAGCTCAAAAAAAGAGACATTTGTTTTCTTGGGGAAGACTTTGCAGAGGGAAGAATTTTAGATTGAGATAGTGTCATTGTATACCAGACTGCCCCAAAGTGGGGAAAGCATTCTAGAAAGAGTGAATAGTGAGCCCAGAGTATCGGAGGTGTGATCCAGATTGCACGTTTGGGCAGTGGGTAAGTAGCAGATAGATGGCCAGAGCGTATGACTCAGAGTAGAGGAAATATAATGGGAGATGAAGCTATCAAGATGGTAGAGTTATGTCCAGTAAAGAAATTTGGACTTATTTTGTAGGTAGGCTTTTGAGCAGAGAAGGAAAGATTTATATTTTAAATACACAACAGGTAAAAGTGTGAAATGTAGATTGTGGAGTAGAGAGACTGGATGCAGGGAGTGCTGCGCTAATTGAGGTAAGGAAGAACCATGGTCTTGGGCGTATAGCAGTGTCCATGAGGGCTAAGAGGTCCGATTGAAACATTGAGGCATTTCTAAACGAAGTTGTGTGGGATGAGAGAGAGGAGTCTGAGGGACAGTGGTGGCAGAGGAGAGGATAGACTTCTCGGATACTGACTTTCACAGATTAACCCAGGAAGTGGGCCTGTTCTTCATATTACTGGGTATTCTGAGCAATTTTACTTCTCATTTTATTCCCTGTAAGTGGTAGTTGTATAAAAAAGTTTATTTAAAGAAATTACAATCAAGTTTTATGTGCCATTATGAAGAGCCTCAACCTGTCTTCTCATTTAGGCAAAGTGGTGCATTTATCAAGGTACCCTAGTCCTTTCCCCACATCCCTGGGGCAGAGGCAGAGAGAGCCTTTGAGCTGGTGCTGGGTTTGAAGACAGGCTCCTCTACCTTTTAACTATGTGCCTTTGGGCTTTTTATTTCATCTGTAAGCCTCAGTTTTCTCATCTCTGAAGTGGAAAGATTACTAGCTATCGAAGCTTTAAAAGAAAAAGCATTTATTGATTCAAAACAGACTATCTCCAAGAAAGCTACATGACATTTTGAAGAGGTTATTCTGATGTTGTAAACTTGACATTTACACCTATTTCCAAGTCTGGAAAACAAACTATTAACCTTTCAGCTTTAAAAAAATTACCTAGTTATCTACTCAACAACATCCCTATTCTGTGTCTGACCCAAGCCTTACACCGTCCTTGAACTTTTTTTTTGTGAAACATATATAACCTGCTGTAAAAAATGAGAACAATTTACTCTTTTAAAGTTGTTTCCCATGACTACTTTTAACCCTGGAGTGCCTACTGGCTGTTTCTTAAGAAATTTCACAGATAATAGAAGTTAGGGATATGTTCAGCTCAAACAATGGAGAACTTCAGTGGTACAATTCTTTGTCTCTGGCAGCAGTCAAGTGCAGGCAGTCCAAGGCTGGTATAGCCAGCTGCCCACGATGCCACAACACCATCAGCACTCAGAGTCTCTACATCTTTTTCTTCACCATCCTTAGCACAGAGGCCTTCATCATTTTCTTCTCAATTTCTCACAAAATCGCTTCTTCATGTCTAGGCATCACTTCTTTGTTCCAGTAGGTAAAAGAGGGAAAGGGCCAAGAGTAACAGCAAAAGCTTTCTCTTGATGAGCCTTTGTCTTTTTATTCAGGAAATGAGGCAGCCGTGTACCCTCCAGGGGTTTCTGCTTATGTTTCATTGCCTTAAGGTGAGTCACATGGTCACTAGCTGCCAGTAGTGTGAGAGGTCAAGAATTTAGCTTTTCAGTCTCTGGTTAGAAGGTAAACGAAGGGGTGGTGGGAATAAGTTTGCATTTCCTCAATCTGCATAATATCTCCCCTTGTTAGGGCATCATTATTTTGATACAGTTAACAACTTGGAGGTCTTATCTAGAGTGACCAACTGTTCTGGTTTGCCTGAGACTGAGAGATTTCCCAGGACACAGGGCTGTCAGTGTTATAATCTGGACAGTCCTAGGAAAACTAGAATGGTTGTTACCCTAGACTTGCCATATTCTTATTGGTCTAAAAATACGGAAGTGGGTCATCTCTTGAGGATGGGGCCACTTTGGGCTTAGATTGAAAGGTGGCTCAATTTAATTTTAATAGTAATTTAATAATAGTGAATAGTAATTTATTTAATTATAAATTGTACGAAATAATTATTAAACTATTAATGACTTAGAATGAGAAATAAGTGACATCAGATCAGTGGCGCATACTGAAAGCAGAACTCTGTGGAGCTGCTCAGTGTGTGGGATTTTGACAGGGGATCTTAGGTCTACAGTGTTAATCAGCTCTCGGGGCTCTGTCCTCAGCAGCCTGGGGTTAATTCTGTAGTGCTCACGCTGCTTAGAAAACTAGTGGTACTGAGCCCAGTGTTCCTATCCCTCTGCCAATGAAGCTTCTCATCTAGACAGCGCCATTTTTGTTTTTTCCCTCTTTCTGAGCTTTTGTTGCTGACAAGTCTCCCCTTCTGATAGACAGTCTTTGGATATATCATTGTCTTCAGGAAAAAAATTTTTTTTAATTGAGATATAATTCATATATCATAAAATTCACCCATTTAAAGTGTACAGTTCATTTGTTTTTATTTCAGTATATTCACAAACCCGTACATTCTTTACCACTACCTAATTCTAGAATATTTTCATTACCCCAAAATGAAACGCTATACATATTAGCACTCACTGCCCATTCCCTGATGCCTTCAGCTGGTAGCAGCCACTTTCTATTTCTATGAATTTGTCTATTCTGGATATTTCATTTAAATGGAATCATACAGTACATGGCCTTTTTTTGTGTATGTCTGGCTTCCTTTACTTAGGATAATGTTTTCAAGTTCATTCAAGTATCAGTACTTCATTTTTTTAAATTGCCAAGTAATGTACCAGTTTATGGATATACCATATTTTGTTTATCCATTTATTTGAGTTGGTGGACATTTAGGTTGTTTGTTCTTTCTGGCCATTTTGAATAATGCTGCTGTGAACATTTGTGTAAGTTTTTGGGTAGATACAGGTTTTTCACATCTCTTGCAATATACCTATATTCTCCTAGAACATACCTAGGAGTAGAATTGCTGGGTCTTCAGGTAAATCTTACTCAAATTTTTAAAAGAGACTGTGTATCTCTGATTTCACTTGTTTTATAGTTTGACTCACTGAACAGTGTTAGTTTCCCAAATTTTGGGGTATGTATGCATCAGAGCTGCTCTCAATTGACTTGTTCAGTTTTAGCCATTGGGTTATCCTGAGGCTTAACTAAGATAAACCAGAATAAAATGAGGTGCTGGCTGGCCCGTAGCTGTGTATCACTTAATAGAGGCCTTTCCACTGCCCTTAAGCTTCCTGCTTTTTCCTTCTGACCAGCTTCAGACACCCCATATGTTCTTTCTCTGTCTTTTTTCCTTCTATCCAAACATGAGAATCTGACATTATTCACTGATACTTTTGATTAATTGACTATGCTAAAAAAATTGTACGTTAGGCAGAATTTACACGTTAAACCCTATGTTGCCAGCGTATTCTAGGTAGCACACAGGTAGAGGTAGAGTTTTAGACACCAGAGGCCCTCCTGTCACACCAGGCTTCCTACTGTGAGGTTGACTTGGAAAGCAGTCTTAATATAGACCCTTGGTGGGTGACACGGGATGGGAGAGTAGGGTCAGAAAGAACCTTCACTCCCCTCTCTGCCGCCTTTGCCTGAGGTTCAGATCTGTACTGGATGTGTCTGCCGGAGCTGCAGGAGTCAGGATCCTCCTCTTCACTTCACTTAGAGCCTGGAGCTCTGCCCCGTCTCTGAACCAAAATTCTGATTTCTCATCTTACTGTTAAGTTACTCTGGCTCATTGCCTGTTTTCTTTAACCTCATCCTAGATGCATATTTTATATTTCCTTGCATGTTTCACTTTTAGTTAATATTTAATGATAATTTCATTCTGCACCCATCCTCTTATCTGATATCCCTATGCCTCTCAATTCTAGTCTCTGATAATTAAGTTTTGTAAAAATAGAAGTGTGATATTCAGATATATTCTCTTGCTAGTAAAGGTATTACTGAATGAGACTAATGCTGTGCATCTATAACAAGTTGTTCCACTTTGTGAATACTAATGTAATTTAGAAAGAAACCTTTGTTAAAGACTTTTTCTACATGGGCCACATGTTTTCAGACCTATTTCATAGTAATTTGCAGGTTTTTAGGTATGTCAATAGAGATGCTGTAACCAGCATGCCTGGATTCTGTTAGATAAACAATTTGTAAGGTTGCTTACTTTTAAAAATTGTCTTTGTTTAAAAAGTTAATTTCTTTCCTAATGTTCCAGTAAAGAAGTTTTTTAGTAAATCTGATAAATTCTAGGTAAAACATTTTGTTTTTAATGTTTTAAGCCTTTTTTCTGTTAATGCTGTTTTGGTCCACATACTTTCTTCTGAATTTTAAGAAATCTGTACCAGAATCTCTGTAATATGCTTATAATAAACTTTTGATGATCATAAGGGTTTTCTTTATTAAAAACAGCTAAATGAAAATTTCAGTGAATGATAGTGTGCATATGGTAATGTGTTCCTCATCATTTGTATGCTACTGGGAGAGTGACTCATGCACTGTTTTCTCTTGAGGTCCTGCGAGTTTATAAAAAAGATTATAAACAGTTGGCAATGGAATTGAAATAATGGATATGTAAAATGGAAGTGAAAGTTTTCTCATTTGTTCCTCTCTTGCTTTAATGAAATTTTTACCACTTAAAATTTTCCAGTAAAGTCAAGGTTGGTATGTGAGCCCACTATGGGTCTACCCACCATGGTCTAAAATTTCTTGTCACAGAACATGTATGCTCTTAAAGGAGAAAATACAGTTTGATTTCATGATGATAAATAGCTCTTCAGGACACTGGAGTCAGGTATAAAAGGATGTTCGCCATTTTAGGACTGCGAGATAGTGTGGAGGGGGAAAGGGTGACATCACTGAGCTCCTGATTGTTGGCTGCCCTACCTAATATCTCCAGCTGCCCTCCTGGCAGTATTTAGGGATGTATTTCCTTTGACCTTTCTATTAGTAGGAAGTCTTAGGCCTTAGGATCCATCAGACAGTTGAGCCGAAACAAAGTCGAGTTGTTTCTGACCCAGTGTTTGTGACCTGTTTGATTGGAGACGACTTAAGGTAGAGCACATCTCAGTAAGAAACTAGGAATGACTATGGGTAATTAAAGCTCCATTTATAAGACAGTGTGGTGGACAGCCTGATGAGAAAAGAACATCACAAACATTTAATAAAAATGAGTGAAATTCAGACTCTAATATACTACTTAATTTATATCTCGACACTCTTGGGTAAGTTATTATCTTTGTCTTTTACCTCCAGGCTTCCCCTTCTCTGTCATTATCCACCTAGGTTTTTTAGTTATTTCTCATTGTGTGTTTTTTATCCCTCTCATTGATTCACTGTCGGGGGGAAACTTTTCTATTGCAATGCTATAACTTTACTATCTGGGACTTTTACCTTGAAGTCTCAATGTTCTTAGAAATGTATAATAGAAATGGAAGATCCCTTTTCTTTTAACTCATGTGTATTTTATCTGTTAAGGAATGGTGGCATTTAATGGGGAGGGAGAAGGGGTATGCCCCACATAGAGGCTTCCTTTGTTCTAATTTACATACTTAACATATTTATTGCAGCCATTCTCCTGGCTTCAAATTCTGAACTCTTAGAGGGTATAGATATTTTGGTTTTGTATGCATACATTTTGAAATCTCTGGGTTGAAAATTTTCTAGTTGTTTACATACTATACTCAAGAGTTATATAAAAATTAGTTTCCTGCATGACAATTAACCAGAAATTTTATTTGTCCAGAGAGAGATTTCATGCAGCTCCAAGTATGCATTGCCTTCTGCATAGCATATTAATTTTGGTGATCAGAGATAGATGAGATATGCCACATTAAAATTTTTTCATTATGGTGAGATAAATATATTATTATAAAAGCTCTACTCATCTGTGAGAGTGTTTCCTTTTGTTGTTTTAATTAAAAGAGCAGTGTATTTTTAAATTTAATTATGGCACTTTGATAATCTGATGCTTACTGGCAACAAGCTAAGAATTTTGGGAGTTTTCAAGATTTATAATGCATTTTGAGCAAGGCTGACCAAAAGAATGATGGAAATGTGCCACATCCACACTGTCCAATATGTAGCCATGTGTGGCTGTTGAATACTTCAGTGTGGCTAGTGAGACTGAGGAAATAAATTTTAAATTTTCTTTAAAATTTAAATAGCCACATGTTGTTAGTGGTTAGTATTGGATAGCACAGATCTCAAGCATGTAGAAAATTTCCATTTAGTGTAATGGCATCCTGGGCTCTCAAGCTTCCTTGTTTTGGTTGGGAAGTTGAGGCTGGTTGAATTTGAAGTATATAGTGGATAATATTGCTATTAGCTATAGGGAGAGACAGACTTCTTTAACAAATGTGTAAGTTTATCATAATTAAATATATTAGAAATGAACTTCTTTGAGAAGGCAGGTATTCATTCCAAAAATAATTCCAATATAATTGATTGAACAAATATTTAGAAAAGATTTCCTATTTTTAAAGAACTGTACTAGATGTGGAGGCCAACGGCGAATGGAACTTAGGTCATCTTGCCAAGGAACTTTCTATCTGAGTCTTCCTTGGGAGGCTTTGATAGGCCAAGGGGTGAGCTCTGCCCGAGGCAGTACCTCTCAAGCACAGAATGCACAGAATGCCAAGTCCGGCATTGTCTTCAGGCTGTTAACATCAGGATTTGGCTTCAGTGCTTTGTGGGAAGGTTGAGGCTATTATAGCACAAGGAGGAACTGTTTACATCCAGGAACATAAAGTTGCCTGCCAACTCTGACATGCAAGATAATTTTGGGTAAGAGAAAGTTGAGTTGGAATTGGGATTTCCCCGGGTATTCACTGCGAGTTCTGCCGAGTGCCAGATGTGTTTGAGCAGACCCCTCAGGTCTTCACCACTTCTGGGAGATGGACTTTCCTAAGACCCTGGAAAGCTGAAAGCAGAGATCTTGAACATGGACCCTTCCCCACACACATTCCCCCACACTTAGGTGGGGAGGAATTCTTGATAATGCTGCATTTGGTTCGACAACTAGGGATGTCTAACATATATAAATATTCTCTTAAACAGAGATTGTTAGGTAAGCCAGGCTTTTACAGTCACCGCAAGAATTCAGCCTTATTTTTACCTCCAAACTGGCGAGACCCCACCTGAGTTCAGTTGGCTGTGCTCTTAGTTAGAAAGCCAGGGGCAAAGGAAAAGTCACAGAAAAAGAGGCTGCATTTGCCCTTATTCCTTACAACCATCTTACTTGCCCACTAAGTTCTGTGTTTGCTAAGTAGATCATGAGCTAACAGCAGTGGAGAGTGTGTTCTTACCAGTCTATGACCATCTACAGCTCCATGTTGATGGAGCCACTAACCAGAGCTTACTTAGCACTGTGTGAAGTCAGGGAACTTGGAACCTAACTGTTCTGGGCCCTCTTTCTGGCAGTTGGGTGAGTCATGAGAGCCTGAAGGGCGAAGCTTAGACAGGTGGGGAGCAGTAGGTTATAGAGTAAGTGAGGGAGATCATATAAGCACTGGAGAGCTGGACACAGAGGAAGTAATGATCTGATCTCATGGTGCAAATGGGGAGGGAGAAGAGCCAGCCTTTTCCCCTTGGCTCCCTGGGGATAGGGGATTGTGTCCCATGGACTGTGTCTTGGCAGCTGGGTCTGTCACGATCTATTCACCAGAGTTATCCAGTGCTCTGGGGTTTGCTTTTACCAGGTCAAGGATGCAGTTACACAGACAGTCTGTTACATCAGAAACTGAGGGATGTGGGGGGATGGGTTGGCAGTTTTCACACAAGGCGTCCAGACTCTTCCCGGGGCTCAGCCATAGAGAGTGGGATGCTTGCCTCTCTGTGTGCCTGGTCCTTGGTCTCTGGTCTTCGGCCACGATGTCGGGCTGACCAGGTCAGCACACATAGCCTAATGGGTTAGGCTTCTGTCTCAGAGATTAAGGAAGGGGACTAGCTAGTCCTTCCTGAAATAGTGCCTACAGGCTGGCAGAGCACTGACTGGCACCTGCTCTTTTCAGAGGTGGGCTGTGTGGAAATTCTCCAGTGTGTGGCTTGTGGGAGTACATCTCATGTTCCTCTCAGCAGTGCCAGGCCAGAACCCAGTAGAGTTTGCAAAGAATGGGTCAACTATTAGAAGAAAATATTGCCTGCATGTGAGTAATCTTGGGTACAGATGGGAAATGATGAGTAAATTTGACTTTTAAAGATCTGAAAAGTCTGGGTCATCAAAGACAAAACCACAAATATAATTAAAAGACAAATAGGTGACTAGGAGAAGACAGGCCATGTGTAGTGGACAAAGGATAAATATAGAAAACATAAGGAACCTTCTGCAGAACCATCAGATAGGATTTTCTCCCATAAGATTGGCAGAAATTAAAAAGATTAATAATATTCTGTTTTGGCAACAGTGAGGAAAACTGGGTATACATTACATATAGTGAGTGTATAAATTGTTCACACCTTTTTGGAGTGTAGTTTGGCAGTATCTGTGAAAATAAAGTCACATACCTTTGATTAAGTAATTTTGTGCTGAGCAAAATACACATAGGCACACGCTTATTCCATCACTGTTAGTAATGGTGAAATATTGAAATATTGCACAATGTACAGACAGTATATAGAATATTGTGCATATTCCTAAAAAGAGTGTGGTAGATTTATATGCAGCTGATGTGGGAAACTCTCCCAGATCCCTTTTTAGAGAGAAAAAGAAATTACAAAATTATCACATTTATGTGAAAAAGCTACTCAGAAGTAAATATGTTTCTATATGTATTACATTTTATAGATTATGTATTGTACATAAGAAATCTATGTAAAATAAATTCATTTGTCTTCTAGATATATTGTATTTCATGGATTCTAAAACGTTTTTCACATTTTAACATTTCTGAAGTCAGTGTATTTAATAATTGGTGTCATAGTGAAGCATAATGCATATTTTAAGTGATAAGATATTAGCTTTAATGAAAGATGATATATAAATGCATTTCGTCCTTTATAAGGACTTAAAGGACTTTAAGAAAGGATGGAATCGAGGAGGTGTCAGTAGAGACTTCATATGTATTGCACCTGTATTTTGAAATTTTATCAATAAAATTTTATTCACTGTGTAAAGAAAAATTGTAATATAATTTGGAGATAGCATTGTCTGGACATCTGTGTCTTCTGAGCCATTTCTCCACCTCTACCATTATACTTGATATGCAGCTTCACCTGAGAACTTTTTAAGGCCTTGATGGTGGAGAGACTGTTCAGCGCCTTGAAGAAGTTAAGTAGCTGTGAAAGTTCAGTGAGAGAGAATTGCATGGTGAGATCCAAGAGGGAGCAGGACTCTAGAGCCCAAGGCCAGTTGCTCCACTATAACCTTTTACTGTTTGTGTGAAGAGCTTGAAGGTCTCAGTCTACAAGATGGTACCAGATCAGCCAGGAGTAATTAATTTAGGGTTATTCATCCACCACCTGAGAGTTCCCTGGGGCAAGCCTGGTCTGTGGTATCCTCCCCACTGTTTGGTTAAGGAAATTGTAGGGGAGGCAGAAAATAGGTCCAACCAAGTAGCATTACCCAATGCTATTAAGAAGAAAATGCATTGTCTGGGTAGAGATCTAAGCCCTAGTGGGAAAGAGCCAAAAGAGTAAATGGGCTTTTAAATCTGATGGGGTTAACAAGGCAGGTTAGAGGCTTGTCCTGCTCTGCTCTGGAGGCCTGAGCAGGGGATCCTTGTATGAAAACTGGGCATAGAGTGGGTGTGTCTCCATGAGTAAGAGTGCAAGATAAACACGGAGAGTTTATAGTGGCACTGTAAATAAAGATGACTATTAAAAAGGTACAGAGTGTAGCTTATTGTAAGAGGACAGCCAGGTCTGTTGCAGCCAGAGGAAGGAGAGAGCACTCCCTGGGAAATCCAGGAAGACTTCTTGGCCAAGATGTCATTTGGGGTAGTAGAATTTGGACCTGTGATTTTGAGGAGGCGAAAGGAAGGAAGAAGAAGGGCTCACCACTGTGAACAAAGGCGCAAAGGAGAATATGAGGGACTGTGAATAGTATAGACATATATACAGGTATGTAGAACAGGTATGGAAAAGGGAAGCAAAGCAGTAGGAAGTATGATTTAAAAAGGTGGGTTATGGCCAGACCATGCAAAGCTGAGAATGTCAGGCTTAGGAGTTTGATCTTGATTCATTAGGCTTTTGTTTTATGTTTAATAGTTTGGTTATCAAGTATTTTTGTACCATCATTAGTTTGATTTTTTTTTTTTAATTTGATCACTTCATTTATTTTCTTAGGGTTTTATGATATATATTCAAATCTTGTGTATAGAGTACAGGTTTTTTTTGGGTGTGGGCATATAAATGTTAGAATTTCAAAATTACATTTGTGCTATATACTTTGTTTTTACTCTCTGCCTGCCAGCATTTGCAAATAACCACTTCTCTTTCAAAGGAGATCATAGTATTTATCCCCATTTGATGAAAGTAAAGAACAGCCCTGTATGAAGATATAAAATTGAACACAAAAGATTTACTGAGTAAGATTAGTGAGAGTTGAAAATGGGCGAACATCGTTTAGGGAGAGCTGTGATCCTTGTTAGGTTTGCTATAGTAGATTTGGAACAGCTTCTCCTGTGCTGGCAATTCCTTACAGCCTTTCTTTTAAACCTGGCCATCTTTATCTTTCCTTTGCCAGCTCAACCTTGATGTTAGCTGGTGCTGCTGCTTGAGTGCTGCTTTTGGCAGGAAGCCTCCAGTCAACTTTCTGGATTCTGGTTTTGACTCCGAGGTGCCTTCCTGAACTGAGCCGACCTTAGGAATTTGAAATGTGTAGGGTCAGTTTGGGATAGGGAAATGTTGTAGCAATTCTTGTCTTTTCTGTCATGGTGTAACTTATCAGGTCTTCTTGTTTTTCCCTAAATGGTAGAAGGTGTTGCACTGAAATGGTCATTAATATTTGTCTGTGATGCTTTAAAAAATAATTTCACTAATATGTCACATATTATTTATTTTAGTAAGTGAATTTTTAAACAAGCAACAATTTATAAATTTAAATGTGACAACATGATTTGACATAAAAAATTAAATAATCTCCTGGTGTCTTTGTCATCATCATTGCATTAATGATTTCAGTGCTTCTGGGAGCTTTCATTTTTTTTGTTGACTGACTAATGATGGCAGATTGTGGTAGTGATATGCTTTTATAAATTATTTTTCAGTCAGGTTAATATTGGCACTTAATGTGGACTGGCAGAAATAACATTGTTGATCATTGCCAGTGCTGTTTTGACTTATATTCTGAGTTATTTAAGGCAGATGGTAGGGACTGTCTAATGGATATTTGCTGTCTACTGTAGGTTGCCCATTGGTGGACTGTGGAGGACTCTGTCTTCTGTTTGGGAGCTGGTGCGGGTCAAATGGGCATCTCCCGCTCTTGCCTCCTAGGAGTTACGGGAGTGGATACACTACTTAGCTCAGCCTGCTAACTACTTTCACCCTGAATCTGAATCTGGAGAGAACGCTGAACACAGGGACAATTAGTAGTGGCAGTAGAGTTACCAGAATTACCAACATTACCTTCCTGGATTGTCCCGTATGCATGTACCAATGTTAATATTGGTGGGATTAGCGTTTACTTTTGTACATTTTATCCTGATACCTCTGACCATCTTTTGTGCATGTAATCAGAACTTTAAGCATTGGGTGACAGACATTTCAAGCTTTTGGATGGTGACGCTGCCTGCCAACCAATAGTTTGGGTTCAGCAACGTTGACATCTCTTTCTGTGCAGCAGTTGTAGCTATGCAGTTATTTAAATATTTAATGGAGTTGAATTTCAAGTTGTCCTCTGAGGAATTTTAGACTTGATGGAGGTACCTCGGATACCTGATAACAGAGTACCTCAGTTGGATATAGCCCTTATTATTTTTCTACCCTATTTTTATACAAATATATACAACAAGTTACATGGCAGTTTTCCTGTTGTCTAAAATTTTGACCAAGGTCCCAAAGCTGTAGCCAATAGGTGGAAGCATCCATTGCAGGGCTTGTCAAGAGGTGGCCAAATTGGTCTAGCAACGATTACACCTTCCATCCTATAACAATTCTGTGTCAGTAAAACTAGAAATGGGTTCCACACAAGAAACTCCTAGGAGTAGAGAGCGCTCTTCCCTTAGGGAATTGAGAGTTTCTTCTCTCTCTCCTCTCTCCAATCATTTGAGAAAGGATCCAAGAGAATAACACAGAGGTTGGGGTTGATTGCAAGAAAGGAGAATAACACCTTTTTGAACAGTAGTCACCAGCCAGATGCTGCTATGAGATTAGAGTGGAATCTTGAGAAAGAGTTTTTGGAGTGTGATGTATCTATCTCTCCTGGAGTTTGGAGACATCTGTGAACACAGAGACTGGTGTCTTTCTTTCACTCTAAAGAAGCTAGTGTGGCTGGAGCTGGTGGGGGGTGGGATGCATATTGTGTGGAGAGGGAGTAGCAAATGCTTGTCATTTCCTGCTGGCCAGCAAGTCTGCCTGGAGGGCAGCAACTGTGAGTCATCTTGAGAGACCTTCCCTACCTACAAAGACTGACGGCCAGGTGTAGGACTCCAGCAGAAGGAGGCTGTGGGTGAACCATAGGGACAGGAGCTGAGAGGAGGGTGTGAGAGATGAGCCAAAGGGCCCCCTATTGTCAATAATGCTGCAGTCAACAAGTGTGTACAAATATCTCTTTGAGATCCTTTTAAAATTCTTTTAGATATATTCTCAAAAGTGGCATTGTTGGATCATATAGTAATAATATTTTTAATTTTTGAGGAACCTCCATACTGTTTTCCTAGAGGCTGCACCCTTTTAAATTCCCACCAACAGTTTACAAGAGTTCTGATTTCTCCACTGGTCACCCTGATGGGTGATTTTTCATTGTGTTTTTGATTTGCATTTCTCTTAAGGTTAGTGGTGTTGAGCATCTTTTTATATGCTTGTTGGCCATTTATATGTCTTCTTTGAAGAACTGTCTATTCAAGTCATTTACCCATTTTTTAATTGGATTTTTTGTGGTTGTTGAGTAGTAGTTCTTTATATATTCTGGTTATTAACCCATTATCAGATATATGATTTAAAAATACGTTCTTTCACTTGTAGGTTGCCTGTTCCCTCTGTCATTTCATAAATAATTTTTGCATTTAAAACATGAATTATAATTATTAAATACTTTAGAATACTGAAAAGTTTAGGAAATAATGACAGATTTGCTAAGGTTTACACTTTCTTCCCAATAGGCTCTATTGTGTAAGGCATAATGCTTGAATTAGTTCCATAGGCTGACTGAAATGTTCTTCTTCCATGATCTTATTCTCATCAACCTTTCCAGCCTTATGTACCCCATTATTCCTCCCCCACCTCTGCTCCTCTTCTGTACATTGATTCCTTAAAACTATTTTGTTTCATCCTTTTATACCCTTTCACACACTGTTGTGTCCCCCCCGCCGCCATGGAATATAGAATGTTTTACTTTCCCTCTTGCTTTACCTAGTTTTTCAGGTTCATTCTCCTTTTTCTTTAAGACAGCTCAGTTGTGAATATTTTCCAGTTAACCAGTCAGCCAGCAGCTTTCTTCTCCCATAGCTTCTTACCTCCGGGCCAAGTTAGAGCACTTGTCTGGAGGTATTGTGAGGATATTTATAATCTCCCTCCTCTTCACCCCAGCAGTGTAAGCTTCTGGAGCACCCAGCTTGGTTTTATCTTTTTATCCCTTCATTCCTGTAGACCTACCACAATATCTGTCTCAATAATTTGTCTACTTTAAATGATTATGGGTAGATAGAAAGACCAAATGCCTTTTTAGAAATAACAAAACTTTTTACCAATCATGCTTCTAAATATCCTTTCTCTTCTAATTTTATCTGGTAAGATTTTGGCAGCTAATTGTAGATTTTATGAACTTACATTGAGTTGCCTTTGTCTGCTGTTATAAAAGCAATAATTAGAGGAAATGATCCTTTTGAGAGGTTGCTTAATGAATTCTGCTTCTTTTAAATGTGCTGCTTTAAATCTTATTTCAAGTAAACTGTACTAATGCCCACATTATTTCACCGTACATCAGTATTGAACCAAAGTATTATGATGATTAATTTCCTTCTGTTAAGTTTCTTATAATCTTTTCTTTGGTGGTGGTGGTGGGGCTCAGCAATCAAAAAAGAATTTATTGACTTTACATTTAGTATGGTTTATTCTACTTAATTATATCGTTTGAGTGAGAATTTGTGCAGTATAAGATTATGCAGTATTGGAATTCTATTTTCTGTTAAACAAATTGCTTTGTGTTTTATTAACTACTGGTGTTTAAATTTAATGGTTTAAGATTTCAAAAGCCTTTTTTTCATAAGTACTCAAACGCTTTTATTATAATACTGCAGCCTAACCTTCTGGTTCCACTGCATCCTTCTCTGCCCTTGAAACAAGCCCAGGCATAGACACACACTCTGTCACATACCCCAGTGAGCCTTTTCTTCCTCCTCCCCTCCTCCTCATCCCAGTATGATATATAACATTTTTCCCAGAAATAATCTGATGTGTACCTAGAGTAGTGCACCTACACTGGTGGCCCAAGCCTAGTAGCCATTGTGTTGTAGCTCCCCTTCGCACCATGGTGGCCCACAGGCATACGTCTTATCCCTTAGTTCCACTAGATTGTTTAGTTACTGTTACTTACATTCAGCCTTGTGGGCAAGGGAAGTCATTTTTGTTAACACCTAACAAGGAATGTTGCTTGTATCCTACAGAATCTGAAAGATGGAGTTAGCATCTAATTTGTGTCTTAGTAGTGATCTTCATCCAAGATGGACTTGATTTTGAAGTGATTTCATCTTGCATCATGTTTTAAATCATAAGTCAGGAAGTTTCAGCTTTTCTATTAAAAAACTATTAGAAATTTAAATGTATTCACCATGGTTTACATTCAGTAACTGAATACTATGAACCTATAAGCAGGGATCTATGTTGTTGTTTGACACCAAAAATTGAAAATTTGGGGCTATTTTGTTTCTTAGAACTTGAAAACGCCAGAGGAAATGCACTATGATTTAGTTGCAGATATTTTTGCCATGTTAAATTAGTATTTTAACCATACCAAGAATAGCAGACAGATACTTTGAAATTATTTTGCTCAACAAAACACAATGGCTCCTTCTGTATATTTGCTGGACGTTTTTTTGGTCAATATAAATCTGTATGTTTGTTTAGTAAAAAAGAGCAACAATGAAGTGCTTATTGTATGACTTTTATCTTCTCAATAAATGCGAAATGCATTTTTAACCAAAAGCAAAGCCACCTACAGTTTGGATCCTCATGAGTCAAGTTGTGTAGCTTGCTTGTTTTGTGGTCACTGGAGACAGAGTTGTGATGGGAAAACTGTGGACTGTGAACTGACCTGCTTCTTGTACCCAATTTGTGACTTTGTGCAAGTTAGGATTAACCCCTTTTGAGGTTTGTTTTCTCATTTATAACATTGGAAGAAGATTAAGATCATATTTACACATAGCACATGATATTAACTATTTTCTTTTCTCAAGGCAGCAACTTACATATGTATTGCTTTCAGATGATGCTATTGTTTTTTCTAACTTCAGCTCAGTCTTCACTACCCACTTATATGGTAGGTAAGATAGGCATTACTCTCATTTTGCATCAAAGAAAACAGGTTTTAAGAAGCAGCAAAGAAAAAGAAAAGTTTTGTACCTTCTTGGTTTTATCCTCACATGTCTAGTCAGCGACAGAGCAAGAACTCCAACTTGGGTCTCCTGGCTCCATGTCCCATGACAGAGAAGAGAAGCATAAAACAGTTCTCTTTTTATAGTCACCTTCATTTTTCAATATAATTATATCTTTGTGAAAAAATAATTAACCCTTGATTTTTCATCTTTCAAATCATTGCTTTATTTATAGTCAATTATACAAAGAAAGAAAATATTTTTTTATATATATGGAAGCAATTGCTATTTCTATGAAAAAACTAGATAATATATCACCATTCTAAATAGATTTTAGTAACTCTATAATCCCATAAATAGTTCTTGAATAATTTTTCCTTTGCCTAAAGTGTATACGTTTGATTGTGAAGATTTTACTCATTATAACCACTCTTATTTCCATGTGAAATTGACCAGTACTCCTGAGTTAAGTGAGTGATCATCTCTTTTCTTGAAAATAAACGTGAATATATGGAGTATGGTAGTTTCACAGTGAAACAGACCCCACAAGTAACACATCTACACCAGCATCGTATTTGTGATCAAATACCACACAGCTAAAATTTATCATCCTTATTCTAGTGTATATTGAACTAATTTAAAATATCTTAGACTTCAACAATCTTTATATTCTTTTTAACATATAGATAGCAACAAAAAATTTAAAACTTTACATCATTTACACATATGAAACAGTAAGAAAGCAGAAGATAAAATCTCTAGGTAATGTTGTAGAAGTTGATGTTCTGTAGAACTTCAGAAACAGGAGATAAATAGGGTCCTTAGAGGAAGTGTGAGTTTAGCTACACCTTTATCTTATTGCTAATATCTAACCACAGGTAAGTCTGACATTAAGAATGTTAATATTATCTAGAGATATATAATGTTCAAAAGAGGTGGATTAGGCTCACTTGGCTTCATCTGATCAGAGGTTATGGTCAGGCCTGTGTCTCTGCATCTTGAGCTCTGCCTCCATATATGAGCTTGTTTCGCCTGTTGGCTCTCTCTTTGGGGATGGGAGAATGGCTGCTTATACATCTGGCAGGTGAGCAATTCCAGCCCCCAAAGAATTTTCTCTCCCAACACGCATATAGAAACAGCCCGCCTGAGGCATGTGTCCACCCCTTAGATCAGACACTGTCACCAGAGATCTAGGGTGTATGGTTTAGAGAATGAGCCCATACATGTGGCTAGGGGGCAAGGGCCCTGTTAAGAGTTCTCCAGGCCCAGGAGTAGAAGTGAGGTTCTCCAGAAGAAAGGGAGTGATGTACCAGAGAAATGTGCCAGTAGCCACAACTAATAGCTATCACAGTTTGTGGCATAGTTACTAGAAAACAGTTTTTAAATTGTTCACTGGGTTCAGGTTATGCAGGCATTAAACACAGAGAAATACTCTAATTCTAGACTGTTTGTCCAGGTGTCATTTCCTGTTACAGGACTTTTTTAAAGTACCAAATCTTCAACTACTCTTTTACCTAATACACCATGAAAATATATACTCTGAGTGTCCCAAGTGTTTGTGCTTTGAAATATTTATACGCGCCTTTTATATTTGTGCTTTTGTAAGTAAAAAATGCAATCACTATAGTCATCTATTTGGATGTGACAGCCCTCCATTTTATAAGATAATTACTGTTGAATCAAAATTTTTGCTCAACGTGTGCTATCCAGTTACTTATCAAAGCCAACCGAATGAATGATTAAAAGGTTCAGATCAAAAGCAACTGGCTCAACTTCATGGAGGTTTTCATCCTTTAATTTAAAAGGTGTCTATGTCTAACTGATTATCTCTCACATTTTATAAAGAAATATTGACGTCCTGTAAAGTATGCAGTGACCTCACTTCTGGCTGTGTGGACAGGTTTCACTGTGGGCATGTGAAGCATTGATATTCCTGTAACCTTTGAGGCAAGATATGTGTATAGTGTATTAATGAGCTGGTTGAAGTGATGTACAGTAATTTCATCCTTGGGTAAAAACAGATGTGAAAGATTCTGTTTTAATATTTAATCAGCCTCCAAGCCTCTGTTGGCTTGTTTAAGTTGACCTGACAGCATTATACCTGGAAACACTTTGAATTAAACTCTGAGTGCTTGACCTTGTTCAAACAGTTGTAATTTAATAAGGCTGCTGTCTTGGTGGAGATAGCGTGACTAATAGGCAAATCCTTTCTTGCTGGGGTTGTTCGGTGTGAGTGCTGGGGGTGGGGAGATTCCCAGATTCCCAGATTTTCACCAGCTTTGGGGAGGAACTGGATTGAAAGAAATTTCAAAAAAATCTAAATTAATAGTCTTTTAGAAGAACATTAGAAACTTGTCTTTTGTTTTAATTTTTAGGCTTGTGAAAGTAATGTTTTTAATGCCATTTTAGTTGGGGCTCCTTTTGGTTGAAAGGAATGAAAAATAATTTATTAAAAAACAGGGCTGGAAAATTCTTAGTTATCAGAAGAGCCCTTAGGAGAACTGGATGCTGCTAGCTCTGGCTCTCTGTCAGTCTGTCTGTCCATTCCTTTGTCTGCTTGTCTGCCTACCCACCCACCCATCCACTCTCCTATTGTCCCCTTTGGTCTCTCTGTCTTTGCTCCTCTGCTCACTGCTTGCTCCGTGTTCTGCTCTCATGTGTGGCTTCCTCACTCTCTGTTCCATATCTTCTTTTCTCCCCCATAGCTTCTGTATAGTCATCATTTCTATTCTCTCATGCCATCAGTTTGTTTTGGCCCTTACTAGCTTCACCTCTCTTATTGCTGCAGTTAACAAGTTTGTTTCCTTGTTCAGATTCCAGATAGCAGGGGCTCTACTAATCTTTTTTTGCATCATGTCAACACTGCCTGTGTTTTCTAGAGCAAAGGGGCTGTGCACAGGTCAGGATTTGGCTTGAAGGAATGGTTGGTTGGACCCAATACCATGTCTTGCCCAATTTAAGCTCATATATATGTATATGTATATATATTTCTGGTTATAAAAGTGCTACATGCTTATTGGAAAAATGAGAAAATTTGAAAATTAATAAAGAGGCAATTAAAATAATCCTGTGATCCTGCTATTCAAATAGCTAACTGCTTGGATATATTTCATCTAATATATTTTCTTGTTTACATATAAATATATACACATTAAACACCCTTAAAATTTAGAATTATTTCAGTAAATTTTAAAGGTCTTCATATCTACTTTTCACCAGTGACATTTATAGGAATACTCAGGCTATGAGACTTGTATTAAAAGCTAGGCAGTTTGCTGTGGATATTTTATTCATTCTTAGTCTTCTGACTAATATTAACTGTGGCATCATTACTCATTTTATATCACCTTCTCTTTGACTTGCATTATTTATAATCCCTTTGAGAGAAGTTAACTTGTATATATTGCCATCTTTTATAGTGCTTAACATAGTGCCTCATACTAAGTAGACGTCCAGTAAATATTTGGTCTGTTCTTTTTAATTTTCGTGAAACTTAATTTTTGTGTGCTCAAAATACAATAAGGTTCCAGCTCAGAAGAAATAAAAAGGAACAGTATGTATCTCTAAAGATATGGAAAAGAAATAGGGAGATATCCTAATTGCTTAAAACTAATGGGAACTTTGACAGTCCATGTTGTATATGATGTATCTCGTGTAGGAAGCTGGCTGGTTCTTCTCTTTCAAGAGCCCGCCCAGGGTAGCATTCATTACCTTGTTAGATTTGCCATGGTCCAGTGTGGTAGGCAGAATTCTAAGAATTGACCCCAGTGATCCTTGCCCTTTGTATAATACTTCCCCTTTGGGTATGAGCAGAACCTGTGAGTGTGTTGAGACATCACTCATTCCCATGATGATACTGCCTATGTGGCAAAAGGGAGACTATCCAGGTGAGCTAATCTAATCACACAAGTCCATTAAAAATTTTTTTATTCATGGCTAAAGAGAAGAACAAGATTCAAAACATGAATAGTATTCAATTCAGTGCATTATTGCTAGCTTTGAAGATGGAGAGAACCATATGCTAAGAAATGTAGGTAGGCTCTAGAAGCTGAGTGTGGTCCCCAGGTGACAACCAGCCAAGAAATGGGGACCTCAGTTCTACACCCACTAGGAACTGAATTCTGCCGACAATCTAAATAAGCTTGGAAGTAGATTCTTCCCAAGAACCTCCAGGTCTTACGGGCCCAGCCTGGCCAACACTTTCATTTTGGCTCTGTGAGACCTAAAACAGAGAACTCAGTTGAGGTTGCCTGAACTTCTGACCTACAGAACTGTGAGCTAATAAATGGGTGTTTTTTGTTTTGTTTTGTTTTTAAACACACTGTTTATGGCGATAGAAAATGAATACAGTCCAGGGTCTGGATGATTCTTAGCTTTATCAAATTTTATCCTGATTGTCTCTGGATATCAAGGGCAGAACTCTCTTGAAGGGACAGATTCACATTAGCCTAGATAAAGAAATTGATTTATGAAAGTCAAGGGGCCAGTAAATTTATTTGTTTATTTGCCTGAGAAGTAATTGTCCCAGGGACTGAGAAAATCAGTTTGAATGTTTAGTATATTATCTCCCTGAAGGCAGACCTTTGTAGAAGGCAAGCTTATGTTAGCAAGCATGGCATCTTAACCAAAAGAGATAGGTGATTCGTTTTTCTGACTCACAACAGGAACGGCCTTCCCTGGACAGCATTTGGAAGGGCACTGCCAACTTAATCTGGAGAATCACTGTATTAGTTTTCAATTGCTGTGTTAACCACCACAATTTAGCAGTTTAAAACAACACATTATCTCAGTTTCTGTGGGTCAGCGGTCCAGTGCAGGACTGCTGGATTAGTTGGGTCCTCTGCCCAGGGTCTTACCAGGCTGAATTCAAGATGTTGGCTGTGACCTCATTTGAGGGTTGGGGCCCTCTTCCAAGCTCACTGAGTGTGGATAGAGTTCAATTCCTTGTGATTGTAGGACTGAGGCCCTTTGCTCTTAGAGGCCACCCAGCCACATGGCCCTTTTCATAGCATAGCTTTTTGCTTCTTCAGGTCAATTTGAGAATCTCTCATACATTTGCCATCTTTCCAATCTCTGATCCTTTTAAAAGTCTCCATCTGATTAAGTTAGGCCCACACTGGATGATCTCCCTTTCGATAGGCTCAAAAGCAACGGGTTTGGGACCTTAATTACATCAGTAAAATATCCATCTTTGACATATAACATAACCTAATCATGGGAGTGAAATCCATTATATTCAAGGTCCTGCCCATATTCTAAAGGAGTGAATTATACAGGATTTACATATTAGAAGGCCATATGAGGATTCTGCCTGCCAGATTTGCCTTAGTCTCTCTATCAATTGCTGCCTTAGTCTCTATCAATTGCTGACTGACCACCTCGCTGTCTGACACCTTCTTTCTTTATCTGTGTTAATCCGTTCAGTGTTTTGGAAGTCCAGGCTTGGAATTGGTTTTTCATTTCTTAAAGTGGCTACATAGTTCTGCTCATGTTGAGGATGTGTTGATTCTAAAGTTTACATTTTTGAAGGCAATTTTGTTTCTCTTACCTTTTCCCCCATTAGCAATTGGGGGAGGGAATGAGGAGGAGTGTCTTCCCTGTAGTTTCCAAGGTCTTGACAGCAGTTGTCTCTGTTTATAGTTTTATGGTCTAAAGATTTTAGATTATTAAAGAAATTTTACCTTCGCTGAATTTCTGAGGATTGTAACTTAACATTCTACTTAGTAGATGGAGAAAGTGTGGAGAGGAAATGAGTTGTTTGCACAGCTAAATTATTAACCATTGAAGAAATGAACTTGTTTCTGACTTATTTATATCCTGCGTTTTCTCAATATGATGACTTCCAGTAAAAGGCATAGTCTAAAATTAAAGCAATTAAGACAAAATTTCTATTAGGGGGATTTTGACAGTCTATAAACATAGATGTCCTTGCCCATTAAAATGAATGCTAAGGAGTCCAGAATGTTTTCATGAGGTAGATTTTTATCATTGCCCATCTGTTGTGAGAGATCATTGCCTCAGGCCACAGTGGCCAGGGATGTGGCAGTTAACCTGCCTCACTCCTTAGGGAAACTGTCAAGAAATGGGCAATGAATTAATAAGTAAAAGGTATTCTCTGAGCTATAGGCAGTCAGTTGTTGATTGACTGTTAGAGAAGATAGGAGGCAAGCTAATGGAAGATGACACTGAAATTCAGCTGTTGACTTGGCTGAGCTGAACTAGGAGTTTCTGCTGCCTTTTGCTCATTTTCCCTGAGTGGTAGTAGCTTGTAGGTTAAACATGCACACCTCAGAATCAGGCTGCCTGGGGTAAATCCTGATTCTCTCATTTACCTCAGTCTCCCTTGCCTCTCTTTTCCTGTCTGTAAAATGAGAGTTAAAAGAGAGTCTCTGTAAAACACTTCAGATGATGCTGAGCACTAGTACTAATGGTAGACCAAGGAGAGGTAGCTGTGATCGGAGCCATCAGCCCCAACAGGGAGAATTGTTTAGAATTGCCAGTGCAAGGTGATAATGAAAAGCAGACTGACATTTATTCAGTTTATTACTGTTTTTAAATTCCTGTAAACAAGGTACTCCCTCATTGCCTGTACCTGGGTGGACCACCCCTTCCATCTACCCATTGAAATACCACTGCCTTGCACGCTAGTGCTCAAAAATGTATGCTGCTTTTGCTCCTCTCACATCTGAGCTGAGATGTGTGTTTCCATTAGAGAGGAAATGCTAGGTGACCATGGCCTAATGACATTTGTAATAGAAATGTAGAAAAACTGATATGATAAAAATAATGACATTTTTAGTATGGTTTGTAAGCCATTAAGAGTAAAATGTAGTAAAATCTGAACTGAAAGATAGAAAAATGAACTAAACAACTGATTAATCAAAAGATGTTTTTGCTTTTTTCTTTGTCTGGATCCTGAACATCGTACTATTTCAAACATGTACATGAATATATGAAATATCCTCTTCACTTAACTTCAGTCTTCCATTTTGTCCATAACTATACTTAAAAGAACTATAGTGAACAAACTTACAGTGTAAACTTGAGCTTGGTAATCAAGAGGATTCTCAGCCTTGGCCTCGGCCCAGTTTCCGTGACTCATCACCCAGACTCTCCCAGCTAAATTCGTCTCCTTCTCCTGCTGGGCTTTGTCTTGAGCTTCAGCCCCTGAAATTCTTTCTATTCTGCCTGTCTCAAACTACCCATCCCCAGCCTACCTGGTCACAGTTTTGCAGTCTAAGTCCCTTTAGCTCAGTGAAGCCTTACATTTCAGACCACTTTACTGTATTTTGGTGATGCTAAATCCTTCCTTTAACTTACAGCACTTAACATTCTTCATGCCTGCAGATGTTGGTTGTGATTTCACAGTGAACAAAGCAAGATGATCTCTAATTTCCGCAGAGGTGGGCTGAAGATGGTGGAAATGGGCATTTTCTTGCCTTCTGAATTTCTCTAGTCCCATTCTCTTTTTAGGATACATTCCTTTCACATCTGCCTATCTTTTCCACTCTTTTACTACCAGCAGAACGCAAACCCACCAGAATTTGCTTAGACTAAGTGAGCAAGAACTTTTAGAATATTCCAGAAGAGATCTTAGAGACCACCCAGTACAGAAGTCTCTTGAGAGGGGGTTACCTTGTTTAATTTGCACACCTGTAGTTCCTGTTCTGGCTGCCGTTTGTCAGAGGTGCATCCTTCAAATTGAGCCTAAAACTTCTCTTCATTCTACTTCCCTCCAGTGCAGTTACACTGAATAAGTCAGTCTATTCCAGTGCAAAACACTGGAATAGTTATTCATTTGAACCTTATAAAATTGCTCATATTCAACTGTTTTTGACCTGTAAAAATGGCAATTTTATATAGGCCAGCCTAATATATTCCTCCTGATTCTTTGCTTTTCTGGTTTCTATATTCTTCTACTTTAAATAACCTTTTATCACTGAACTTGTTAATATAAGTATTTAGTTTCTTTTTTCCTTTTATATATTTTTTATTATTTTATTTTTATCTTTATTCCAGTAGGCCCCAGGGACTTGGCCCACTGCAGCTTAAGTTCTGCCTTGACTCATCTTCCCCAAATCAACTGTTAATTCTTCCCCAAAGTCTCTCCTTTTTGGATTCTGAACGAAGGTTTCTGAATCACAATATCACCACGTATATATACACAGTGAGGCTGGTGGGCGGAGTAAATAATGTGGACATGAGAAATCTGAAAAGTACTAGTAAAAGATAGTTACTTGGTCTTATTAAAATGTAAATGAGGTCAGGCCTGTTCCCTAAAATCAGTTTTAGAGTTTATATTCTTGATTGTGCAGAAGAATTGTTCCTTGTCTAGCTCTTTATCGGCTGGATACCAGGCTGAACTACTCAGATATGGGTTCACCTTACACCAAAACTGGATTCCCACATTTCTCCTGGATAATCTCCCCACTTAGTGGCAGAGCTCCCCTAAGTCACCTCCTCTCACTTGTGGCTATGTGCTTCTTCCTCTCAGCTCTCTTGGGTTCTGTATGGATAATGGCTTTCTGGACGAGAAGGAGGTTCTGTGCCCAGAGGTGCTTCTTAACTTGAGTTTAGACCAGCTTGGGTTCTGCAGCAGACCATATTTCTTTCCCTAAGTTCTTTGTGCGTATTTCATGGAGTACTCACTGCTTTTTCTCTGTTCTTTGTTTCATAGGAAATTTTGTGGAGCAGTTGTAGTATTTATAGAATGAGCAGAGTACCCAGCTTCCGATCCCCACCTCAAACAAATCTCAAACTACTTGAAGGGAAGGAGGTTAATATGCTTTTATATTCAGCTTTCTCTTCTTTTCCCTAAGGTTCTCACTATTTCACTCTCTTTTATCAAGGTCATGTACCTACCTATTGAGTAGGATAGGGCAAAGGAAAGACCTCCCATTGTAATTGCTCTGTTAATCCTTCTGCTTTGGATTTACTGTAGTTTTTTAATCAATTCGTGAATTTGTCAGGCTTTAAACTAATTTTTTTCTCTTCTCAATACTTACAGTATGAGAATTTGTTACCTGCTTTTTTTGTCTGTGGCATTTTCTGTGACTAAGTGTTGTCCAACAACTTTATCAAGGGGAGAAATGAACTGGCTTTGGAGGTTTAGTGCTTCGTGACACCATTTGGCTTCTAAAAATAATTCACTTGTGGGTACTCAGAAGGAAAGCTGTTTAATTTTTTTCCTAAAGTTTTTGCTGAAGGTAAGTGTGTATTTTCTTGTCTGATTTTTCTTCTTTTGATTTTTTTTTTTTTGGTGGTATTTGCTCATATTCAGACTTCTGAGCCAGTATGCCTTACCTTTCAAACTTAACGATCTATAGATCTGCATCCTCTCTGTTAAGTCCTGGTAGACTTAAGAGGAAGTTTGTCTAGGCCTAGAAATTTGAGTTGTACAAAACAGATATCACCACTCATCTTTTATGGACGGAGGCAGGGAGTAAATACACCCAGAAGCCATGTCCTCTCTGACCATTTCTCCCCAATCTTGGGCTCGAGTTGTTTTTGTCGTCTGGCCTACTCTTTGCCATTTCCAAGATCTTTTTCTTTGACTCTTGATAGCGGATCTTGTGTATTTTTCTTCATTCTTGAAAGGATACATTTTAAAAATATATTTTGAGATTGGGTATTTTATTTTATAAAACATCTTTCCTCTAAAATCTTCCAAATAACTTTATTTTTCTTTGCTATCTATGGGTAGCTAAGAGTATATGTGTGAGGATATTTGATAGACACTATTCTCATTCTTCTGGAATTTGTGCTCCTAAATGTTAGAATATATGTGTATGTGACTGTGTATACGTGTGAGCATATTTTTTAAATTGAACATAATTTTTAACTGTTTTCACTTAATTTAGACTTTAGTCTGCCTGCTGTTTCATGCTGTTTTGATAAAACCATGTTATTGGTTTCTCCTGATTCTGTCCCTGTCTTTCTTCTCATCATGATGATTTTCATTATTATTTTGTAATATTTGGGATTCTTATGTCCATTTTAAATTATCTTAAAAAACATTTTCTAGAATGACAGGTATTATGTCCATACCTTGGGGGGAAAACATATTAAGTGTTTGTGATTACTTTTTAAAAAGCAGATTCTGTTTTCTGAAGTTATATCCCTGTTTATATTACAAAGGATTTCCAGACAGGTTTCCTTCTAAGCATATCTTTAATAGCTATTGAGTTCAGCCTACAAGTCTTCTAATTTCTACGCTGTTTGGGCATGTTACTCAACTGTCTTGCATACATATGTGTGATAGTTAAAAGTTGAAGGGGGGATAGGGTTAGAGGAGGATTCCAGTTTTAATAGATTTTCTATTAAATCATCATTCAAAGGTATATAACTCCTATATTGTGAATCTATGCAAAAGTTTATCCATGAGTTGTGTTTGCCTCTCTGCCTGTATTGTAGAAAAATTATTTCTTATGTAAACATTTTGCTTTCTTCTGTTTCTCTTTAACAGCAATTATATCAGCTGTGAATGCAGTTTATACCATGGGCAGCCATATCCAATTTTTAGGCTTTCAAAATTCCAAGTGCAAAGGAGGCTATGATAAATTGTTCTGTATTTATACATATACTAGGACACTTTCCTTCATTTCTTATTCTGCAGCATTGCCTAATTACAGTCAAGTTTATTAATGATCAGTGTGATTGAGTGCGCCACCTGATGATGGGTCTCTGTGATGGAGCAGAGTGATCTTGTCACATTGTGCGAACCTGGCAGTGCTTTCTGATATGGTTCCGCAACATGGGCCCCAGGGGAGCCAGTAGCTGGAGCAGCCCCCTGCTTTTGAAGTAGAGTGTCCTTGTTGCTATTGATTGGGTTGCTCACTCAAGTGTGAAAAAATGGGTCTAACCAAAAATGGTAGTTATATAATAATCTGGGAGATAAGTAAATGTCATGTGAAGCATTTCTTGTATCTGAATTGTGATGAGAGGAAAAAAGGGGTAGGCCAGCAGTTTAAAGGAGAGATTTGGTGTAACAGGCTATCCAGTGTAGTTATTGTCTGTTAAGGAACCCTGCAGATATCTTTTGTTACGGAAATCTGAAGTTAAGCATCTCCCTGATAAACTTTGAAATAGATTTTTAAATACTCTCATAAATATTAATTGTTTCTAGAATCACAAGGATTGAATTGGACTTGGATCTTGCTAAAGAAGCACATTACCTGACATTAGTCAAACAACAGCTCGTTTTTTCAAAATTTGCCCTTTGAGGAGTGAGTGCACAAAGGTGAAAGAAAACATGTATGCCCAAGGCCTGCTAATAGATCTGCTTCCAGAAACATGAAGCGACCTGACCTGTGAGGATCACTTAGGGCTCCTTAGCTGAGAGCTGTGCCCAAGTACCTGCATCTCCTGCTTATCCAGTTCTCTTAGGCAAGTACTGTAGACCTGTCTTCAAGCCAGGGAAGAGTGTATTTATTTAGCAAGTCTGTAGCATTTTCTTCATATAATGGATCACTGTACTTTCTCAAAGTATAATTAGTTAATTCAGAAATTAAAAGTCCTGTGACAGAAAACAGATGTTGTTCTCACAAAAAATGAGAAATAAAATTCAATCAGATTTATTATTTAAATGATTTTTTTTAATTGTAGAATTGTGTGGGTAGCTTTCAACATAATTTTCTTAGTATTAGGTGCTTAGAACTAATTTGGATTTAGTTAATTCCATATTTATCACATTTAATTCTTATTTGCTGCAAATGTTAAAGTAATTTATTTCTTCTGGAAAATTTTAGGATCTTATGAGTAATGGACTTCAGCCAAAAACTGGCAACTTTTTCAAGCAGCTAGATCAAGAAATTAGGAATTTCTTTAATAATGAACCATCTTTTTAAATTCAGCAATTTAAAAGGCCTGCATAGTTAGGTTATAATTCCTGTGTGTACTCAGTGCAAATTAATTTTTTTCTGTTGACACATTCTACTTTGTTTTCAAAGTCTACTTTATACAATTTCCTTAAAAGCAAAGAAAAACCTCTTTAAAAATATAACTTTTCACATAGGAAATGTGGTCAGTCATACAGTAGTAACTATGTATAGTGCCAGGTGGGTACTAGACTAGTCAGGATGATCACTTCATAAGTTCTGTAACTATCTAACCACTATTCTGTACACCTGAAACTAATATGAAATAATATTGAATGTCAACTGTAATTGAAAAATCAAAAAAGTAGAGGGGAGGTGAAGGATAATAAAGAGTTCAAACTTCCAGGTGTAAAGTCATGGGGCTGTGGCATACAGCATAGGGAATATAGTCAATAATATTGTGATAGTGTTGTACAGTGTCAGGTGGTTG
The DNA here is from genome assembly GCA_028627145.1 of Eidolon dupreanum. NCBI lineage: Eukaryota > Metazoa > Chordata > Mammalia > Chiroptera > Pteropodidae > Eidolon > Eidolon dupreanum. Next base: position 44,183,261 of record CM053506.1, read on the forward strand.
TTGGACTTACCATGGTGATCACTTCTTTAGGTTTATAAATGTTGAATAACTATGGTGGACACCTGAAACTAATATTGTATGTTAGCTATGTTTTAATAAAAATCTTTAAAAAATATAGCTTTTCATTTAAACATGTTCTTTGGCAAAAGTAGTGATAATCATGATGAAATATTATTACATGTAGTCTAAGAGAATCAGTTGTTAAATCATCCATATGAGTCTTTATGTGTTTTTGAGAATCATGCTACAGGCTGATAAAGGCATATTCTACCCATCCCATTTTTTTTTTTTTTTTTAAATATCTACAGCACCTGGTATTCCTAGGCAGTCTCCCATTCAAATACTAACCAAGCCCAACCCTGCTTAGCTTTCGAGATCAGATGAGATCGGGCACGTCCAGGGTGGCACAGCCGTAGACAACCCTATCCCATTCTGAATTTTCCTCACTTCCTTGAATATGCCATGCTCCACATGCTTTCAGATCTTCTTCACATGAGGTGCCTCACCAAACAAGGACCCCGTTTTACACCTACATACTTAGAGAGTCAGTCTCACTAACTCTCCCTCATCCTTTTGATCTCAGTGTAAATGTAACTGGACTCTGGGCGGCCTCCCCTGACTAAATTTTGAGCTTCTATTGCCTCCTGTTTTTCACTAACATAACACCATCACAGTTATTAGTATTGTTTCATGTAAACTCAACCCCAGTAAGTCACTATCTTTCTGCAGCACCAGCATTACCACAGCGCCTGACACATAAGTTGTGGTGAATATCTGTAGAATGAGTGTTTCCTTCATCATCAGCCTTTCAGATAAAGAATTATCTAGTTATCTTTGTCTTAAATTGAAACAATTACAAAAGGTTACATGTACTGACAGATGAATTAAAATCCACCACTCCAATATTGCTGCCCATTGCCACTGTTATTCAGGTTCCAAAGATGATTTAAAATTCTTTTATATTGCTTATGATAGTGGTACTTAAAATCTATAATTTTTATACAGGTGTTGTCATTGTAGTGACTCCATGAAACATTGTAGTGCCCTAATAACTTGTTTTGTAGATAACTTGTTTTGTAGATCACTTTTGTACTTTACTTATATCTATAGTTCTAAAGTTTTTATTGAATTGGTGTCTTTGATAATTTGATATTTTTTTCCTAAGTTGACTGATCTCTCACATTTGTATTTTTACAATCTTAACAATTTTATCAGGGACATATTTTTCTATTCTGTAACATGTCATGGTGCTTTATATAGAGCTTAGTTTCATGTGCAGTGATGTGTCAGAATGAAATATCTGCCCAGTAGTACTGGATTTCATGTATTATGATTTACATGTTCATGTGTATGTCACTGAGTTTCATATTATCCAGAGAGTGCTTACAATGGTGGCTCAGAGTTGGGTTTTTTATCGACTGCTCTGGCCATAGACATATTTGCAGTTATGTTAAATTTGCTTTGTACTTCTCACATAATTTATTTGCTTGGCTTTATTTTTAATTTCATTTGATATGTGCATACATAAATCCATTCTTAGTAAAATTAAGTTTGTATAGATATGGCGAGGAATCCTTTGCCCCATTATTTATTTGCATTGTATATCTGAGCATTTTATATGAAACTGAACATTTCTTTGTGACATTTCTACAATTTGATAAAATAATTCTATCTAGTTTTTAAAAAATAATTTTGAAAATAATACAGAAAAGTTACAAAAATAGTACCGTTTATATATGCCCTTTACCTAGTTTTCTCTAACATTAACCACTTACATAACCATAGCACAATAATTAGAAACTATAAATTCATTTGTCCGATACCGTTTACTAAACTACAGTCTTTACTTGAATTTCACCAGTTTTTCACCTAAGCATTTTTTTTTTTGTCCCAGGATCCCACATTACCTTTAGTTGTTGTTTCTTCTTTGTCTCCCCTAATCTGTTATTCGTCCTCATTCTTTCTTTGTCTTTTATCACCTTAGCAAACAGGTTTGGGTATTTAACTATTTTCTAGTCACAGAGATTGGTGCTTGGGGGTAGGGAGATGAAAGAAGACATGGCCCTTACCTTCTAGCTCTAATGAAGTAGACAGCACATATACAAGGAATGTCAGTACAATGCAGTAGCTTCTATAAGAGTCCTTTGCACTATTTGAATAGAGAGGGAGGAGACAGTTACTAACTCACTGGGTAACAGTGTTGAGGCAGCCTTTTCAGAACTTTTCAGAAGAAAAGACATTTGATCTAGGTCTCAAAGAATGATGGATTTTTTTTTCTTTTGAAAATGGGTGGAAGAGGAGTACATTGAACAGAGGCAACAATATTTTGCATGAATACGTGAAAGACTTCAGTAAATTTGTAGAGTAACAAATCACTTAATAGGGATGGTGCATCGTGGTGGAGAGCATAGTGAGAGATGAAACTGGAAATGTAGTTAGGAACCACCTGTTTTCATTTGATTTTTAATAAATTCATCCTCATACTTATGCAGAAGTTTGGGCTCTCCCCAGCCCATTCAAGTTAATTATACTTGTGAACATGTAATTTGTAATGAGTATTTCTAATTTTAAAATGCACAACATTAAGATTTTATTATCTTTTTGGAGAAACAAAGGGACCAAATAATTATATCAACTTATAGTAGCATCTAATACCTTTTTAATTCTATTAATAATAAGAATATGAATTCATTTTATAATATTTATTATATAACAGAAACTGTTTTGAATAAGGGACCTACCAGCAAAGAAAACAGAAAAATTCCTGCTCCCTTGTGCAAATTCATTCTATTGGTTTTTGTTGTACTATTTTTGCGCTAATATTCCAAATAAGTTCAGCAAGCATCGTATCTGGGTGCTCAGAGGATACAAAATGAATAAATATATGATTGTGTCTTGAAGGAAAAAATGAATATCATTGAGTACAGGTTTTCTGATACAAATAATTATACATTTTTTATATTCATGCTTGAAGGTTATTTTTCTAGGTATAGAATTCTGGGTGGTCATTTTCTTTGAACACACTGAAGATATTTCATTATCTTCTGACTTCATTTGTCAGTCTAAGGCAGCTACTTGTGACTGCTTTTTAAATTATTTTCTTTGGTTTTTATTTTTGAAGTTTTGCTATGATATGTCTAAAAATGGATATCTTTTATTTATTCTGCCATGGATCTGAAGATTGGTATCTTCATTAGTTCAGGAAAATCCTGAACCCTTATTTCTTCACCTTTTGTTTCCACTTTATCCTCTTTTTTGGGGGTGGGGGTTTAAAAAAAAAACATGTCAGAATGTCTCACTGTGTGCCCTATTCCTCTTACCTTCTCTTCTGTATTTTTCATCACTTTCTCTCTCTGAGTTGTACTTAGAATTTCTTCTCACTTGCAGTTTACTAATTATCTTCAACTATATCTAATCTACCATTAAACTCATTCATTGAGTTCCTAATTTCAGTTACTGAATTTTTATTTGGGTATTTTTCAAATTTGTCACATTTTATAGTTGACCATTTTTTACCATGTCTTTAAGCTTGGTTTTTATCTCTTTGAATGTGGTAAACATAATTTTAAAAAATGTTTGCCTGTATTTTCCATATCTGAAATTTCTGTGAGTCTGATTCTGTTGTTTCTTATTTCTGCTAGCTCTGTGTTAAATATTGTTTTCAAAAAACTTTATAGAAATAATTTGAGGTCTAGAATTTTCATGCGCTTTGGCTTTCTGCACAGTTGAGCAGTTTCAGGACTCTTCAAGCCAGGTTCATGATTCAGGTATTGTGAGTTGGGCTACAAATTCATGTGTAGGCTGGTTACTTCCTCCCTTATATGAGGCCCAGCTTACAGTAGGGGTTGGCTTACCAGAGACCCCAATTTATTAGGCCCTAGAGGCTACCAGGATTTCATCTCTGTTTCTACTGCAGGATTGGTAAATAACCTCAGGACAGATGTGACTCTGCATGTTGGGCCTATCTTTTTCTCTTGGACAGATAATTCAGTTCTTTCTCAATAGCTCTTTGGTGCTTGTTTGAAGACACATTATCCAACGTTTTACACTGTCTTAGCAGAAGGATTGCTGTGAATTGCTTATTTTCTTATCACTAGAAGAATGCCTCCAGCATTTACTGTCTAAACTAGATAGTTCACTAATTTAGTTGGATTATTATTTTTTTTAACATTTGTTAATCTTAGATTTTCAACCAGATCATACATAAGCTTTGTGGATAGGCCTTGATATTTCCTATCCATCTCATGTAGCATTTAATATGATGGCAGTAGATAGTTGGTTCTCTACAAGTATCTCTCTTGATCGATTGACTGGTTAAATCAACCTATGGCAATTTCTCCTCTTTGTTCATAAGACTGCTTTTGTCTCTCAAAGAGAGATTCGTTATAATTTAAAAGTTGCCATGGCCATTTTTCTCTTCTTTGTTACTGTCTACCCCAAGGTGAGATAACCTCAAATAAACTGACCACTAAAACCCTGGCATAACATGGTACCTAGGGAGCTTTTCTTAATATTAATGTATGTGTATTCTAAAAGGAATGATTATTTGGATATTTTGGAAATCCAGAATTTTGGTAATGAAGATATTCATATGATGATTTATTCTGAGCTTAATTTGCTGTGCGTTTATTTTTTCTTGTGCCTTAAGAGTAAATGGTTTTCTAATGTAAATAGATTACTGTAACCTATTTTTAGACCATATTTTTTAAAGGTTTTTTGAAAGCAATTTTTAAAAGAATTTCCAAGTGCAAACTGCCCCTTGTTCTTCTTTTGTGCATCTAGGAAGTATATTCTAACCATTGAATAAAAAGGATATCACTTAGGATGTTGTAGATGCGATTTTCTTCTTTAATCTTTTGTTAATGCCTGGTATACTAAAAATGTACTTGCCCGTTATAGTCTCACTTCCCTTCCAAATTCATTCTTGCATTGCGGTGACAGGGTGAGGGTGCCCAAAAGCAGGACCGTAAGACCCTTATAATTCCTCCTCACCGCTGATTCTTCTGTATTTTTGGCAATTCTCTAGTGGCTGCTTGAACTATCGGTTGTCAGACTGACCTGATTTGTTTCACTTGTAAACAAAATGGCTTAAGCCACTGTTGATTTTTGTGGCAGCTCAGTTGCTTAGAGCAAGGTGCTAATGAGACACAGGTCATAGGTCCAGGCTCTGAGTGGGTTAGTAAGCTTTGCTCTGGCCCATGGCCACAGACTCTGCTTCCCCCTTGCCAGCTGTCATGCACATGTATGCCATGGCTCATTATGGGGACAGAGCAGGGGGTATAGATAAGACAAGGCAAATCTATCATCTCTGCCAGAAAAGACAGTTCTTACTGATGGGTCAGTAACCTTTTTGTTGGAAGAACAGTGCATTAGTATTAGCTTCCATAGATGTGTCCATCTGAGTCTTTTTCTTAAAATAACTCTTGTGATTGTATGGGTTGTCTGCAGCAAGTTTAGAATACTGCTCGCATTTTAAAACATGTTTGAATATAAGGATGGCCTTTTAGTTTGTAAAAGATCATTGTTCTCAGTCAGAGAGTCTTAATATTATTTTCTAAAATAGAAAAGTAAGTTTTAGAATTCAGATTTGATAAAGCACTAAAAAACTGCAAATGTTATTGTAAAAAAATCTATCAAGTTTAGAAAATGGCTCCCAGGTTCTTTCACTCCAACCAGCCCCCTCCTAAAAGAAAAGAAAGCAAAGAAAGGGGAAGGGAGGGAGGGAGGAAGGAAGGGTAAATAGATAGACAGAATGGTGCTCAAAAAAAGAACTTTTCTGGAAAAGCACACGTTTCCTTTTTACCAGAGCATTTTAGTATACATTGTCTTGCAAAAGGACCCAAAGATAAACAGATTTTGATTTTTTTAAGAGCTTAGCTTTGGTGGTCTAAATTAATCTGACTAGGAATTTAGGCATTTCTTCATCATATATTTTAAGTCTATAGATGATCTGATTCTGTTGTGACTTAAATTCTTAACATGGCATAAAGCAAAGTGGAGAGAGGGGTACTTTGTGGGGTGTGTGTGTGTGTGTGTGTGTGTGTGTTACTCTCTAAAGGTTTTGTAGGCTCCGTGGTAAACTTTTTGGCTTAAATCAGTGAATCCTAGAGTATGATATTGTACCAGTGGTGGTGGACTGTGGACAAACATTTTATTTCTGTAATCACCTTTTAATACCTATTTGGGAGAAAAAAACTGCTTCAGACCTTCCATTTCTTGGATATTATTGCTTAAAATGAGCTTCTTTTTTACATACATATTAAAAAGAATAAAAGTGAGCCAAATTTAAAAATTATTTTAAAAAAGAATAGCACAGATGAAGCAGAATTACTGAGGATGGTCTGGGAATGATTGAGGATTGTGAAACACTGTATTAATTGTACACTCTGGCAGGAGAAACTTCACACCCTCAGAAGCAGACAATTGGGATGATTCAAGTCCCTAATGTTTAGCTAGAAGTTAAGTAAGTTGGTTTCTTAAGTTCCTGTCTATTTATGGATATGGGCTCAGGTAGGATATGAGTTAAGTTTAAAATCTTTGAGAAATAAACTCAAGACAATTTTATTTATTAATCATGGGCAAATAATACTGTATTTAGAATTAGTATAGAGGAGAGATAGAAGTACAAGGGAGAAGTCTGACATTTATTCATTTACTTATTCATTGATTCAACCAATATTTCCTGAGCACCTGCTGTATGCCAAGCACTGTTGTATGAGTTGGGGATATAAGAAGGAACAAAACAGACAGGTTTCTGCTATCATGAAATTAATTTACATTTTAATGGGAAGAGACAGGTAACAAACAAGTAAATATATAGCATGTTAGCTGGTAATAAATGCTGCGGAGTAAAGTAAAGAAGGTAAGGAGTGACAGGGTTGGAGAAGCAAGATTGCTATTTTAAATAGTTCGATTAGAAAAGGCCTTCTTAAGAAAGTGACATTTGATTCTGAAGGAAGTGAGGGTGCATACCATGCATGGGGAAGGAGTGTTCCAGAAAGAGAAAATAGTTAAGTACACAGACCTGATGGATGAGAGTGTGTTCTGCTGTGTTTGAGAAACACAAAGGAGGCCAGTGTGGCTAGAGTGGAGTGAGAGGTGAGGGCAGAGAGGGGAAGGAAGGCCCCAACTTCATGCCAGCCCTCAGGAGCCAGTGTGAGGCCTCTGGCTTTGCTGGGAGTAAATGAGAAGTCTTTTCAAGGTTTTGAGCAGATGAGGAACCTAAGCTGACTGACTTATGTTTTAACAAGGTGTTCTGGCTGCCCTGTTGAAAATCAACTGTGGGATAGCACCAAGGAGGCCAACAAGGAAGGTATTGCTATAAATCAAGCAAGAGATATGATGACTTACACTAGAGTTGATGGCGGAAAGAGTGGTGACAAGTGGACAGATTCTGGATATATCTTGAAGTGTAGCCAGTAGAATTTATAAATAGACTTTGATGTACAGTGTTAGAAGAGAAGACTTCAAGGTAATTAATTGGCCTAAGTAACTGGTAGAATGAAGTTGTGTACTGAGATGAACAGAGATAGTAGCAGGAGAGTAAAGGGGAAAGATGGCGCATGGCAGAAGGTCAGCTATACCCTTAAATTTTTAAAACTTGTTTTTATTTCAAATAGCCTTATTCGCTGCTCCAGTGCACACAAAGGACCTATACTGGCTTTTATTCTGAATTTCTTACTGTAGATTTTTCTGGAATACTTTTTAAAACTGTAAATAAAGTATCCATAGTATAGCCTATTTTGCTCAGATTTTAACTTTAAACATCCTTCATAAGCCATTGGCATCTACATAGCAATGCATTCTGCCAATGTGGTGACTAATTGGGTTAGAGGTTAATAACAAGACATTCTTATAAACATCAATGGGAGTGGTATATCCAAACGAAAGCTTGTATTAGGCAAAGATTCAAAGAACGGTAATGTTAAAAAACATGTTCCAAGCCAAGTGAATATTAAGAGTTTTAACTTTGAAAGGAAGGGACATTATCCTTGGAAATAACTATCTTAGTTTGGATGTTCTCTTTTTAATTCTCATGGTTGTTTTTTTTTTTTTTTTTTTTAATTAAAAGATATTCATTCCTATCAGAATATCACTTCTTAACCATGAAATTGACTTTTTTAAAGTTGGAAATTCTATGACTTGCTTCCTACTCTGTTGACCAGGCATTCCTCCTTTTGCAAAAAAAATAGGAAGTTGGATTTTTGTGCCTTCCAGCCAACTGAACCACTTTTCTCTTTCTCCATAGGCCAACTGAATACCTCCCCTGCTCTGTGATGAAATCAGATGATGGAATCTCAGTTTGCTTTATTGAAGTTTTATTTTTTTTTAACTTTGTTTTAATTGAGCCTTTGGGATGTAAACTATTTCTTAACATCTGAAAGTTAAAGGTCTAATGTTGGAATTTATAGGATGCTAGAGGAGATCTTGTAGCTTCTGTATCCAAACCAAAATGTAAAATCTCTTTTTATTGTGGGAGAATCATTCCATACTTCCCTTCTCTCTTAGCCTCTCCACTCCCCCCATCCACAAAAATTTCAGTAGGTTTCTTAAGTTTAGGGTCAGTCTTGTTCCAGTCTTCCTTTATAGTAACATTTCTTTTTTATAATCTTCACAAAGGCACTGGTAATCACAGTGGTTGGCAGAGAATAAAGCATTTTGTAAAACCTATACCTGGAAATTGAGTCACTCTTATTGCTTAAATTTCCTTCACAGAATAACAGAGATACTGTTGGATGAGTATTTTTGTTATAAAAGCAAATTAGTAAGAGGCAGAAACTGTCTATATAAGGTGATATATAGGAGGATATCTGAAGTGGATTACTTCTCCTCTCTTTGTGTTTTCAAAGCTCTTTAACAATAACTCATATTACATTCATTACATAGTATTATCATTAATTTTTAGGTGTTATTTTATTCTGTAGAGTGGGAATTCTTTTATAACACAGTGCCTGATATAGTACATTCATTCATTGAAAGAATGTATCAAGTGTTCATTACGTGCCGGACACAGACGTGGCATATGCATGCAGGAGACAGAGCAGCAAGCAGAACAGATGCAGTTTTTACCACACGGAGCCCAAGGCAGGGTGAAGGGCAGGGGGACCAGTAAACAATCGCACAGATAACCATGCAGTTGCAATGGGATAGGTGCAGGCACAGTGAGGAACTGGTATCTAATGTGTATATTAGTATATATCTTGTGAATACTCAATAAATGATTATTGAATTCGATTTTGAATTTGGATAGACACTTAAGGTTTTAGACTAGTCAAAAATGGAATTTAAAAAAAAAAACCATCGTATCTATATTGCCTATAACAGAAAAATGTAGAATACTTTTTAAGTTTTATGTGTTTTTTAAATAACCTGACCCAGGTCATTTCTTGGGTCCATGCCTCTGCACATGTTGCACTATTCCTAGTCTTCACGTAGCAATGCCTCCTCACCCTTCAAGACCCAGCCTAAATGCCACCTTGTTCCTTCCATGTCATCTCACAACTCCATTAGCACAGAGGACAGTGTTATGTTTATCTGTGAAATCCTAGAACTTGGTCTACCACTTCACATGGCGGCGTCGGACAGAGGTGTGTTTAATGAATGAATGTATCTGTTTGCATGCCTTTCTCAGTGCACACTGGAAACCTCTATGTGGCTCTCCCAGGAAGAAGTGACCTGTGTCTGTATCCCATTCCTTTATTTAGAGATATTTGTTCTTCCCCTTCTCATACAGGGTTGTAAGTATTAAATGTAATAAAAAAGTAAGGGTTAAGCATTTTCAATAAATGTAAGGCAGTGGAATCATCATAATCAACATTAATTATTATTACACTACTATTGTTCCTTAGAATACACATTTCAGAAATACAGAATCTTACTGAGGACGCCAGTGTTCTTGGGTTTGACCTAGATGTTGAGGTAATAAACAATTCTCTACCAATTAGTGTGTTGGCCCAGTATAGGTACTTGACAAGGCCCCTTTCAGGCTTCTGTACATCACTTCTACCCCCCACCCCAACAGTACAGACTGCTAATGAATTAGCAGTCATATTTCTCTACTGGTAAGGGACTGCCAAGAGCAGATCCCTGTGGAGCGAGACCTTGCTGTTTCTGTGGATATAAAGAAAACCTCTTAAGAGAGCCTGAATGATTCAGGAAATCTGAACTTAAGAGCCAGGGGCTCAGCAGGAGGTACCACTTCATGGCTGACTAGAGCCTGCTATAAGAAACCCTATTTTTTGGCTTTGACAGACTTGTTGGGGAAATTGAAAATCTCCTTTTTAAAAAACAGATAATTTAAAATTCTTTGTGATTCACAATCTCAGCAAATAGTGATGGACAGGATTAGTCCCTGGTGGGGTGGGGGAAGGGAGAAACCTCAGGGAGCTCTGAGTTCTTTCAGTAGCTCATCTCCCTAGCCTTTCACCCCTCACCCTTCCTCAGGCGTCTTTCTCCTACTGGTTTGGCATGGACCCTGTTTTTCCATTCAGTTGCCTTTGTTGATGTCCTTTGCCATTTACAGGCACCCAGCACCACTTCAGTGCTGTCGGGAGACTGGCAGCTCCCACAGTGAGCTCTGCCCTTGGACCCTATGCTGTCCAGCCTAGGAAGTGTGCGGACCAAATGGTCATGTACTGATTTCCAATGCTGGTAGATAGAGGAGACCCGTTTAGCTGCCCTAAATTTGAAAAGACTCCACCAGCTTATACAAGCTAACCTGGATCATAAGTCAGATGTCTGAACTCGCCAATAAAGAGTGCTCTAAGGAAAAAGAAATGGCCTACCTGGCGTTTCATTATTTGGAAATTTCTTTTAACTCACAGCCCTCTGTTTCATCAGGGTTGAGGGTATATAGTACAAAATTCAAGGAAAAGTAAATTGTGTTTCATATAGCCGTAATATCAATTTTTACTCTTCTCACAATTTGTGAAATTGTTAATACTGCCCTATGAACCAGGATATTTGAATAAAGCAAAGTATTCTGTTGTTTTTGCAAGAAGCAAGAGTTTACTTTTTCTTTCCCTGGTTAAATGATCATTTACTTGATAGATATGAAATTTTTTTTTTTTGATAGTCTGTCATATCCTGGTGGTTGGTGTATTAGTCTCTGAAGAGGATATAAAAAGTGTAAGATCCTCTTCTCAAGAAACTAATGGTGTGATTGAATGATTGAGATTTATGTATGTGAAACACAGAATACTAGATATTTTGAGTAGTAATCAAGTGCAATAGTGTATGATTTCAGTTTTAAGTGCCATGCGTGCAGGAAGGAAGGGAGATGAAGAACAAAAATTATTTAGTAAAATCTACTACAGAAGGAATACATATTTGTAATATTTTCTATTCTGTCAAGAACAACTTGAATCACTGATTTAATTACGGGTGGAGAGCCTGATTTTTATTCTGTACCTTAAAATTCTTAGCTCCTTCATGTCATTTGACATATGAATTTAACCTTTTTGGAGAAAGAAAACAAAGTTGTTAAAATTTTAAAGGTTTCATAGCCCTTTGCTTGAAAAATTAAGACATCAACTCAACAAGTATTTATTGAGCACTGACCTTGGGCCACTGCATGTACATTTTTTAGTTTTTAGACAGCAGCAAAGTAACCCTGGAATAATGCCTCTCAAGATGACTTTGATAAGTACAAGATGGTGAGCTGAACTTTTAGCCAAGAACCTTTGTTTTTCTTTGCTGAATATTTATCTCTTTTCTTATGTAGTAGAACTTAAGAGTTAGAAATGTTCAGACTGTTTCTGTCCAGACTGCATTCTCATCACTGTCAGGATTTGTTTAGTGATTTATAATTAATTAGATAAAAATTCGCAAAGCTTTTGGGGCTCTATAATGGGGAATGTTATATAATATGAGGTGGTGGTGGTTTGGGCCTCATCTCTTAAATTTGATTTGTCTTTCACAATTTTATGCCTGTATCTACCAAATAGAGATTCTTTTCTCTTCATGGAATTCGAAAGTACTCATTTATCTTGGATGAAATTGGTTTCTTCTACCTATTGCTGGAGAATTTAGTTTTCTAACCAGAATGTCTGATTTGTTTTGTGTGCTTGCCAAAAAAATTCCCAAATACTGGCCGCCTGAGTTCTGGCTAATGTTTCCAGGCGCTCTGTTTTGAAAACATTCCGTTTCTACCCTGTCTTACAGATGCTCTTGCATACAGTGAAATCCTGTGATAAATATTTTTCAATGAGCATAAAGTATTTGAAAAATAAACGAATGGCAGTGTTATCATTAGTCATACATTGACTGAGCGCCACCAGTGTATTCATCATCATGTTCAGGACTTAGTCCAAGACCCAATCCCTGTTGAGTGGTTTTATAGTCTAATTATCTGTGAAATGGTCATGTCAAAAAAAAAAAAAAAAAAAAAGCCATGAGTTGGGCAAATTATTTGCAATTATGATTAATAATCTGCTCTGGGTAATTAATGAGAAAATACATGTGGCTTCTCCTGGGCTGCTAGTTTCAGATATTTAAGCGGTAAATGTGTATTCAAAATAATTCCCAGTAAATAAAATAATTCTTGTTAATGCATTCGAAGTTTAGTTCTTACCTATGTTTTAACCCACTCAAAAGTGTGAGCACAAGTAAGTTTTCAAATGTGATCAATAGTAAATTGTATTATTTAGAAAATTACTGCTTTTTACAGACTATCTTTGTAATATTTGTCCTTTCTTGATTATTTGAAGATACTCTGAAAATACTCAATATCTAGACATTTGTGCTTGATATAAAGTATTCATTTTGTATTAGATAAAATGAAAATGAGAATGTATTAAGGTTGGGCCTACACAATTCAAATATTGATTTCAATTTGATGGATGGAGTTTGTGGGCAAAATATTTTGCAAAGTTTTTATTTAATTTACTTGTTATTTTGACTCACATAGATTTTGTTGCAGTGAGACATATTGAGTATAGACCTTAAAATTTATGTATTTGAATAGGATTTTCCCCACCCGTATGCAGGTGCAGTTTTTTGGTCATTTTCTTTCAAGAATGATCGTATGACCTACTTGAATTCAATATGGTAGATTTTTTAATTTGATGTGATAAGAATTTGTTGGTTCATTTAAAAAGTTGGTTAAAAGTAAGGGACAAAAATGATATAAACATTTTATTAATATTTAACTTATCAGATATGGCATATATACGCGCGCGCGCGCGCGCGTGTGTGTGTGTGTGTGTGTGTGTGTGTGTGTGTGCGCGCGCGCGCATGCGCATGCGCCAGTGTTTGGTAGACGCTCCAGTCTTTTCTTTGAGCATGGGTTGGAGTTTCTCATCTTTTTATGCAACGGTTTTTAGTCAGTTTCTTTAAAGGCACTTGTGAAGCAATCTGAATGCAGAACTCTTCTAGGCTGTAAATTCTTCCAAACTTGGTACAGCTTTTTTCACATTAGTCAGGTCTGTCTAAAAACATTCAACTAAGTGTCCATAGAGACTACAGCTCTTTTTGTACACATATTTTATTGGATGTTGGATAACAGTACAGTATTTAATTAAAGTACTTAATTATAGTAACAGGCATAACTGACATAAACAGATTTGAAAACAAACACAATTAAGCGCAGAACTCAGCAGGTGGAAGCAGAAGTACATGGGTGTCCTACACAATAGCTTATTAGCTCCCAGCCGTGAGCATTTTGTGGGGAAATAAAGAGCTCTGGACTAGTGAGGCTGTTACGTGGTGGTCAGTTAGGAGAGCTTTTTTTTTTTTTTTTTTTTTTTTTGGATTTGAGGCTCTTGCCAGGTCGGCTCTCCATCTAAAGGACCTTCTTTCTTTCCCTGTTCCTGCATGAATCCTTGCTTAAGTCCATTTATTTTAATCGTGACGGCTGCCATTCCACCCTTTTCCAGCCATGCCTACTTCCCTTAACTTCGGCTGTTTGTTTCTACCTGATGTCTCTCCCACCTTTCAATTGTGAAATTTGCATCAAAATTTACCTCCTTATTAGAAGCCCTGTGGATTGACTCTACTCATCTTTTATATTCCTATTAATAATTTATGTTCTATCTATACAGCTTTAATGAAGTAAAACTTTAGAAATCTGAATTTTAGTATCAAATATAGGATCCTGTATATAAATGTTCAAATATTTCTTTAGCCATATGAACTCATAAAATGGGACAATTCTTATTTTTTTCCAGTTTTATTGAGTTATAATTGACATGTGACAGTTCTTGTTTTTTAATTTATATTATGGTGACATTGATTAATGAAATCCAATAAGTTTCAAATGTACAATTCAACAGTAAGTCATATATATATTGTTTTGTGTGTTTACCACCTATAGTTAGATTTCTTTCTGTCACCATGTATTTGATGCCTTTTACCCCATTTACCTCCCCCCTTCCCCTGACATGCAACAATTCTTGAGATGCTTAATTTTCAAAACTGTTCACCATACTGTTTAAAAGAGTTAGAGAAATTGGCCTTTTAGAATGTGACTTGCCACCTTTTCACTGAATATACTATTAAAGAAAGCAAGAAACAAGTTCTTTTTGTATTATGTTGTTTGAAATCATGTTCTTGAATTGTATATGTATGCTTTCTCCCCATGTAATTTGTAAACTCTTCAAATCATGTGTCATATGTTTTCATTTTTTGAATCTTCTGTGGCATAGTGGATAGTGAGTCTGAGCTCTTGTACAGTTGAAGTAAGTAGCAGGTGTTCAAAAAATGTTGGCCAAAATTCTCAGTGAAATACAGTAACAGCTCATAGCCACTAACATCTTTTGAGCAGTTACCACATGCTGTGCACTGTCTTAAGTGCTTTATGTATGTGATCTCATGCAATTCACACAACTATTGTTATTCCCATTTTACAGATGTAAAGGAGGAGTCAAATACTTGGCTGAGGCGACACAACTAGAAAGTGGTAGAGCTAGGAATCAAACCCAAGGAGTCCGATTCCAGATTTTGTCCCTTAATTCCTTTAGTGTGGCTCAATAATCTTTCAGAAACTTTCTTTAAGAAGTTCTGAAAACTTAGATGAAATAATTTTCTTTTAACCAAACTAAATAGAAAACTAAAAAGTAATCCTTAGATGAAGTAATTTATACTAAAATGGAAACCTTGGGAAGGCCTCATTAGGAAATGAGAGAATAGGAAACTAAACATGGTATTGTCTGCTAACCAGTGAGAAGAATATCTACTTATTCTGTGAACCCTTTATTTTCTTATACATGTAACACCTGAATGAGGATGGTGTTTTTCTCAAGCTCTCACATCTCATTGCTGGGCGACATCAAGGAGCTCTTTTTTTAGGATAGCTGTCCATCTGTTCTCCTCCAGGAACTCCTGGATCTGTGCCATCGCCACTTGGCTTGCTGGCTCCAAGAGAGCCTAAATCAGTGAGTTGCTCACACCAGGGAGAACAAACAGGCTCTTCTCCTTAAAGTGTCTGTAATTATATGACCATAATTAGAAATAAAACCTTCTTTATATAATTTGCAGCTCACAAGGAAAGACTTTCTGCTTACACACTATTTTCCCCTCTATTGTTTCACATGCTGTTGGGGAAATGGGTTACTTGGCCTAACAATACACCATTGAATTGAGTGGAGAAATCCAGAGTCCCACCCTCCTAATTTTGCTGTTTGGCCTTGGATTTATCTCCTGTCCTTTCTCAGTTTTTTGGGTTATAGTGTTACATGATGTGGCTAATACAGCCATATAGGAAATGTTGCATGTGACAATCTTAATTCCTGCTATTAGTTCCTTAGAAATAAGAGATAACCTAGAAATAAATAACTCTTGAGTAGAGATACTAGTTTTGGCGCTTGCGGTTCGGGTTTGAGTTTGTTGTCATCACCATAAATGATAATACTGTTTGGGTGGTACTACCATGTTCAAAGAGATGTAGGTCACTGTTGATTTTTGCCTGATGGTTTGAGTTTGAGTAGATATTGATTAATTCATGAGCCCCAACTGCAAGGAAGATGTTCAGTATTGATTAGACATATGCCTCTGGTTGTATGCTGTTAAAAAGGACTCAGTTGTGAAATACTCCTAAAGCTAAATCAATAAGCCAGTAAAGTTGTTTTCCTCCTATACATGTTTGTATCCCTTTAATTAAATGGGAAAGACTTAGGAATTTCTGTGATCTGGACTGTAAGAAAACTAGCTGTATCCTTGGAACAGTATACTTATATGTTAACCATTCCAGGTGAGTATAAATTATTCATATGTACATTTTAGCAGAGGATAACCCTGGCTTAATCGAGAAGACAGCATAGTAATTTTCTTGGGAAAATCATCATCTTTATTCTGGTGTATGGATAGAGAACTTTGTTTAGAACATGCCCAAACACTAATAAAAATTGAAGGGTTTTGAGACATAGTTCCTCACAGTGTAAGAGTTTAAAATTATCAAATTCTGTTATGATCATGGCCAGGAATTGTTAAGCAATTCGCTGTGCTGACTCCCAGAGTCACTAGGAAGTTTTCTATCTTGGCAATTTTTCTGAAGACTTAATTGAATTCAGAGCAATTTCTGGTGCACTTTTTTCTCTCAGTATACAGACTTGTCTGGAATAACATTAGTCTTCATGAAATCCACTAAACTCAGTAACTTCTGGGCCTGTTGTTCTCTCCTTGCCTTCTCTTCCAAGTTCCTAGAATGGTCTGTTACCTCTTGTTGTGTGGACTTCCTGGCCATGCCAACCCCTTCCTTAAATCTTTATGGTGGTTTCTCATTTCCTTTTGCATCTACTCTAGCTGTTTGCCCCATACATCAAAGCCAGTCACCAGCAGGCTCTGGATTATCTCATTTCCCTCATCTGCTGCTTAGGTCCCTGGCCTTCTCTTTCTTTCTCTCTGTTCATTTTAAGTTCCTCTAGGTAGCACCTTCCTCATGAACTCATTACATTAGTATTTTGAACCCTCCCACGCACTATCATTTTTTTTAGACTTTCTTCTTAACAAACTGTTTTTTTTCTTCTGTCCTAAGTAACTCCTGAAATCCTATCTTCTATAAAAGTCATTTTGAATTAAGTAGAGAATTGCTGATGGTCTCATCTTCATGTGCTCTGACAATAATTGACCTCCCATGGCTTCTTCCTCTAATATGCACCCCATTATAAACTCACCTACATTTCCTAATCCCAAATGACCCTTGCCCTTGACTTATGTGTAATAACAGTATTTCCCATCCCTGTTCTGGTTACTGCTCCTAATTTAGAGACTCACACAGGGGTGAAGGAAGCAGATTCTGAGGTCAGCCACCTAACTTGGAATCTGAGTTCTGCCACTTGCAGCTATGATCCTTTGGGCCCATTATTTAGCCTTTCTGTGTCACAGTTTCCTCCTTAATAAGTAATAACAAGTACCTGAAATTATTGAAATAATTTAAGCACTGCGTATAGTACCTAGCACATAGTAAGCATGCAATAAATATTAGTGTTATTATTTATAAACTGGAAGGAGAGAATGAAGAACACACCCATATTATATATATGTATATATACATGCACACACATGCACACACATCTGCATACACATACATAGTTACATAGTTTGGAGAAACATTTAGAATTGCGATATTTATTTTTTAGAAAGTGAAAAAATGCATATTTTTAAATGTAAACCACACAGAGTAAAGCTGAACAAAATCCTGGCTGGGGAGACAAGGATTTAAACACCAGTGGGGAAGAACTGTACCAGCTACTTCTCCTCACCTACTAAAGGTCTGGCATCAGCAGATTCGGCTTTGTTTGAAGGCATGGGGCCCTGTGTGTGTGTGTCTGAGCACTTGGTGCTGTGGCGTGACGATGATTAGGGCAATACGTTTTCCTTAGGGAAGTTGAAGAAGCAGGCAGTAATCCACCTAATTTTAGGTAAATGAAAGAGAAATTAATGTTTTTGAAGGTTATGATGAAGGAGAATACCCTTTTTAAATTGACTCTAGAAGACTGCTTAGATAAATCTGTCATGAGTTTATGCCATACCCCTTTAAACTTTGATATAGCTTCTGGACAGCCGTTATTTAGCATGAGGATAACTAATTGCTTTTGTTTTTCTAGTTTTGTTCCTAGTAAATATTCTGTTAAGGAATTTTATAAATATACTGAAGGTAATTCAGGTCCGTCCGATGGGTATATTTTCTAAATAGAACACTTACAGGCTTACATTGATTATTTATATTTAAAAATGTTGACTGTAGATATTGGTGGATTAGTTTCAGATTAATCAGTGTTTTTTGTGTGTGTAGTATCGGAGGACACAGAAGTATGCAGTGTATGTATGACATTATATATTTTTTAGTTCCACTAATCATACTTTAGAGGTTGCTACTTGTTGATGTAAAGGTTACTTGAATTTTTCTGTTTTCATCTACTTATGTAATTTTACAGCTTATATCATTTTAGGTTGTTTTATTAATGCTGATTTTATAACATAAAATTATTAGAAATTATAAGGAAGGGTGGCATGAAAGAGGGGACCAGATTTATACTGTTTTTATGTTTCTGACTTTCATTTCTTTTCAAGTGTAGATTTATTCCTAGTGATACAAATTGCTGTTTTCTTTGGCAGGCATTAGAAGCAAGTCTATGTGAAATTATGTAATGTCTGAAAAGTTATATTCATGATTAATTGGCCTATCCTAGAATGGTATTTGTATGTGTGGAATAAGGCGATCATGCTTTTTATTTGGCAGTGAGTTAAAGTGCCCCTGCTCAGATCAAGTTACTCTACAGGGCTTTTTGAGTGAGAACTGTATATTTAGCTTGATCTCTCAAAAGCATAAAATGTAGCTTCAAAGCCAAATATGCTGGAATTAATATTGTAACCAAAGTTAGTCTTCAAATACCTTCAGAAGCAAGCTATTCCACTCTAACACACCTTAACAAATAAAGTTAACAAATAAAGCCAAGAGATTTATAACAACAACATTATCATCTCTATGGCCTCTGAAGCACAGCAGGTCTTGATTATCCAAGGGTAGATGATTGTCTGTAGTGTCAAACAATAGTTTTAAATTCTTCCTGACCTTGACCCAGGCTGATCGGTTATAATAGTCTTTCTATTTATTTATCTAAACTGGATTTTATAGGGGCTAGAAAATAAGGCCTTTAAACAATTGTTCCCTCCTGTGTGTACTTGAGAAATGATGATATCCATTACAAACAATACAGTGATAATGAACTTGATAATCGGGGAAAGGGTACTGCAGTGGTTCTGGAGCCTAATGTCTTGAGAAAATTAACTTCAGTTTTCTCATCTGTTATATGAAGATAATAGTACCTAACTTCTGGCATTTTAATGATTAAGTAAGAATTTATTTGAATCTCTGCTCATAGTAAGTGCTCTTCCAATGTTTGCTACTAACTACTGCAACTGCTACCACACCAACTACTTACTACTCCTACTATTACATAAATAGCTCTTCCTGCAGAGCACTGACTCCAAGGTTTTGCTCTTCGTTGCATTATCATATTGAAATGATAAAACATATCCCAAAGTTGGTTATGGGTAATTGTGGTGTTACTTTTAAAAAGTATCTGTATTCTTACTACTCAAAAACATAGTAGACCAGAGATTAGCAAGCAGTATATCAGTAAACCTGGAAGCTTATTAGAAATGCAGACTTTCAGGTTCCCATCCCAGAACTACTAAATCAGTTTACATTTTAACAAATCTCCAGGTGTTTTGTTTGTGTAATAAAGTTTGAGAAACAGTAATTAATCTGCGTCATTTCCTAATCACCTCCCTCCACCCCATATCTATCCTCAAAATCATCTGAATAATTTAGAGATGACTACCAGCGTGGACTACTAGCAGTACCACCTGAGCCAGGCCTCAGAACAGACATGTGGTAGGTAATTGGAAAGAAGGGAAGGTAGAAAGAGGAAGGAGGAAGAGAGGAAGAAAAACCATAACTGACAATACTGATATTTTAACTCTGTAGGTGGGTCTGTGCTCACTGATTTCAGATTGTCCTTTGTTTGACATTGAATATAGAAAGGAGTAATGAAATTTTGTGGGCTGCTATAAAATTTCTGTGACATTGTAAGTTCCAGTGATCTGTCAAATTTACTTTGGAAAGTTTCCTTTTAACTCAAAAGTTATTATGCACCTCTTATTTTCTTAAACACACATATGTGCAATCCTCTTATAATCATGCTTTAATTAACTTTTTTGGTGTAAAGATCATGTTCTTAATGTTTGATCTTAAAAATCCTGGATAAAAGAGCAGAGTTTTACTTACTATATTCTCTGTCCTTTGGCTAGTGTTTCTACCTTTGTGTGCTTGTTTCCTCCCATGTAAATGTTGTAAGGATGTTTAATAACATTAGTCTTTGATTAAACATGAGTTATGGATGGTTGTGGAGGCACAGACTTATTTGTATTATCACATACTAGGAGATAAGGAAAATTACTCCTTTTGGACTTAAAATATAACCTTCGAGTCCATTTTTTAGAAGTTGTCTGGAAAAACAAAATTAAGTTAAAATATGGTATAGTTTTCAACTAATAAATTGACAAGGAAATTATTTGATAAAATATGTTAGGTGTATACAGTGTCACAACCTCATGCAGTTAAAAATGTACATGACTCAGCAGTTTCTTATCTAGGAATTTATCCTACAGACATTTGTACATGCAAATGCACATCTGTATGTTTTTGTAGAAGGAAAAGAGTGGTAATAACCTTAATATCTATTAGAATGAAACTGGTTTAGTGTACCTCAGCTTTATTTTTAAAGATATTATATTGTATGTGTCAGGTCTGTCAATGAAAGTGTCTTGGCAAGCCTTTGGGAAGGAGGTTTGAGTGTCTAGGGGTTAGACATAGAAGGGAGACTTATTTTCCATTCTGTGTATCTTTGTATTATTTGAATTTCTTTAAAACAAGTGTATATTATTAATTTAAAATAAACAAAATGGTCATTGCATTTAAGAGACTTAAGCCATGTCCTTAACGTTCATATTTTCTTTCTCACTTTTAAAGTACATTCATAAATATAAACTCATTTATGTTTCTGGGGCCATCAGACCCATGGTTACTAAGAGTAGGCAATGACTTCTCAGTAGCTGACTGCTCTGTATTTATGCTCCCACTCCTTGAGACTCCTGATGTCCTAATTATTCAGAGCTGTGATTCTCATTATGGGGTACCATCAGAATCTTCCTAACACTTTCAA
Source organism: Eidolon dupreanum (assembly GCA_028627145.1). NCBI lineage: Eukaryota > Metazoa > Chordata > Mammalia > Chiroptera > Pteropodidae > Eidolon > Eidolon dupreanum. The sequence goes on from CM053506.1 coordinate 44,204,425, forward strand.
AAAAATTAATATGTCTAAGCCAATCCCAGACCTGTTGAATCAAAATCTGTGAGTATGGCTTAGGCATGTGCATTTTTGGAAAGCTACTTAAGTGATTCTGATGTTCATACCTGGTTAAGAACCACTGTCTAAAGAGCAGTTTTTGAAAGGGTTCCTTTTCTACTAAATACCAGCTATTACCCTACTACCACCACCAGGCTCCCAGGAGTGATGTAGATATGGCACCAGAGTGAAATGAATGGACCCTCTACTCTACACATTCAAGGAAAAGGGAGTGTTGCTCTGAATAGCCACGTAGTTGCTGTATTAGAATAATAATGATAATGACAGTGATGATGATAATAAATCAGGTTTCTGAGTTGGAATCAACATTTTCTGCAAATAAAGAACATTGAAATTAAAGAGTTAATTCTTTGAAAAAAATCAGTAAAATCCAAAGTTCTCCAGCTAGACTGATCAAAAAAAGGAGAAAACACGAATTACCAAATACCAGGAATGGGAGAAAGGATATCACTGAAGACATAAGAATAGTAATAAGGAAATATTATGAGCAATTTTATAACAGTAAATTGGGGAACTTAGATAAAATGGGAAAATTCATTGAATGCCCAAATTACCACAACCAACACACATAAAATAATCTAAATAGCTCTATATCTATAAGAAAGTTAAATTCATAATTTAAAACTGAGCTACCAAGAAAACTTCATTTTCAGATAGCAGGCTTTAATGATGAAATCTATCAAACATTTAACAATACAAATGCTAAATTATTTCAGAAAGTGAGAGGAAACACATTCCTAAAATTCATTTTATGAAACCAACATTACTTTGATACCAAAACCAACCAAAGACATTGTTTAAAAAAGGAAACTATGGAACAATAGTTCTCATTTCTCATAAGTATAAGCATAAAAATCTTTTAAAAATATTAGCAGATCAAACCCAGAAACATATAAAAAGGATAATATATTGTGAGGTTTATCCAGAAATGCAAAATTGGTTTAATATTCTAAAATTAAGGCAACCTATAATTATCACAATAGATATAGGAAAAGGAATGAACAAAACTAAAAATCTAAACAAAACTAAAAACTCTGAGTAAACTAGGAATAGAAGGAACTTTATCAGCCTAAAATAGATGTCTAAAAACAGAAAAAGTATAACTAACATTAATAATGGTGAGGGATCAAATGCTTTCTTGCTAAGGTCAGGAATAAGAAAGACAAGTATGTCCGCTTTCATTTTTTCTATCCATCATTGTACTAGAGATTCTAGCCAGTGCCATAAAGTAGGAAAAAGAAATGAAAATCACACATATTTGGAGAAAGAACTAAAACTGTCTCTAGTTTCAGACCACATGATAATCTAGATGAAAACTATTAAGATGTTTTTAGGAAAGCTACTAAATAAAACTGGAGTGAATTTAGGAAGGTTGATATACAAAACCCAATTATATTTCTACATAGTAGCAATGAACAATTCAGAAGTTGAAATACCACTTACAATAGCATCAAACAGTATAAAATAGGATAAATTTAGCAAAATACGAACAAAATATGTGCTCTGAAAACTATAAAACATTGTTGAAAGAAATTAAAGAAGACCTAAATAAGTGGAGAAATGTCCATTTCATGGATTTGAAGATTCAGTAATGTTACAAAGTCAGCACTCCCTAAACTAATCTATACAGGCAACATAATCCCAATAAAGATCCCAGCTTGGAGGTGATCACTTTGTAGTATATATAAATGTTGAATTACAGTGTCATACACCTAAATTTTTATAATTAAAAAAAAAAAAAAAGATTCTCAGTGGGGGTTTTCTAGAGATTGACAAGCTGATTAAAAAATTCATATGGCAATGCAAAAGATACCTAAAAATAATTTAAAAAAAGAAGACCAAAGTTGAAGGACTAATTCAATGAAAAGAAGAAAATCTTTTCAACAAATGGTCCTGGATAACTAGATATACATATGGGGAAAAACGAATCTTAATCCATTCCTCATTTCATACACAAAAATTAACTAAAAATGGATCATAGACTTAATTTAAAAACTAAAACCATGAAACTAGAAGAAAATGTAGAATAAAAGCCTTCACAACTTTGGAATAGGCAAAGATTTCTTGGATTGGACAAACAATAGAAAAAACTGATAAATGAGACCTTATAAAGATTAAAACCTGATTTTTTTCAAAAGAAATTGTTAGGAAAAAGGAGAGACAGGCCACAGAATGAGAGAAAATATTCATAATACATATATCTTTTGTGTAGAATATATTTTAAAACTCAGTAAGACAACTTAGTTTCTAAAAATGGGTTATATTCCTCAGGAAGCAGGCACTAAGACAAAGTTTCACACATAGTGTAGTTTTAAGGGGCGCCCTTACCATTTCCAACTCTCATGGGAAGAAAGACAACAAATCAACATTGGGCAAAGGGAAGAGTTGAGCAGTGATACAGCTTAATAACAGTTGTCGCTGACTTCATGCATAGCTCTGTATGTAGCTTGATTGGCCTTCAGACTTGAGACAAGAGTTGAGCCAAGATAACCAGGCCTTTATTTTCTGCATCATTCAGTACTACTTAGATGTGGGCCACCCCAGGGAGGGGCACATCCTTGAGGTGACATGACTTTGTGCAGCAGAAGCAATCTCTGAAATGAGTGACAACTGAAAACTGACTACCTGTAGCATTCTCAGTATGTGAGGCAACAGGTTTTTCACTCAGAGAGGGTCTGGCAGTATATTGCAGTAGACCATAATGATGGGCAGAAGAGTCTAACAGGAGCTGTACAAAAGAATGTGCATGAATGGCCATTAAGCATATGTAAACATATACAAAATCATTAGCCATCAAGGATGTGCAAATTAAAACCACAAAGAGACTTTAGTTAAAAATTTTTTTTTAAAAAAAAACTGGCAATACCAGGTGCAAATGAGAGTGTAAAATGGTACAATCACTTTGGAAAACACTTTAACAATTTCTTTTAAAGTTAAATGTACACTTACTACATGACCCAGCAATCCCACTCCTAGGTATTTGCCAAAAAGAAGAAAACATGTATAAAAAAAGACTTTTACATGAACACTCATATTAGCTTGCTTTATACAGCTCAAAACTGTTAAGAGTGCAAATGTCTGTTAACAGGTAAATGATGATTTGGATATAATGATATAATGAGATACTCTGTAGCATTAAAAGAAATCAACTATTTACACATGAACAACATGGATGAATCTCAAAAACATGCTGAGCATTAGGAAGCCACAAAAGAGTAGTACATCCTGTATGAGTTTATATATGAAATTCTAGGACAAAACATAATGATAGAAAGCAGATTTGTAGTTGGCTAGACTACAGAAGGGCTAGAGGGAAATTTTGAGGAGGTAAAAGTGTTCTATTTTTTAATTGTTATGATAATTATATAGGTATATCCATGAGTCCAAACTTTAAAAGGGTACATTTTAAAATATATAAATCATTACACCTCAGTAGATTTTTTTTTAAAGTTAGATTTAAGAAGAAAAACAAATGGGAGTTTATGTTCATGAGGGATTTGGTTGTTCTTTTAACTTTCTTTTTTTCGTAATGTTTTCTTTTGATTTTGGCATCAGAATTATGCTGACCTCATGAAATTAAGTGAGAAATATTTCTTCCTCTGTTTTTTTTTTTCTCAAAATAGGTCATATAAGATGGGTGTTGTATTCTTCGCAAATTCACCAGCAGAGTATCTAGGCCTGGGATTCTTTGTAGTGTGGTTTTAAGAATCATTTTCTTTAATGGATTTAGAGTTATTCAGAATCTCTATTGCCTCTGGTGTTAGTTTTGTTAATTTGGTTTAACAGTGAAGTCGTTTGTTTTATCTAAGATGCCTAATTTATTGGTATAAAGCTGTTCATAATATTTGCCATCATTTTTATGTCTTTAAGATCTGTAGTGATACCCCTTCTTACTACCTGATATTGGTAATTAGCATTTTTCCTTTTCTTGATTAATCTAGCTAGAGGTTTCTAATAAAGTTAAGCATCTACCTACCTTATGACTTAGCAGTTCCACTCCTAAGTGATATTCTCAAGAGAAATGAAAAGACATATCCACAAAAATACTTAACATGAATGTTCATAAAAGTTTTATTTCTTTTAGCCTTAAACTGAAAATAAATTTAAGTGTTGATCAGCTGTAGAAAGAATAAACAAATGTTTGTATATTTTACAATCAAGTAATACTCAGTAATAAAAAGAAATGAATTATTGATATGCGACAGCATGAATGATCTGGCAAGTCAGTGAGTGAAAGAAGCCCTACACAAAAGAATTCAGTGTCTGGTTCCATTTATGAAATATTACGGCAGACCAAACCAAACTGTTGTGGTAGAGATCAGAATAGTGGTTGCTTGGGAAGGAGAGTGGAAAGAGACTGACCAGGAAGGAGCAAGAGAGAACTTTTTGGTTATGGAATGTTCTGTATCTTAATAGAGATATGTGTTACATGAGTTTATGCATTTATTCAAAACTTTGAACTCTACATTTCCTTATGTATAAAATATGTCTTAATTTAGTTGTACAATGTGAATGTACTTAGTGCCAATTAAAAATGATTTAAATAGCACATTTTATGTTATGTATGTTTTACCTTTAAAAAATGTTAGTGGGTAGATGTGAAGATTCTAAATGGGCAAACATTTAAAGTATTTATTTTATCCCAACCATGTGCCGTTCTATTGTTTCTTTATTTATCATTTATATAATAAAGACTGTAATTTAGAAAATGATGAGAAAGTAACAAGTATGAGAAATAGTATTACATGTATATATTCAGTAAAAATTTATCGTTTATAGTGTGCATAGTTCTTCATTATGTGTGGTAAAGATAAACCAAACAAGCATCTCCAAAGAGCTTATAGGGTCCTGAGCTTTGAGTTAAAATACGCAAAAAAAAAAAAAAAAAAATTGATTTCACAAAAATAAAGAGCTTTCTTTCCCCTATTATATACCCTAGGAAATTGAGTTTAAAAATCCTTGCCCTGTGGGGAAAGCCTATCACATCTGGTGTTTCTCCTCCTGGCCTTGCTGTAGCTTGCATTAGTAGGGGAGGGGCTTTCTTCTTTTTTACAGTTCCCACACAGCCTGCAGTAATGCTAGAGCACCAGAGATCAGAGTGTCACTGATAATGTTCACTTAAGTGCTGAGATGGTGCCTGGCCTAAAGCATTCATAGATATAGAATCTCCACCACAAGAGTTTTAGGGCAGAGTCCAAAAAACAAGGTCAGAGCTCCTGACATTCAGGTAGTAATTATCTAAGCAATCTTCTTTGCCTACTGCTTATGGATATTGTAATTGAGAGGGTCAAAGGTAGTCTGAAAGTGAGGAAAACAAAAGCAGAAATGTCAGGGGCATGGAAATTCTGTACACCAGATGGTTCATGTGTCCACAGGGCAATTGAGAATTAAGTGTGGTAATGGAATTACACTACTTTTATTGATTTGTGAGGACAAGCACTTGTAGTACCAATTATATTCTTCTTGGAATATTTGGGTGCTGAGTAAATATTAGTAACTCATTGAATAGTACATAGCATCTCAACTGCCGTGTGAATCTCTGTGAATGCAGAATATTGTTGGGTTGTGTTGGTGATGATAATGTTATTGAGAAAGTGACTAATGTGACTTTTCTAGCTTGTTAATATCCACCTACCTATGTCTCATCTCTCATACTTCCCTGTTTGGCTCTAATTGCAATCAAGTCAGTCGCCTCTGTCTCCTGTGAGCAGTTAATGCAGGTTTCTCTTGGTAGAATTGGTAATGAGAATATTTGCATTCACATCATGCCTAGGTGGGGTTGTAGGTACCACATCTAGATTAAAACAGATGCCTTGGGGCAACTGAGGAAGCCAACTATATGATTCCAACTATGATATTCTGGAGAAGGTAAAACTATGGATACAGTAAAAGAGAAGATCAGTGGTTGCTAGGGTTAGGGGAAAGAGAGATGAATAGGTGGAGCAGTTGGCTTTTTTAGGGCAGAGAGAATGCTCTATGTGATAAAGAGGCACAATAGTAGATGCATGTCATCATAAATTTGTTCAGACCCACAAAATGGATGATGTCAAGAGAGAACCCTAATGTAAACTATAGACTTTGGATGATAATGATGTGCCAATCAATGTAGGTTCTTCAATTCCAACAAATGTACCTCTCTGGTGAGGGACGTGGATAATGGGGGAGCTTATGCATGTGTGGTGGCAAGGACATGTGGGAAATTTCTGTACCTTTCGATTTTGCTGTGAACCTAAAACTACTCTAAAAAAAGATAAAGTAAAAAAAATTACAGAATTGTGATACTTGAATATGAATTGATTTTAAAATTCCATTTTTCAAAATCTAGAGTAAAGTTTATATTATTTGCTAATATTGTGACATACTTGCCAAAAAGAATAGTTTGTAAATCCTAAGCAGACCTCCTGTAACCATGTGTTGAATTTCCAGCTGTGTTGAATCAGACTTTGATCCCTCTTAAGAAGATAAATGCAATATCTGCAGTTTCTAATGGTAGGGGTAGAGGGGAAACTTTCAAATGAAACCTTAAAAGTCAAGTCCCTGTCCACATAAGAAATTAAAGATCCTGGAGAAAGCAGTGTTTTATTGCCCCTCCCCAACTCCCCAAAACGAATAAATGAGATGCTATTGTTAAATGCAGTGTACAGGATTAGATTTGTTTTATTCCAATAGAACGACTTTCCTTAATCAGCACCCTTATAAATGGCACACCTGTCTAATGGAACAAGTTCTAGGCTACAGGATATATACAGTGTGAGCATTTCAGTTAGCTCCACACAATTGATAACTGTTGTGGCTGATGTTCTTAGAAAGTCTTCCTTCTCCTTATTCCTTTGTGGCTAAGCTTTTATTATTCTATACTTCTGAATCAGCCTTTGATTGTGGGAATTTCCCAGTATGTGGTCATTGATATTGTTTGTGTTTCTAAGTGATTCTTTAAATGAAAAATGTGATGTATTTATGAATACATATGCGGATGCTTTTAAATATTTTTATTTTATTAGATTTAATTTACTTGTTGTCACTCTTAAAATACAGAGATCCTCTTTACTGTGACAAGGAGGTAAAATATAGCAGTCACATTCAAGATCTCCATACATTAGCAATAATAAATCCTTTTGCCCAGAGTAATACAGAAACTCAATCCAGAGCCAGTGGGAATGATATAGCGCTCCCTCACAGAACCAATTACCCACAGAGAAGTATAATGAGCAGGGGAGGTGATACAATAAAAATCTATATGGCAAGAATAAAATTACGGTAAAATTGTTGCCTGTGAAATGTCTTATAATAAGTATATCTCCAATTATCTTCTGGAAAAATTTAGGCCAAAATTCATGAGAGAATTGCAAGAATAGCGTTAGAATAAAACAAAAGCATGTATGAGTGTAGAGAAAATGATGATAGACATGTTGTAAACAGAGTCCTGTTGTGTGTGCCCTGAAGGATCTGAAGTAGCCCCGGGTGCTGTGAGGGAGTACCAGTCGCCAGTCTGCCCACGGAGGGACGACTGATGACTGACCTCACCGCAGTTTCAGTACAAGCCAATGGGAGCAAGATAGCGCTCTTAAAAAATAAGACAGTTTAGACCATCATAGGAAGTCTCTACTTTTAGAGTTAGTGTATTTCCAAAGACCACATCTTAAGCAGATTGCTGTAAAGGAAAATTCTGAGTGTGTATGCTCCATATCCTAATTAGGAGTGGGCTTGATCTGTTCAGACAGATATCAGTTTTGAATAAGTGGATTAAGTGGCAAGAAATGAAGTCTGGTTCTATATTAGATAAGTGTCCTGTAGAGTGATGAAGTGGCAAAAATAAAAAAAAGTATGTTACCCTTAAAACAACACAATTTTCAACCTCTGTTGTCCTAGTGCTATCAATTGCCCCAGGGCTATTAGTTGTGCAGTTTGTGGAAAATAATTCATTACTGATATAAAGCATCAAAGTTCATAAAATATTTTTTTAAAAATGGATTGAACAGATTCATGTTCTTAATTTTGTTACTCTCACTGCAGTATATTTATCTTCCTTGACTAATTTTATTAATTTTTTTTACTTGTATTCTTTCCTGAGTGGGATATAAGGGGGTGGAGGGGGTCACAGTTAGGTATGGCAACTAGGCATGTCCCCAAATGTCTTGCATACAACCTGTAGTGACTATTACTGAGTGAGTCCTAATTGTTAATACTTGTGATAGTGGTGAGATAATTTTCCTCTTAGCTGATTTTAAAATTTTCATTCTGTCTTGTCAGATTATATCCAGGGAAGAACAATTAAGTATCATTCATATAAATAGTCAGAGGAGAACAAAAGCCTTCGATTAGACAGTGATGGAGCCCACCTTGCCATCCATGGTTGCTTCACATGTCATCTTGTAGCCATTAAGGACATAACATTAAAGTAAAGAAAGTAGTCACTGTTTGAGGACCTGTTGAACTGGAAGAACCAGTTCCTAACCTGAAAGCAATTTGTACATTCATTTATTCAGCAGATGTACTTTGAGACTGCAGCTACAGCAATAAACAGTCTCTGCCCTGATGGAGCTTTTATAGTTTCGTTAAGTGAAATAAAATAGACAAATAAATGATACACAATATGTCAGATAGTGACTACTGCTGTGCAGAAAAATAAAGCATCATGCTAGTGGAATGCAATTGCAGAGAGAATGGTCAGGGATAGCCTCTCTGATAAGGTGATATCTGAATCAAGCTCCAAATGAAATGAGAAAAGTGAAAGAGCAAAGAGCTTGGAGTCACCTGACTGGGGTCCCTCTGACTTTATAGCTTTGTGGCCCTGCGGAGGCATTTAAATAACTTACTTGTAAAACGGAGACACACAGAGCCACCAGGCCTGTGTTACAGGATTTGAGTTTGACATAAGTGAGACACTTGAGAAAAGGATTTTAATAAATAGACAAAACATTACTTAAACTTCAAATTTCAGTACAAAATGATAAAGGCATACAAATTAAAAGAGAGACATACAGAAGTCTTAAAACAGCCCTTTCATTAATTTGTTTTGGAGTTATTGAATTAAGTTATCTGAGCTAAAATGTAGAGAACACTCTCCAAAGATGAACTGTTTGATACTTGGTGTAAAGGATTTATATTCTTCTTTGTTCACTTTATGGTATTATTCATTTATGATTTTGTATCTGTGCTTTTCATTCTGATATCTTTTTGTTTTACATTGAGCTTTCTTTTTATTAAGTCAGTTACAGTCCTCTTGAATTCTCATTGAGGCATTTTCTACCTTGTTCCTGTACTCCCTAGTTAATTCATTAAAAAAAAAAACCTGTAAGATTAATATTTATCATGGGGATTCACAGAATCAGTCTTTTATAGAATAATCCTAAACTTCAGAACAATTCATTTGTGCTGATATTTATTAAGGACTTGAAGTTTGTTGGCTGTTTTTAGTTTTACAGCCAAAGTAAATTTTGCACTAATTCTAACAGTGAATAGGACTTGTATAAAGTACTTCAAACACTCACTCACACTTGAACTTTCGCGGCCCTGGAGCTAGACATCATGGACATTATTGTGCCCTTTTACAAATGAGGAAACCTGAGGCTCAGAGTACAAAATTTAAATCTAGGACTTTTTATTATACAAGTATGAATTGATGAATGAAAAATGCTGAATTATTTTTAACACAATTACTAAAATGGTTTGTTTTATAAGTAGATTCAAGAAAGTTGCTGATGACTCAAGAAGATGAATCCATAGGGGGATATGAAAAAGAGGGCTGTATACCTGATCATTGTAAATGGAGACAAAACCTGTTTTTTGTGTGTCATTTTAAGAAAGAGAATGGAGAATGTGAGCCTGGATACCCCCGGTTCTGATCTAGTGAGCTTTCATTTATTTTTGTCCGGTTACTTAGACTAATAAGACTAACAGACATGTTGTTTCCTTCAAGGCAGAAACAAAAGCAATCATAAGCAAATATAAAACTTCTTAAAAATGCATCATTTGGGATTTAAAGAATATTTCCTCAGAAAAGGCTATTTTATTTTGAGATCAAGGGTCCTGAAAACTCTTGAAATGTCTTTTTAAGTATAATAGAATCAATAGAAAAGTTATACCTGAACTAGGAAGGGCCTTAGAGATTATCCAGCCATGGAACCATTAAAATAGTTGATCTGGAAAGGACCTTTGAAAGGTCCCCAGATCCCCACCTTGTGCAAGGATCCTTTGTCTGCTGTGGCTTCCTCACCATTCTGATGGGACCATTCAGCCTCTCCACGGTCTCTTCTGATTACTAGGGCCTCCAGCTGCTTCAAGGATAATCCATTCCATGAAGACTATGTGATTCCACTTACATGAGCCTGGGACTGGGGTAGAGGGGAGTGGAAATGGAGAAATAGTGCTTAATGGGGACATTTGGGAGGATGAAAAAGTATTAGAGATGGATGGTGGTGATTGTTGAACAATGATGTGAATATACTTAATACCACCGAACTGTATACTTAAAAATGGTTAAGATGGTAAATTTTTTGTTATGTATATTTGGCCACAATTTTAAAAATGAAATAAATATATAAAGGAAGCAGGAGAAAAAAATCTGTTCTATTGCTGAATAGCTCTGTTGGAAAGTTTAACTCTAAATAACCCCTGTTGGGGTTTATTTAAGTTTTGTACTCTGGAGCCATGGAAAACATATCAGACCCTTTCCCCTGAGTGAAGACACCTAGCTTGTCCCCTCCTAACAGCTCTTTCAGGGCTAACTAGCCCCAGTTCCTTCAGTAGGTAATACAATTTTGTTTATAGTTTATTTGTATCATGATCAAGACAAGGACCATACATTGTGATGGGCTGATAAGCCTTGCTCACTCACCCTGTCACCCTTTAAATTTATTTGTTGATGAAACTGGGTCATTTGTCTCCCAAAGTTTTGGTACTTGCATCCCTCTGCTATACAGATTGACACCTTCCTCCGTCCTCTGTATTTCTTGTGAGTCAGTAATTGGATTATTTTATTTTATAAATGTTTGTAATCTAACTATACAATAATTCATTTTAGTCTTTTTTTTTTTTTTTTGAGTGAAGGAAGTACTATTTTCTTTCCCCCTCAACTTTTTGTTTGGAAAATTGTAAACATGCAGAAAAATGAAAAGAATGATTTAATAAAGATACTCAAGTACCCTTTACGTAGATTCACCAAGTTAATGTTTTGCCACATTTGCTTTCTCTCTGCCTGTCTGCATACACACATACAAATAAACAGGTTTCCCCCTTCCTTCATTCACTTAAGCTTAAGTTATAGACATCATGGCATTTATTCCAAAATATTTTTTGCGCATAACTCCTAAGAACAAGGACATTCCCCTGTATAATCACAATTACATTGACTCAAGAAATTTATGATATATCTAGTTTCTATATTATCTGCTATTTAGTTTATATTTCCATAATTATCCAAATAATATATTTTATAGCTGAGGGGTTTTATGTGTTTTTTAAATTCAGAATCCAAGCAAGGATCACAAATTGTATTTAGTTTTCATGCTACTTCAGTTGCCTAAATTGGTTCTGTCCTTCTTTGAGTCTTACATGACATTGACATGTTTTGAAGAGTCCGGGCCAGTTTTACAGAATGTCCCTAAATTTGGATTTACCTGATTGTTTCCTTATGATTAAATTCAGCATGAATGTTTCCATCAAGAATACTGCATAGGTAGTGCCGAGTCTTTCAGTGCAATGCTCATGAGGTACATACATCATGTCAGTTTGTCCCATATTGGTGACAGGTCTGATCACTGAGTTAAGGAGGCATCTACCAGATTTCTCCATTATAAAGGTAGCTTTTCTCCACTGTAATTAATAATCTATAGCATATTAGTGGTTGCTTTTTAAATAGTTTTAAAAACATGCGCCATTGGTAATGGGAGAAATTGGATGGAATAGTTTATGAGAACATTAGTAAAGAGTTATTGCTGCTGATGGAAAGATAATTTTTAAACATTTGTTTTCCTGAGAGAGGAGAGACGAGGAGAGGGACAGTGCAGGTAAGGAATGGGCTTTAGACTTGAGTTTCAATCCCAGCTCCATAGTTGAACCTGTGCAACTTTAGAAAAATTATTTAACTTCTCAGATCCTCAATTTCCTGCCTAAAATGAGCATAATAATATATATTCGTGGCAAGATTGTTAAGATGATTAACTGAGATAGTGTACTAGTGGCCTGTAACCTAGCAGCGCCCCAGGACCGTTTCATGGGTAATGAGAGCTGCTTCCTAAGCAGTTTGCAGAGTTTAAATCCATGGGTGTTAATTCTCAGAATTAGCTTGAAATATTCAAGCATGTTGATAAGAAAATGTGATCAACAGGTTAGGTGACTTTGTGACATTTTAAGGAACAGAATTAAGAATTTTTTCCGACCTCTTAAATATGATTTGTCTGTAATAGACTTGTGTAAAACTTGATGTGCCATTTATTCAGACCTCTTTCTGACTGCAATCCATTTTAATCTATTACCAGGGATTATTTTTGAAATAGTTTGTATGTAGTCTGATTGAGAATAGTGAATCATAATAATTCTGTGACCTATTTACATGAATTACTGTAAAATTTTCATTTTATACTAGTGACGATTTTTTTAAGTTAATTAGAGTTGGCTTTACTGAGGTTAGCAAAAAGTGCTTTGAATTATCAATAATTCAGTAGGGCGGACATTTCTGTATAATGCAGTGGTTTTATAGAGTATTGTGAGATAGTTATCCCTAAAATAAATGGTTGTGAGCATTCATCAATGTGGTGGGGTTCACTTGAATGTAGCGTGAAGTGATAGCATCTATGCTTTCTATTATTGGGCAGAGTGTGAGACATTAGTCTTTCTGGCCATGAACTACTAGCAACCTTTGTCCTTTGTGTTACCTTTAGCTAAAAACGAAAAATGAGCATGAATGCTGGCTGATGGCCATGTCTTTCTTATAGCTAAAAATTCATCTGGGAAAGAAAAATGGGATCGCAGATTTGGATTTGTTTCGTTGAATGAATGATATGTGACATTTTGTAAATTATTTATCACTGCAAGGATGGCAGCAATGGCTTGAGCATTGTTTTATCAAATGAAAGCAGGAATCCCATTAGTACAAGGACTGGGTTTTAGCTAGAATCTATCAGGGGAATGTTGTCATTTTAAAACCAGATTATTCTTTTAATTGCTATTTAAAGGAACAAAAGTGTTCCCAAGGTACTGCAGTTGAGCAGTTGCAAGTAATAACTATGGATCCATAATTATGCAGTGCTGATTATCTGGCATTTAAAAAATTGTGACTGGAGTCAGTGACCAATTTGTTGTAGCTTATCTTGTTTGGTTTTTCTAGTACAGTTTTATACTGTTTTGTAACTTAGGCCTCAAAAATATATTTGCATAGTTACCTCAGAAAGTAAAGCCTGCACATATTAAATGAACAAATTAAACTGAAAATAAAGGTAAGATAACAAACACTTACATTGTAAGATAAAATTAACAGTCATTTTGGACAATTTTACAAATGCTTTGTCATAGATAAATTGTTTTTTGATGACATGTCACAGCAAACCAAGACATTTGTTGGAATCCTTATAACCATTTGAAATATTATCTTTGAGATGAGGATTTTTTTTAACTAGCTTATGTTTCTTTCATTTACTCATTTAGCAAATATATTTTGAGTGCCTACCGTACATCAGGCAATGTGTTAGGCATCTGAAATAGAGTTAGCTGAACAAATGCTGTTTATTCTGTGCTGATGTATATTTAGAAAAACCTAGCAAAATCTTGTTTTTAATTTGCATTAAAATTTTGTGATTATACTAAGTTTCTTGCCCTTAATTTTTGATTCATGGGATTCAAATATAAATATGTTATAGTTGCATTCAGATGACTAGCAGACAACATGTGTGAAGGCTTGGAATATGCGATAAAATTTTAGTTTTCATACAGTTTTGGTGTTCAAAATAAATGTGACCAGATCTGTAGGCACAGCTATTCATATGGATGGGAATACATATGGGGACTACTAGCATTGCTGGTAGTCATAAATAACAGTGGAGACATGAAATGTATGCAGATTTATACATTGTTCAAAGCAATTTCTTTAGTGAGAGTTAAAGGGTGATGGGGGTTAGACAAATGTTTTATTATTTCTTTTAATAAAGTGGGAATGTCAGAGATTGAAGGTTTATCTCCTTTGTGTGTCATGGTGTGGTTTACTATTGAAGATCTCTGGTCCCAGAAAGGCCTTGATCTTCTCAAGTGATCCTACAGAACTTTAAAGTTCTTGTTTAGTTCTAACTCTGTTACTATGTCACCTAAAAGCATACCATTATTTTATGTCAAATGCTTATTAGTACATGAATAATATAGTAACCTGTACTGAAACATTTGATAAAGTTTAGCTGAATAATCTGACCTGACTAGATGATATTCATAATCTATAATACTGAATACATAGATGAATCATTATTATATGCATATAGATTATGGGAACAATTGAGATTTCAGTTGAATCCTTAAATATTCATTTATGGAAGATTAATATATAAAGGTCTCAGATTTTTTGGTTTAATAAAATTAGTTCTGAATCTTATATATTACACCTGAAAACATTATTTAGGTAATACTTTAGAATAAAGTAATTTAAGAGATTTTTTAATTAGCAGAAAATATTGATTTGAATACCTTATTCAACAGTTTTTCTTTGTTAGAGACATATGTAAGAAACTTGACTTTAATGTTTTTAATTTTGAAATGGAAAACTAACAGTATGTTTTCATTTTAATTGTCATAGCCCCGTGCCGATCCCATTCCAATATGTAGCTTCTGTTTGGGGACTAAAGAATCGAATCGTGACAAGAAACCGGAAGAACTCCTCTCTTGTGCAGACTGTGGCAGCAGTGGTAAGTTGGTGTTTGTTGTACATTGTGTGCGACTACTCCCTATTACAGCTACATGCTATTTATCAGAACTGTATTTTTTGTTTACAGCAATTATTTGGTAATAGCATAGGTTTGAAATTTAAAAACTAAGGGCAGGTAGAAGGGGAAAAAAGTGTGAGTATATTAGCATTGACCTAAAGATACAGGTTTATATAATACTATATATTAATATTTATAATTAACTTTGATTTCATACTGGTAATTCAGTGTGGAGTATTCTACATTGCAGGCAAATTCAATGTAGGAAATACAACTAGAGTCACGTTTTCTATAACCTGAAGTCTCAATTAAGAGATGTTTGAGTTGGAATATACAGTGTTACAGGTCATGACACCTACTGGTAAAATATAGTATTACAGCCCAGCTCTGTGTGACTCCAAAAGAAAGGGACAGTATACTGGAAACTGCAGTGATAGAATCAAAAAAATCATCAGGCATGAAAGAAATTCAAATTGCCTAGGATAAGATAGGAAAAGAGTGGTCTGTGTAAAAAATGATGTTGAATCAAGGAATGCTGAGTAGGGACGCTGGACCTTTGGCAAATTACAAATCCAGAAATGCTTTCAAGATAGCTGTCATTTCTGCTTTTTTCTCAACATAAGATTTGAAAGCCACACCTCCAGTTTTATAATGGAAATTAAAAGTCAGATTGTGCTAACGTTAAAAGAAGACTGTCTTAACAAGCTAGTCTTCCTTCTTGTTAAGCTGGGATAGTTGCCTAGCTGTATGTGTGTGTGTGTGTGTGTGTGTATATATGTATGTATGTACGTATGTATGTAACACATACATACAGGCACATATGTCAACAGATTTAGCGGCATTTATTGATTTTTTAAAAATTAATCTTTTTGTGTTAATCTTTAAATTTTTTTCCAGCCTACTGAAACTTTTCCCTCCAAAGTTTTATTTTAAAATTAATGATCAAGTAATATCTCTGTAGTTATAGTTATCTTTAAAAACAACAGCAAACCTGCAAAACACTGTAGCATATTCTCATTGAGGAAGTTGTTGTCATATAAGTGGTTAAGCAAACTCGAGAGCAAGCCATACCCCAGCTCCTCTATCTTGAGATGTTACTTAACCATTCTGAGCCTCAGTTTCCTCATGAGAAAATTAAATAATGGTAGCACCTACTTCTTAGGTTTTGTTGGAATTAGATGAGAGGACACAAGTACATAACCTAGCACAGGGTCTGCAACAACTATAAATGCCAGCCATTGTTGTTTGGCATGTTTGATGTTGTTGTAAGTTAAAATCTTATCACCACTTTTGACAGTTGCTTGATAGTTGGATAGAGGAAATGTTTCACACTGAGGCATGACGTAGTTGTGTAATGATTCTTCTTCCTCTTATGAAGGTTTAACTTGATGGGCTTTGTGTGGTTCCACAGCTTTGGGACCTGACTAAGAGGGAAGAGCCCTGGAAATAAGACATTGCAAACTCTGCTTGAGAAATGCATTCTGACAGTCTTGTTGATGGGCTTTACAGATCCATTAAAATTGTTTTACCTGCCCATGGTATCATGGAAAGTGACAAAAGGGCATGGAAACATTATCTGTATGTTCAGTTTAATAAATTTCAACCCTACAATCTCCCTGTTTTATCCTAGTAAGGTAGTGCCTCACTCATCAGTTCTGACTCTAGTTATCTTCTGGGTTTTCTCAGGAGGCTCATTCTGAATGAATTATTCTTTTGTTTAACTGCCTGATCAATTCAGTGGTGTTCACTTGTCTAGGGTCTACACTTTGTGATTTTTAAGGTGGTACTTTAAAAACACTCTCCACTGTTTTATTTCATGAGTATATATTTGTCTGGGTGCCTAGACAGATTAAAGACGCATTTAAGTGTGGGAAGAAAAGTTCCCTTCATATATTTCCTTACCTCTGGTGATACGCTTACTTGAGTTGATAAGGAATTTGAGATCATTATCTTCTAGATCATAACTTCAAGGCCTCCTTCACAGGGTATAAAGGTGTAATTCTAAACTGGTAGATCTTAGATTTTCTGGTGTAATCAATCTCCCTTCGTTTTCCCCAGATTGAAGACCTGCCAAGGGAGAGGTTTGATCTCTTTTATACTTTGAGGTCACTGAAATTTTTTTCCCTTAAAACTTCTTACTTTTCTAGGGTATGTAGGTATAGTGTTATGTTTTCTCTTTTCAAGGACACTCTGTTTTCTCTTTTAACAAATAGAGAAGAATGGATTGAGGATATTGTCTAGATCTAGAAAGTATGTATAACTAGAGTTGTTTTGTAAGCCAGTCTTTTCCCCTCCCTTCAGGTAGATGGAGCCAGGGGCTTTGGAGTCCAGGTATGGTTCATGGCAGAAATTCAAGCCCTGGGGTCATCGTGTCCCTTTGTTTAGGATAGAGGATGGCTCAGAGTGCTTCTCTGGACTCTGTAATGGGATCCAGCTCTTGTGTTGAGGTTCACTTAATCTTCCCTTGATTGTACTGTGCCACTCTGGATTTAGCTACATTAGTCAAAAAAAAAAAAAAAAAAGCCCATTGTTCCTAGTTCAGGGAGATGCATTGTAGACAGTTACTTCATCTGGTAGATCAGGTGAGGGACTTTGTTATTTGCTAGTCTTTAAAAGGAAGGATCAAACTAAAATATAGTTCTTCTTAGAGAGTGTGGTTATAGTTATAATGCTTTGTTGTGATCCCTTGGTAATTTTAGGGAAAAAAGAATAAAATAAGCTGGCATGGCTCAACAATGCCCTCTAATAATGGTAAGAGCCCCATTGTCACGGTCCAGTCCAGTTTCTCAAGTGGGAATTACAGAGTGGTTCATTCTCCTAATTGGCCTTGTGGAAATGGCCATTGTCTGACACTCGCAAGAGTCTGTTGGTTCTAGGATTGAATTGAGACCCTATGTAATGATCAAAGGAACTGCTAATGTAAGATGTTTATGTGAAAAAAAAAAAATACCCATAGCAGTGTAAAACCAAAAAAAGGAAATATAGATGGCAGCCCATAAGGAGGATCATTCTTAAATGTGTTTCCCATATGTGCCTGTTGTTTTTCAGTCACCTCTATCTGAAGTACCATTTGAATGATGTCATGTATTAACTCTGCTTAGATTTCATACTCATGAGTAATAAATGTTTCCTTCTGCTTACATCATAAAGTAAAGCCAATTAGAAATTTTTCTATTTTTAAGATGGCTCAGTGCTGCAAAGGGGCAGTATTTTCTTTAACTGTGTTTTGCCTGCTGAAAGTTCTTTTGAAAAAATGATTCAAGTTTGCAGGTAGTAAAAATGTGAGTGAGGTACATGGAGCCCCATATGTTGTGTTCCAGTTCTCTCCTGCTTGCCGGCTGTGTAACTGCAGCTTTCCATATCTGTAAAATGCAGAGGGTGATGTGTGTACCCTGCCTCCACAGGGCTGTTGTGAGGATCCGGTGAGATAATGATATGAAGATTATCAGTAACTATAAAACTTTTCACAAATGTGAAGAATTATTCTAACTGCTGATATGAATGTGGGAATCATCAGATAGTCTTCAGGTCTGTGGAAATGTTGGGACTAGGAAGTGATTTTACTTGACTTTCATGGATCAGTCTACTTCGAAATTAACACTGCTATATTCTCTGTGCCTCATTAAGACCAAATTATCTTTAATTAGCTTCACATAAGTACTAGATATTATACCAAATGAAATTTTGTGTCTGCTGTTCAGATTGCTGGGTGGTTAAATCTTACTTACAGATGAGTTGTGTGCATGTGTGTTTTCAAATTAGCAAATCTAAGATAAGTGTACAGTTCAAAATTACAGCATCATTCTAAGTGGAAGCTCATTGAAACTGGAGACAGGGAAAGGCTGCTGTGATGTAGCTGGAAGAGTAAGAGAACCCACCTTTGTAGAGTAAAGGGAATAAGAGCCATGGGGTTAAGTATCAGCCGTCCTCAGGAGACCTGAAGTCTCTCCTAGGTTTGTCTTTATTTGTGTGTTAACCCTGAACAAAATGTGCCTGCCCTCTGTTCCCACAGGCAGCTGGTAGGTGCAGTATATAGATATTCAGACACATAAAAAAGATCACTAGTTCCCTCATGTCACTGGGAGAAAACTCCCCCTGGGATTGGTTGGTTAGTCACCCATTTTACACTGACTAGGCACAGATTGAATTAGTTTAGGAAGAAGACAGACCCTTGACTATAAAGAAACCTAAAGATGGAATCCAAAGAGAAATAGATAGGGATGAGGAAGGATAGGTGAGCCCTACCATCCACAGCCCAAAGCAAGGTCCACCATCCAAGTGGAGAAACAGGAAACAGAAACCTTGCTCCCAGCCTGTTATTTCACTAAAATTGTGCCTCTTAGGATTAACTGCGGCCTCTTTGTAGCAAAATCTAAAGGTCACTTTTCAGTCTTTTTCAAATTTTAATGGACAGCTTTCAGTCCATACCAAATATTCCTCTCAGCCACGTTTGACCTGTGGAGAGTTGTTTTCCTTGAAATGTTCTCTTCCTTTGGTTTCTGTGATATCATATTCTCTGTGTGTTCTTTCTATCACTTCCCTCCACATCTTTGTTGGTTCCTTACTCTCTCTCTATCCCTGCAGTGTTTCTTCAGACTTCTGTCGTTGGCCCTGTGTCTTTACTTTGCTTCCTAGCTTCTCCTGAGCTCCAGATCCTTAGATTTAAGTGCTTCCAGAACTTTTCCACTTGGACACCTCATAGGCTCCTCAGAGTTAATATCCAAAGCAGCTTATCAACCTTACACTGCTCCCGCTACCCAAAAACAACAATAACATCAGAAATCTCAGCAAACAAACATCTTGCTTCTCCTCAGGGATTTCCCATTTCAGCTAATGGCACACCACCAGCTACTCATTTACTTCCATAGCTGGAAATTTGGAGCCATCCTCTGTTTTCTCTCACGCCAAGGAATCACCCCAAATCCACTGATTCTTTGTCCTGATATATACCCTATATCCTCAATATATTCACACACCTCCGCCAAACCCACTCAGATCTGCTATTATAATAACTTAAATCTAATCTTGACCTTCTTTCCCCTCATCCATATTTTATACTGCAGCCTAAGTTACTTTTTTAAATTGTGAATCTGATCACAGAATTTTTTAGTGAGTATCAGTTACCCTTAGAAAAAAATCCAAATTATTTAATATAGCCTGCAGAACTCCTCTGGATTGGGCTTTTAACTGTATTCCACATCACTCACTATCCCCTTCATAATTCTGTACACTAATTATATTGAGCCTCTCCTCTCCCTCTGCACATTCTAGCTTCTCCCACCCTGCCTCTTCTCTGTCCCATCTAATCCCACTCGTCCTTTTTTTGTCTCTTCTTTAGAAAGACTGCCCTCTAACCATCTGCTAGATTCTTCCATATCTCTGAGCTACCCCATCATCATGCGTTAATCCTAATTCTTATTTAGTGTCTGTCTTTTCTGCTAGACAATATGATCTGAAATGTTCTTCCTTTTCCTCACTGTGTCTCACATGGACACGTGGTTGGTCAGATAACCAGTTTGAAGGACCCAGTGTCTAAGTTTTTATTAGTTTTCCATTATTGCTGTGGCAAATTAGCACAGAGTTGTTTTTTGTTTTTTGTTTTTTTTAAGTTTTCCATTGCTGCTGTGGCAAATTACCACAGAGTTGTTGACAAAATTTAGTTCCTTATGTTTGTAGGACTGAGATCTCCATTTTCTTGCTATGTGAATGGCATTCCCTGCTTCTAGAGGGTCACCCATATTCCTCGGTTTGTGCCCCCACCCCCCTTCTTTTATCTTCAAAGCTTAGCAGAGTTTTGTGTAGTCCTTCTCCTGCTTTAAAACCTTTCCTTCATTCTTCTCATCTTATTAACCCAGCTGGAAAAGATTCTCTGCTTTTAAGTACTTGCGATTAGATTGGGCCTACCCAGATAATCCAGGATAATCTCCCTGTCTTGAGGCCTGTATCCTTAGTCATGTCTGCAAAGTCCCTTTTGCCATGTCAGCTAATGTATTTACAAATTAAAGGGATTATGGCATAGACATCTTTGGGGGGCATTAGTCTGTCTACTACTTGGCCCATGGTTTTTCCTCCCACAATAATTCCTCCAAAAGTCATTTCTGCTGGTTTGTGGTCTCACTGGTACTTGTTTAAACAGTATTCCTTTGGCTTTGCTAGATAAAACTGTTATAAGCTACTGGTGCTTAATATGTGTTTGTAATAAGAATGAGTGAGTGAATATGTTATATTATGATCTCAAATCTGGCAAATTGCAAACCACAAAAGTAAACTAAACTCTAGAAAGGCAAACCACCATGAATTGTGTCAACAGATAGAACCCAGATTTTAGAGGAAATTGTTGAGAGGAATGGCTAAATGGGAGATAAGGAATTACATTATCAATAGCATTGTCCTTTATCTAATTACTATAGACTGTGTAGTAGTACATATCAAGACTCAGTTACAGTCTTTTGTGTTATTTTAAAGTTGGCCATGAGAAAATAAAAATAGAAATGTTTCTTCGTCCCTCAGCATCCTTTACTAACATCCTTTAGAGCTGGAAGGGAGCTATGGTCAGTTGTGAGCTAAACAAAGGTAAGATTGCTGCCTAAAGGAAAGGCAGGCTGAAGATTTTAGTATTTGATAGGGTAGCTTAAATGATAGCAGTTGAGATATGATATTGCTTAAATTGAGCGAAAGCAATAAGAGAAAGACTATTCCTTGCTCTTGATTGACAGTGGCTGAAATCCATTAATTTTCAAAAATATAATTATCAAAAAGTATTTTTCATATAGGATATCTGTGAGAATAGCAAGCTATAAAATAATGTGAATTACTTAGTTACTGAATATTAAGCTACAAAGTACAAAAGCAGATTTTAATGTAGAGAAAAATTTAGTGCATGAAATTGAGGTCATATGTGCTAGTGATGTATGACTTACAGGAAGTAATAAAAAGGGGGAAAAAGAGAAGTAAATGCTATACTTTTATGCTGATGGGACCCATTTTAAGGGTGGAATTTAAATTGCTGTTTTTTAAAACTTGAGTTTTTAACCCCCTCACTATGTAAGGGGTTGGGGGGACCTTGATCAAAGTAGACCTCCCCCCTCCCTCAGAGTATATTTCTTAAAGTTGACGAGCAAGCTGTCTTTGTTTGCTGTTTCTGAGCAGAAAGAGGTGATTGATACCATTTTTATATATTTCAACTTTTCCCCCACATTTATTTGAATGAGAGGAGCCCTTGTGAAAGAATGATGGCACAGGTTAAACGCATCTGCCTGGGTGTCTCTCCTGCCTGGGGTCATACTCCTGTGACCACATTTTATTTGCTTAACATCTTAAATACAGATGTTTAGGTTTTTTGTCTTTTCCTTTTTTAAACTCAGGAATAGTGTGCTTTTATTAACGATATTGATGATTGATTTTGAATGTTTTTACTTCAAAAAGCCAAATCTCCTGGTGGGTGGAATTTTATGAAGCACCTGTTAAGCTTTAGGGAGGAGGACCTTTTTGGCAGCAACCCAAAATACATATTTAAACAATGAGCCTGCCAAAGTCAGGAAATTATAAAACAGTTTTGAAATTGCAGAATCTGCTTTTTTTTTTTATTACCCCTCAGGTTTCTTTTGCAGCTTGGTTATAAGTTCTTTCACATGGGATTTACTAATGTTCTTACTATTTTAAGAGCAGATTTAGAAAAATAAAATCAAGTTCGGAGATCTCAGGTTTATGAGATAAAAGACCATCAGATTTTAAAGTGAATTGCCGTCCAAAGAATCTAGGCTCACACTCCCCAGACCTTTTGGAGGAATCTATTATTCAGTGCAGCCTGGCTGACTTCCTTGAATGACACTGCCCCTCGGGGTCTCCAGTTTTCCTGTGTGAAGTGAGAGCTGCTTGATGAAAAGTGCGTCTAAAACAGTGTGGAAAAGCTGAACACTCATAAAAATGGGGGAGACCTGCTGAGGTTATGCTTCTTGGCATATTCCATTTGACCTGAATCTTACAACCTCTTAACTCAAATTCACTGTTTCTGTTCTTACTTCTAGAATTTAAATTCAGGGACTCTGGGGCAGGATGGCAACAGTATCTTCTTTATATATCCCTGCAATGGGATATTCTTTATATACTATTGGATTTGGGGAGTGGAATCTATACTTGTATTATGTTAAGCAGCCCCAGTTTATTTATTTAGCTAACTGTTGTTTTTTAAGTTTTATGATTTCATCACAGACGACAGGAATTGTTCAGACTTCAGCACTCCCGCAAACTTGAAATCGTTGGGTAAATAAATGGAAGTTGATGATAATGGTGAGGGCAGGAGTTCTAACAGAAGGCACAGGCATGAGAACCTGATCTGGGCATCTGTTATCTTCAGATTCTCCAAGACTTGTGATTAAAATTGATGTAAATTTTCCAAATTTCACTTAGGGAAAATATTTGTACAGACACTGTTATATGTGGGGGCGGGGCAGGGAGGAGGGGGAGGCAGAATGGGAAGTATAATTTGGATTCTCTGATCTTTTTGTATTTTCAAATTCTTAAGATTCTTTGGCAGGCATCATCACTGTCTATTAAATATTAGGGAATGGGAGTTTAAAAAAATCTAATGCACCATTCCCATAATGCAATTTCTTTTATATTCTTATAGGACACCCATCCTGCTTGAAATTCTGTCCTGAGTTAACAACAAATGTAAAGGCCTTAAGGTGGCAGTGCATTGAATGCAAGACATGCAGCGCATGTAGAATCCAAGGAAAAAATGCAGTAAGTATGGCTCTCAATAGTCCATCTCTAGGTGAATTGTTAGTTTTCAGTGTTAAGTTTTTGTTTTTTTTTTTTGTTTGGTAGACTTGCTATTTTCTTTTTAAAGTTTTAAATACACAACTGTCATTTCAGCAGGGCTCGTGGTGCTTCATTATATTTTATTACTGTTACTCAGATAACATAAGGATTTGTGTAATCCATTGAGACAGTTGATTTCAGTCTCAATTAGTCTCTAATATGTTATATTACAGGATAATATGCTTTTTTGTGATTCCTGTGATAGAGGATTCCATATGGAGTGCTGTGACCCCCCACTTTCCAGAATGCCAAAAGGTGAACTTTTAAACTATATTTAAAATGTGTTTTATTGCATATTTGTTAGCCTTGTCCTGATGTTTGACAGCCCAGAAGTATATAGGTTCCTTAAGCATTTTTTCATCTTTGCCACCTTCCTTATACTTGTGGGTTTGCCACAGTTATGAACAGAGGAGTGTAAAAGCATTTAGTTTGAGGGTAATGTATATAATAAAGACTCTAATTCAGATACAGGAATAAAAAAGACCATTTCTTCCTGAAACTACTTCCTTATTGGAATGAGTTTAGATTAGGTAGGTCAAAAGTTTAGAACACTCTTCATATTAACTTAGTGTACCATGTTCAGAGGTAAGAAATTACCTATTTTCGATGATGGTGATGATGACTCCAAAGCCCCGTGGCAGGAGCCATGACCCACCGTTTTCTTGGCCATCAGTTGAACATGACCATGTGAATTATCTTATATGGCTATATCCATATGGGATAAGGATTTTTATCTGTATTTATTGTGGAAGTAAGCCTAGCTCAGTCTCCTTTTTCTCATCTTATAACATATTAAACATTAACAATAACTTGGCATTCTCATTACAAAATTTGTACATTTTCCTTGTGAAAGATTCAGAAAACACAGATTCACAAAAAGGAATAAAAAGAACAATCAGTTAGAAATTCCTTCTCTGCTCCCACCCTTTTAAAAAGAAATGAAACATTCTGTACATGTTTTTGTAACCTTACTTTTTTCTCCCTCTTAACAATAGATTCTAGCATTCCCACATCATTAAATGTTCTCTTAAACGTAGTTTTAATGAGTGTGTAGAACTCCATAACAGAGAGCAAGGGTTACAAACCTGGTGACTGTGGGCCACAGGTTATGCTTTGTTGGAGAGAGAGATATATATAATTTTTAAAAATTTCTCTAAATGTGTTACCGAAGAGCTGGTACAATATTTTTTAAATTTTGAATTTGAATCCCTTAAGTAGTGTATGTGTGCTCCAGTTTGCCCCAGTCTCTGTTTCCAGTTGTCTTATATTTTAGCTTGCTTCAGTCACATATACCTGGGTGGTTCCTGAACACATTCAGTTTCGCAACCCCATGTGTAAAAAAACCCCATAACTTATTTAACCAATCCCCTATGGTAGACATTACAAATGTTTCCAATTTTTTTCCATCTACAATTACTGCCTTAAGATAAATTCCTAGGGGAGAAATTGCTAGATCAAAGCTATGTACATGAAAGGTTGTATCAGTTTTCAGACCCACCACCAGTGTATGAGAATAACCTGTTTCCCTGTATTATGACCAACATTCACCATTACTTTGTGACATTGAGTCTAAGGCACACTTTTGTTTTTATCATTATAACATCTTTGAAATCGGATGCATCTTATAGTCAATCGTGTCTTACATTCAGTGAAGTATTATTTTAAATTTTTGCCAATTTAATAGTAGAAAAAAAGATGCCTAATAATTTTTTTCTTTAAGCAGTAAGATTGAACGTTTTTGTGTTTGATTACTGGCTCTTTGTATATCATCTTTGTAAAGTGCCTGCTTCATCCATTAATTATTTTTCTATTGGGCTTTTCACTTTTTTCTCTGATTTGCAGAAGCTCTTTTTTTTTTTTTCTTATAAACAACAGAAAAAGCTCTTATATTTTTATTCAGGCAAACCCATGAATCTTTTTCTTTATGGCTTCAGTCTTAAATGTCAGTCATGCTTCGACTATATAAATATCCACAAATTTTTCCTCGTACTTGTAACATTTAATTTTGTCATATTATAATATTCATCTGCCTAGAATTTATTTTTGTAAAGAATAGGAAATAATTCTTTTCCTACTAACCAGATAGATAGCTGTTTGTTCCATTACCACTTACTGAATTATTTCATCCTTTCACCACAGATTTGAAATAAGACCCTTTTGAAATGCTAAACTCTTCTGTAGGCTTCAGTGGTTCTGGTCTCTCAATTCTTATCCACTGACCTATTTCCTTATGCTAGATGTATAGTTTTAATTATTGTAGCTCCATAGTCCTGAAAATTTTTGAGTTTTAATTTAAAAATTATATTTTATACTGAGAGGTTTTTTTAGTGCGGAAAATTTCCTGAAAGAGATGATAAAACAAATATTTTTTCCAGACGTTCCAAAATCTGTTTGACTTGAAAATGTCTTCCTCAGACTTATCATGTGTGTTTATGCGTGGAAGGAGGCCTTAGTGACATGTTGGGAAAAGCCTTATGGAAAGGTTCTAAGGCAGGCAGCTCTCTGTTCTCTCCACCTTGACAGGGGAAATTGACCTTTAATGACGGCTTCCTGAAGAGAATGACAGAAGGGAATGATCCACCTTTTGGTGTTAAGTTCTGCATACAAGCTCCTTGGACAGCTTATTACAGCTACAGTTTATGTTTAATATCTCTCCTAAGATGAAACATTAAAAATATTTTTCTCATATATATATTAATTCAGGGATGTGGATTTGCCAAGTCTGCAGACCAAAGAAAAAGGGAAGAAAACTACTTCATGAGAAAGCTGCACAAATAAAACGACGATATGCAAAACCCATTGGACGACCGAAAAATAAATTAAAGCAACGATTGTTGTAGGTTGAGATCTTATCAAAAGAAATCTTTTATGTTGTGCTTTAAAGTATAGGTGATTGTAACCCCCTGAGATACCATTAACTATTTACCATCATTTTTTCAAACTCAAGGGATGAGAAATATTTCTCCTTTTGCATAAGCTATGGAAATTTTTTGAAAACAACATTTTTAATTGTAGTTGGCATTTCGGGGTCTTCCGTTGGCAGTATCTGTGACGCTAAGTGACATTTTTCAAGCAGCAGGATGGAAGCAGAATGTAGGAACTGGAAACAATCATTCAGCCTACTTTATTACTGGCTGAGCATTAGAAGAGCTTAATTATATAAATATTTATATGGAAATTTTAAAACAAGAGAGGGATTTGTTCACATCTTTAGCAAATCTCTTTTGTTGCTCCATGTTTTAGAAAAATACTTCTCTCTTCTGGTGCTAATTTAGTATTACAACTTTTTAAGATCCCTTTTATGAAATAGGAGCTTCTGAGAAATCTGCAAATGACTGTCCTCATGTTTGCCTCCAGAGAGTTAGGCAGGACCATTTGGTGTGTGCATGTGTGTGCAGACACACAGTACAAGCAAAATATATTTGCTGTGGCCTGCCGATCTACTCTGATAACCCCATTTCTACTAGCTTTATATAGTTGCCTTAAAGCTCACAGAACATTTAGCAGGAGTTACTTGGAAAATCAGAGAAAAAGATAAAAGGTGAAGTGCATGTGTTTTTTTTTAAACCTGTACAGAGTACAGATTTGACTACCAGTGTTAAATAAGTAAAGCATGTACAAATGAAATCAGTAGGCTTGCATATCTGAAGCTGTCCTATGGATAAGACCGTTGCCCTCCCCCTGTAGACTTAGTGAGAGGGTCATTGTGATGGAGAATGAAATGAGGGAGATGCTCTACACACACCCTGAACAGACACCACAGGTATCACTCACTTACTCTTGTCCCCCTAATTTTATCTAAAGCAATTCACTATGTTACTTGCTCTCAGAAAAACTATATCCTCCTGCACCTTTATCCCTCAAAGGAGAAAGAGAAAATGCATGATCCTTTGTAGAGTTTTCTATGAAACTTTATGAAAACCCTTTTAACTGGTGGACATTTTTAAATGGAATTTTTGCTAATTTCTGGAGGCAAACATGAAACATTTATGAATAAAATCCTTTATATTAACATCATTTGAAGTAGAAATTATATGTTTTTGCACTCGTCCTGTGTAAGCATTGTTCTCGAAATGGGACTGTATCCTCAGGGCCCAATTAAAAAAACCAAATTAGGATATAAACTTTCTAAACAAAGGACACAGCTGAAAATTGCATCTGGCACCAATCCTAACTTTTTGTTTGTCCAAAATTGTCCTTTGAGCTTAGGAATTTTTAAGACAGTCTAGGGAGTTTTCCTTTGTACATGCTTTATAAGCGTATTATCCTTTCTGGGCAATCGATTCCAGATACAGTCCAAATGCCGCATTCTAATGTGAAAGATTTTAGCCTGGATGAGATGTTTATTGGTAACCCTCACTGTGGCACTAGAGATCTGCAGTGTTAACCTGATTTGGCTGGATCAGTGGCATCAGGCAAAGCTCCTGGTGGTTGAGCTGCCCCATATGAGCCTAGTATTTGGTCTGCACCAGCTTCCCCTTCTGTGAACTGCAATCATTCATTAAATCTTTATGTACAAGATGACCACTAAAATGTACTCTTCTGTTTGTAATTACTTAAGATATTTTCGTAATTTGATATCATTATCATTTTCAGGCTTCCATTTCTTCATTATTAGCCTTCAGCTAAAGTGCTAATTTTTAAAGTGCATTCTTGGGCCCCAGCACAGCCATAATTCACATGCAAATATTTCTATTGTATAAAATTCTGTTGCAAAATGAGTAGCTTTCCAAGCACTAGCCTGAGGTGAAGGCAAGCAGCTGCTGTTCCTGTAAGCAGCTGTGTTAGTGGAATGACCTCCAGTCTCTGTTGGCCACACAGCTGTATGGGCAGAACCAGCAACAAATGAACTGAAATAGCAGTCAGAACCACCACTGTATAAAGATTCTGACGCCAAGTGTCTGATAATGACCATGGTAAATGTGCTGCTTCTTCACCAGACTTTTCATGTCATGTCTGACCCGCTGTAGCTTTTCTTTAATCATTTCTTCAGTTTTTTGCTATTGTTGTCCTTTTTCCAGCAATATTTTATGCTGTAATTAATTGTCTTCTTTACTTAGAGAGTATTATTGGTTATCTTATCATCTTAAGCATAAACTGCTGAGAGGAAGAGGGTATCGTTTAATATTTTCTTTAAAAAAACTAATTTATAGACATACCCAAATTCTATTTATATAAATTTTCAAATTGAGTTAAAATTGCTTCTAACTGGAGATTAGATAAGCTTATTCTTTCACTTCTAGATAACACATACGACTTATTTCCTTTAATACTTTTAAAAAGACTTCAGGAAATCATAATTACTTGTGACAACACAAGGGGTAACATTGTTATTTAATTAAAATGAAAGCCTCGGATGTTCTTTTAGTCTGTTCAAAAATGTTCTTATATCAATGGCCCTTGGATCCACCCGGATTCTTTTAGTTCCTGTTGTATGGGCCCTGGAAGAATCATGACATGCAAATATAGTTGCAGCTGACTGTTTCAACAGAGAAACGCCTAGGTGGAGGCACACACACAAAAACAGTACTTAGGGTTGCAATTCAGTTTCTTAAGTTTAAGCACATTGAATGCATCTAGTTGCTATAAATTTGTTTTAGGTACCTTTATAATTCTATTATTAAATTCTGATACTATTCTCTAAATTTTTGCCTAGGTCTGTAACCAGTGATGAAGGATCCATGAATGCATTCACAGGAAGGGGGTCACCTGGTAGGGGTCAAAAGACTAAAGTCTGTACCACACCTTCATCTGGTCATGCTGCATCTGGGAAGGACTCAAGCAGCAGATTGGCTGTTACAGACCCCACTCGGCCTGGTGCCACCACCAAAATCACCACCACCTCCACCTACATTTCTGCCTCTACACTTAAAGTTAACAAGAAAACCAAAGGGCTCATTGATGGCCTTACTAAGTTTTTTACACCATCACCTGATGGTCGCAGATCACGAGGTGAAATAATAGACTTTTCAAAGCACTATCGTCCAAGGAAAAAGGTCTCTCAGAAACAGTCATGCACTTCTCATGTGTTGGCTACAGGTACCACACAAAAGCTAAAACCTCCACCTTCTTCACTTCCACCCCCAACTCCCATCTCTGGTCAGAGCCCCAGTTCACAAAAGTCCAGCACTTCCACTTCTTCTACCTCTCCCCAGAGTTCTTCCAGCCAGTCCAGTGTGCCCTCCTTTAGCAGTCTTACTAATAACAGCCAGCTGAAGGCACTCTTTGATGGACTCTCTCATATCTATACTACTCAGGGACAGTCTCGAAAAAAGGGACACCCAAGTTATGCACCACCCAAACGTATGCGTCGTAAAACTGAATTATCTTCCACAGCAAAATCTAAAGCCCATTTCTTTGGAAAAAGAGATATTAGAAGTAGGTTTATTTCTCACTCCTCCTCCTCTAGTTGGGGGATGGCTAGAGGACGTATTTTTAAAGCAATTGCTCACTTCAAGCGAACAACTTTCCTTAAAAAGCACAGGATGCTAGGCAGATTAAAATATAAAGTGACCCCTCAGATGGGGACCCCCTCACCAGGGAAGGGGAGCTTGACAGACGGAAGGATTAAACCTGATCAGGATGATGGTAAGCAAAAGGTCAAAGCTCCAACCAAACCTGCGTCCCGTCCCTTTCTCCCCAACCCCGGAAAAAATAAATCAATCAATTCCTATTTGTCACATAGGTCTTAGCTATTTCTCTTGTTCTCACTTCACTTTCATACAAAAACAGTGAAACTTTGACCTTTTTCTAATGCTGACTAAACCTCCAAAATGTTGTTTTTCCAACTAATACTCTCCCACCTATTATTATTTATTTCCATTCGTAGTGACACTAGGACCCCCAGATGCCTTCATAGCGTTGCTTATGGCTTTGTAGTCCCGCATGAGTAGCCACTGTCACGCTTCTGCCATGTCCTTTCCCATGCTGCCTCTTCAGCCACAGCGCTGTTTGGTCGTGCGCTGTCAGTGCTTCCAATGGGGGATTTTAGCTCCTCGTTTCCCTCTGCTCCATTGCTTTCTCATGACAAAGTCCATCCTGCTTCCTTCTCAACAAAGCCTGTTCTGTGATTCTGTGAGGTGTGCTTTTGGATGTGAGTGTGTCTGTGTGTGTATTCACCTTAGGGAGAAAACTGATTTCATAATTTCATTTAACAAATTGACCCATTACATTTGCTACCCTTTATAAAACAAAAAAACAAAAATGTGTCATTTGGACCAAGTGGTAGATTTTATTTTCTCAAAAGTGATAATGGGAATTCTGTAACTAGACATTGATATCGTGGTTGAAAAATATGATTTCACTTTGTGTTGCTCTTACTTTCCCTCATTTATTTATTAGAGCCATAAGAAGATGACAGTGATCATTCAAATAAAAATTTGGGTACTGCAGGGAAAGGGTACTGCTGGATCTTTGAGCAGTGCTTAGATGTAAAAGCTTACAAAGCTTTTTTTTTTTTTTTTTTAAAAAAAAAAAAAAAAAAAAAGATCCCTATTTGCCCACTATGCTAATTTGGTACCGTTTTGGTAATATACGGTGGTTACTCATGATTCAAGTCGGTGAATACACTTTCTGCTGGTTTTAAATGACAGATACTGAAATCAAAATAAGCATCAAACAAGAAAGTACAGATATAAATGTGATTGGAAACAAGGATACCGTTACAGAAGAGGATTTGGATGTTTTTAAGCAGGCCCAGGAACTTTCTTGGGAGGTAAGGCTAGGATACCACATTATAGTAACAAGGATAATATTTGATTGTTTTTCATGTATGATTATTATGAAATTACTGCTTTGATTTTGTAGAGATTCCCCCTCAAAATTCTTTGTGTTTCTTTAACTGTTATCACAATCATTTTTATTGAATGTACATTCAAAAGCAGTGACTTTCTATTATTTTTCCTTTGGCTAAGATCAGAATTTCCCCCAGTCTTTGAGATTTGAAGTCTTTAAATATTACCTCCCCCCGCCACCCTACTTCTGGCATTCATAGATAGATATGATAAACAGCAGGCCATTAGCTGAAAGAGACTGTTAAGTGTAAATAAAGCTCTTTCTTTCCAACATGCTAACACTGGCTTTTTCGTTCAAGAGCATTTCTTGTCTGTATCAGGCACTGTGCTAGATCCTGGTGTTCTGCAGTGAAGCAGGCAGAGTTCTTAAACTTGTGTTGCTATTGCACAGGAGTAGTTGGAGTAAGAGGAAACAGGTATTAACTGCAGACATTACAATCGATTATTTAATTATAATTCAGGTAAATATTGTTTTGTAGAGGACTAGGTGACTGTAAGGGTATAATAATGGCCTCCCCATCTTATAATTTCCTCAGTTTTAAAGCATTGGAACAGATAGACATTTTTATGTATTTACATACTCACTTCCTAACTTGGTGATATTGTTTTTTTAGTTTATATATGAATATCATACAAACATTCATATATTATTTCAGAAGGCCTATAATATTTTTTCAGCAACATGAAAATTCACAATTAAGATTAATGTTCTGGTCTTGATGGTTTTTCATATCCACTGGTGGCAGAACTAAAACGTAAGTGAAGAAATCCTCTTCTAATACCTTAATTTTATCTTTTCTTTTTCTCTGACAGAAAATAGAGTGTGAAAGTGGAGTGGAAGACTGTGGCCGGTACCCTTCTGTAATAGAATTTGGAAAATACGAAATCCAAACCTGGTACTCCTCGCCTTACCCACAGGAATATGCAAGGTAATGGAATAAGCCTGGCAGGTATATAAATATATAACTTGAATTTTGTACCTGTAAGGCAGGAAAATTCTCCATTCTAAAGCAGGAATTAGATGATTTTTAGGACATAAATTTCGATAGTGGATTCTAAGTGCTTCCAAAACTATTACTTTTGCCAGTATCTTTTGGTAGTATTCACTGTTCTATATAAACTCCGAACACTCTGTAGTTTTACAGGCATTGTAAATTTTGCCTTTTAGCTTCTAGACAGACCATGCTTTCTTCCTTTGGTTAATTGGGAAAGTGTTGTTTGTATATGAAACCAAATCAGGAAAAAAAAATAGCCATTATAAAACATTTGGTAGTTTCTTCTCTGTTGCCTTTTCATTTTCCTAGTTAGTTTAGGAAACTCGTTAGTCTTATCTCTGATTTCTGGCATTTTATTTTCAAAATTTTTACTGAAATATAGCAGAAGAAAGGAAAATGGGAGAATGTAGATGGGAATGGGAATCCTTAAGACACCCTTCCCCAAGTCTTTACTTTGAAGCCAATTGTGACTAACTTGTTAAAAGTGAAGAGAAAATAATGATACTAGAGTCTTCATTAGTATTGAACTGAGATTAGCTGTGAGATTGTCTTGAACTAATATATTTTAAAATGAGTATCTTGTGAACAGATTTTTCTTTTGTACATCAGGGTACACTTTATTAGTATCTTCTCAAATTTTTTAGCCTGCAGAGTTGATGGTAATCACGCATTTCCTTTGTGTCTAGAATAAATATTTTCCTATTCTCTACTGTGTGGATGTCGGGTCAGTCATCTCACTAGAGAGAACGAGGAGGGTGTTAGAAGTAAACTGTCAAGAGTCTTGGTTTCTCTTCCCAGCTTATATTGCTTGGCTCTGTGTTCTTGTACAATTTTTTAAAACACACCTGTGAGCTTTAATTTGTATGGGTAATCATAAGTTATGTGTTCTTAGAGCTTTGAGTAAATTTACATGTAAGTCCAAGATTTGAAGTTATTATTATGAGTGTGTATCTAACTCTCTCCAAAATCTTTCTCCCCATTATTATACCCCAAAGACCTTGAAAGTGCTTCTGAACATTTTTTGGTAAATCCTAGCAATATCCATTTAAGCATGATAGGGTACAAGTAAAAAATGTTATAAAGTTACCTCATCCATAGATAAAAAATGGAAACAACTAAATTCTAGAACTCTTCTGCCTTATAAGTACACAGAACATTTTATTTATTATTTTTATTTATTTATTTTACGCCTGCAGCACTTGGTATTGTACTAACCAGGCCCGACCCTACTTAGCTTCTGAGAACAGACAGGATTAGGCTTGTTCAGGGTGGCATGGCCGTAGACCAGAACAATTGTAAATATAATGAATTCACTTCTTTCTGGGTAAAATATTATTATAGGTACACTACTGACCATATATACTATTGAAACTATGACATTAAATCTGAAATTTGAAAAATATACGTGATTACTTGAGAGGATGCCATCCTCATTGTTGGTTTTTAGAGTAGTGGTTCCGAGTCTGAAAACCTTTTTTCTGAAGGGCATTTCTAAGGAAACAAATGACTTGTTCACAAAGTAAAGGCTGCAAATATCATTATGTTAAAAAATAATGTAAGGTTTGTACATTGTCTTTACGACTGGCTTTTCTTTTTTATTTTTATTTTGAAACTAATTCTTTCAAATGCTATAATACAGCCTTTCCATGACTTAGAAAATATCTAATAATATTTAATATTTTTCACCTAAGCAGTATAATCAATCTGAAATATTCTTTGATTTTAAAATTTTAACAGATTACCAAAGCTTTACCTGTGTGAATTCTGTCTTAAATATATGAAAAGTAAAAATATTTTGTTAAGACACTCAAAGAAATGTGGATGGTTT
Source organism: Eidolon dupreanum (assembly GCA_028627145.1). NCBI lineage: Eukaryota > Metazoa > Chordata > Mammalia > Chiroptera > Pteropodidae > Eidolon > Eidolon dupreanum. The sequence continues at coordinate 44,238,830 of CM053506.1, forward strand.
CATCCTCCAGCAAATGAAATTTACCGAAGGAAAGACCTTTCAGTATTTGAGGTAAGCATGTATAAACAAACAAACAAAATCCAGCTTTTGAAACCTAGAATTTCTAATTGTTGATTATGTACTGAATTGTGTCTAGAAGGTGCAAAATATATTCAATTTCGGCATTGAAATTCAGACTGCTCTTTAAAATATCTCCATGTTTTGGAATGTTTATCTAACCATATTAAGCAACCATTTAGATTGATAATGAATTCCTATTTCATCATGTTAACTTTTTTGACTTTCCCAAATCCCTGTCTGCACCAGATATATTCACCAGTGAATTTATGATCTCCTCAGCTCTTTGTAAATTCTACTTTCTTTGGCAGGAGAAATTAGCTTTGTTCAGCAGCTCCAGCCAGTGTCTGGCAGGTGCTCACTCTTCCAGGGAATTGAGCAGCTGCACATATCTCCTCAGTACACAACCACCTGTGTTTCCATCCATTTCTTGGCAGAGTTGATAATCCTTTTGGTGAGACCCCAGCAGATGTTGGGACTCTCCCCTCATGCGGGTGGGTGGCCACCCCTGGAGAACTCTGCTGTTCACAGGAACCCCTTGTGGCCATATGTCTGTCATTGTGGGTTCTTGAAGACATTTTGTGTTTTCAGAATTAATTTAGTTGCAGAAGGTTATTGCCTCTACATCACTTTATTGTTTAATCACATTCTGCTATCAGTTTCAGGGATCCAGTTTAGCTGAGTCAGTTTTACCTTGAGGAGACCATACCTTTCTTTCATGTTATTGCCTATACACAGGGCTTCTTAATTCTCTCCCTTATTCTCTTCACTCACTCCAGTTGAGTACTTCCATTGCCCTCCCTTGTTTTCTTTTCTCATATCCATCTTGGTGCATTATTTTTCATTCCTGGGTACTATACAAGCTGTCTTTGTATAGTAGACATGATAGTTTCTTTCTCTGAAGTACAGTTTTACTTTAGGATTCTCTTTTTCTGAATTGTTCAGACTCAAATTTATTATTACTCTGACCCACATTTCTCTTTAGTTTTGATCTTACATTGTATTTATGATATAGGGAGGGGCTTTAAAATTACTAAATTTTTAGTAATTTAAATAATCGGTTATAATCCGGCTTTTTCAGCAAGCTAGATGGAAGAAGGTTGTTGTTGCTGGGAAGATTGTATGATATGTTAGTTCTTACTAAAGGGTAGGCAGAGGGTTTCTCAACTTGGGTACTATTCACATTTCAAGCTGGGTAATTCTTTGTTGCAAGGGGCCATCCTGTGCATTATAGGTTGTTTAGCAGCATCCCTGACCTCTATCCACTTATATACCAAAAACACCACCACCCCCTCCAGTTGTAACAACCAAAGGTGTCTTCAGGTTGCACATGTCTTTTTCACGGCAAAATCATACCCAGTGTGGACGACTGGTCTAGGGGGAAAGCCAAATACAAGTTGCTTGTCCTTCTTGTTGTTAGTCTTGGGATGCTCCCCAGCCATCCCCAACCAGTTGAGACAACAGAGCTGTTCTCAGTTGAGGCTTACCTAATGTCATAAGTTCAGCTTTCCTTTTGGCTTCTTCCTTGATGCTTTGGATCCTTTCTTCTAACCTAACCAAAATAAAATGAAATCACTGATTCATTGTTTCCCAAAGGACAGAACAAATTGTTGCTTTAAGTAATTTTTAATAGATCAGCATGAATCTGCCTGTGGGGGTTGAAGTTCTCATAAATCCAGGAGTGTCTTCTCAAGGGTAAGGAATTATTCTTGTTAGGCTTGTAAGAATAGTCTGGTATATCAGGGCAGGTGCTTTTAGACCATACAGAGATGAAGGGGGGAAAGAATCAGAAGGAGATTTGTAAAATTTATTTATAAAAATAATTGAAGGAATTGGACTGGATAAGTGCCATTGGTCCCTATTCTATAATCTGAGTTAATACTTGGAGTACAGCGCATAGGAAACTTCTCTTAGTAGTTTCCTAAGTATCTTATAAAATAAATGAAGAATAATCACAGATTACTACTTTTGTATCTTTATCTATCGCTCTTGAAAGCATGCCTGTTAGACCTTTCAAAACTGGAAAAATTTTGCTTTGGCATTGTGGTCTCTATTTTTCTGGTTTACAGATACATCTTCGTCTTTTCTTTTTGTAATGCACTACCATTTCCAAAAGGACCGTACTCCCAAGTACATAAAAATTTCCTTTAATTAAAGAGAGAATTGTATGTATCCTCTGTGCCCGTTGCCCATATTTGATTTTGTTGCTATGTGTGGGACCTAGGTTTCATCCAAGGGAAATAGTTATATGAAGTCTAAAAATAATTTGTGCAATATGAGAACCTGTATGGTCCACAGGAGACTCAAGAACAGTCAAGTTCATTGTTAAAGAGCTCTGGTTAGCAAATATCCATTTCCCCTAAGAAAAGTGCTGGGGAAATTCTTCTTGAATCTGATGTGATTTTTGTTTTCAACAAGTAACTACATTTGATCAAAGAAATTGGCATCTGTAGTTAGCCTCTTGTCTATAACCATCAGTATCACAGCTTGATTCTTTTATTTTGAAGAGAAGTAGACTGTAATCATGGTACTTATTGTAGGTTGAAATTCATCTCACTTTCTCTGTAAGTATTCCCAACACAGAAATTTTATCTTTTCCAATTATATTTAAAATGATGCTTGGGATAAAACCAAAATGGAAACCTCTTTTGCTGATCCTCACTTCTGAAAAATCAGAATAATATAGTTCATTTATTTTATTTTTATGTAAAGCCCTTTTGAAAACAACATAAAGTTGAACTTACTTGAACAATATTTTGATTTGTTTACGTTTCTTTAATTCAGGTTTGCTTGGTTCAGACAGAGAGGACATGCCTAATCATTTTTTACTTGTAATAAATTGGGAATAAAAGTTACTCCTTTGTTAGTGGTTTGGCCTTTCTTCAGGTAGCTTAAAGAGAAATTTAAGCTATCTTAAATTTACCATAATTTAAGAGAAAAAGGTAGAATTCTGATTTGCCAAGTGACAGCTGTTTTCTGATTAACTTTATACTTGATTAATGGAGTATTTTAATCTCTCAGTTTTGGAATTTGGAAATAAAATGATATGCTTTTCAAATACCATCTAAAAGAACAATTTTATATTGAGTGGTATTTTTATGTTAAATAATGTTGTCTGTTTCTCTTTGCTAGGTTGATGGGAATATGAGCAAAATTTATTGCCAAAACCTTTGCTTGTTAGCCAAGCTCTTCCTGGACCACAAAACGTTGTATTATGATGTCGAGCCATTCCTTTTTTATGTACTTACAAAAAATGATGAAAAGGGCTGTCATCTGGTTGGATACTTCTCTAAGGTAAAACAAGAGCCAGTATGACCTTCATTTTCTTTTTCAGAATGTTTTTGGTAGAGCCCAATTTTTTGAACAGGGCTTTTTTATGACTATAATTTGAATAAGTGACACATGTTTCTGAAAAGCTCTGATTCTTGTTCAGAGCTCATTAAAAACAAACAAACATTGTGCCTAGGAAGTGTGTAAAGACCTCAGCACTGTTTGCTATTTTGATTGCCAGCATTCACATAATGTTGTAATGGCTGCCTTGCAGACCACCTAGCATATGTGATTTTCTAAATGTTAAGCTTATTTCCCTTTTCCCCTAAGTGGTGTCAACATGAAGGTTTCAGTGTAATGTAGCATTTAAGCGATAATTCTCATTTCTCCTCGTTACATTCCCTCTGTGGTTATCAGTATCTCGGTGAATTGGAATTTTGGCATTTGGACAGTCAAGCTGATATAATGACCAGTTTTACTCTTTCATCTCTTATTCTCTGTGCTATTGTTTTAAGATCTAAAGCAGCTTCACCTTTAAAAGGCCTAAGTATCTCCAGCCGTTGACATAGGGCAGCCTTTGCTATATTGAGTGGATATATTCTGTCTTTTTCATTGGTTCAGAGTGATTATCTCACATTCTTCTGCTCAAAGGCTTCTGAGAAACAATAACTTATATGTAATAAAGGATAACTGAGTTTGGATGTATTTACAGAGTAGTGACCTTAACTTTTCTAGGCACCTAGGGAATAGATTAATGTGCCAGGATGGTAATTATGAGACTTCCAGGCAGAAGGTAAATGATCCAAACTTTGTATTTTATTTCTTTTATGAAACATTTTTTTCATATTAAGTGATAAGTGAATTTTAATAAATATACTCTTACATAATGTAAATGGAATATATTATAGAAATGCCATTTTCATGAAAGATCAAAGGATAGAATATATATGAAGGTCAAACTGGTTTTTCTAAATTTAATAATCAACCCGAAGACCATAAACAAAAATTCTAGTAAGTGACAGCTCTCATGGGAAACTGCCTCAGTGTTTTAATCCACATGTTTGGTAAAGCTTTAAAATGAAAAAGAAGAAAATTAATTTACACATTGCAGAATCAGAAGATGATAGAACATCAACACAAAACAATAAATAGGAAATCTATTTATATAATTTATAAAGCATCTTACCTTTTCTATAGGTACGTAAAGACCTTTTTTTTCCCCCAAAGAATTAAAAAGAATAGTAGTCATGATTGTCCTTCCTGTTGGAAAATGATGTTTCTTTACATGTATGTGAGTTTAAGTGTAGGTGCTTACTGGTGCCTGCTGTCCCTGTCCTGCCTTGTCTTGAGTCGGCCTCTGGATCAAACAGTTGGTGATGACCCTTGCAGTTTGTGTCTCTGCCCCTTCCTTGCAGCAGGTCCAAGTTTTACTCAGGACAAGCTAAACTTTTCCCATTTTTGTCACAGTTTCTTTTATAGTATGATAGTAAGTATTATCCTTTCTTACTGTACTCTGAATACTAATATTCTTTGGCAGTGTAGTAAAACAAAAATTAATCTAAAAAATAACCATGTTAAAAAGACTAGATGCAAATACCATGTTCAAATATGTCAGTTGTATGTGAAGGACTATGGCCCTTTGGAATTTATACTTAAACCAAATTCTATAGGCTATAGCCAGAGAATGGCCAAGATGATCTAGAAAAATTCTGTGTAAATTACTACATTCATATGACTTTCCAAGCATATAATAGATGACTCTAAATAGGAAAGAAAGGAAGAGCAGTTATTTTAGCCAAAGATTAGGATTTGCTATAGTAACATGTGTTAAGGGGAGGAGGTGGAGAGGAAGAGGATCATTGTTGGGTTGGATTTCAAAAAATCTAGGAATAGGTAGGAATAGATCAAGGATAAAGAAAAGAATGGCATCAAGGATGAATCCTTTTAACCCAGAGTACATTTCTTTTTAGGTAGAATGACCCATTTATCTAACTTTGCAAAATAGGCTAATTATTTGAATCTTTGCCATTGATAATGCACACTCAGTGATAGACAGTACTGCTTCTTAGGAAAACTGACACGTTATTTTTTCCTCCTCATTTCTTAGAGACTCCATAGACAGCTCCAAATGTGCAAAAGTTGGAAGCACGTCTTTTTCACAAAGAAATCTTTAATTCTGCCCTATAGGGTTTTTTCCACAACCATTTCCTATGATCTTTCAAATAGGTTCATTAAAGATCTGGGTGTTCTGAAGTAATTCTTTGATGTGGTTATTGCCATTTACGGTCAGTCGTATTTGTGGTTTATATTTGGCCAGAGCATTCACAACCTTAAAAGACTTTTTCAGATCCTCTCTGTGTAGGTTTTGGCGACTTTTGTGTACTCCGAATAAAATATTGCTGCTCTAATGCCACATCCCTCCCAAATTGCAAATTCTTCCTTAAGAACTGTTTCCCACTGGATTCTTCCCGATCTTTCTCTTGGTTTCAGGGTGTTGGTAATATCTGGCCTCACTTTTGTTTGTAGGCTTTGGGGTTTCTTGCCGCTGTTGTCTCTTTTGTTTTGTATTACCAGTTCGAAATGCAGATTAATTATTTCTCTAGCTTTTTACTTTGACTTTTTATTCATAGGAGAAATGTATTTGTGCAAATCTACCCACACATGTACTATTTTAGTTTCACTTGGGTGGTTGCTCAAAAGCAATAGACAGATTGCTGTTGCAGAGTTGTAAGTTACTTAGCAAGGTAGCTGGCTAAGTCCTAACTTAACCCGCTGGGTGACTCCCTGGATGGCTTTATTTATTTATCTATCTATCTATCTATCTATCTATCTATCTATCTATCTATTTCCGCTCTGAAGTTGTTTGAACAAGGAAAGCATTTCTTCCATACCGTCTGTGTTCTGTTTCATTTGGCTCATATTTCCTCAGATTTTTTATTCATATTTTATGGTACCAGCTTTCAAGAATAAAAGCATAATTGCGAGGCATGCCTGGGGTTGATGGTTTCTTGTTAGTTAATGGTTTGATTGATTAATAGTAGGATTATTCTGTTTGATCCTCACCTAACACTGGCTCACCTTAGTGGACTGTTGTACAAAGACAGTGGCAGGTGCAGGGAATTGCCCACTTCAGCAGAGCTCTGACATACTTGATCTGTTTCTCCTTCCCTCAGGAAAAGCTTTGCCAGCAGAAGTATAATGTCTCCTGCATAATGATCATGCCCCAGCACCAAAGGCAAGGATTTGGACGGTTTCTCATTGATTTCAGTAAGTGAAGCGCTTTATTTACTTTCATGATCCAGCAGGCTGATGGCTGTTAAAGGAAAGAATAGCACATAAAACTTTATTTAACCTACTTTGTTGTTTTTATCAATAGATAATGCGTTTTCTATTTATATTTACATAGCTTAGAAAATCTTTCTCGAGTGAAAAATTTACTGCTGCTCACTTACTGTACTCTAGGAAATTGAGACTAGATCTCTCAGCAGTATCACTAGCTCACAAAGCCATTACCCTGAATGAACCGGCAGAATTGCATTCCATTCCATGCTGTTCATGCTCATTAGCACCAAAAGAGGCAATTATTTGCGATTAAAGCTGAAGAAAGTGTTATTTAAAAGGATTTTCAGCTTTCTAAAATTCTGCCTATAATCATACAGAGCAGAGCAGGAAAGGAATATTTCTCTTTAGAAAAACAATTCTGTAGGTAACCAATCCTTTGAGCCTCTCCGGTAGAAATAACTATCTCATTTTGTTAATTTCCCTTTCCTGTTATGGAAATTATTATAATGTTTGTGTCTAGAGATGGCCTAAGAAATATTTTTATACACACGTGTATCTTCTGAGTCTCCTCAATTAAAATCGCAATAATATATAAAAGTATGCACAGGACAATGTAAGAAAAATGGTTGTGTTTTTCTCTTTGTTTATATTATATTGGCTATGTTAAGGCCACACTTGGAGAATTGATTCAAAATATCCAGATAACACAAAAGCCAGGTATCCGGTAATAATAGTTATTTCTGACCATGTAAAGATCTGTCACTAGGAATAGTGTGTTTCTTCATTACCAGACTGTAGTTTGTCTGATTTTAAACTGAAAGAAGGAAAATTTAGAAAATTTTGTAATCTTCATAAGGTATACCAAATGCAAAAAAACACAATGTAATCATGCTCAAGGAAAATCATGAAGAAATATGTTAAGTCTAAATCTTTATTGTTAGATATTGGAATGTTAAAGTCTGGGTATTAAATAACTATAGCAGTTTTGAACTGATTGGTGTGATCTGTTGACATTGAAGGACATTCAGATAACATTTCTAGTTATTAACTCATTACCCTAGTCTTATCTGTTCTTTCCTGATCTAGGTATCCCATGGAGGGCCATCATACCAGGAGTTCACCATTTTTATTTTACAGAGTCCTAGTAGTAATCAGTTCTAAGGGCAAATCCAATTGTCTTGTTCTGAAGGTTTTTGTGGTCTCTACTCATAAGTCGTTTATAAATATAATTTCTGGTTATGCATAGCAGACATTTAAGACTTAAACTTTTGATAGTATCCACATACCTATAGAATAAGGCAAGCTCCTTATTCATTGTTCAAGATTGTCCAGCATCTAGTTCCAGCCTTTTTTATAGGCTTTTTTGTCTACTAATCTGTTTCTTCAAATATTCTGAAAATCTTCCCATATTCCATTCTTCGTCTCTGCAATCCCTTCCTTGAAATGACCTTCCTCCTTCCCCAGCCTCTGTCTTTTCAGAATCCTACCTATCGTTAAGAGCCAGCTCAAGAGCCTCTTCTTTTTGACCCCACCTCCAAGAATTTCATCTCATTCCCTTCTTGGCTCCATATCTCTGTAACATGGCATTTAGACATAATTCACTCTTTCGTGGTAATTATTGAGGTGTCATACTTAGATTTACTGTAAACTCCTTGAATACCTTCTTTGTATGCAGTAGGACAGTGCACTCAATAATCTGCATTTGAAGTATTTTCGTTGATTTGAATTGAATCTCCAACATGATATGATCACTGCCCACAATAATTTTCTACCTAAAATTAAAAAGGAACTGTACTTACCAGGTGAAAATGCAAGTCTCCAAATTCAGTAGCATCTTATTCATACAGCACAATCTGATATTGAGGCCTTCTATGTAAGAGAACAACCCAGGAACGAAGACATTTCACTTCGAATGCAAACTCTTTATGTCAGCCATTTTTGTGAAAACTATTAGAGTCTACCCTATATTTTTAGATGTGAACTATAGAACACAGTAGAACCTTTCTGGGTGGCTCAGGGACATCATGATTAATGCCACCCATGAGAGTGTGTCTAGGCAGTGCAGTGCAGAAGGTGTAATTTTAGGTTTTCTCCATCCTGTACCCTTGGCATTGCCCCTCTACTGTAGTGGGTTAAGGAGTGTGTTGAATGATTTGAATAAAATTGAAAAGGAATTGGAATTCCTTTAGAGGAGACCAGGGGAAGAATTTTATAATATTCAGAGAAAATTGAAAGTGGTCTAAAGCCAATAGAAATTCAATTTAAAGCCACCCACCCCCCCCTCAAAAAAAAATCCTTGGCTACAAAGGTTTTAAAGAAGATAGAGTATGAAGCTAAAAAAATTGATAGCATCTTCTTTGGAGTTACCTAAAATAATAGATAAATTCCTTTCTAGAACGATTTAGATCCAGTCTATTGCCACAAGAGGAGTTAAACTCCAGACCTCTTATAATCCTTGTCAACCTCATAATTCAGAACTTGGGGCAAAACAGGTAACCAGGATTATGGGTTTTCTAAAATCTGTTTTTTAAGAGACATTTAAATGGTTATATTAATATTATTTCTATTTTGTACATGAGCCTGAAGGACTTTTGGTCAGGGAATGTATTTTAAGTATTTCAATAAAAGTCGTAAGACAGGAAAATCTTTTTTGGGAGGGGGGGTCTATAATAATTGCTAGTTTAGGAAGCTGAAGATACTTGCCCACTTGCACAGCAGACATGGGTGAAGTAGAATGTATCGTGTGCATTTAAAGACCTGTGAATTTAAGGCTTTGAACACTGTTCAAAAGAGGCGGGCAGTCAGAAGAGGTAGAATGGTCTTCCACCTGACCAAATGCTACCCTTATAGTAAAGTTGTCTCTCTCTTCCTGGGACAGCTTGTCTGGATTTGTCAGAGCAGGGCTCTCCAGGAGGTCATTTGCAGAGTTTTGCTAGAGTGACTAAAGGGTACCAATTCCCAGCCTACTCATAAAGCACTTCATGGGTTTTGTGACCCTTCGCCCAAAACTTAAGTGGGTAGAGGAAAATGTAACTGTCACACATTGAAGCTGATAGATATCATATATTTCTCCTGAATTTTAAGATTCCCTTTCTTCTTCGGTCAGAAAATTTCAAAGTGTTCCCCACCTCTGTCTACACACATAAACACACATAGAGACACACACACACACACACACACACACACACACACACACACACACTCTCTCTCTCTCTCTCTCTCTCTCTCTCTCTCTCTCTCTCTCTCTCTCTCTGTTTCTGTGCATGTTATCAATATCACATGATTATTTATTTATTTATTTATTTATTTGTTCCTTTACTGGCTTGGGGTAGTACGTGCTAGGTTTCCTCATTGTAAAATAACCTTTTCCTCTTTGTAATCAATAAATATCTGCTAAGAAGATACTTTGGGGTTATCTAAGTATCCTGTTTCTCATCCAGTTTTCATCTGTTTTTAGCTTTCATTTATGATTCTTATCTAAAATAGTTATTTAGATAACTATTAGAAACTGTAGTTCAGATTTTGAATTTTGATCTTTACTCCGGCTAGCAATATGCGGTATGATACTCTCTCATGACATAGGGCAGCAGCAGAAAGCCACAGCTCCCAGTCAGGCACACGATCACAAGTACTGATAATCCACATGTACTATATTGTCAGCATTTTTTTGGATATTGTATTCTGAGTACATGTAAGGTAGGCTAGGCTAAGAAAGATGTGTATTTTCTAATTTCCTTTCCTACATACAAGGGTAGCATACTATAGGTAGTCTTTTACATCTTGCTTTATTCCACTTAATGATATATCCTTGAAATATCCTTGAAATCACTCTATACTACTTTATAGAGATCTTATTTTCTTCTACGGCTGCAGTATACATTGAGAGCTCACAAGAAGTTGAAGTGGAGACATTCCAGTGTGAGGGACCCAGTATATTCAAAAGCATGACCATGTGAGGAAACATGTTAGACGTTTGGGTAACTACAAAAGAAACTCCAAGTAGATTAAACACTTAGATGGTTAACATGTACACACACACACATTTAAAAAGTAGAAGGATATATAATTATTTATCTGATCTTTGGATGGTCAAGGACATCCTAAGCATTAAAGCAATGAAAGAAATCACAAAAGAATATACAGATGGGCTTGCCTATTTAAAAATGTAAGACTTCTACATAGTAAAAAGTATTAATATTTAAAAGCAAACATAATGGGAAAGGTGTTTGCAACAAATAAGCTAGGCAGAAGTTTGACATCTCTAGTATTTACATAAATATATAAGGAAAAGCTTGATAGTGTTAAAACATAAACCCTGATGGAAAAATGAGCAGAGGGCATGGACGCAGAATACGCAGAAAAAATCACTGATGGTAACAATACTGCTGATGTTTCCTGAGTGCTTAATATGTGCCAGCCACTTTGCGAAGAATACTGACTCACTCAGTCTTCACAGTGGTTGAATTGTGTGCTTTTAACTTCATTCATTCTATGGGTGAGGAAACTGAGGCACAGTTACATAAATAGCATAGCTACAACTCGAATCCAAGCATTTTGACTCTTAGCACAATACTGCAAAGTCTGTCAAGTACAAATGGCTAATTAAAATGCAAAAAAAAAAATTGTTGGTGATTTAAAAATGCAAATTCAAATAACAAGAGTACAATTTTTTGCTTACCAAGTTAGCAAAGACTTCAAAATGTCCCCAAGTCTTACTAAGTTGACATAGACAGGTACCGTTATATTTACACTGGAGAAAGTATAAATCAGTAGACATTTTTCAGAATTTTGACAGTGTAAGTCAAAACCACCTAACACTTATTTTTGAAAGGAATTTATTCTAAGGAAATCAACATACTTTAATTAATATGCATTAATTTCATACTTAATATAACATCATTTTTTTGTTGTGCAGTTTAATTTTTTAAATAGTTGTCTTCCCTTTCCCCTTCATCCCCTCCCCCCAATTATAGCAATATAAACTCATAGTAGAAAGTCAGAAAAGCATAGACACAATACCAAGAGAAAAGGAAATCCACTACAATTCAGTCACTCAGAGAGTTAATGTTTTGTCCTTCAGTGTCATTATTTACATAGAAAAAATAAATAAAAGCCTCAATAGTCTAAGGTAAGAGAACCACTCCCCCAAGAAAATTATGTTATCTCAATATAATGGAATATTATTAGCCATTAAGAATTATATTTTGAAGAATTTTTAATAAAAAGTGGCTTTCAAAATTATATATATAATGTTCTCAATTATATAAAAAGTATATGCAAAGAAAGGAAGGAAATACATTTCCAAATTATCTCTAGAATTAGAATTACAGGCAATTTTTATTTTCTTCTTATTCATACTTTTTGCCGTAACTAAAAAGAATTTAAGAAGCAAGACTTGATGAAGGCCTGACCTAAGGCAGTGGCAGTGAGAATGCATGGAAATGAATTCTGTTGCAGGGAGAACTCTGCCTGGTACCTTGTGGTGCTCAATAAATACTGGTTGAATGAATGAATGAACTGAATTTGGAAAGATAGTACAGCTTTGGCCATGTTGCCTTCACTGTGATTTTGGACATCCCCATTAAGCTTTCTGTGGAGTTCAGAGCCCAGAAGGGGTCTGGATTAGAGGGAGCTGCTGGGAGTCATGGGCAGGCAGTAGTGGTTGAAACCACAGGTGGGTGAAGACAACCCAGGGGGAGGGTGTTAGGGAACTGAGGATGAAGTGCTTGGAATTCCAACATTTAAGGGGGTAATAGAGGATGAGGAAGTCATAAAGGAGATTGGAAAGTATCCAGAAGTAGGAAAAGAATTGAGAGAATTATGTCAGGGAAGCCAAAAGAGGTCAACATTTCAACAACAACAATAGTCATAATCACAGCTGTCATTTCTAGAACACTTGCTATGTGTCGGGCACTGTCACCTGAATTATACACATTAACTTGCTTGGGAGGTAGGTTACTATTATCGTCTCACTTTGGGGGACACAGAGACACTAAGAAACGGCGCTAAGATCGGCCTCCCAGCCAGTACCTCAGAGAAGAAGGTTAAGATAAAATGTAAGAAGTATGCTGTGGAGGAACAATGGTTTAAGTGAAATTTAAAGAATTAAATTCAAAAAGCTCTACCATGCAGCTAGAGAGACGGGTATTGGTGGAGAGAAAAGAGGGAAGCGCTGACAGAGAAAGATTAAGGAGAAAACAAAAAATGATGTTTACATGGGTTATTTATTACAAATTCAGAAAAGGCATTTGATGAAACTCAGCATTCTTTCCTAATTTAAAGTATTCAAACATACTATCTAAATTTATAAGAGTTCTAAATCTTATATTAACTCTTTGTTTCAGCTTTGGCTCTAAAGGGTGGATGACAGTTGGGTTCAAAGGTCTACAAACTTGTGTCTATAGTTTTTTGAGACTAGTATACAAGTGACAAGCTTATCAATTACATAAAATATTAGTTCACTGTTCATTCAGGTATTTTTTAAATTAGTGCCTACTTATTTGTAAACTAATCATGAAAGTTTGTAAGCAGGTTTAATTCTTTTTTTGTTTTTAATTTTAGAACTTTCAATTATACTTGATATTCAGTATTATATTAGTTCAGATATACAGCATGGCAGTTAGACACTTATATGACTTAGGAAATGATCCCCCCAATTAGTCTTGCACCTCCCTGACACTATACAGTTACTGCAGTATTATTGACTATATTCCCAGTGCTGTATGTTACATCCCCTTGACTGTTTTCTGACAGCCAATTTGTACTTCTGAATCCCTTCACCTTTTTCACCCAGCCTCTCAGCTCCCCTCCCGTCTGCTGACCATCAGTTTGTTCTCTGTACCTGTAAGCTTGTTTCTGTTTTGTTAGTGTACTTTGCTTTTTAAATTCTACATATAAGTGAGATTATATGGCATTTGTCTTTTCTCTGACCTCTTTCACTTAGCAAAATACCCCTACATCCATCCACATTGTCGCAAATGTAAGATTTCTCTTTTATGGCCGAGTAATATTCGATTGTACATATGTACCACATCTTCTTTATCCATTTATATTTTGATTGGAGCATTTAATTCATTTACATTTAAAATTATTGATAGATATGTAGTTATTGCCATTTTATTGTTTTCTAACAGCTTTTGTAGTCTGTTTCTTATTCTCTTGCTCTTTTGTATGTTGATGACTTTTTGTAGTGTAGTGTTGTGTTTGAACACCTTTCTCTTTGTTTCTTCTTTATCTCTAGTAGCTTTTTGGTTTGTGGTTACCATGTGCTTCATATATACCAGGTTATGTTTATAGCAGTATATTTTAAATAGTCTATTTTAAGTTTAAGTTGGCCTGTAAAGTTTCTGTTGAGATATTAGCCGACAGTCTTATGGGAGCTCCTTTGTAGGTAACTAGCTGCTTTTCTCTTGCTGTTTTGAGATTCTCTTTGTCTTTAATGTTTGGTATTTTAATTATAATGTGTCTTGGTGTGGGCCACTTTGGGTTAATCTTGTTTGGGACTCTGCACTTCCTGGACTTACATATCTGTTTTCTGCAGCAGGCTAGGGAAGTTTTCAGTCATTATTTCTTCAAATAGGTTTTCAGTTCCTTGCTGTTTCTCTTCTTCTGATATCTCTATGATGCATATGCTTGAAGTTTCCCAGAGGTCCCTTAAACTATCTTCCTTCTTTCTTTTCTTCCTTCCTTCTTATTGTATGTTTTCTGCTACCTTGGCTTCAAATCTCATTTGATCCTCTGCTTCATTTAATCTGCTATTGAGGCCTTCAAATGTTTTCTTTATTTCAGTTATTATATTCTTAATTTCTGACTGATTCTTTGCTAAGCAACTTTAATTTTTGGCTTTCTTTATTCAATGTTAAAATATTGTACAGTGTCTCAGGGTTGTCCTTCATGGAACAGAACTGTAACCAGAGGAAGTAGGAGTGATTGACTGAATTAGGCATTCATTTCAGGCAACTTTTTGTAGACATTTTCTATGATCTTATATGTTGAGGGTTTTCACCTTGGCTTTCATGAGGTCTGTATACTGTTTAAAAACTGAGTCTGTAATTTGTGTGTGCTGATAGAAGATGGGTTCAGATGACCCAGTTTCGTGCCTACAAGTTATGAACTTGGTCATAAGTGTGGTTAGCTATGTCCTTTCATTTGTCTCTTTTCTTAAAAATGACTCACATACACACACATCTGGATTTAAGAAAAATACAAAATACAATAAACTTTTAAGGAAATTTGCTTTTGAGTATAATTTAATATCTTAATTTCTTCATCACTGAGAGTTAACTGGTATAGTTTTCCACACTTATTCTTTCCCTTTCTGGTTCTAATAATGAATTCAGTGTCTTTCCTATAGCCTCTTTATAGCTCTTGGCTGATTTCTTGAGGAAGCACCACTTACAAGGGAAGAGTACGCATCTTCTTTCTGGTTTCTTGCTCCTTTTGGATCCATCCAGCAGAATTAGAAAGAAAGCCATGTACTTCATCTCTACCTAGAAGGGTATGATTTTGAGAAGCTAATCCACTCAAAGAGAAAACAACTTCTTCCCCCATATCTTAGATGTTAGCTACTGGCTAAAATGATATCTATGCTATCTAAATACAGGAATATACTTTACAGTAGTTCAGATTGCCAGTTAGCAACTTCCAGTTTTAACAGTCTCCTTTCAATAGACTGCTTTAAAAGAGCTTCCATTTACAAACTTTTTAAAACACAAATAAAACTTAAGACTATTTTTAAGCAAAGATTTAGAGTGGTTTCATACTACCTGAAAATTGTTTTTTGTTTTTTGAATAAATTTTTAATACTAACTGACCTATCTGCTGTAGAAAGTAGGACTTTTAATTTAGGAATTCAGTTAATTGGGTTCTAGTAGGTCTACCTGTTTTTCCTGACTGTTGGTAAATGCTAAGGAACCAAGACTAAGGGGTCACTAGCTTTTCTCAGAGGGTAGGTTGAGCATATTGTCAGAGTAAGCAGATTCTCCCCAGGAGCTGGGTCCTAGCCTGGCAGGCCCTGGTGAGACATACCATTTCTCTAGCAGGGGCATCTGGGCATCTGTGCACGGTTGTGGTTGACTTAGGGCTGCACTTCCCAACTGGTGACTCGAGAATGGATACAAGTGGTGCTACCTTTAGTCCCAGGGTGGCCAGAACTCTGGTGCCTATCACCTTGAGCAGCCCCCTCCTTTTACCCCAGCAAGACATATCTTTCTTAACCATGACGGGGTTGAGGTCATGAAGTGCTCATTTAGGGCATAACTTCTTTCTTGGGTGGGCTGCAGGATAACTGTTTCTCTCACTCATGGGCCCTATAAGCCAAGCATCAAAGGTGGGTTTCAACGGACCGTGACTGTCTCTTAGGGACATGATTATGACTGAAACACTCTGACTCCCCGTGAAGAGTTAAGCAATTTGAATGAAGGAACTATAAATTCATCTTGTGGTATTTAACTATGTATGCAATTTTTATTTAATAATTTTCTCTTTTCAGTGGCACAGACCACAAAAAAATAATGCTCTAGGCTGAGTAAGTGCAAAATCATTTAGAAAGTTGCATATGTCTTTTATATATTTATTGTTTATTGTCCATCTCCTCCACCAAAAGTGAGCTTCATGGGATGGAGACTTTGTTTTCTGCTTCAGTCTCACTTCCCAGAAGAGCTTGACACTTAGTAGGCTCATACTGTTTGTTGAACAGATATTAAATGAATTGCCGTGGAAAGAGCTTTTTTAATGTACTTTCTCTTCTCACGTATGATTCTTAGGGAAAAGAATTTTTTTTTTCTGAACATATCAGCTGTGGTTTACTTACTTCCAAAGGATATTGAATGTGCCTGCCTGCCTTTTTTAAGGTCTGGCATTTTTGTTCAAGTGCATCCTCTGTCTTAGGATCATTTAAGTTACATTAGAAAGAAGATTGTCATTATCTACTACAAACCTTGGGCAGAGAAAGGAGAGCTGTGACAAAATTCACATTTACACACAGTTGGTTGAAGAGACACTTATCTTTTCCTTACTTTTATCAGGTAATTCATTTCTTCATGCATTTATTTTAGAAGGAAAATTCTAACTTTAGTCTTAAGAAACTGTCAGGAAAGCTTCTCTCTTTGCATAGCTTTCCCAGCAGCTGTTCTCCCTGGGTGAGCTCAGTCAAGGCAATCATTAAAGAATAATAGTTACACTTTTGAAATGGCATTCAAGTCCTTCGGAGCCTTTTCTAAGATAGGAACCCCTCCCCCCAGCTCCGCCATGACACTTGTTGGAAGGTAGGACTAGCAGTGTATCTTCAGACTTTTTGCTGGGTTTTGGAAGACATGTTTTGCCCTGTGTAATTGAGTATAATGATGACATGTTTTAATAGAATTCTAGTTTATAATATAATAAGGAAATTGGCTATTTTTCCTTGTTTTCTCATTTTACTATGTTGTACTAAAAGCCTTTGTCATGGCTGTTTTATTACATTGGGCTGAAATACAATATATTTTAATATGATAAAGATAACATCAAGGTTGAAAATTGAGCTCTCAGTGATTTATTCAGAGGTTGACTGTTACTGAATGCATTGAAATGAGTTGCATGAAGCAGTACAGCTAACAATTTATTTATATATCTTCATTTTAACTAAGCTTGTCATAAATAAGAATAAATAAATAACTCATAGAATAGTTTGTATTCATTGCTTCAATGAAAACATTGCAAATATGAAACACAAGGTCTGTAGCTACCGTTTTGCCTTATGCAGCTCAAAATTTTTTCAAGTTTTGGCATGCAGGGGGATTTTGTTTTTTACACATCTTTCGTCTGTTTAGATTTCTAACATTGACCAGCATTTGCAGTGATTTTGAAACCCGCTATTGGGCAAATTCCATGCACTTAATTAGTATGATTTAGTAGCAAATGGAACCTTGGCAATGCCGTCACGAGGGCCAGGACTGTTCACTGCTGAATTCCAAACCATGAGCACTGTGCCCAGCACATAGTGGGTGTGCTCCAGAAAGGTGTGCTGAGGGAGTAAATGAATAAATGAATGCCCAGATCTAGTCAGTCTTATTTGTGTCCCTGACAACACCTGCCAGATTCATCCCAACTTGCTCACGGCAGAATTGGTGGTAGATTTGAGATCTCTGTTATGTCTTTGTTTTTTCACTTATTCCTTCATCCCTTCCTTCAGCAAACATGCTTTACATCGACTGTACCAGGGTCAGCCTAGGGGATGAAAGCATACGGGTAAATGATCCAGTGCTTGCCCATAGAATCTTGGATGGTCAAAACCCAGAGGGTTCATCCCAGCGAAATGAGGCCGTGTGTGAGAGGTACACGTGGGGCTCTGCCAGTGCAGAGGAGGAAATGCTTCTCTCTTTTCTATTTCCCAGTTAGATATGTGCAAGGAAAGCATCTTTTCATCATCAAAACAAGATCAAGAAGGGTTTTGTTCTCATTGGTTGAAATTAGTGCTATACTTGGTTTTGGTTTCAAAGGAACTATTCTGCTTAAACACATTTTCCAGCTTATCATAGAGACATTATGTTTGAAGTAGAATATTGTAAGGTAAAAACCTCCTCTCATGATGATATTTCTGAACAACACAATTAAAATTTCAGCTAGTTTCAGTGTAGTAATTTTTTTTACATTAATTTGTTTGGGTAAAGCAAAAGATTTCCTTTCATTTGTTTAGAATTCTGTTAGGAAAATACTAGTTAAGAACCTGATTTTTTTTGCCTCTCATAGGTTTGTGGTTAAGATGTTTTTACTCTAATATTAGTGCTACATTTTTATGTTTACCAATATAAAAACCTCTGTTTTCTAATTTTATTGAATCCTGCTTTGGGATAACAACATAAAGGAGCTCCTTTTTTCACCAAAATTGTTTTGAATTAATGTTTATAAAGTACTTAAAATAGTTGAGTGGATTAAAGATAATTCTGTTATACATGTAACCATTTGTCCATATTGAAAAAAATATGCAGTGCAATTGATTATATAGTAGAAGGTTTTGAAAAAAGCATTACTAAAATTTTGAGAAAATGTAATATAATACAGATGGACCTTACTTTACACAATATTTTGCATATTTCCTTTTTGAGGGGGGAAATTGAATCATCATTTAAAATGAAGTAGACAATTTGTTCTGTAAAAAGGAGTGTTTCTTTTCATACTAGACAGCAAAGAGGCAAAAATTATTAGGGTATTGATTGTCAAAAGGACTTGGAATCAACTTGAAGAGGCTCCCACTGGACAATAAATATAATAATAAGATAATTGCAATTGATTGAAACTCATCAAATGTTTAAACTCACATGTTCATAATGATATTTAAAGACAAATTTAGAGGATAATAGGAACCAATTCATTATCTTGAAAACTGGTAAATGAATCACTTAACCTGCCTTTCCTTCATGGACGGTGCCAACAGGTAACCAAATAATAAGTGAGAGGAAGTATCTTTTTATAAATATATTCCAGCTAACAAATGAATTTAAATTGGTAGACCTAAAACATCAGCATTTTGTAATTCCATGAATAAATTAATGGACATAGACATTGAACAGCAACAGCAGCAAATATTGCAAAAAAGGGAACAACCTAAAATTATGTGCTTTCTGATGAAGGAACATACTGCTACTTATAGTCTTGCCAAAGGATCAAAGCCAAGTCTGATGAAGCCTCTGGATCCAGCTGCCATTTTGTAGGAATACAGAGGGAAAAAGAACAAATTGTACTGCATTACTAGTATACAATTAGCAAAATTCAAACTGTGGATATCCTATAGCTCCAGTGGCCCCCAGTCCATCAACAGATAAATTATAAGAAAAAGGAGTGGTGGAGGGGAGGCTAAAGAGACTTAAATGATACATACTGTAGTGCCTGGGGATATTTTGGTGATAAAAGTCAGTATGGTGGTTACTTAAGAGGGAGAAAGGAAGGATTATTGGGATGGGACAAATGGAAGGGTTTGGGATAGCTGGCAAACTTCTATGTGTTGATCCTGGGTGATAGTTATAGGATAGTTGCCTTATAATAATCCATTAAGCTATATATTTGTTTAGTGTAGTGTTCTATATCTGTGTTTTACTTTTGTTGTTTTTTGAAGACAGTAATGGTCTTAGAATGAGAGGTCACACTCTATGGTAACTGATGTAGAACTGAGATTTTTATAACTTTTAAAACTGGAAAACTTTTTTGATTTTTTGGTGACATTATATTAGTGATTTTTTTTTTTTAAAGAAATACAGCATTTACCTTTACTGTTTTAAGATCAAACAAAATGTGGGTACATGTATATTTGGTGTATTGGCATCAACTCCATGTCAGACTTTGCAGAATCGATTTCATGTGAAAGAGGTGTACTGAAATTTATAGAATCATATTCTCTTAAGTGGAATCTATTAAAGAACAGCATTCCTGTAAATTATGCTTCTATTCCTAAACCTAGAAAAACATAATTGAAGGGTTATATGTTCACAGAATGGTGATAAAAATAGAGGATTTGGATAAGGGATGGTTTTGCAGAATAGGGATAGACTAAAGAGAAAATATGGAACAGAGAGGCCAAAGAGATAAAGAGACACTGTAGTATTAGAATTTTTCTTGGTCATTGGCTTCCTGCCTTCTGTCCGTCTCTCCGTCCATCCGTCTATCCTTCCTTCCTCCATCCCTCTCTTCCTCCCCCCTCTTTTCTCTCCCCCCTCTCTCCCCCTCCCTCCTTCCCCTCTTTCCTCCCTCCTCCCTTTTAGCCAAAATGAGGAAAAGCAATGCTGGCAGATACTGTAAGTATGGGAAATTGCTCTTCCTTTCTCCTAGAATGCTGGATGTTCAGCAGTTCTGATATTTGGGGTAGATCTTTAGGAACTAGAAACCATGTTTCTTACAGAAGAAAAAAATATGTTGAAAGTTAGATTTTTAAGAAAAGGAAAGAAAAAGGCTAGAATATCCTTAGAATGTGCTGAAACGAGGTTCTGCTGATTGATTATTTACTGGAAAACCAGCTTTCTTCTTAAGAAAATGATTCTCTGTTCATAGATTAGAAGTCCTGCCCTGTGGTTTGCCC
Source organism: Eidolon dupreanum (assembly GCA_028627145.1). Classification (NCBI taxonomy): domain Eukaryota; kingdom Metazoa; phylum Chordata; class Mammalia; order Chiroptera; family Pteropodidae; genus Eidolon; species Eidolon dupreanum. The sequence continues at coordinate 44,259,486 of CM053506.1, forward strand.
AATTTTGGAACTTTTCCTCATGAATTTAAGAAAGTTAATGAGATCTTTTTTCCTACCAAAACAGAAGATGTGTCTGAGAGCTCTGACAGCCTTCTACCCCTGCAGCTTTTCAGTCGTATTCAGTTAAAAACTTGCAGACCATAATGAATGTTTTTAGAGAGGAAATAAAATGAATGACACTTGTGAATTTGTTTTAAATGTTGTTTATTTTACCAAATAATTTAGATAAATCTTTCTTGAAGAGGAAGAGAACTCATTAGTTTTCATTAGTAATCTGGAGCCTCTCAGAGGACTACTTTGAAATAGCTCCCTGCCAATTTTTCATAAATTAAGCATAAACTTTCTTTGACCTCATCACACATAATTAAATAGCTACTGAAGGGTTAAAACCAACTAAAAAGCAATTCTGTATCTTGGTCCCCATTCTGCAAAATTATACAGGAAGTTCCTTTTGGTTCCCAAGCAGAGTAATTACAAGAGACAGTTACATAATTTACAGTTTCAACCTGCTTGTCCATAATCACACACTTCCACCTAGTTGTATGTACCCCCATGAGTATCTGCATTATACTTTGATTTGTAAATGATGATTGCAGCATGATTGATTGTTTGCATGTAGCATATTGAATTGATTCTTAAAAAAATGAACTTTAGCTGTTAACATGTCAGTTTGAGTTCCTGTTATTTACGTAAGTTTGTGGTTCTTGCCTTAGCAGTTGTATACTAGTTAACAAATTAAACTCCCAGAGCTTTTTTTCCTTATTAAATTTGGAAAATGGAGCGTCTATATACAACCTAACTAGAAAAGGACCTAGAACGCAGTAGGTACTCAAATGGTGAACACACTACTAAACCATTACAATCTTTTGAAAATGGAACGGAGATTCTTTGCTTAACACTGACCACGTAGTGTAAAAGCTCGTGAAGATAGTTTAGTATACTGTGGCAAAAGCTGTACTAATCGCATTGTTACTGATGTCTCAACTCTTAAATACTGCCTCTATTAAGGGGCCTATATCTAAAAAGCAGACTTTAAGAAAGGTATCACCTACTAACTGAAGGAGTAGTAATTGATATTTTTTAATACTGCCAGTGTTGATATTTCATATGTTTTTGTTTTTCTAACAGCTAACATCTGATTGTAGCCAATTTGGACCTTAGCTATAGGATTAAAGGCTAGATACCCACATGACACCAGTTCCACTGGCAAACCAGCTAGTCACTTAATTGAATACCTCATTTCACCTCAGCCTGCACCCCCAGCCTCCATGTGTGCTTGCACGTCTGTCAAAATGTGCCCATCAGTAACCCTGTGGGACACCATCATTTATTGCCAGAGGCTTTTTTATCTCAAATCCTGCTTGAAAGCTTATGGGAGATAAATTAAATATAAGTGAAAAGAGAAGTTTTCCATTTCTATATACCAGTGACATAGGACTGTTTGTCTAGATGACCTGAGGACAACTAGAGATAGTTTTCCTACCTTATATTTATTTTCAACATTAGTTGATCAGTCAGATTGGGTGATGCGGCTATGCTTTGATTTTAAGAAGTCATCTCGAAGACTGACAAATTTCCTTTAGAAGTGTACTTTGAAAACAAAGAAAAATTTTAGATTTTTATTCCCACGTTTTTTTCTTCAATCTTGCTATATGAAAGCTCATCACCCAGAATTGGAATTATAACATACTTTGTCTTGGTTTTGAAAATTATAGCGGCACACACACACTATTTTCCGGGGTTGTGGAAGAGCAAATAGAAAGGCCAGTTGCTCTTACAACTCCCCACCTCCCGAGCTTGGTTCTGAAATCAGTGGCAGTGTCTATGCCGCTATAAACACGCCCGCTCAGACCTCTGGGTAGGATCGGACCAGATGACTAGGTCTTTTCGAGTGAATTATCTCAGCTGCCCCCACAGAACACTTAGATTTATAAAAGTGAGCAAAAGAAACACTAGTTTTTGCTTTTAGTAATTTACTTAAGGAAAAGGTCAACTGTAATGTTTTAATAACAGAAGAATGGTTTTACAGGTGAAGCATCATAAGAACACACAGTTAACTCCTTGGAGCAGATAATGCAGTGTTTAAAATCTTAACAGCTGTTCATGGTAAATTACCAGGAATTTGTCATTTAAATGTTTATTCAGGTTTATACTTGGAAGAATTAAATTAAGTTTCTGAAATAGTTTTTCAGATTGAATCTATGGTCTTTTGGCTAATTATGAGAGGAAATAATTGTAAAATGCCAAATAACTTCACCTTAAAATTTTTTTCTTTACAAATTTGTTTTTCCTAAAGCTTTCTAGAATTTAAAACCAGTTTGAACTGTGCAAAATTTTAAAAGGTCAAAGAGGAGGACATTATTCTGACATGTCTTTCTAACTTCTGTCACTTCAAAGGCCATGGTACTTTACCATTACCTAACTAGAAGTGCCTCTGTGTGACGAATAAAAGCTTTACTTAGATTTTTAATAGTCGGTGGTCTTCATGAAGAATCTGGTTACTTCCCAAATATATTTAAGGAAAGATATTTTTTAAAATTCTTGCCTCTCTCAAATGATTTTAGTCTGAGAATAAGTGCTATTGACAAAATATAACATCTCTTGTTCCATGATCATTTTATCCTTGTCAGAGGTAGCTCATTTTTCTAACAAGAAAATTGAGAGACCAAATCTATTTCATACATGGTCATTCTTCTTAGAAATAAAAATTATATATTCTTTGAATACACTAGACCAGGACCTTGCCAATATGGTGACACGCCACACATAAACAAATATGTCTCAGTTAAATGTTTAAATAAACGAAACTTCTGTGAAGTCTGTCACAGAGCTCTCTTCACCGACTGACCATCTCCTCCCTAGCTTCAAACTCTTAAATGTTGCCATTTCTTCCAAGATTCACCTTTTACTTGGATCTCTCATTAGGCACACTGCTACTACCACAACCCTTGGGGTGGCAGAAGTGGAGGAATGGGATTGATATTGTACCCCCATTTAACATTCTGGCCAAGGTATAGTCCCCACGACCCTTTGCTTAATATAACCCATAATACATCCAAGCCCATACTGGCCTGAGGTAGGCAAGAGTTGGGATTGGGTGGGATTCAGACATTCAAAGTTTTTAAAAGCCCCTGAGTGATTCTAATGTGCAGCCAGGGTTGAGAACCATTAGGCTAGAGTAGAGGATAGAAAAAGGAAAAATAAAGAGGCATTCTCACCAAATTACATTATCAATTATAAAAATTCCATTGACTCATCTTTGGCCTGTGGCTGTCTCACAGGGTCTATCTCTGGCCCTGGTTACCACCCACCCAGGAGGAGCTCATTCACAGGTGTTCACCCTCCACACACAACTCAAGGGTGCCACAGAGGGAAGAGGGTCCCCTTTTCTGCCACCTGATGCCCTACTTGTGAATTCATTTTTTTGAGTTCATATAAACACCTACCTTTTCTCTGGATGGCTAACTCATGGAATGACCACTCCTTTCAAGGGAGTCCCCACCCACTCACAAAATCATGGAACTCATCTGGTAAATTCCTGCATGGCCTGTAGGTTTGTGTGCACACACATCCCACAACAGCAGGGGAGTCATGCCCCCACCATACACCTTCTACTTAGCAGAGTTGAGGGAACCCCAATTCTCTCCTGAGTAGACTTGGGCAGGGGGAGGATGTTCAGTAAGAAAGATCAGTGGCCCTTGCGCATAACTGAGGAGGAGCTCAGCACTGGAGCAGTCTGCTGAGGGGCCTTTGAGAAGGAAGATATTAAAAAGGAGCTTACTTAGGAAAAGGCTGGTATGTGACCCAGGGCAGCCAGCCTTTCTTCCCCAAAGACCCGCTGTCTCCATTCTCTGGCTGGGGCCATTTTCCCAGGGACACACTTGGGTCTTGTAGAATATTTAGGGCTTTGTTTCATCTGCTCTGGGACTGTCTCTGGGTTCTGCTGAAGCCCTCAAGCAGTCATTGTTCCTGTGGTTTGACTGGCTTGCTGTCTCTTGAGGGTGGTCCTTGAAGTTAAGGACTTAAGGGCCAAAGGGAATTTGAGGGGCACAGAACTGTGCTTGCTGGAAACTTTCAGTCACCAGTTTCTTAGGACCATTCCTTAATTTTCATGGCTTTTTCCTTTAATTAAATTAATATTTGGGTGGGTAGCTTGGGGGTGGGTCAAGGATGGGGGGGAACTTCTCTCTGAGGCAGTGGAGTGAACGGAGTGGTTTTTAGGTACCTTAGGCAAAAGTCGGAAAAGAAAAGTACCCCTTCTTGGTCTAACTCTATAGATCAGTCTATCTCCTTCCTTCTGTCCAAATAACTGTATCTTCCCCCTACATAAAGGTACCTAGTCACCCAAATGATCACCTGAAGATTTCGTTCATTCACTGTGTTGAATAATAATAATAATACCTAACACTTACACGGGGTTGCTATAATAGGCCAGGCATGCTCATGCTTTCTATTAATTTAATTCTTACAACAACCTTATGCAAAAGGTGTGATTATTGTCCATATTTTATGAATGAGGGATCTGAAGCACAGAGGGGTTAAATAACTTGCCCAGGGTCACACAGCTGGTATATGGCAGACCCTGGATTCCATTCCAGGTAGTCTGTCTCTAGAACCAGCATTGCTTTTAAGCAACATATAGTGCCTCTTATGATCTGTCATACTATATTCAATAAATGCCATATTGTTTTAAAGTACCTGTGGCCTTGTTGCCCCACTTTTAAAAATTCTTCTCATCTTTTATTTAATGCAGATGATCTCAAAGTTTGGTCCAGAAACTCCTGGGGAATCCCTAAGGCCCTTTCAGGTAGTCTCCAAGGTCACAGCTGTTGTCAAAGTAATGCAAAGATACTATTTGTCCTTTTTAGTCTAATTCTCTTATGAGTGCGCAGTGGAATTTTCAGGAACTTTCATGACCTGTGATACCACAGTAGACTAAATACCAAAGCAGATACGAGAATCTACCTGTTTTCTGTTAAGCCAGAATATTGAAGAGATTTGCAAAAATGTGAAACAGTGCCACTCTTACTCACTAATTTTTTGTATTTTAGAAAATGTATTTTTTTCATAAAAATTATGTTGACACAAAATGAGTTATTAGGTTTTTTAATGAATTAATAAATGAATATTTGCCACATTTCTCTACAAAATTAATAGATATATAGCCCTTATATACAGAAACTCTTAAGTAATTTTTTTTTAATGTAAAAAGGTCCTGAGACCAAAACTTTTGAGAACCACTGATTTAATGTATAAACCTTTGCTCTTCAAATGAGGTATATAGTATAGAAATTTGTTAGAAATGGAGAATCTCAGGCCACATCCAGACCTGCTGAATCAGAGGCGAAGGTTGAGAAGCAGGGGCATAGAACTTGTGGACAAAACTACTCAGCAACTCTGTGACCTCTACTAAATTTCATTCTGGTGGGGCTTTAGAGATTCTTGTTCCTGGTTCTCTACCACAAGGAGCTGGGCGAGGTCTCCTCACCTATCTGAGATTCTTCAGCTGTACTGTCTGTTGAGTAGCTCTCCTACTGCACAAGGCAGTTTCCACATCCTCATCGAAACTAACAAACAACTCCATAGCAGAGTTTATAGCAGTGGTCCTAAAACTCGTATAAATCAGAATCACTTGGAAGGCCGGTTAAAGCATAAGTACTGGGTCCTGTTCCCAAGTGTTGCTGATACTGCTGGTCTGTACTCCCCCTTCCTGAAAACCCCTGGTTTATAAGAAGTGGACTGAGAGGTCTGTTAAGAAGTCAAGCAATATTTACTCAGGTTGTTATATACTTACTTCAAGCCCATAGAATTATGAGAGAGATGTCTTAAACTTACAAATTTTTGAAACTAATCTTTTAAAATAGAAACTATCTTCCTCATTTTTACTAGGAGGCATCTATATCTTTTAATAACAGCAAACAGTTAAGAATTCAGGCAGGTCACAGGTAACTTAGAACAGCAGTCACCAACTTTTTTGGCACCAGGGACCTGATGCTTCTGTGAGAATCTAATGTGTGGTGATCTGAGGTGGAGCTGAGGCGATGATGCTAGTGCTGGGGAGCAGCTACAAATATAGATGAAGCTTCACTCACTCACCTCCTGTTGTGCAGCCCTGTTCCTAATAGGCCATGGACCAGTACTGGTCTACAACCCAGGAGTTGGGGACCCCTGAATTAGAACACTCCTGTTCTCTTAAAACAATGGAAAGGCTAAGGTCCAGCTTCCTTCTTTAATTGCAAAATTACACAATTTCTACAGGGAGACATAAATAGCTAGTCGAGTTCATTTATCATTATTTAAATTGATAACATGCCATTTATCCACTGGTCACAGAGCTGTTTAACCCCAGAAACCAGTAATTGATGAGTGTAGACCAGTGAATTTCTGTCCCCAATCACCAGATACATGGTTAGAGCCATCAGATTCCCTCTGCTTAAGAGCCGCCATAAATCCCTGGCCTGGTATCTGTTCCCAGGCTTGCAAACCTAGTGCTGTCTACTGATAACGAACCTTTCAGCAGAGTTTGCTGAGATAAACAGGTGTCTGATGAGAGGTGTGTAATCATTGAAGATTATCTTCCTCCCAAAAGCAGCTAGTCACATAATCCAGACAGATAGGAGTTGTGAGTAGCTTGCTAAAGTTTATACTTTTGTATGTGAGGAAGTTCATATGGTTTGGTTCCAGGTGGTAGAAGACGAAGGTCTGCAAGTGTGAAGGGTGGGCTGCCTTTGTGGTGGTAAATTCTTGCCTAAGAACATTATTCCCCTTCTGGTCCAGTCTACAATCTTGAAATATTACTAGCTTAAGAGGAAGGAATGTATCATATTTTAAAAGGGTTAACCTCGCAATTAATATGCTGAGAGTTCAGTTAATTTGAGAATTTACGACTGCAAAAACAAGTCTTACCTTGTCTAGGTAGTTCCTTCTAACAGATCTGTCTACAGGAAAACAACTCTCTACCACTTTTTTTCCCTCCCTCTAGGAGGGAGATGACCATTTCAAACACAAGGGTTCAGAGCTAGTTAACATGACAGTTAATTGATTCTCTTCAAGTAGTTCAACCTTAACAGAGGTGAGGTGAATTTGGGTCTCTTGCAGTACAGCTTAGAAATGCTTACTTTCTGCAGACATCACTTTGTGCTTACTTAACTTTTCAGCAAACACCTTGATAATCTTTTGAATTAAGTATGTGGTCCATACCCTGAAATTCAGACCTCACCTTCTCCTGGGTTAGTAGTTCAAGTGAAGCAAATGAGGGAGCCAGCTTTCACAAAGTATCAAGATAGTTGATGTGGGTAGGGATTTCCAGGCCAGTTAGCTTTCAATTACAAGTCTCTTGATTTGCAGAGTGCTGTTCACCAGCACCTCTGGCTTACAGACAATTTAAAGGGAATAATTTCACCAGCGATTAATTATACTGCAGCTACTGGGATTTAGCCTTCAAACATCACTTTGTTTTTAGTCTGAACAGTCAGGTTTCCCCAGGGATAGTTCAGGTTTTCTGATTGAAAGTATCCTGAGTTAGGGAAAGGTGTTAGAGCACCATGGGAATCTATTCACCAGGGGTGTATTGTACTTGTTTCAGATGCTTCAGGATAATACATCGGCTTCCAAGATAAGTGCTTTTTATTTCCCTGCATCTTAGATCAATTATTTGGAATCTTTTTGGTAAGTTAAATTTAAAAGCTGTAACTACCACATCTCTCTAATTACTCAATAAGTAAACGTTCTTACCAAAAATTAGTCTGTTAATGGGATATATAGTAATTATTATTTGAGGAGCCTAGAAAAAGTAAAAGGAAACAAAAGATGGCAAGAAATTCATTCTTTAAAACATTCCAAGTTATGAAGGTCAGAGTAGTGAAGTGCCACCAGCTACAGCTTTTTGAGGGGAAAGTGCCTGCTGCAGGTAAAATTTAAATTATACATTACATCGGCCTCGTGTGCAAATGGATTAGAATAGACATGACACAGCTTTTTCTTCTCAGCTATATATTTTAACATATGACAAGTGATTTCACTTAACTAGTAAGGAATCATAAATTTATTCTTGGTTATTTTGATTGTTGAAATTTATTCTTTTTAAACCAAAAATGTCTCCAGAAGGAGACTTTGTAGACTTACGGATGGCTCTTAGTATAAGTGTAAGTTCCTTTCATTGTTGTAATAAGCTCCTTGAGGGTCAAAGTGGAGAAGGAAAAACTAACACCTTTGGACAGTGGTATTGTGTGGTCTGTAATGTTGGTGCATATCATCCCAGAAAACCGGCTTGATGTTTTCTGGTTGGAATTTTGGTTTGCAGTTTTTTCTCACCAGCACCCAGGAAAAATATCACTTCCTGACAGGTGTTGGTAGCCTCCCTGCTTTGTAACATTTACTAGCACAGTTGCTGTGAAAGTCCAGTGGGCTCGGTGTATGCGTGCTCGTCGGGGCTCATTGCCCAACTGCTCACTCCCCTGCCCCACTCAGGTCCCAGTACTCTTCCATGACAGTGTCATTCTTAGACTGCGGACTGTGTCCAAGGGAGTGTCCCCAGAGACAGCCATTTAACATGATGGGAGTAGCCGATGCTGAAAGGTTTGTGCCTAAATGCTCTCCACAGACCCAAAGTTGCCTGATGGTTCCAGTGGCCTAATCACTTTTGGCTCAGACCCTTCAATAAGGTGTATTTGTACTACCTCTGGATGTAAAAACATGAACAGCTGTGTAAAATATGTTTTGGGGGGATTCTGACTGCTTCCTCTTAGCCCAGAGTAGAGGTTGTAGGAAGAGAAGACGGAACAAAGAAGTACATGTGCTTGCTGGATAAGGTTGCTCATCGTAGTGGGGGACGTGAGTGAGGTAGGGAGGGCACATGCCATCTTCTAACCATTTTGGTTGTACAGAAATCTTTTTGCTAAGCTGAGGGAGCAGGGGTGCGGTGGGGGGGCTTTCTGTCCCCAACTGTGGGGCTCGATAAGAACCAGTGAAGGGGTAGGCAATTTTATAGTCACTGCAGGGGACTTTTAATTGTGGGATCTCATGAACAAAAAGGGGCTAGTTCCACATCCACGGTACTATGGTTCTCTTCCCACCCCCCCCCCAGGAGTACAGAGCTGGGACCTCCAGCCGACTGCGTAAATTTCTCAGCGTGCTCCAAGCACTTAGAAGGCAGGTGACGGATGTGCCAATTATCTGTGTTCTGAGATTTGGGCACCCTTTGTACTCTGGCGACAGAGAGTTTTTCTCCATATTGACAGGGCACTACATGGGCTGGATTCGGCACAGTAGCCATCACTGTTAGCATTCCTGACACACTGCTCTTGAAAGCCTCTGTGTGCAGCTGAATGATGTGTGTATAATGGTTTGACTGTAAAATTTTGTGGTGCTTGTTTGCATTCAATCAAATTCTTTGCACTTAAACAGGAGTTAAAGAGACGAATAAGTCAAAAGATTTCAGTAAAACCTAAAGTTAAATGTATGCCTATTCTTTATAATGGCATTCAGATTAAAACCGACAAAATGCAAAATGCTGTGTTATACCTCTCTGAGGTCAGGTTGGATTTCTTATTCTGTATTTCTGCATTATTTACAGTGATTTTGAGAGGCAGGAAAATGCATCAGAAGCATTTCTCTTTCTGACCAAAAAAAAAATCAAAATTGAGAAAATTCTTGAGAATGCAGCCATTTTGGAAATGTAGATAAAAAAGAAAAATGCTGAAGATTTGGGTGGTTTACAGAGCAGCATGATTTTGTAATTGCTGCCACCTACTGTATGTGGTTGATGTTTGTTTAAATTTAGGAAGTTCATGAAGGTGAGGCTGTTGAAATAGATAATTAGAGCAAGGTAGACACCATTAGTTTATAGCATTTCTTCTCTGCTCCATAAGTGGCTCTTAATTAGTGAGACAGCCGCTAGCTTTCATTCATTACCTTCAAGTGGATTTAAAGTTTTTCTCATTTTAAAGTTCCTTTGCCAAAGAACCTTCACAGGAATGCTGTAAAATGCACGTTCTAAAGCTTCCGTGCTCAGGGACTCTCTGAGTATACATAAAACAGTGTGCTTTAAGGAGGTCGTTTTGCTTTGTTTTAATTTGTAGGAACAACATTCTGGAGTTGGATTATAAATTAATTTCCATGAAAGAGATGAAAATAGAGCTAGTGGAGCTGATGCGAGTTGCAGCAGGACTTAAAAGACATTCCTTCATTAGTCCTAAAACAAAGCTTCAGATCAGCCCGCTAGTTAAATGTAACAAGCAATATAGAATCCGAGTCAACAGAGGCCCTTCTCTTTATTAAGACCCAGCTGTCAAAGGGTCATTAGGTCTTTCCTGTGGAAAACAACTTGCCCATTAATGTTTGGGGTGGTCCCTCAACAGGATTTCTGAGTAAGTGCCTGACATTTACCTTTCGAAAGAATCTAAAGCTGATGGGAAACTCGGATGTTGAGACTTATCAGAAGTAATATCTTCACTTGGTTTTGTTAAACATGTCACCATGTATGTTTGGAATACTGCTGCTAGTTGCATGAATTGACTTACAGTGCCACCGTAAAAGATTCAGAAGCACAAACTTCATGGAGATCGAATCACTATAAATGAGGAGAGACTACATATGTAAAATTTGTGCTCTTCTCTGATGCGATGTTTTTACCTTGATGCTACTTGTATTATTTTGAAGGGCCCCTGTTCCAGTGTCTGAAAACACCACAGTGAGGTTGACTTTGCTTTTTCTGCCCTAGGCTATTTGCTTTCTAGAAGAGAAGGCCAAGCAGGATCTCCTGAAAAGCCCCTCTCTGATCTGGGCCGTCTCTCCTACCTGGCCTATTGGAAGAGTGTCATCTTAGAATATCTCTACCACCACCATGAGAGGCACATCAGCATCAAGGCGATCAGCAGAGCTACAGGCATGTGCCCACATGACATCGCCACCACTCTGCAGCACCTCCACATGATTGACAAGAGGGATGGCAGGTGAGTACTGGTGCCCTGGGCAACCCGGCTGCCTCTCAAGCGTCTTACAACAGAAAGGATCCCTGGAGTCAGGCAGATTTATTCCAGTTAAAGATAAGAGGTTTCCCAATGGCATTATTAAAAACTTCTCCTAAACAAAAACAGGAAATGACACTTTTTTTTGCTGGTCAAATTTCAGTTTGCTGTACTTCTTCATTGATGAGCTTTCTGATTTTTCCTAACCCAGGTAATGTTAGTGCTAGCATATGTCATTATGTGAAGGTGAAATGAAATTTCAGTTTTTGATTGCACTTTGTTCTGCCTCATCACATTACAGATTTGTTATCATTAGAAGGGAAAAGTTGATATTGGGCCACATGGAAAAGCTGAAAACTTGTTCCCGGTCCAATGAACTTGATCCAGAGAGTCTGAGGTGGACGCCAATTCTAATTTCTAATGCTGCAGTTTCTGAAGAAGAGCGAGAAGCTGAAAAAGAGGTAATGAACAGCTTCCTCGGCCTAAGTTGTGTGACTTCAATCTTGTAGTATTCTTAAGCTAAGAAAGTCATTTAACATCATTGTCAAAAGCTTGGTTATGTAGAGAGCTTGTGAAATGATATGGCACTAATTTATCTAACTGAGGTTGCATGGTAAGACATGATAATTTTATTGAATTGAGTATGAAAAATGAAACATTTATTATTGATCACAAAGCAGCATTTTTCACTACTGACAGCATGTAATCAGATCAAATTTGGTGCTGAGCTCCAAGGCTGCAGTGTCAATCGATTCTTTGTGTTTATGAACTTGCTTAAAATGCTGCATGCCACTGAGCATGTAATGTAGTGATAAAGGACTCAAATCAATTCGCTGCATCATTAATACTGCTAAATATCCCATGAAACCCAATCTTCTTTGATTTGTTATCCTAACTGATGTCAGGGAGTCCTAAGATGATGCAGCTGGAATATTGCTTGGCTGGCTGTTCTGATCAGAAATGACTTAGAGATCCTTTGCCCTTTGCTCCCTAGAGGCTCTGGCTGTATAACTGCCCTCTCAATGGCCTGCCATTTTTACTCTCCCCCACCCCCTTTAGGCTGAGCGGCTAATGGAACAAGCAAGCTGCTGGGAAAAGGAGGAGCAAGAAATCCTGTCATCTAGAGCTAACAGTAGGCAATCACCTGCAAAAGTACAATCGAAAAATAAATATTTGCATTCCCCGGAGAGCCGGCCAGTGGCTGGGGAGCGAGGGCAACTGGTTGAGCTGTCTAAGGAGAGCAGTGAAGAAGAAGAGGAAGAGGAAGAGGAAGAGGAGGAGGAGGAGGAGGAAGAGGAAGAGGAGGAGGAAGAGGAGGAGGAGGAAGAGGAGGAAGAGGAGGAGGAAGAAGAGGAAGAGGAAGAAAACATTCAAAGCTCTCCTCCAAGACTGACCAAACCACAGTCGGTTGCCATAAAGAGAAAGGTATGTGTCTGTTTAGAGTTTCAGTCTTTGAGTCAGTTTCAATCAAATCTTATTTGTCATTACAAACATTCTATTAGTATTTGTTTCACTCCTTATTCTTTAGATGTAATTTATTTGTATCCAGTTTCACAGATCATGTATCATCATCGTTTATCTTATGGTCATGATTGTGTTTACTTCTTGAGGTTTGTTAGTGCCTGCAACAGGAAATGAGGGACAGGCTGGTTTTCTAGTCTGGTAGTTACTGCCACCTGCTGGTTTGTGGGACCTGAGTAAATCAGGCTCTGGGAACAGAAAAGGGCCCTGGAGAGCATGTAAACCACCCTTTGAGGAATTTTGATGAAAACACCAAGGCTAGAGAAGCTAGGAGACTTGTCCAAGATAACACAAGTCATCGGAAATGGAGCCACAACCAGATGAGTGCTCAGACTGTAAGCCCAGGGCTCCTAATTCTATTTCTTTTTCTTGTTCTCGACATAGAATTGTTACAAGGTATTTGAGGCCCTTCATTTGGATGCTGATATTTTGCATTTGCAGCCAAGTACACATTACTGAAATTTCTCATGTGTTAGTAGTCTGGTGGTTTCTCTACATGCACCCTGTGCAGAAGGTAAAGAATTGATAATGTCTTTAGGTAATTGCTCAACCCAGATCTTCTATCTTTGTCTTCAGTTTCTGTCTGTGACATAGGGAGAAGCCAGATAGTGTTAGTGTAGCCAAGACTAATAGAGATAACACAGTGTAAGTTAAGACTCAACCCAAGGCAATCCTATGTGATGGCTGTCAAAGATCTTGCTGTCCTGACTCCCAGCTCGGGGGCACTTTCTTTAAAGCCTGGACCCTCCTAGTGGAAGGGCAGCTGTGGGGTGGTGCTAGAAAGGAGCAAACCATAAAGTGGACTTCAGGCTTATGAATAATGTTTCGATTTCTCACAAGGAAAATGTATTCATGTTTTACGTATATAACGAAGAGAAATTTGTTTTAAAAACATGAAAAATCAGGATCATCCAAGGCATGATATGGAATGCCACCATATAAATGGACCTAGCCCAAAGAAAACCAGCTCTTTCTATTGGCTGCACTCATGTTTGGGAAAATTCTTGTGTATTAGGGAAGGCAGGCCAATTGAGAGATTAATAACCATAAATATTAAATTGTAGGACATGGTTTTCAGGCTTATATGTGCACTTTAGTGAACATTCAGAGAGTTAAAAAAATGTGAGACACAATAATTCTTGGAGTTTGAGTTTGAGTTTGAGTTTTACCTATGCGTTTCATGCATTTTGAACCCTTCTTTGCAATGTATTTTCAATAACTTTGGGGGCCCATTATTGACAGATTTACATTTTAGCAGCAAATCTTCCTGTTATTCTTCTTTTCGAATTTTGTATCATTAAATACTTTTTGCTTGCAAAAACATGTTTCATAATTGAAATTATAGGGAGTCATTTGTGTCAAACTTCAGTGCAGTTAGGAAAAAAATGTACGTTTTATATAAATAAGACCGACCTCACATATCTTTTATTTTATGTGCCTTTTATATCGAAATATTTTGTAAAATTTGCTGACATCTCTGCAGCCACCAATAAATGGCTCTGTTAACATTTGAACAGTAATCTTTTCTTCAGTACTCTTTCCTCTTCTCTTTTAATCATTCCTGAAGTCTCATGAAATGGGAACAAGGAGGCTAGTCTTATATGCCATCATATTTCCTGGAGTGCTTTGTATGTAGTAGGTACTCCTTGAACAGTTATCAAGTATTAAATGGGTTACCCAGTAGCTAGTTAATCATTGCAATATTTATAGAAACATCGGTGTCTGTGATGACTTAATAGCTATGATATACAGGACATCAAAGCTAACAAGTACCATTGGAAAATATATGCTAGAATAAGCAAACCTTAGCTTCTAAAATCTACAGTTAAGCTGCTAGGATGTTCCCTCTCAAAGCATCTGCTTGCGTAAACAACTGTTTTATTTGGAAAATACTTACCTGTGTAGTTGGAGCCCAAGAGGGATGTTAAACATCAAATGGAAGGTTAAGTACAAAGACAGTATAGAAATCTTTACGTGTAACATTCTCAGACACGTGTTCAGTACATGTTTGCTGCATATCAACTCAACCGTTTAATTTCTCATGAGCTCTTAAGTATTATGTTTGGAATTAATTTCAGAGGCCTTTTGTACTAAAGAAGAAGAGGGGTCGTAAACGCAGGAGGATCAACAGCAGTGTAACCACTGAGACCATTTCTGAGACTACAGAAGTACTGAACGAGCCCTTTGACAATTCAGATGAAGAGAGGCCAATGCCACAGCTGGAGCCTACCTGTGAGATTGAAGTGGAGGAAGATGGTGGGAAGCCAGTCCTGAGAAAAGCATTCCAACATCAGCCTGGGAAGAAAAGACAAGCAGAGGAAGAGGAAGGAAAAGACAATCATTGCTTTAAGAATGCAGACCCTTGTAGAAGTAAGTGGAGGAATTATAAAAATCTTACCCTTCTGAATCTCTGTACATTACTGCCAAAAAGCAGGCACCTGGAGTCATGCCCAAAGGCATCTCTGAGGATGTACGACCCACCAGAAATAAGTGCTCATCTGTCCTTTCTCATTCATAAAAGGTTCTATCCCTTCTTCCTGGAATTGGATTTTATGTTAAACAACTTCTAAGGCCAGAACATTCCTCTAGGTGGGTTCATCTTACTTTCCACAAATTGGCTTATCCTCACAAACTTTGAAGTCTGTCAATAAGAAACACACTGCATTTCTTGATTCTAATATGTACTTTTTCCCACATTTAATGTTTCTGAAATCAGAGTATGTATTAGTATCAATGTGAGCATTGAATGCAATATTTTTTTCCTTGCAAAACAAATATTAGTAAATTAATGGTACATCTTATAGTCAGTGGTGTCTTTATATGATTATCGGGAATCATCTAAACTTACACCATCACTGTTAGCTTTGTTAATACAGATTAATGTAGAAATCAGGAAATTATCCTTTCTTTTAAGGTGCTATTTTATAGTTGCTGCTGGCAGGGACACCCCACCCTATCTTTTTAAAAAATAGGAAAACACCAGTGAATGGTCTTCGATGCCCTGTTTAAAAGCAGCCAGCCCTTGCCTGCTGGTCTGGAAGCTTGTACTCCTGGCTTTATCATGAGGATGTGTGGGACAGGCTCTCTACTGCTGAAATGACTCTATTCATAAACTTACTTCATTCCCATCTAGAGAACAGGCCATTTCATCTCTTTGGGCATCAGACGTTATCACTCTCAGTTTGTGAAAAGCCATAATTTTAAGAACATGAGCAAACAAACATCTTCTTGACTTTCTTAATTAACAGGAATACTATTGCTGCATATGATGTTTTGCTGAGGGAATGGTATCTTACCCTGGGTATAGAGAAACCAAGCCTTGTTCTTTACTTTTTTTAAACAAACATATGAACAAACAACAACAGCAAACTTCAGCAAAAGATCTTTTTTTTATGAAAATTGAGCCTTATATCCACTTCTTAGCTGTCTTCTCAGGAGCCTGTAAATGAATCATCACTGCCTTTATTCTCCACTTTGTGCCATTTGCCTTTAAAAATTCTAAGTGATATTAAACCTGGTTCCTTTCAGAACTTTCTTTTTGTAAAAAAAAAAATAATTATGAGAAAACTCATCTTCTGATTTAGAGAGGTCTTCCTACAAAAGCTGGTAGGTCCAGTAGCATGTAGAAATTAAGAATGTGGAATCAATCCAAGGGCATTGGCATGGCTATTTCCTGCCTGTGGGACTAGAAATGAAACCATTTGTGAACATCTCGAGATGTCTGTTAACTGGGTATTGTACTTTGCACTTCGGAAGGAAGTCGTCTACATCGCATATGTGTTCTTTTCAGCTAGCCAGTTTGCATGCAATACTTGCAGGTAAGTTTATGTATAATCTTTTTATTACATATATGAGCTTAAAGCTCACACTGCTTTGCACTGATTGGATTAGAAATCACTCCACTTGGCACAAAAATCTCTGTTTCACATTGATTATTAGATCTTATTTTTGTTTTCCAAAATAAGTTCTCCAAATTTTGTTCTGCTAATAAGGCTGTTTCTCTTTGAAAGCTTCTCCTTTAAATTCACCCTTCCAGAAGATCAGTATGATCTTTAATTTTCTAAAGATCTTAAGAAGATTTGGATGTTTATTTATATTTATTTATATATTCGTTTTCTTTATATATTGTACTCCTGGCTGAATCATGAGGATGTATGGGGCAGGCTCTCTATTCTACTCTACTGCTGAAATGACTATTCAGAAACTTACTTTATTCCTATCTCAGGAACAGAGTGCCATATGTTTGCTTATATTTATATAAATATATTTACATATTTATTTATATTCATATGTGCATACATATACACTAAAAATGGTATTAGATGAACTAAAATTAACTTGACAGTTATGGTTTGTTTCTTATTTACTGTAATATTCAAACCATACATTTGAGCAGCAAATTGATCCAAAATACAGTCTGGACAGAATTAGTGATAAAAGGAATACCTGTGTTTTAAGTGTTCAATAATTTCATGGTAAATACATTACATTTTGTGTCATGATGGTCCCATAGTGGATCACAGATGCATTTGTGTTTTGGCTATTTAGTTATTTATTCATTTGTTTCAGAGGTACACAGTTTATTTTTATGCCAGAGAGAACATTCAAATCAAAGTAAATAATGTCATCTGAGATCATTTCAATCCAGTAATTAATTGTCCATGAACCGCAGTTCACTTTCTCAAGATAGATATATGAGTTCGGCCTATATTCATTTCTCTAGTACAGAGGTGATTGGATATGAGCTAGTATTAACCTTTTCCCCCTGTATTTTATAATTTGTAAATATTCAAATGTTTTTTTGTTTGTTTGTTTTTTACATTGTAATATGCTGGGCTTTTGCATCGGAGAATGTCTTGTTTTTTAAACTCAAATAATTTGCTGCTATACACGTGCTTCCTATAAAAAGCACATCTTTCTGTTGAGACTGTCTGTGTGCATGTATATGTGTGTGAGCATATATTATTTCCCCAGGCCTAGGTTATTTACTCAGTTTATACCACAATATTATTCTGCATTAGTCTTGATTATGTCTTTCCCATCAACTCTTAAAATGCTAAATTGAAAGCAGTGCTTGCTAATTAATTTAGAGGAATGAATTCAAGTTGTTCATGGTTATGCTTTCTAAGACTTTGTTTTTCTTCCTCCCCTTTCTCTCTGTCTCCTCGCTAAGACAATATGGATCATAATGCAAATAACTTGAAAGAAGGCAGTAGAGACAATCCTGAACCTCTAAAGTGCAAGCAAGTGTGGCCAAAAGGCTCAAAGCGCAGTCTATCTAAGTGGAGGCCAAACAAAGAAAGGAAGACTGGATTTAAACTGAACTTGTACACCCCGCCAGAAACACCCATGGAGCCTGACGACCAGGTAACAGTGGAAGAGCAGAAGGAGACTCTGGAAGACAAAAGCAGCCCCACTCCCACCAGGAGTGAGGAGGAGGTCAAGGAAGCTGTGGAACCCCTACTGCCTCGGGATGAAAACAGAAAGGAGGAAACATGTGCACCTATAAGTCCAAATAAATCACCGGGTGAAAAACCGGAAGACGATCCAGTCAAACGTGAGGAGGAAGAGGAGGAAGAGGAGGAGGAGGAGGAGGAGGAGGAAGAGGAGGAGGAAGAGGAAGGAAATGTAGAGAAAGACCCTGGTGGTGCTAAAAGTCAGGAAAAGGCGGAACCAGAAGTCTGCACGGACAAAGAAGATGCTGCGCATTTGGAGGAGCACGAGGAGGAGGAGGAAGAGGATGAGGAGCCATCTCACAACGAGGGTCACGATGCCGATGATGAAGACGACAGTCACATGGAGTCTGTGGGAGCGGAGAAGGAAGAATGCTCCAGAGAAGCCTTCAAAGAAGTACTGGAAAACCAGGAGGCTTTTTTAGACCTTAGTGTCCCGCCTAGTCATTCGAAACCAGAGGTCTTAATGGACTGTAGCATTGACCTTGCAGCTTCATGTAACAGTGAACCCAAGGAGCTTGCTGGAGACCCTGAAACAGCACCTGAATCTGATGAGGAGCCCCCTGAAGAACAGGCACAGAAACAGGACAAAAAGAACAGTGAAGAAGTAGATTCTGAGTTCAAAGAGGGACATACAGCAACCATGGAAATCGACTCTGAGACCGTCCAGGCAGTTCAGTCTTTGACGCAGGAGAACAGTGAACAGGACGACACCTTCCAGGACTGTGCTGAGACTCAAGAGGCCTGTAGAAGCCTACAGAACTACACCCATGCAGACCAAAGTCCACAGATTGCTGCCACTCTGGACGATTGCCAACAGTCAGACCACAGTAGCCCAGTTTCATCTGTCCATTCCCATCCTGGCCAGTCAGTACGTTCCGTCAGCAGTCCAAGTGTCCCTGCCTTGGAAAACAGCTATGCCCAAATCAGCCCAGATCAAAGTGCCATCTCAGTGCCATCATTGCAGAACATGGAAACCAGTCCAATGATGGATGTCCCGTCAGTTTCAGATCATTCACAACAAGTCGTAGACAGCGGATTTAGTGACCTGGGCAGTATCGAGAGCACAACTGAGAACTATGAAAACCCAAGCAGCTATGATTCCACTATGGGTGGCAGCATTTGTGGAAATGGCTCTTCACAGAACAGCTGCTCCTATAGCAACCTCACCTCTAGCAATCTGACACAGAGCAGCTGTGCTGTCACCCAGCAGATGTCCAACATCAGCGGGAGCTGCAGCATGCTGCAGCAAACCAGTATCAGTTCCCCTCCAACCTGTAGCGTCAAGTCTCCACAAGGCTGTGTGGTGGAGCGGCCTCCGAGCAGCAGCCAGCAACTGGCTCAGTGTAGCATGGCTGCTAACTTCACCCCGCCGATGCAGCTGGCTGAGATCCCCGAGACCGGCAACGCCAACATCGGCTTATATGAACGAATGGGTCAAAGTGATTTTGGGGCTGGGCACTACCCACAGCCGTCAGCCACCTTCAGCCTTGCCAAACTACAGCAGTTAACTAATACACTTATTGATCATTCATTGCCTTACAGCCATTCCGCTGCTGTAACTTCCTATGCAAACAGTGCCTCTTTGTCCACACCATTAAGTAACACAGGGCTTGTTCAGCTTTCTCAGTCTCCACACTCCGTCCCTGGGGGACCCCAAGCACAAGCTACCATGACCCCGCCCCCCAACCTGACTCCTCCTCCAATGAATCTGCCACCGCCTCTTTTGCAACGGAACATGGCTGCATCAAATATTGGCATCTCCCACAGCCAAAGACTGCAAACCCAGATTGCCAGCAAGGGCCACGTCTCCATGAGAACCAAATCGGCATCTCTGTCACCAGCTGCTGCCACTCATCAGTCGCAAATCTATGGCCGCTCTCAGACTGTAGCCATGCAGGGTCCTGCACGGACTTTAACCATGCAAAGAGGCATGAACATGAGTGTGAACCTGATGCCAGCTCCAGCCTACAATGTCAACTCTGTGAACATGAACATGAACACTCTCAATGCCATGAATGGGTATAGCATGTCCCAGCCGATGATGAACAGCGGCTACCACAGCAATCACGGCTACATGAATCAAACGCCTCAATACCCTATGCAGATGCAGATGGGCATGATGGGGACCCAGCCATATGCCCAGCAGCCAATGCAGACCCCACCCCACGGTAACATGATGTACACAGCCCCCGGACATCATGGCTACATGAACACGGGCATGTCCAAACAATCTCTCAATGGGTCCTACATGAGAAGGTAGGCAACACGGGCAGTCACAAAAACCCCTGGGCATCACTATTGGATCGACCTGCACAAATACCTTCGAAGAGTACGATTTCAAAACCAGCAATTGGTGTGAATGCAAAAACATTTGTTGGCACCATTTATTTAAAAAAAAAAAAAAAAAAAAAAAAAGCTGTATGCAGCAGAAAGCCTTATACAAGTTGTTTTTCTTTTTTTTTTTTCTTTTTTTTTTTTTGGTACCTTTGTTTCTGTTGCTTTTATATGAATTTCTCTGCAAAGGAAGGCCTCTCTTTGGACTACAATTGGAGGCAGCCACTTGTTGTGCCTGCTTCCATTAAACAATGTGGATATCAAACCCCCTGCCCCCAATTATCTGTTTTAATACTGAACCTAGAGCTTTTTTTTTTTTCTGCTTGTCCACTCCATGTAAATGCCTTTAGCATTTCAGTTATTGTATATTTTGTTTAAGGTGACACTTCAGCATGCCGCTAATGTCTTTGTTAGTGACAGTGCATTTTGTAGTACTGTACAAGTGTTGTGCTAACAGTAAGCCATTTCTTAAGTTTTTTGCCTTGATTAGGGTGCCCTAATTTGAGGGTTTAAAAAAAACTATATTTTTGTTAATTATAAAACTGTAAAGAGCTATAAAAGCTATTCCCATTTGGTTAGTCAAAAGGGTTTTATTGCTAAATGTTTGGTGTAAAGTTGAGACCCTTTTCCATTTTGGTGACAGATTTCTTTGGGGAAAAAAGGCAGCTTTCTGTTTTATAAATGCAGACTTCTGTTTATTGAATGAAGCATATCTCAGTGTTTATCTGTCAGGTTTTGAAACATTTCATATATGTCCAAATACTTGGCAGGATTTAAAAAAAATAGTGAATTTGGTGTAAAGTTGCTATTTTATGGAAATGCCTCTAACTTTACATTTTCATTCCATCTGTAGATTTTTCTATCTTTATAAAATATTGGAGTTATTTTTTAAGGAAAAATAGAGAAGTAGCTTGTGAATAGCTCAAACTAAGCTTACAAATCGCATGTAAAAAAGCAAAAAAGTTATTTGTGTCTGTTTATATTGCTTCCTTTTTTGTAGCCTTTGTACCTGTCCAGGGTGACTGTAAGGGCCACGCAGGAGAGGCGTAACCCTTGTATAAAATAGGAGCCAGCAACACTCTTGTATTTATCTGTTCTCTTTTTAGTCAGTCACTTCAAAAAAAAAAACAAAAAAAAAACAAAAAACAAAAAACAAAACAAAAAACAAAAACAAAAAAAAGCTGTACATTTTAACATAAAATAAATTATGATGAGCCATTTTTAGCCTCTTGTGTCCTGTCATATTATGATTGATAGAGAATGACCAATTGAACTGTATCATGTGTCACATCTCAGAACACATACACATTTTGGGAAAATAAATTATTTAGTGTAAATTGGAGTTAAGAGATTTTCTGATTTGTTTTGACTTTGGGGGAGGGGGTTGGCAATAAATAAGAGTAATATCTAATAAAACCATCACATATACCAAATACCTATTTAATAAATTAATTTATAATGGATTTTAATGCTTTTCATGAAAGTTTATTTTATGCTAGTGCATACCTTCTGTATGCCAATCATTGTCTTTAAAATAAAGTGAATTTGTTTTTTTCTTTTTGACTTTGATCTTCATTTGCAAAGGGATCCTGCACAAATATCCAGTTGTCTCATTTGTACAGTCGGTATAAACTCCCCTCAGGACCTAGTACAGTGGTATCAAGCTTCACTTTTCTAAAGATTAATACAAAAAAGAAAAACAATTTGGAATTATATATTTGAAAAATCATTTTCTTATAAAAGGTGTGAAAGTTTTGCTCTGTTGTGAATGAGTGCTTGGATGTTTTCTTCAGCATCTAAAGTTTAGACCCCACTCCCCAA
Source organism: Eidolon dupreanum (assembly GCA_028627145.1). Lineage (NCBI taxonomy): Eukaryota > Metazoa > Chordata > Mammalia > Chiroptera > Pteropodidae > Eidolon > Eidolon dupreanum. The sequence goes on from CM053506.1 coordinate 44,281,585, forward strand.
AGAAAAGTCAATGACCTCAAACGTTATTTTAGGGAATTCAGAGACAGTTTTGTCTGACTGTTAAAACAGTTGATTTATTCAAGCAACAAGCCGAGAAATTAATGCTTGACTTGGCACCCATGTGAAACTGGCCTGTTACACTCTAAACGTGGGTGCTCACAACCCTCGCATGAAGCCAGTCAGGACTTCTATACCTCTAGGAATAAGAACGTTGCTTTTCCACCCGTGGTTTAACACGTAAAAAAAATCAAGTGTTGTACAGATCATAGACAAAAACCTTAAAGTAGACAGAATAAGAAGGCAGGATTGTGCATACACCCCAGAATCATGGGCGTACAGAGGGAAGCTGCCTGGCAGGCTTTGCCTTGTGTTTCACCCTTATTCTTTTTCTCTTATAAAGCATTCTGGGCTTAGTGTCAAGAATTTATCTTTTGTTCCTTTCCTTCAACAACTGGACGGTCAAGGGCGGGGGGAATCTGTAGCGGCTGAGGGAGGGCTTCTAAGAAGACACTTCTGCAGGGGTTGCCGTCGCCAGAAGGAGTGGAGAACATCCCAGGTGCTGCCCTGACAGCAAAGGAAACCTAATCCACCTTCAGAGTGGGACGTGATGGTGTGCCAATTGCTTGCATTGACTGTTGTGTCAGTTCCGGAGCAGCCAAGAGTCTTAGCAGCCCAGTTGGGTCCCACACATCAGGCAAGAGGCTGTCTGAGCCTGGGAGACAGAATAGGGGCCTGCTAACAATCTGATCAGAAGCTTTGTGGAACTTCCCACAGTCCTCACTTTGAAACCTTTACATATCTGGTCTCTTTGCTCTTGTGTTAAGATTCTTTGGGGACTGAAATTTCCCTCTGTGTTCCCTTTGCCAGTGGCTTGCTGATCACATCTTATGGTCTGTGTGATGCCTGAGCTCCATCACCCCCACATCCTGCCTGACTCCCAGTCCTCCAGGGTGCCTACCCAGGGGTGAAAGCATTCGCCTTCCCTGCCAACATTCTGTTTTAGAAATAATGACCCATAATATTGTTACAGAGCTATAGCGAACAGACCTCCCTCTTAATCCACACACCTGCCCTGTGCAGCGAATGGGCTAGTTGTCTCCAATTCACAGTTGAGATTGAGGCTCAGAGAAGCTAAATTGCCCAGACTTAGCTAAAATTCGTGAGCTGAAACAAACTCGTATCTCTCCAAATCCCAGCTCTTTTTTCCTAGAAAAAAAAGTTTTACTCTGTGAAAAGGCCATAACTTGTCATCTCTCTGATTTAAAGGCTTAGCTAATAAATACATAATGTTTTTAAAACTGTTAGGTGCTGTATAAACACAGGTTATTTTGTTGTTACAAACAAGTGTTGGTCTATAGTCAGTACTCAGAGTACAAGTACTATTATATTATGAAATGATACCTTCAATTTCTTTTTAACAAGCTCCCATAATTCCACACTCCTGTTTTTCCTTCTCCCCTCTGTCCTCTTTCCTGGGACTAACTCAATTTTCTCTCACCTCAGTATGAGGACTTAAAATTCCTCCTCTATAAGGACAACACCAAGATTTATACCTCCAGTCTGAACTCTCTCTAGATTCAAGGTCAAATGACTTGACACCTTTTCTATGTCTTACAAATGTGACATAACTGGTGATCTCCAGCCCCTCCCCACCCCGCCCCCCACCATTTCTGCCCTGGTCAACCCATCTCAGTATTAAGGCACCACCAAGAAACCAAATTGATATCTTTCATTTCTCCCTCCTATCTTTAGCAGGGTCTGTCAATTCTCCAGGATAATTCCAAAACAATCTTGAGTACTAGTCCCTTGGTGTGTTAGTCCAGGTCACTTTCCTCTTTCCTATTAACAATTCCAGCAGCCTCCTAACTGGTCTTGCTTCCCTTCATAACTCCCTACAGTCCGTTCTCCATACTTAAGCCACAGTGAGTTTTTCTTTCCAGAGTGATCTCCTTAGAACATAGTTATACCATTCCCCTGCTGAAAAACCTTCAGTGGTTTTTCTTTGCACTGGGAGTAAAATCCAGTCTCTCTACCCATCACTTTCCACTCCCTGCCCGTCCCTTCCACCCCCTCCCTGCACGAACTCTAGCTTCACTGATTTTCCGGTCCTCAAACACACCTCTTTGCCACTTGGGGGCCTTCGCCTACGCTGTTTCTCAGCCTAGAATGTTCCCTCCGTTTTTGGAAAGTGTGCTCCTTCAAGTCTCAGCTTACCCCATCTCCTCAGGTCTTCAACCACAACACCTAAAGTGGGTTTCTCCCCCATCCTGTCCCCAGTTGTTCGGCACATCACTACCTGTTTCCCTCATTGCGGTTTGTCACAACATGGGTTTTTGGTTTTATTTTTGGCCTCCTAACCCAGTTTTTGGTGTGTAGTAGGTTTTCAGTAAATATTGACCAAATGAATACTTTACTTCTGAAGACTGGAAACAGCTCTGCAAAAACTTCTGTTCCTCTTTTATCCTACCTCTGGCTCCCAGGAGCCATCTTGGAGACCAGACCTCCAGCTTCAAGGTTCTGTGCTGCTGCTCTCCTTGGCAGGACTCGTATAGCCCTACGAAGAGGTGGGAGCATGCAGGAAGGTGTAGGGACTCGAGAACAGCAGCAGTGGACATTCCATCATTTCCACACATGGATTCATGTAAATGTCATTTTTTTAAAACTGGAAATAACTGATTTCTCTCTGGACAAGGAATAGATCAGACCTAGGAGATAAATGAGTTTCGAGGGAATTATTAGGATCCTGTAATAAGAAAGTCTAGGTAGGGCCCACTATGACCCTAGAATCCCTTTTGGTCTGTATCTCTTTTCCAAGAGTTTGTGTATGGCTCCCTTCGCACCCAAATCTGAGTCATTACGAGGATGCAATTCCAAGGTGAGTCACCCAGAACAGATTCTGGGCAGTTCCAAGAAGCCAGAGCAGCCACGGGGCCCAGGCCACAAGTCCTCCCCTCCGACACAAAAGCAGGGCAGCCCGCCAAACGTCTCAGGGTTACTCTTGGGTGGCTTTGCACAGCTGCTGAGCCCCTGGACACTATCCTCCTTCCATCAAGAACTTCCTTTTTCACTCTGCTAAAAAACACAACCAAATTGGAGGACTGGGCCCCTTTTCACCTTTTCCCCATAGACCTTTATCACACTCCGCTTTCCCTAGGCAGTTTTGGTTTCTGGTCTTTGCCACACCACCACAGTATCTCTCTTTGGGTTCTTTCCAGTTTATGATTCCTGGTTCTAGAAGCCATCTCTACCTGCTGAGTGCCTGCTGCTGTTCTTTCCTCAGGAATGAAAATGACAGTCATGGTGACTGGCATAACTCTCAGAGGTGGGGGAACTCCACACCTGGGCTCACCCACTGCCTTGTTCTCCCACTCCAGAGTAAACCATTTGCAAATACTTTCTGGTATGACCAAAAAAAACCAAGAATCTAAATGAAAGGAGCTTCCCTGAGTTCTGGTCCCCTACAGAACTTTTTTCCGAAATTATAGTCAAACTCTTGTCTGAATTTACCACAATTTATTGAATTTTTCTGGGTAGTGGCAGCTCTGGCTAAGATTCTAAAGAGCCCTGGCTCCCTCAGGAAAGTGGGGGAGTCCAAAGCAGGGGACTCTGTGCAGGGGCTCAGGACCCTCACTCCTCACCCCTATCAATACCCGAGGCTGGGGATCTTATTAAAAAGAGGATGTGGGAGACAGTAAGGAAATGAGGATGCCCCAGAAAGTGATGCACTAATAAACCATGCAAGCTCTCCTCTAACACAGCTCTCCCAGGCACTTTTCTACACATTTTCAAATCCTTTTCTGCCCCCATCTTAGCAATGGGGCGGGGGGGGGGGGGGTGAATAAAAGGCGCCTTTATGCAGAACTGTGTATTCATTTGTAAATGACTCTGCTGGGAAGCCTGTCTACCCCATTTTGCTGTGAAGCCAAGTTCTGGAGTAGTCCAAAAAGCAGCCTTGAATCCTCCCTGTTCACCAGCACACACCCCGGAAGTTTAAGATTATTTGGAAGAGGTCAAGCTTTGGTTTCACTGTCCTTTCTCCATGACAAATGAAGTCGCAGGTCAGAGCTATTTCAGTCTTCCTTCCAAATTCCCAGGAGTCTCTGCGGGCCCACACAGGGCCCTACAGCTCTTTCTCACTGGCCTTCTCACCGTTGTCACTGAGCTGTGCCTGTCTCCTCTGCTGCACCAGCTGCTTGTCTAGTTCCCGGAGCTGCTTCAGAAAGCCCCGGTTGGGTAGGACACAGCGGTTCTTGGCCACCTGTTGAATGGCGTCCACCAGGGTCATGTTCCTGTGGATCATCAGGTAGGCCAGGACTAGTGTTGCCGATCGGCTGCGGCCCATGGCGCAGTGAACCAGGATCTTATCTGAAATGGAGTGAGGAAAAGAGGCACCAAACTGTGCTAGTAATCATTGCATTCTTCACCACCATGCACTCTCAGGGGTGGGGGTGGGGGTGGGGGGAAATACCAATTTCCCTTAAGAATATCTTTGATGAAGCAGTAAAAATTAATTTATCAAATTTCAGCCCTTGGTCGCACTTCTTAATATTCTCTATGATGAAATTGGATATTCGCGTGAAGCACTTGAGCTGCATACCAAAGTATGATGATTATCTCAAGGAAAAACACATGGGAGACCGAGTTGTAAGCTGAATTAGCCACTGTTTCATGAAAACAGCATTTTTACATAAAAGAATGAATGACAGAAAAGCCATTGTAATTCAAACTTGGGTATTTAGCAGACTTTTTCTCAAAAGTGAATAAAGTGGGCCTGTCATGTCAAAGAAAACAACTGACAGTATTTATTGCCAGTGATAAAATGCAAGCTTTTGAACAAAAATTAGAATTTTGGAAAACTTGTATCTGTCACTGTCAAGTCTACAGTTTTCCAATACTTTTAAGATTTTTCTGTTAAATCAGTGGTGATATTAAAAATGTGGGTTTTTTAAAAATAATGTACAATGAAACATGTCAACATTTAGAGAATCTACATAACTTAGTAAATCAGTATTTTCCAAATGACCAGTGAAGGACATTACAAAATAAAGAATGAGTTAAAAATTCCATTCGAAGTTCAAGACAGGCAAATGAATTCTCCTGTGAAAGAGTATGAAGTTTACTGATACGGCCTCAGATTCTACGTCACAAGTAGCCTTTCAGAAGCTGCCATTTGTCAAGTTTTTGTGTAGTATCAAGAAGAATATCCACAATTATCTGAAAAGGCTATTAAAGTATCCCTCCCTCCACTAGTAACGTATCTGAGTGACGCTAGATTTTCTTAATATATATCAACCAAAACAATATATCACAAGAGATTGACTGCAGAAACTGATAAGATTGCAACTGGATTCTAATAAGCCTAACACTGAAGAGATTTGCAAAAATGTAAATTAATGCCACTCTTCTCCCTAAACTTATTTTGGAAAATATAATTTTTCACAAAAATATGTTAATATGCAATAGTTCGGTTCATTATTTTGGAATGAATAAATATTTTTTAATTTTTTAATTTTTCTAATAGGGTAAATATTGATAGATAGAATCTACATAAACAAAAGCTCTTTGAGGTCTTCAATAATTTTTAAGAGTGTAGAAGTGATCTGAGACCAAGATGTTTGAGAACCGGAGATCTAAGAGTCTCTGTTTACCAGGGATAAAAGCTCCCTTTGGCCACTACTACAGCAACAGCTGGGCTCAGCTGAGAAGCTGTGATGTGGAGGAGTTTCCTGATCCTTTGGGCCTCCGTTTAGTGGCGATCTAGAGCTCACATAGTGAGCATCAACACACTTTATCTTTAATAACAACTTTAAAGCTTTCATTGTCATCATCCCTGCCTTGCAGAGAAGGAAACATGCCCAGAGAGGTGGAAAGACTTGCCAGAGGTCACCCAGAAAGCTGATGCTAGCACTAGAAATCGTTCAAAGCAACATGTTATTAAGGTTCTAGTGTGTGCTGGCCACTGACCACTGTGCTCTGGGGACAAAGTAATGTGATTAAGCTCTCTGGCTGTCCCCACCACTGCCAACCCAGGAGCCACTCTCTCCTGGTGGGATCCCTCCCCTGGAATTGAGCCGACTGGGGCAGCTTGAGCTATATGATTCCCGTGTTGTCTCTATTCCCAAGTCTCAGGCCTGAGGCCTTTAGGATGGCCAAAAGACACTCATGGACATCCTTGGGTTTATGGAACATCACAGGGTACAATAACAGCTTGGAAAGAGCACTTGCGAATGAATGTGATTCTCCTATGTTCCTCTCACCTTCCCCCGGGGGACCATGTCCAGGGCAGTGGTGATGGTTGGCAGCCACGGCAGCATGAAAAATCCAAGAGGCCCTGAACACCAGCCACCAGGATTCTCTCTCTTTACCCACCTTGGCTGGAGAGGCCTGTGCACAATTCTCAACAGTAAGGACTCTACTGATGGCCTCTTCACACACAGGGCTGGCACAGAGAAGTGCTCCATGAAGAGCTTTTAATTTTATCACAATTCATTTTCACAAAATTCCACGAGGTAACCAGACGGCCCTCCTCCAATCCCTACCTTCGTGTTACTGAGCTACAAGAGTGTGGCCACACGCCTTTTTCTTGTGCACTTTGGCCAGAAAGGAAGGCAACAAGCAGGGCTGGCTTCTTTATTGGGTTTGGGGAAAGCTGGCCCCAGCATGACTATGCTCCTGGAGTGGAATGTCTACCTCTGGCATTCTAATCCCTACAGACTGTTCCAGAGGCTGCCTGGCCCCTTGCCAGCTCTGCTGATAACTAAAGCGTTTCTTCCTCTCCTGGAAAAAAGGGTAATTCTTTCTGTCATGACTAAATGCTTGAAACAGACGAAAGCTGTAGTTCATTAAGTCTTTCAGGAGCCTGAAGTCTGTTAGTGGGAGAAGGGGGGTGGGGAGAATGAAGGGGAGAGGGAGAGAGGGGAAGAGAGAGGAAGGAAGAGGGAGAGAAAGCGGGAGAAAGGAGAGGTGTCTGGGTGGGGGTAGGAGGTTGCTGAGCTCCAACAAGAGTTCCTGGAACTAAATTTTGTTTTTATGACAGTGGCATTAATGCCATCAGCCATGTGAGCTTGGTAGGTCTCCCTTGGGTAAAGGACCTGTCCCCAGGCTCTCAGGGCACTTCTCCCTCTATGCTCTGTGGCTCTGCTAAGCACCACCCTTGTAGGCCCAGCTTCAGGTGGTTAGAAACTGCTCTCAGGAGAGTTTAGAAGCAAAGGCAAGAAAAACTGCATTTGGCTTTTTTTCAGCATGATCCATACCAGAGAGACTAAGAGGCTCCCTGTACGTGAGACACCAGCTGGGTTAGGGTCCTGATCGAAGGCAGCATTATCAGGAGTGGCATTTTCTAGATCAGTGGCTTTTAAACTTTTCTGTATGACCCTCAAAAACACTATATAAAATTCACAGCTAATATGTACATAACCTCACCTGGCCCCCATATCTTCCCAATATGTTTTTGTGTATTTTATCATAGTCAGTCCTCACAACGACCTGGTGAGGTAGATAAAATTAACATCTCCATTTTACAGGGGAGATAGCTGAAGTGCAGAAAAGTGACTCATCCAAGTCGCACAGCTAGAACGTGGCAGAACCATGATTCAAGCCCAGGACACCTGATGCCAGAGCAAAACTCTTAAATGCTGTGTGGTATCACAGGTGTGTGTGTATCAAACAAAAGTGTCACAAAATAAGATGAACTTTTATTACATGCAATGCAAGGTGATGTTTTCTATTCTTTTCTAATCTATTCAATTTTTTAAACATATTGGTTGCACCCATTAGATTGTTTTTATGATCCAGTATTGATCATAAGCTATGTTTGAAAAACGGTGATTTCAAGGAACTATTTTCCCTTAGATCTTTACCAAATAGTGAATTCCCATAATCTTATGAAGAACACTCAAATCCAGAATTCCTACTGTTCCTCAGCTGCATACTTACACATTTCACCAGAAGGTAGGCCTCTGTCACTCAAATCAGACATACATGCCAAGCCCCCCAATTCCTCCCCCCTAACTCTAACCTCCCACCCTACCCCCACCAGGTGTGCACTCTCTAAGCAAACTCCTTCCTGGGTTTCAGAGATGCCCTTTGCCCATCTTTCATTCACTACCTTGGAACTCGCCTTCCTCTCCCCAAACTGTTCTGGGTATGTGGAAGTTCTCAGGAAAAGGGTGCATGGGATGCTTTAAACTGCTGGGGTGGGGCAGGTCTGTGTGTGCTGCAGTGGGGCAGGAGACCCTTGAAACACCTGGAAAGTCTAATCTGGTTAATGTTTAGAAGCACCAGAGAACCAACCTCCTGCTCAAAAGCAGACTTCATTTAATTATTCACACCCACCTTATCCATAATAGTTTTTAATATTGCTTCAAAAGCAGACTGTGGACTGTTTGTTTAAGAAAAAGAAAGAACGAACAAAAAAAAGAGTGGTGATACTAAAATCTGCTCTTTAGAGCCTCATGGTATCTGCCCTGGGATTTCTAAAAGATTTCATTAAATTAAAACTACACTAATTTAGCTCTGAGAATGCGTGCCAGGAGCAGTCAGTTAAGGCAGTCCAAATAGGGTTCCCCTGGCAGTATTTTTTCGGTACTTTTTTTTTCTGATGAAGAATGACAAGTTCAGTTGTTTCGGATCCTGTAACCAGCTGGAATGCTTCACCTTCCATGATATTTGGTGACCTCTTACACAGCAAAGTCACCAGGTGCTCAAAATAAGGTCAAAGGGTTCTTCCAAGAAGCCTGAGTGATAGAAGGAACTCTCACTGGCCTCTGATTAGCTCTGTGACCCTGGGCATAACGCTTGGCATCTCTGGGATTCTGTTTCCCCAGCTCTCAGGGCAGGCAACTGGACTAGATTATCTCTAAGATTTTTCAAGAGTGACTGAAGTTGTCTGGAGAGTTCTTTCAGAAGGGTCAAATCAGGATTGGGTAGGGGTAGGAGCGGGCCCCTTGGGCTGATTACAGCCTGTGAGTACAGCTCCACAAGCAATGCTTTTCAAAAAGAGTGAACAAGACCGACTGTGAGGGGCAGCAGTGGGAAACAGTGTACACGTGGCTGAAACTAGCCAAGGAAGAAGAAGAAAGACAAGAAAGAGGAAAGAGGGATACCTGGCCTTTTGGCCAGACTCTCTTACGTCAAGAGTGTAATAAGAAACATGCAAATGGGCCTGGCTCTAAAATGCTACAGTTGTGGCCCTTGGTTTTCCAATGCATGACTAGACACAGCCAGTTCTCTCACTGCATGTGGCAGGCAGGCCGGGCACATGCCAACTCCATAGTCTGGAGTCTATGACAATGTCGTTGCCAAACTAACTAGCACGTCATTTTGTTACTTTGACTACTCAGGGCGCAGGTTACAAACTGACAGCCATTGTGTTTCTCCTGTTTGGCCTTTGTGGCATTTTAAGAAATTTTTAATTTGTTGCCAACACTCAAAAGTTGAGTGATTTTACATTAAAATCCAGATTGGAGACATTCCCTGAAAAGTCAGATCATTTGCACTGATTATCACAAGACAAACATTGACTGGGACTGAGTAGAAGCTGCCCCCTTTAGGGGGACATGGGGCTCTCCGTTAGCCACAAGCACCCCCCTATCCACACTCCACTGCTTTACATGCAGCCAGTTCCATTTGTTCACGCTCTCTGCCTGGTCCGGAAGAGTTGAGCCCTCAACCTGAAGAAATATTTAGATATTCAAGTGCAAAGGGCTCTGAGACAGGACCCCGGCCTCCCATCTGGCAATACAGTAATGTCCTGCATCCCATCCCAAGCCACTGGTCTAGTACCCCACCCTAAATGTTCTCTAACCTGGGTTTATACTTTTCCTCTTGACCCTTTCTTTGCCAGGTGCTCTTGACAGGATCCACATCAGTCATGATCCACACCCATCTGACCTCTCCACATCGATGCTCTGTCATCTGCCCAGGTCTAAACAGGACTTGAGAGGCCCATTCTTTCCTGATTTGGCAGTGGGGCTGACTCTAAAATCACGTGCCAGGAACCAAAAACAAGCTGTCATGTGAGTATATCATACTAGTTCAAAGTTGGAATGTCTTTTTTCCCTTTTTTTTTTCCTTTGGGGATTGGAAACTTTAATATGATGATGTGCATGTGCTGGTGTGGTTATGCGTTTCACGGTGCACGACCTCTCTTTATCAAACACATCTGAGAGCCTGCTGCATACCAGGTTCTGTGCTAAATGCTTTATGTCGGTTACTGCTGAGCCTCATTATAACCTTTCAAGGTAAATATTTTTATCACCAGATGGAGAAACCAAGACTCAGGGAAATCACATTGCTATTAAGCTGTGTGGCATGAATTTGAATCCAGCCCTGCCTTCTCCGAAGCCTGCCAGACCCCTTCTATTAAGGGGAAGGTCGAAGATATGATAATGACCAGTGAAACTGAAAAACTGGGTGGTTGTACTGTAGCTTTGTTTCTTCATGTCAAATATGTTTTTAGTTAACTTCAAATACTCTGAGGAGAATTTTACCTCATGGTGATGAGTCAGAGTCCAGTTGTTTTTTGATCCTGCTTGGAAAACCAGAATGTGCATAACAGAAAAGATGACCCATAAATAGACTCATAAAAGAACAACTGAAATGAGGCATCCTTGAATACAAGCACTTCAGCTCCATGGGCTTTTCATTGTGACATTGCTTCATGAACCAAAATAATGACAAATTGTTGGTGCCTGTGGCTGGCTGTGAGGCCAAGTCCACTTTGGGACAGCCATCAAGGTCTAGGACTGTTCAGCAGACATGGCGTAGGTCCACTCACCAAATGCAAGATCTTAAAGCAGGCCCATCAGTCTGTCAATGAGCCTTGTAATCCCAACCTCTTGTGGTAAAAAAGGTTTTCAGTACAGTAGTCCCCCTTTACTCACGGAGGATATGTTCCAAGACCCCCAGCAGATGCTGGAAACCAGGCAGTACCCAACCTAATCTACTTCAACTCTGCCAGAAATGTGGCAGCACCTGCTTTATCTGCAGATGCAGCCTCTCCAGGAATTTTTCTATTTTTCAGTCAACCTATTCCTGAATCTATGTAATCATCCCTTACTTGCGGTAAATGTCTTGATGTCATCCATTTCAGGGGATCGCTTGCTGAAGTTTTCATGCAGGCTCAATCCTTTCTGGTGCAACACATTGCCGTCAATCACAACACATTTTTTGTTCATGTCCACCACCCAGAAATTTTATGCTTTTTCCATCTTGACTAAGCACTTATCATGTACTGAAGCAGTAACTTCTGCAGTTTAAGGTGGAACAGTAAAGCTAGCATAAATTTCTTCTTTCTTCACAATTTCACAGATAGAAGATTCCTTTACAGTAAAATCTTAGCAACTTCAGCATACAATTTTTTTCTTATTGAGTCAAGAACTTTCACCTTTTTACCTAAAGAAAGCATTTTACAGGTTCTCTTTGGCATATCTGAATTGTCAGGATCACTACTCTTGCACTTTGGAGTCATTAAGTAAAATAAGAGTTACTTGAACTCAAGCATGTGATACCAAGACAGTGGATCTGATAACCCAGCTGGTCTGACTGATGGGCGAGGATTGTATACAATGTGGATACACAGGGCAAAGGGATGATTCACATCCCTGCTGGGATGGATGGGACATTTCAAGATTTCTTTTTTTTAAAAAAAATTTTCAATTACAGTTGACGTTCAATATTATTTTATGTTAGTATCAGATGTACAGCATAGTAGTTAGACATTTATATAATTTATGAAACGATTCCCCCTAATTAGTCTAGTACCCACCTGACACTATACATAGTTATTACAATATTATTGACTATATTCTCTATGCTGTACTTTACATCCCCATGACTCTTTCATAATTACCAATGTGTACTTCTTAATCGCTTCACCTTTTTCACCCAGCTTCCTAACCCCCCTCCCATCTGGCAACGAACAGTTTGTTTTCTGTATCTATTAGTTTGTTTCTGTTTTATTTTGTTTTGTTCTTTAGATTCCACATACAAATGAGATCATGCGGTGTTTATCTTGCTCTGTCTTATTTCACTTAGCATAATACCTTTTAGGTTTACCCATGTTGTCACAAAAGGTAAGATTTCATTTTTTTATGGCTGAATAATATTCCATTGTATATATGTACCACTTCTTTATCCACTCATCTACTGATGAGCACTTGGGTTGTTTTCATATCTTAGCTATTGTAAATAACACTGCAATGAACATAGTGGTGCATATATTTGAATTAGTGTTTTGGTTTTTTGTGGGTAAATATCCAGAAGTGGAATTGCTGAGTCATAAGGTAGTTCTATTTTTAATTTTTTGAAGAATCTCCAAATTATTTTCCCTAGTGGCTGTACCAATTTGCAGTTCCACTCACGGTATATGAAGGTCCCTTTTTCTCCACATCCTCACCGACACTTGTTTGTTGATTTATTGATGATAGCCATTCTGACAGATGTGAGGTGATATGTCATTGTGGTTCAAATTTTCATTTTCCTAATGATTAGTGATGTTAGCATCTTTCATATGTCTATTGGTCATCTGTAGGGACACTTTGAGATTTCATGATGCTACTCAGAATGCTGTGTTATTTAAAATTTATGAATTATTTATTTCTGAAATTTCCCATTTAATATTTTCAGACTGTGGTTGACTGCAGGTAACTGAAACTACAAATAAGGGGGACTGCTGTAACTGGATACCCTGAATTATGTGATGGCCCCATAAAGGGATGCGAATCATGGGGCTGAAGTCAGAGCACAGATTAGGGAGTCGAAGTCTCTCTGGCCTCTGTGGAATGCCACTGAAATACACTCTGCAGCAATAACCGCATATTGTCTTTCCTGACACATACCTAAACCATGCTCTTCTCTCCAAAATAGCATTGTAGCCTTTCCCTGGATTAGGGCAGCTAAAACTACATTTCGAGTGTAAGAACTAGTACTGTGATTTAAAAGATGGATAATTAACTTTGGGAAACTTGGACATCACGGGTGCAAAGCTCAGTCTCAAGTAAAGTTTGCCACTTATTAAGGCTAGGTTGTCAGCTTTCTATAGGAGGCCTCACTAGATCTAGGGAGGCTACGGGCTTCGTGGGTTGGCAAGAGAATTTGAAGTTTCTGCACAGATTCCTACTCAAGTCAGCTAGCCGCCAGAGGACTTTCTGATATCAAAACCCTTGACTCATTAGTCGGATTTGGGCCCAGTCACAATTAGTGTCTCTGCAGCATCACAGCTTTGAGTGAACCCTGACCACCTCTTGCCTTTGGAAGGATGGCTAATGTGCCTTAGGGAAGAGAGCTTCCTGCCAAAGGCCTTTTCTGAATCCTTCCGATGCTAATTCAGTCAAAGCCCGAACTCCACCAGCAGCACGCTCAATGAGGCTCACAGCAGCACACTCAGGGGCTCAGACATTTCCAGCTCAACCACATGCAACCCTAGCAGGGCCAGCTTTCTGAGGATGGCCGACTTAGAGTGCACGGTTCATGCTTCCGGGCGGGAGATGGGCATGGTCTCGGGCTATGGGGCGGGACCTCTGGCTGGGGGCGGGGCCACAGTCGGGATGCAGGTCTCTTACTGTGATCCAAGCGCAGTGCAGTGTGGATGAAGGAGGCCGCAGTGTAAAAGAAGACGCTGAGGTCAAAGGTGGGCAGGTCGTCGGCCTCGACACCATGGTACTCGATGGCCATGTTCCGGTAGTAGTCAGGCCCTGTGTCCACGTTCCAGCGGCCATGGGCCGCGTTCAGCACGTGCGTGAAGCCTGCCTTCTGCAGCCCGTAGCGGTCCAGCGCCGTTGACCTGGGTCCAAGGGAGAGAGGCTGGTTGGCTGTGCGGTGCCTTAGCCTGGATCTGGCGGGAAATTTGGGGGCCGCCCACGAGTTGCTGCTGTAAATTCTGGCTTCCAAAATAAGACCTATTCACTGAAATTAAAGACTTCCCTAGTCCAAAGCCCTGCTCTTACTGACCTCTTGGCCACCTGTGCCATTCATGTTTCTGGCTCTGCCCCTTCAAGAAGGAAGAGAGTTGGAGAGTGGGGTAGGTGAACTACTCATTCGTCCTTTCATTTTTTCATCATTCACCAAATACATAAGAGCTTGGTGCTGGACATGGTGGTTGTAGGAGTGCCAGATCCCCTAAAAGGCCACCAGAATAACCTGTGCATCACACCAAGTAGAACGTAAGGCAATTCCTCACCTTCACAGAGCCTCGAGAGGTCCTTTAAAGCAGTCTCTCCTCTGGGTGTATAAACTTTATAGGGTTTGGAGGTCAAAGCTCAAATGAATGGGTTAAGACAGGTCTTTCATTGGGACGATTTGATTGAGATTGGGCAAAATTCTTAATATTGATGTTCATGGGATTGATGCATATAATGCAAAATCTTTGCTTTGGTAAGTGAATCGTTGCCTAGTTGGGCAAACCACTGTTCTGAGGAGAGCTATTTCCACAGTAGATTGTTCGGTGTCAGGAGTTCCTGAAGACAACAGTGAAATTATTTTTTTAGTTTATAGCTTTATCTTTCCAGGCAATATTTTCTAGGAATGAAGAGAAAAGTCACATTGAAGCAGGTGGCCTTAGAACAAGGGACAGAAGAAGCACAGGTTCTTTCTGCCTGGAGAGATCAGGGGAGACTTTATGGGAGAGGGTCCTTTGAGCCTGCTTTACTACAAATGTTAGATATAGTTAGGGGAAGAGGAAGGCAAGGGCATGCTAAGCCAACGAAATAGCACAACATAAGGGATGGAAGCTGAAGATAATGAAGGCCTTTCAGAAAATGTCATTTCTTGTAAGCAGTCATTTATGCCCAAATAATGATTTAGATTCTATTCTATGCCTGGCACTGTACTGGTTGCTGATGCAGCAATGAATAGGTTAGTCATTGTCCCTCAGAAAACTTAGATTCTAATGGGGATAGCAAATAAACAACAAATGAATAAGCAAGATAATTTCAGATAGCAGTAAGAGCTGTGCAGAACGACTTGCTCTAGGTAAGGTGGTCAGGGAAAGCCTCTGTGAGAAGGTGACATTTAAGCTAAGAATGAGGGATGAGAAGGAGCTAAGCAGGGGAAGAGCTGAAGGAAAAGTTTTCTCCATCCAGGCAGAGGGAATGGCAAGTCCCAAGAACAGAAGGGAAACTGATGAGGAGGGCAGTGGTATAAGAGTAATTTGGAAAGGTAGGCAGGGCTGGGTCCTGGTGGGCCCTGTAGGCCGTAGGAGGCAGAGTTTGGATTTTATTCTAATTCTGGTGAAATGCCACATGCCACAGAGGACTTTAAGAAAAGGGTGAGCATTATTTGCTTTTTTGAGAATCAGTATGGCTGATGTGTGGAGATGGATTGGAGAGGGGCAAAAAATAGAAGTGGAGAGCTCTGTTGGAGGCTGTCGCAGTTGTACAGCCAAGAGAGGAAGGCAGCTTGAACTAGAGTGATGTCACAGCCAACTCACTGGTGGATTGGGAATGGGGGCAGAGAGGAGGGAACTGGTTTGACCAGAGCACAGGATGTGAGAGGAGAGGGGAAGAAGTATTGGGGAAGGAGTATGGGATTTGATCATGAAAGTGCTTGCGTTCCAGGATCTGTATTTGAGGGTCAAGAGCTTTTGATAGTGTTTGAGGAGGAGTGATCCCATCTGTACTTTAAGGTGACATCTCTCTCAACAGCACAAAAACCAGTTCTATAGCTCAGGGGAGAGGTGACAAGGGTCTGGAACCATAATAGTAAGAAGCCCAAAGCGACACTGTGCTCCAGCTGAGGCCTCATCTCAAGGTCACTGGTAAAAGGACATGGACAGAAGTGGCCATATTGGATGCCAACATGGATCAACACCCTTGACCAAGAGGTCCCCTGAAACTGAAACACATACCATGGCTCCTCGGCAAGGCCCCCCCTCAGTTGCGGGTTTCCTGGATCTTTTTTTTTCTTGCCATGAGAGGAGCTACAATGGAGTCCAGTGTTTAGGAAACAGGCATTGAGCTTTTAGAAACATTTGCCAACAGTCCATTAGAACTGAGGCATAGGGAGGTAGGGAGTTCCACCAGTCCCCCTAGCTGGCCTTTAGTGCTGCCATCCTGATTATGGAACACATTCTGCTTTCAATTTTTCCTCAAGAAAGGTCTGCTTTTCATTTTTCTTCTTGTCCCAAAGTATGTATACAACAAACATTATGCTTTTGGGATATAGATCTGTGCTCAATTAAAGCCTCCACTAATGCAGTCCATCTTGCTGAGTAGCAATCAACCTCACTTTGAGGTTGAGCTCAGTGGAAAAATTTAAATTAACTGTCCTTGACAGGAAGTTTCTACCCACCATAAAGACTGTTCTTTCTGGGTTCAGCAGCTGGGTTTCAATATAATCAAATGGCAGTTTGAATAAATAAGTTTGCACTTTGCTGCTTTTGGGGTCAAGGATCAGGGTAGATATGCAACAAGACTCATTGCATGACACCTACACATTCACCCTACAGAGCTGGTTTTGTCTGTTATCTAAGGAAGAGAGAAGGGCTCAGGGGGAGGATTAGGCCCACTTCAGGTTGTCAAGGCTCTGTGGCTACCTGGGCTGGGAAGGGGAGGTGGCGTCTTCACATACCACTCTGGGGATTTCCCCCTAGTTTGATTTACTCAGAGTCTGGTTGAGGGCTCAGAAGAGTATCCATGGTAGAATGGGGATCTGCAAATCAACAGTGATTCTTAGTACTCTTAGTGGACAGGGGCTGTGATGAAGGTGGATCCACAGTTAGCCATGATGCCAAGGCTCAGCAATTATTGGGAGTAGAGGGAAAGGTAATGTTAAAGAGTGACGTCTGGCACTGCATCGTTTTTTTTTGTTGTTGTTTGTGTTTGTTGTTGTTGTTGTTTTAATTTCAGGGCCACTTGCTCAGATATGTTGTGTGGGAAAGAGACTAAGAGATGAGACTTTGCTGAAAGAGAAAACCTCAGAAGAAAAAGAGATTTAGGAATTTAGTTCTAGAATCTAGATGATACAGGAGACTTTGTTTCTGGTTATTTAAGAAAAATCCTAGATGTAAGCACTCTGTCCATTTAAAAAATAATATATTATCTAATTATAAAAATAAGACATAGTCAATGCAGAATACATAAAACATAACCCCACCCACAAAAAATTACTGTATTTCCACCCCCTAGAGATTTCTATCCCCTAGAGATTTCTACCCCCTTTTTGATATAAGATCCTCCAGTTGTTTCTCTATGCATAGATTTATATATTTCATATGGAGATTTGCTTGGGGATACAATACTATATAAACAGTTTCAAAAACTTTAACGTGGTGACATATTGTAAACATCATTCTATGTCAACATATAGCCTTCAAAGCTGCATGCTAGTCCATTCTATAGTTAAATATCAGTTTTACCTTACCAAGCTCCTATTTTTGGACATTTATTTTCCCTATCTCTATCTCTACCTCTATCCCTATCTCTCTCTCTATCCCCAACTCTACCTCTATCTCTGTCTCTCTCTTGGAGGGTGATTGGCGGATAGTATAAGAAACACTATAAACAAATAACTTGGCTGTACTTCTCTAATTATGTTCTTAGAAGAGAATTTTTTAAATGGAATTGCTAGGTCCATGGGTATGAGCATTTTTAACATATTTGATACTTGTTACTAAATTATCCTCCAGAAAGCTTGCTCAAGTTTACACCCCAATTTTTTATTCTTTGTTAATTTCATAGGCAAAAAACAAAACACCAACAACAATATGGTGCCTCCTTTTCATTCATTTGTTTTAGCGATAAGGTTGGGCATTTTCTCACATTTGTTGGACTCGTGCAGTGTACTTTTATAGAACATTGTTACATCCCTGTTTTTGACCCAGTTCTCTAGCTCTTTTCCCTCTGTAAACCTTGCCTAGTGCTGGATTCTAACACCAGGTTGGAGGGTCAAGGCAGTGACTTTCTTCTTGCATGGTAATTTCCTCAGAGACCTTTTCTTCCTTCCTCTTTCTTCTAGCCCCTCTGGGGTTCCTCCTGGAAGCTTGCTTCAACCTCCACTCTTTAGGAATGGCAAATAAGAGCACTCTGCATGAGGCAGTCTCCTTGAGCAGAACTCTTGGCATTCCATTTTTGCAGACCCCTTGGTGCCCTCTTGATTCCCAGCCTACATACCTCAGCAATTGTGGCTTTAATAAAAATGAGTTGTTGCTTAGGGCCCCCACGATTCAGCAGCAGAGCAGCCTAACAGCGCCTTAGCGATAGTGAGGGAAGAGAGATTTCTCAATTATCCTGTTTCAGCCAACCCTTACTATTGGAGGATGTCCTGCCTGGGAACTTGCAATCACTTTGATAGTAGCCAGGATATTTCCCCTCCTGCTGACTACAGGAGGGGAAAAAAAGAAGAAGAAAAAAAAGATTTTGCTAAGCAAATGAAAGATGTGAATGAGATTAAAGTGAGAATATTTAAATTACAGAAACTTAGTGCTTTCAAGCACACTCAAGCACTTTTGAAGCACCCATTTAGGGACTGCTGATTGATAAGAGGCGATGAATTATTCTTATCTCATCATTGACGCCAGTCTCTGGCTCTCTGGAGGGCAACACTTGGTTAACCTAATTTGAATCTAATTTGAATGACTTAAAAGTAATAAAACAAGTATGTGCTTGAATCTAATAAAGCCTAATTTATTTAATAGAACATTTCTTAAAATTTTTTTATTTTAGAGCTGGAAGAGACCTTTGAAATCATCCTTTTATTTTACAAATAAAGAAACTGAGTCCCAGAACAGTAAAATGTTTTGGCAAAGGGCATACATAGTGGCCACCCACACTGGAGTCTTGAATGCTGGGCCCTGAATTTTGCTTGATGGCTTTTGTTCTACTCCATGCTGACCCTACAGTTCCCACTTGTGGCAGATTTAGACTTCCTACCAAGTTGTAGGAAATGGGTGAGGGAAGGGTGGCTGTGCCTTGACGGAGACAGAATTCCCCATGAGAACATCCAAAAGGTGCTAGGTTGGCCTGGCCTGACCTCCTCCACTGACCCAGCACACTGAACACCAACCACTTCCCCTCCTACCCATGGCCTCTCTTTACTGGCTGTGATGGTGGAGCCACCTCTGTCCTCCCCTGGACTGGTAACCGCTGGGGACTTGGAGTCACCAGGCACCCCACTTGATGAATCCCCTAGCGATAGGCTGGGATTGCAAAATGCTTTAGAAATTCTGAAACCCATAGGCCCGTGGGACTTTGATGTGGCAATGCCTCCTTAGGCCTTCAGTCACCTGGGTCCCTGGAAGGCTAGGACAGTGTCTGTGGAGGGAGCGGGAGAAGGCCCATTAGGAAGGACCTTCCTTCCAACCTGGCCTTGAGTTCCTGATAGCATCTTATGGGAGAAATGTAATCAGAGTTACTTTGTGTCCCAATGCTGCCCTTAGCACAGAGAGACCCTGAGTGGCAAAGCATGGTGACCATTCTTTACCTTCCTCTCACACTGTGAGTCAAATTACCAGAAACTGCCTGATCTATAATAGTTCACACTTATTGTGTATGCCAGGCACTGCACTAAATGTCACTTATTCAGTATTAACACACTGAATCTACATCCTATAGGTGAAGAAAATGAAGCTGAGAAATCTCGAGTAACTTGCTCGAGGCTGCATGGGAACCAGTATTTGACCTAATCATTGTGGCTCCAGAGCAGATGCCCGGCCATTCTGCCTCTCTCCATAAAGACACCCTTGAGCAGACAGGAGTGGGGAAGAGCGAGCTGCTTCGTCAGGGTAAGTCTGGTCCCCAGTGAGTTCCAGACATCACTGGTCTAAGTTTTAGGAACCAGCCAGTGGCTCTGGCTGCCCCAGGATATCCTTTCTCACTCCTGGGTCCTGATTGCCCTAACTCCCAGAGCCTTGATATTCAGCTTTCAAAAATCCTAGGTGCTTTTAGGGAAAGGAAAAATTCAACCTAAATGCAAATATCAAATTAAATCTGAGGCTTCATGCATAAAGAACCAGCTCTGAGCTTTTTGATGTTGTGGGCAACACCTATAAAGATACCAAGGAACACAGGCCACCCTGCCTGCTCTCAGATAGGTCATAACCTCTGTGTGGTCGTGTTGGCAGTGGGACTGATTGCTCTCTCATTAAGCATCTGTGAGTCTCATTAACCTTGTTAAATGGATGTCTAGGAGGTACCCTGAACAGAGATGGGGAAGAGCACCATGTCATGTGTACTTTAGCCTCCTCCCCACACTGTGCTCACTGGTCAGACACACTGACTTTGGAGCTTGCCTATGCTGTGCATGTGTGTATGTGTGTGTGTGTGGGAGGGGAGGCGGTTCGATTAGGCAGAACTGGATTGAATTGAAAGGGCAGTGACATTTTCTTGGTGGGAATAAGCAAGGTTATGGTCAGATGTCAAAGAGGTAAGCATATCTTACTGCATCAAACCCTACTGTCTGGCATTTTATTAACTAGAACATGTTTATCCAGCTCAGACACACTCAACGGCTTCCTGAATAAAGTCCCTCGACTGGCATCCAGGTTTCCATAAGCTGGCCCTGACCTACCTTTCCAGGTTTCCATCTCACTAAATAACAGTAATAACATTTTCATCTATTACTTTATAATTTACGAAATGCTTCCACATTCCATATTCCTTTGACTCTTCTCAGTAACCATTTTTAGAGATGAGGACATATGCCTAGAAAGGTAAAAGAACCTGCCCAAAGCCACTATACCTGTAGTAGACTGTGACTGTGGAAGATGATGTATTATCATCTAGAATATTTGCTGCCCCTCCCTAGAGGTAGGTTACATTTTCCTGCCCCATCTACGTGAGACTTTGGCATGGACTTGCTTTGGCCAATGGGATGTGGACATCAGCCTGGGTCCTGAGTCCTGGAGTAAAGTAGACATGCAGCCCAGTTAGGAGTGGCCCACCACTGTCATGTCATGTTAGTGGGAGATAAACCATTGTTGTGGGGTCACCTGTTATTACAGCACTGCTATCTAAGCTGACCATACAGTGGTAGAATCTGGCTTAATCCAAGACCTTCTGAAGGTCCCTTTCTACCACATTCATCCCCTATATTCCAGATACATCACCCTTTGTCTTCTCACCTCCATGTCTTTTCTCATCCTGCTTCATCTGCCTGGAATTCTGTTGAAATTCTACCCATCTTCCAAAGTCAAGCCCAGAATGCACCTTTTCTGTGATGCTGTCTCAGACCCATAATACCATGCACATAATAAGCATTTACTTTGTGCCAACTACTACTCTAGCACTTTACTTGTTTTAATTCATTTAATCTTCATCCTATGAGATAAGCCCTATCACAGTTGCTATATAAGGAGAAGAGAGATAAAATAACTTGTCCAAGATCACATAATTGCTAATTGGCAGAGCCAAGACTCAAACTCCACACCCCTTTCACCTCGCTACATGCTTCTCTTTCTGTTCCCTGTTACATTTCTGCACATCCCTTCCCTTTGACTGTAAAACAGCTTCTTTATCTGACTGACCACATTTTCTTGATTTAGGTTTAAAAATAAATTCTATTACTTATTGGTGTTATCACCTTGAGCTGGCCACTTAATTTCTCTTCATATACTCACAGCTCCTAGTAAGGTGCCAGCAAATACTGACTGACTGACTGACTGACTAAATGGATGAACTCTATGAGCCTTGGTTTGCCCATTTGTAATATGGGAGTAATAAATGATACCTCTTTCCTAGCGTTGTTGTAAAGTTGAAGTGTTTAGCACAGGACATGGCACATGGTAAGAATCCAATACAACTTACTATTATAAGCTGTAGGAAAGATAAATGTAGTCTATAATATACAGAGAGAAAAAAACTTCTCACTATAGAGATTGAGGAAAGTTAGCTTCATGGCACAAGTAACTTAAGTAGACTTTGAAGAATGCACAGGATCTGGACACAGAGATGAGGCGAAGGAAAGGGCATTTTAGGCAAACGTAACAGCATAGATAAAGACAAAGACAGTGTAAGTTTTTAAATCTTAATCCTCCTTTCCTCAGTTATACCATTTTTAGGGGCAGATCTAAGGAAATAACCCTAAATATTAAAAGAATTTATGCATAAAAATTTACGCTGCAGCATTATTTATATAAGAACATGAAATAACTGATATGTCCAACAATAGGGAAATGGTTAAATAAATGATTTTATATTCATCAGATATGGTATTGTATAATATAATTAATGTTATGATAACATTAACATTATAATAAATAAATGAAAAATATGTAATAAGGTCAGTATGATTACAACTATGTGAAAGGAAATTTTGAAACCAAAAATAATATACAGAAACCTAGGAGGAGATAAACTAAATATTAATAGATGTACCGTTGGAGTAGTGGGCTTTGGTGATAATTTTGGGAAATTTAAAAGTTCTCTTCCTTACATGAATTACTATTTTATTATAGCTAACATTTATTGAGTACTTACTAAGTATTAGGCACTGCACTGATATTTTACATATATTATCTCACATAATCCACACAACCCTATGAAGAAGGTTCTCTTGCTAACCTATTACAAATAGGGAAACTAAGCTTTATATATTTATACAATAAGCATATATTACTTTTATTACCTTTATTTAATATTTTATTATTCAAAGATAAGAGGTTCAGGTAATCCCCTCTTTCTTTGCTACTCTGAACTGTGAAAATAAACATTGTTGTACATATTTCTTTATGTATTGGTACTCTTATTTCTGTAAATTATATTTCTCAAAGTAATATTTGGGATCAAAGTATATGTGTACCTGTTTTATTTTTAACTAATTTTAGACTTACAGAAAAGTTGCAAAAATCGTACAGAGATAATTTGGCAATAAAAAATAATAAAATACTGATACATGATACAACTTGTATGAACCTTGAAAACATTATGCTAACCAAAAGAAGCCAGTCACAAAAGACCAGATATTATGATTTCATTTACATGAAATGTCCGAAATAGCTAATCCTTAGAGACAGAAAACAGAATGGCGGTTGCTTAAGGCTGGGGGAAGGTGGGGAATAGGGAGAGATTACTAATGGGTTTGGGGTTTCCTTTTGAGGTGATGAAAATATTTTAATATTAGATAATAGGGATGGTTGCACAACTGTGAATATAATAAGAACAGTGAATTGTATTCTTTAAATGGGTGAATTTTATGGAATGTGAATTATATCTCAATAAAGCTGTTCTTAAAAAAAAAACAGTACAGAGCATTCCCATAATTTCTCACTTAGGTTCCCCTGATATTCACAACTGGGAAATGATTTGATAAATTGTGCTATAGCTATACTATGGAATTTTAAAAGTGCAGAACAGTGTAATATAATATGATTCTTTTTTTCTAAAAATTGTTTAAAAGAAACAAAAACCCTTTATATGTGTATACGTGTATATGTTTCTTTATGTTTGCAGTAGTATACATAAAGTAGAAGTATGCAAGTTACACCATGGTAGAATCAAGAGAGAAGAACAAAGGAGATTATGTTTTTATAACCCTCTATTTAGTTTAATTTACTCTAAAAGGGCATGCAATTTTTATAACTTTGTCAATTTAAAAATATTAAGGAAAAAAAGACAATAGAGGCTGCCCCTGGATTCTCCATGACTAGACAGTTATCTGTAGGTTTTAAGCAGCAAGAGGTTTATAAAATCACACATGCAAAGGCTCAGTGCCATCTGCTCCTTGGAGAGATAGAACGTGAGCTGGAATCCTGAGGATGGAGGGAGGGGTTAAGATGAAATATTCTGGATTTGGCAAAACCGTATTTGAATCCCAGATCTCTGTCACCTACTGGGTGTGGACCTTGGGCCAGTTAACTGCTCTGTGCCTCAGCTTCCTTATCTTTAAAATGGGAGCAGTTACATGCCCTCTTTCATCGAGTTTTAGTGAAAATAAAATGAGATTGTGCATATAAGATGCTTAGCGTAGTACCTGGCACATAGTATTCGATAGGTCGTAGGCATCATTGTTATTAATATTATTGGTGGTAGGAGTTTCTCAGTCCATAGGTTGATCTGTTCCTGTGCCATCAACCTGAGAACTAACTTTATTCGTGCTGGTATTATACCCAGCTAAAATAAAAGACTGTATTTCCCAGCCTCCCTTACAGCTAGGGACAGGGGAAATCTGGGATGGGACTTCCCTTTGGAAAGATGCTCTGTTGCTCTTACTTCCCCTCTACCTTTCTACAGTCTGGATGCTATAGATGATGGCTAGAGCCCTCTCAGAAGCCTCTGCCCATGCAGCGACCTTGAAGAAAGCCACACCCTCTGGATGTTGGAGCAGAAGCACAGGAGCCTGACTTCCTGATCACCCTGGAGACCCCATGCCAGCCCTAGCTTGCCTTTCTCTGGACTCCTTTCCCATCAGAGAAAAATCAGTCTTTAACTTGCTTAAGCCCCTTTCTTGAGTGTTCTGTAATATGAATATAAACCCAGTCCTAATAGAGTTCTCTAGAACAACTAACCTAAAAGGCAAAATCTTATGGTGAGAAGGTGGCAAGGGGAGTGACTTGGGGAGGGGCTGGCTGCCTTCTCCTGGGCCTGGCCTAGGCACTTACTCGTCCCCGATGTAGAGATTGGGCCACACCTCGTTGACATGGGTGTATCGGGGGCTGCCCTTCCAGAAGAGACGCTCCAGCTCGAAGGCTCCGGGGGTACAGTAGTCCTCCGCCTCCCCCTCCTCCTCCTTCGGCAGCAGCCTCTGGGCAGATGGGTAGGCATTCTTGAGGCTTGTCTTCGATTCTCCGGACGTCATTTTGGAGCCAAGGGATTTTCTTTCCTTTCTGCAGCTGGTCATGAGAGAGGGTCAGGATTGGGGTTAGCAGGGGACAGAGGTAGGGAATGGGCTTTCAAAAAGGGGTGGGAATAAGCTGATCTCAAGATCTGGCAGACATTTCCCAGGCCTGCTGTTCTCCTGCTTCCTCTTCCCAGGCCACAGACGTAAACAAGAAAGGTCATGATGGCAGTTAAACAACATATTCCCAACATTCCAGTCTCTCTAGGGCAGGAGTGCTGGGGCCCTCTGACGGGTGGAGGTGGATATGCAGCAGACCCGCGACAAATTCCTGCCGGCAGCTGCTCCTTGCCTTCTTTCTTTTAGATTTTACTTCTTTTGTGCCCACTTTTTCCTTTATCTCACTGGACTCTGCTGGCTTGGGCCATTTTGAACTGAATGCGAAGGCCCTAAAAGTCCCTGACATTCCAGGCCATGGTACTCATCAGCAGCAGGGAGCTGGCGCCCATGGGAAGGACGCACCTGTTAATCCAAAGCCTATCTAGTCTGGGCAAACACACAGGTTCCCAGGGCTCCAGGAGCCTTGGGGTGGAAGGAAACAACTGTGTGAAGGTCCGTCAATTTGTTAGGACAGTCGAAGTCAATGTTGGCAGCTTTCGCATAAGGGGTTGTCAGGCATGTTAACTCAGGGGGTCAGAAGAGATGTCCCTAGCTGGAGAGCTATGGGTGCAGAGTGTCCCATATTTGTATGGGGTGTAGAGTGTGTATTTGTAGAGTTTGTCGAGCTCTGCAAATGGAATGCAGGAGGAGAGTTCCTCTTGTCCTCAAGGAAATGAATTCACTGTGGGATTGGGCAACATTTGTTCCCTGAGCAGAGTGACCAATGCGTCTACACTCAGATGGCCTGGAAATGGAAGTTATACTCTGAGATTGGAGGGAGAGAACAGGGTGAAGTGACTGAGAAACATGGAGGTTCATGACAGGGAGGGGATGTCATTCATTCATTCATTCATTCATTTATTTATTTGCAAATATTTACCTAGCACTTATTTTGTGCCAGATACTGTTCCATGTGCTTTACAATGATTAACTCGTTTGATCATCTTAACAACACTATGAGGTAGATGCTATTATTATCTCCATTTTACAGATGAGGAGAATTGTAGATTGAGAATGTAACACATGGTCTTAGTCCTTTAAGAAAACAATAATTGCTGAGAGGACAGGGGTAAAGGTATGGAATGACTGTAAGGTGTAGCAGACCATGGCTAAAAAGGAGTTGGTAGCTTCAAAAACTAGTAGGATCATGTCAAAATGGTTCAGAACACAACTCGAAGGGGCTCCCACTTGTCAAAAGTAAGAATTTGAACATGAGAAAAAAATAACTTCAGTGGATTGAAACACATTAAAAATTTAAATTGTAATGATACATAAAACAATTATTCACTGTTGGAAGCGCTAGTGAACCAGCCCATTATTTTGACGACAGGTAAGTAAAGGGAAAGAATCTAATATTTATCATTCCTCTCTAATACAAACTATACTACTGGGTAGATGACATTTTTCTCTTTTATACAGTGTTCCAAATAATAAAGAAGGAAGGAAGCACCATTTTGCAACACATGATGAGCTAGTAAGTGTTGGCATTGAACACTGACTGCTAGCCACATAAGAAGATAAGATCAGATGTCATGAGCTTTTTGATGGAAGAATACACCACCATCACGAAAGTAGTCTTGCCAAAGGAAAACCTGAATCTTTGATCAGAGTCCTCAGAGTCTAGATCTAACATCTAATTTGCAGAAGATTTAGAGGACAGTTAAATTATACCATAGGGCCTGCCTTGTCTTTTAGAAATACAAATGAAATAATCACAGATGAAATAACATAATGTCTGAGATTTGCTTCAAAAATAATATAGTCGGAAAAATATAATAATATATTGTGTGTAGGGGTAGAGGGTATAGACGGAGGTATGATGGGGTAGGATTTGCCATGGATGTTGGTGGCTGGGGTTGGATAACAGTTGCAAGATAGTTACTGTTTTTCTTTGCATGTGTTTGAAATTTTACATTAAGAAAAAGGTTTAAAAAGAAAAGGAAAGAGCCAAAACCACTGCTCTGGGAAATTTGATTCACTCAAGATCATAGTAAGTAAATTAAAGTTTCACTAGCTAGCAGTGTGTATCTTTGGGGATTGTGGGAAGCCAGGTTCTGTGACTTTCTCCTGCAAAATCCCGAGTTGGGGAATGAGAGCAATGGGCAGCAAAGGGGACCCTTCTTTGGAGTCTGTCAAAGTGTTATCTAAAGACCTCTTCCCTCAGAATCATCCAGTACTTGCTAAAAATTCCTGAGTGAGCAAAGTGCTGAATCCTGGACAGACAGACCCCTGTAGTGGGTGGTAACTCAGGCCTGAACTCTACCCTGGGGCCTGCCTGCTGGCATTTTCGGTCACAAGGGAAAAAGTTGTTTCAGGGGATGGCCAGAAACTTCTGTGGTGGTAACCAGCACAGACACTTCAGTCTCCTGCAGTTACAGATTTCCTTGCGACAGGCCCACAGGCGCCTTAATTTTGAGAGGTCGGGAGCTTAGCCCGTCCACAGCACAAACTCCTTATTTCAAAGTGAGTGGAAGCTGGGTACCGTGTACATAAATTGAAGGTGCAGGCCATTTTGAACCCTCCTTGCCACTAACAGAGTCTTCAGAAGAGGTGATTTCAGGGAGATGGTTGAGTAAATTGCATTCCGAAACCCTTTGATTTCTGGCCCTGACCTCACCCTTGCTAAGGCTGTTCCTCCTTCATTACACTATGGAAGGAGCCATCCCCAGCCCCAGCTCTGTGCTGAAAGCCTCGGCTGGATTTCCAGACAGAAGAGGAAGTGGTGCGGTCTACCCAGAGCAGCTTGGCACGCCGAGGAGCTCTGGGATCTATTATCCTCCAGCATGCAGATTTGATGGGGGACGAGAACAAAGCGCAGAGCCGGCCAGAAACCACAGACCTGTAATCTTTCCAAATCCTGAAGGCGGCTTTTGTGCATCCCTCTCTGCGTGGCTCCTCAGTCTCTGACTCTCAGAGAGGCCTGGAGCGTCTGTTTTCCAGATCACAGCCAAAATGGAAGGGGAAGACAAATCTGTTCTGTTTGGTTTCCATAGATTCGACCCAGAGATTAACTGCCAAGGTCTCAATGACACACACAGTATCAATCACAGGCTAAATGTCATAATGAGAGCTGGGCAGGTTGTCAAGAGAGGCCTCCAGGTTCTTGTTACAGCTTCATATTTAAAGGTTTGGTCCCAGGAAACCAAATGCCAACTCAAAGGCTGCTTGGCCTATGTACAGCATCAGCCTGTCTCTTCCTCAAAGGATACCAAACTCAAGCTCCCTCCTAGAGGGGCCAGGCAGGTTACACAGAGGAGGGAAATGGGTTGGGCATTAAAGAATAAAACAAGCAAAAACCTAACTGTTGACCTCAGGCAGGAGACATCAGGGAGTGGGAGGAACTATGGCACACTGGAAAGCAAACGCCCTCTCTGAAGGGGGCGACAGCTTGCCATTCCAAGTGGGAAAGCAAGCCCAGATTCTCTGATCTTCTTAGGAGAAGTCAGAAAGCCAGAGTTTGGTGTGAAATCTGTCGGTTTTTAAACTTAGGCAGCTGTAGCAGATACTATCCCTGCCCTGTCTCATTCCTCGGCTCAGATCACTACAGTACAAATGGGCAGTGCCCCTATACACAAAAGTCTGCCTTTCTCAAGCCCCTGTAATTCCTTGCTTGAGGGATTTTTCTGGTATTTTCACTGATCAAGCCTATAGTTAGATTTATTTCTGTCACCACAAATTTTACCCTTTTAACGGGCCCTTTTGGCCCATCTACCACCCTTTCCCCCTCCCCCCCACCTCTGGTAACCACTAGTCTATTGTCCATGTCCATGAGTCTCTGCTTGTTTGTCCTGTTTGTTTGTTGCTTTTAGATTTATATCCCACATATAAGTGATATCATGTGGTTTTCAACTTTTTCTGCCTGGCTTATTTCGCTTAGCATGATTATCTCGAGGTTCATCCATGGTGTCGCTAATGGCAGTATTTCATCTCTTCTTATGGCTAAGTCATATTCCATTTTATATATGTACCACAGCTTTTTTAGCCAATCATCTATCATAGGACACTTCGGCTGCTTCCAGGTTCTGGTCAGGCCTAAAGTACGGGGAGTTACTTCAGGAGTCATTAGCAAATGAGGGGCAGGAGTTAGGAGATAAATACCCCAGCTTCCTTCACCCTGAGTGGGACCATTTTGAAATCTTTCTACACGGTCTTCTGGAGGCTCGCCGTGTGCTCCAGCCCCAGCTGCCCAGAGTGGCAACCTGCTCACTCACACATTCTTTGCTGGCTATCTTCCCTCCCAGTTTCACATGTTCACTCCACACGGTGCTTTGCCCAGTGAGGAAAGGCTTTGATCTGAATTCAAAACTATAATTTTGACACCATGATTTGACTCCTTGTAAAACAAACAAACAAAAACTAAAAACAAAACAAAAAAAACCCCTAAAAATCCCTTATATAGTTTTTCTTTTTTAACTAGGAAAAACAAAATCAAAAATGTCAATACTGTGGGCAAGTGTCAGGACTCAAAGAAGTTTTTTTCCCTGTGTTCTATTTTGGGATTCATTTAGTATGTAATTATATTTTATAATGAATAACCATGTCTTTATTTTTTACCTGTGCTAGCCAGACAGAATAGTCTGAGCAGGAAGCTGCTTGTGACTTCTGATCTGTGATTTCCATTCTATCTTCCTTACTCCTGGGACCTGGCACTTTCCTGGGGCTCCTCTACCTCTCTGTCCCTCTCTCTCTACATTCACTGTCTGTGGCCCTTCTCTGAGGACTCACAGGTTTGCACATCTCATCTTCTCTGAGCTTCACTTCTTTCTTTGATAAAGTGGAGCCATGACAGACAAACAAACAAAAAACCCAACCTAAACTCTTTTGCTCTCTAAGGTGGAGGATGGGAGAGGCCAGGTCAAGAGAAGCATCATTCATTTCAGTGGGACAATTAAATCTCTAAGTGGACCCCTCGAGCCTACAGAGACTGTTCCAGTAGCCAGGCCCAGGAATCTGAGCCACAGAACAAGGCTCCTGCTTAGTAAAAAATATCAATTGAGGATCCCTTTGATGAGAAAAAGGTAAGTCCTGAAGCATGATTCAGAAAGTGGTGAAGTGAAACACAGGGAGCTAAGGTGTTCTGTACACAAAAACAAAATGAGTTCTGAGCCTCCTAGAACATCCCCAGAGGGGGCGTGAGGGGCCCTGCTGAGGGATGGGGGATGGAGGGCTAGGACCAGAGACAGCCAGGTGAGGAGTGTCCAGGGGACACAGCTACAGGACTAAGAACAAGGTTTCCCAATGCTCAACTCTGCAGTGCCCCACAGTTATGTCAGTTCTCTCTCTGTTGCCCTAACCCTTGGGTAAACCTGTTAGACACGATGGACAGCCCCTGTCTGTGGTGATTTTGAGAAACCAAAGGGAAAGAAGCTTGCGCCAGGAAAGAGAAGAAACCAGAAGTTTATGAAGCAACATGTACTGCATGATTCTGTTCTTATACAAAAATACATTTCACCAAAATAGTAACACTGGCTGTATACTTATTTTAGGATGATAAAATTATATGTGATTTTTCTTCTTTTTAAGGAACCATCTTTTCTAAAACTTCTGTGATGAACAGGTACTATTTGAGTATATGGAGGGACGGTGGGGGAACCTGTGGAAGTTCTGTTTTAGAATGACTCTGGGCATAATGGATGCTCACCCTGAGCCTGTGGGCTGCAGCACAGGAGGGAGACCTTCAGGAGAAGGGGTGACCAGGTGTTTCTTACATCTTGAGTGGCACTGAGTAGGCTCTCAATGAGTGTGAGCTCCCCTAAAGCAGAGGTATTAGTCCTCCTCGAGGCCTCTGGTGGCAGCAGCCAGGCCTAGGTCATGTCAAAAAGTCATTCCAGTCCTTCAGTGCTTCCCAGGAAACCAGAGGAGAATCAAGTTTTGTGGGTCCCGAAGCTTATACAATATCTTTAAGAGAAAGAAAACCACATAGGTACAGGGCCTTGGAAGATACCAATGCACATGTGGGGTTGTGAAGCTTCAGGGTAAATCCGTGTCTGAGGAGGATTGCCCCTCTGACTGGAGACAGACATCGAAAGATGAGGGCAGCTCTCCTCCTGCCACCTGTGGTGTCAGAGCCAGTGTCCTTGACTTGCCTTAGTCTGGTCTGGGTTTCAGTCTAAGTCAGCCAACATCTGGGTGGGTCACAAATAGGAATGGCTCCTCTCTGATTTCACCTCAGATGTTAGGCCTGGTGCTGCCTCCCACACCCACCGAGCTTACTCACACACTCCTCTCTTAAGAGTGAGAGATGGGCTGGCCCAGAGAGGCCTCTGCCTTGTAGAAGTTTTTGTTCTAGTAGAGTAGTTCCTAATCTACTCTTTAAAAAAATTCTCCTCTCTCTTTGAAGGTATTCTGTATCCATGTAAATGTGTATGAATGTATTTACATTCCTGACGCATTAGGATCCTGGGGAAAAGTCAGTCTCTGTTTAAACGCATGTACACCACATTCTTTCCGTGACACCACCCAAGGTGGGCTTGGAAGGTGCCTTGAAGGAAGGGGGAGACTAAAAATGTTATTGTGGTTGGGTAAATGACTCAATTAGGAGAGTAATACCTGCTGCTGGGGCATGTGGGGGTACAGGATTTGGCAGCAGTGTATATATATAAATATACATATTTTTAATTCACTACAAGTCAGTGCTTGTCTTTATACATCTTAAATCTACAAAAAAATGATCCCAACCAGGATATAAAAGTTGTGGATTTTTTAAAATTTAAAACTTGGATGTGAACACCCAAGAAATTTTTGTTGCCTATAATTTAATTCTTAATGTATCAGACACAATCCAAGTTTAACAGATTTTTTTTTCTCTTGGATTCTGGCAAGTACATTAACAGGAGGCAATTATGTGAATTAATATAAACTTATTTAATTAAAAAAACAAAAGCCTTCATTTAAAAAGGTAATTTAATATTCCTTCTACGATGGTGTTGGTGTCATTAACTTGTTTGATTAACTCTTCGGATGGTTTCAAAGTGCTGCGGGTGGTAATTTATGAGCTCCTAATTGATTTCCCCAATCTCGGTTTGGCAAGGTTGGGCCTCCCGGAAACTGTGAGGAGGCTGGAGGCCCACACTCGGCTTCCTTCTCAGACCCCGGGGCCGGCTGGGATGGGCTTTACCTCTGTGGCCCAGGCCCTGGTCGGGGAGAGGAGGCTCTGGCATGGGAGCTGAGAGGCTCTGACGTCCGACCAGGCCAGTTGTGGTTCCTGAATCCCGAGCAGCTGGGCCTTTGTTTCCTCTGAAGATGTGTGGGAGCACTTGAGGCAGTTGCACAGCTTGTGAATTCAGGAATAGACGGCCTTTTATTTCATGTCTTTCAAGAACCATTTCCTGCTGCGCACCCCCTCAGAACATGAGGCTTCTTTGTGCAGGGAAAGATGAAGGAGGGTAGAATACGGTGGTGTGGCCTTCACCAGGGGCCCGCCACTCCTCCTTTTCCAGTCCAGGCCACTATTCCTCACTAAGTCTATCTCTCGATGCTGCACAGAGGAGGCTCTGGGCCTTGGGAGGGCCGGGGTTGGCCAAGTACCCACAGTAGCTGCCACAAAAGCACACTAAGAAATCAAGGCCCTGGCAGGACTCAAAGAGATGATATATGGTTGGTTAATTTTACCACATGCCCAGAGATTATCTACTCTCAAAACCTCCTAAACAAGGAAGAGCTGCCCCCACTTTACAGATGAAAAAAACGAGGGGCAGAGAGATTAGTAACACGACACCAAGCGAGCAAGTGATGAGGCTGAGACTCAACATGGGCAGCCAAGCATCCCAACCCATGTCAATAGACAGGTCACTCTATTCTCGGTCACAAAGTGTATGTATGTTCCTGAGGGCAGGCCTGGGCTTTCATTCTGTATGCCCTCCTCCCGGATGTGAAGTGCAGAATGGTGCAAAATCTTGAAAACAACTCACTGACCTCAGCAGCTCACATATGTGGCCTTTAGCTTCCTTATCTGTAAATGAGAATAATGGCCACCTCCCTGGTTGTTGGATGAAATGAGATAATATAAGTTCTTGCACATCGACATGGGCTCAGAGAAAGTTTCATGAAGGGGAAACAAGGGAACGTGGCGGGGGGCGGGGGTGTGTGCCTGTGGAGAATTCCCAACTTTTGGGAGCTAAGTTCTGAGTCAAGAGTAGGCAAGAGTGAACAGAGTAGGTTAGCCGGGGCTGAGAGTCTCTGGAGGGTAGCTAAGGCAAATGCGATGGGGCATAAATAAGTCTGAACATTCTCCTGCAGGTGATGGGGCTCAGTTGCTCCTGTATGGGGCATAAGCGAGGCTTTGGGAGGAGGAGGAGGACTCTTACCAGCCTGTTAATATCTGCTGATGGTGCCGGATGGCTATAAGGCTTGTCCTCTTTACTGTGGAAGTGGCAGGCACAGTGCCATCAAGGGTCACTAGAAGTGAAAATTCAAACACTCTCTGCTCTGGAGTCAGGCTGAAGAAGACAGATGGAACTACGACCTCTGGCACCAGGGCCTGGAGTGAATGTTTCTGGGCCTAAGGCCCCCAGAAAGTTTCAAAGCCACTGTTTCCCGCCTAACTTCTCAGATCCCTTTCCACATCCTACTCTCACCCCCATGCCCAAGGCTCTTTCCCTGTGCAGGACTCAGCTCAGCAGCCCTTCAGGTGTTGCTTATAAATGTCGTTTGGTGAGACCAAAATGATTTCGTCATGAAGAGAACAAGGAAGAGTCCCTGAGGGAAATGTCTGGCCACCAGAACACACAGTACCAGGGACTGTCAGCTGCTGGGGCCTTAGGTGAGAAAGCCTCTCCACATGTTCCTCGTGTCTCCTCCCTCCTTACTCAGAGTTTTTCCCTTGGAACGTTTCAACTTTTCTGAACAGTAAGAGCCTCCCGTTCCCAACAGCTCTTGGCTTCCAGGCCCATGAGACACCACTGGAGCCACGGGACAAGGGCACTGGGGTCTGATGGAGGGAGACCCGGTCTGATGCAGGATGCCTTCCCACCTTCCTACTTACACGCTGCTGTCTTGGTCCAGTGGCTCTGTCCCTCTGTGACCCAGTCTCCCCGTATTACCAGGGCATCATTCCCAAACCTATCCTCCCAACCAGGACTGGGATAGGCTTTAAAAATAGGCCCTGTGTCCAAAAGATGCTTAGTGTTACCCAGGACGCAGAAAGAATGCTCATGGGTGGGTTTTGAGTACTTACTTGTGATTTGTGTTCTACACATGATGTGAGTCACTCCGGCATCTCTATCTCCTGCTCTCACTGACATTTTTTTCCCCTCCACTGGCTAACTGGACAAATGTAGACCTTACTGGAATGTGATACAATGCATCCAAAGCCTCAGAAGGTCTCACTGAGCTTTAACCCGCCCTAATATCCTTTAGAAATGGTCATTGAACTGAAAACTCAGATTTGGAAAGAAGAAAGTGAAGAAAATTCCACAGAGTCTCTAGAGAAAGACGGGCAACAACAAAAAGCCTTTCCCACTAAAAGGATGTCAGCTGTTCCCTGTCTCTCCAGAAACAGGATAGAATGGGGGCTTCTAATCCCTATACCGAGGCCCCCTAAGGGCATTTGGCTGGACCCAAGAAGTGCCAGCCTCACCACCCAAGGGCCTTCCTTACCTGTGTGCGCCCAGGCCTCGCCAGGTCAGGAGGTGCTGGTCTGTGGGGTATGTGGTGCCGCACACCCGGCCACCGAGACTGGCATCTGAGAGCCTATTTTTAGGGTCAGATCTGCTGACGCTGACCTTCTGTGCTTCCCAGTCTGAGAAGAGACCTGTGGCATCTGCTTGCAAAATGATTCACCAGTGTGACCTGAAAGCCTTGACTTTGGGAGCCCTGTACCTAGCTCCCAAATGCTTTTCTGTCCCGCCACAGAGGCAGGACATGTGGCTGCCAAAGGGGAGGGGGACAGGCAGGGTGACTTATAGCTTTGTTTTCTTGGGATGGATGAGGCCGGGTGTCTGCAGAGCCCTGCCCTTTGGCTCTGTCCTGAAACAATTGGAATAGAAGAGGTTTATCCTGAAACAATTGGAATAGAAGAGGTTTATGTGCTCTGCCACAGAGCTCAGCCTGAAGGAAAACTCTCCATTTTAGTCTTTTCTCAGGAGTTTGTGGAGTCATGTCTGGGGGTAGATGGAATGGATGCCACATTATATGCGGCAATCAGTGTATGCCTTGTCAGTGTCACTTCCTGTGAGACCTCCAGCAAGTGTCCAACCCTTCTGGGCTTCAATAGGGAGAATAATCATAATGCCGACCTCTTATGTTGTTATCCGGATTAAATGACATACAGTATGGAAAGTACTTAGTGACATACAGTATGGAAAGTACAGTATGCTAAACATGTAAGAAATGCTTGATGATATCAAGATGCCATAAATATTCCCAACAATCATTTCCAGGTCTCTCTTCTTGCCAGTTCCTTCTCTCAGCCTCCTGCCTCTTTGGCTCCAGGCTTCTTTCCAGGATCCCCCCAACCAAGCCCTACTACTGTGGCCCTTCTTTTTAGTGTTGAGTGGTGTAGTTCTGTCCAGACGTCTCTAATTTTTTATTACCATCTTTCCAGGGCTTTCTACAGTTTCTTCCCACCCTTCTTCATCCTCTTCACCCCTTTTGGGACATACTTTCATGTGTGAAGGATTTGGGGGGGTAGGGTGGGGGTCACAGTCTTCCTGCACCCTTCATTTAACAGGGTCTTCTTGTGTCAGGTCATTATATTATCCCCTGCAACTTTGTATTTAGCAAACCAAAAATCTTCCTCAAAATTTGCTCATTTAGCTCCCACCAGTTTTATTTAGAGTGGTTATTTCTACTAGTATTTTTGATTGTGAAACTGGTCAAAGACTTTGCTTTCATTGATTTCTTGATGCAAAGAATATGCACAATGCAGAGACTCGGGATCTGAGTGTCCAGGAGGTCAAATTGTCAGGGTCCACATGTCCCTGCTGTCTAGTGCTGGAGTCAGAGCAGAACAGTAAAAGGCCCTTCTGCAATCACCCCAAGAACGAAAGGAGTTAGAGCTGCTGGAACTGACAAAGACTGAAGAAAGATTTCTGTGTAGGCAGGAGCCCAGCCCCAACCCCAGCCCAGCTCAAGGGCTAACGAGGCAAGAGGGGCCTCTGAAGATGTAGGTTCAGCAGGGGGCAAAAATCAAATATCTAAAGGCCTCTGAAGTAGATAGATGTTTGATAAGAAAGATAATATTTCATTACACTGTTTAGGAAAGTGTTCAAGTAAATAAAGCCAAGAAAAAAAATCTGTGGGTTGCTGGATTATCACCTCCACTAAGGTAGACCCAAGACGTGATTGACCAGAAGACTGGTGACCTCCCTCTGACATCCTGCATACCTTCAATACATCACACATTAAAGTATGCCCCAGAGAGGGGGATGAGGATGGGGAAGGTCGGAAAACTGCAGCATTAATTATGAGGAACTGTAGAAACCTTGGATGATTATTAGAAAAAAGTGGTGGTGGTGGCAGGAGCCACCTGGTTTGTCTTCCAGTAGCTGAAGGGCTGACCTGTGACAGAAACAATTGCTTTCTCTGTACGACTCTAAAGGCAGAACTCAGGCCATGGGTCGATGCCCCAAGAGCTGACTTGTGTGGACACAGCAAGAGCACTGTTCTGCCAGGATAGGAGCGAGCCAGCTAACTGTAGGCTAAGCTCAGACACATCTCCAACTATTCCAAACTCCAAGGATGTAGTCCGCCAGGACTCTGTGCAACTGCAAGCTATACGAGTGCAGGTAAAGTATGATCTGTAGAAACGGCGGTTATTTTCACTGTAGCTTCTTAGGAACTTACCTGTGGCAGCATTTGACATAGTTTTCTTCCTGCTATTCCACTTCTCTGATCCATGTTATTTTCATTAGCAAACTCCTTTTTCCAATAATCTCCCTCTACTTTTCCCACTTTCAGAGATAGGTAGATACTGCTCTTTGTCCCAGCTTCTCTGGATCAAAATCCCACTTAGTGGTAAGCTGTGGAAGAATATACTTTCCCTACCAAAGATATACACATCTTAATCCCTGAGACCCATGAAGGGGGATTAAGGTTGCAGATGGAATTAAGATTGCTAATCATTTGACCTTAAAACAGAGTATCTTGGATTATCCAGGTGGGGCCAATGTAATTACAAAGGTTTGGGGAAGAGAGAGGCAGAAGAGGAGGTTGGAGTGAGAAGGACTCAGCTCTTCCTGGCTTTGAAGATGGAGGAAGGGTCACAAACCAAAGAACAGCCTCTGGAAGCTGGAAAAAGCAAGTAAATGGATCCTCCCCTAGAACCTGCAGAAGGAATGCAGTCCTGCCAACGCCTTGATTTTAGCCCAGTGAGACCCACATCAGATTTCTGACCAACAGAACTATAAGATAACGTGTTCTTTTGAGCCACTAAGTTTAAGGTAATTTGTTCATTGCAGTAGCAAAAGGAAACTGATATACGAGATTTGACAAATACATGACTTTTCTGGGTCCAAAAGATCTGAGGGTTTCCAGGGCTCCATGAACACCTGAGATTACGTGGATGCTGAGCTCAGCTAGAGCGCAGGGGAAAGGGTGTCCTCCCAGATGGACCCAGAGAGCTGTGTGGCAGACATTTGTGGTCTGATGGCTGTAAATCCATTGCACTCTTAGAGGTCTCTTTATGCATATTAAAAAAAAAAAGAAAAGAAAAAGAAAAAAAGAAAAAGAAAGACAAAGCAAACAGACTGAAGCTCAGGTTCTGCGGAAGCCCAGGGCCCTCCACGTCTCTGTCGCAGGCAGGGTGGCTCTCACGTCTTCTGTCTGTTCCACCATAGCCTTCATGCATCTCTACCCTTGAGGGCACCCTCTAGCCTCTCACTCCTTCAACCTCATCCCAAGCTTGACACCATCCTCTTCCGTTCTTCCACCAAAGTACCACCCACCTAACACCATTGTCTGTGGCAGAGGGGACCACAGTATGGAGCAGAAGACAACTCCAAATTCAAGGTCTAATCTTCCCATTCTTAGAAAATTGTTTGCTGAGCCCCATCCCCGGGAAATTTCTTCCTCCAGAGACTTCTGTCCTTGTACCTGTCATGTTCATAATTCTTCTCTATCTGTAAAATCATCACTGCTTTCCTTTATCTCCATTCTTGGCCTCTCACACTCTTCTCTAGAGCTGAGTCCCTCAAGAGGCTTGGGATTCCCCTTCTCTTGTGATTATGTGGAGCATGTCAACTTCCTCTTAGTCTCCAAATCCCAAGCAGGCTAAGCCTAGGGGCCTCTCTCTCTCACCAAAAAGCCCACCAAGGCATTTTCCTGGGTAAGTCACCAGTCCAAGAGGGAAATTTGTTGACTCCCTTAGGCAATATCATCCACAGACCCTGAAAACAGGAGCCCCTGCCCTGAGCTTCTTTTTTGGAGGTCCCCACATATTACAAACATGGACGAGAACACTGAGATACTGCTATACACCTATCAGAATGGCTAAAAACAAACAAACGAAACTCCAACAATACCAAACCCTCTGGTAAGAATTTTGGGAGTTGCTGGATCTGTTCTGTATCTTGGTCATGGTGGTGGTTGTACAGTTATATACATTTGTCAGTAAAACCAGGAAGAATGAATTTTACTACATGTATATTTAAAAATAAAAAGGATATACGGTTGCCCTGTTCACCTGGGACCTGGCTTTTAGCACTGGCAGAATGTGACTGGCAACTCTATCCACTTTTATGACTAACACCATTTAGGCCACAGAGAATATGCTCTCTCTTCTCTTGCTCTGTGTCCTCAAACAAAAGGTAACTGAGTCTGAATTCTGTGATAGTTGGTGGGTTGCATTGCTGGTAACCTTGGCGCACAGGGAGGATTTGA
The DNA here is from genome assembly GCA_028627145.1 of Eidolon dupreanum. Classification (NCBI taxonomy): domain Eukaryota; kingdom Metazoa; phylum Chordata; class Mammalia; order Chiroptera; family Pteropodidae; genus Eidolon; species Eidolon dupreanum. Next base: position 44,320,267 of record CM053506.1, read on the forward strand.
GCTGTGTAAATGCCTGTATGAGAGAAAAGACAGCTTATCCAGCCTATCCAGTCATCTGCTCAGAAAGTGGAAAAACCTAGAAGTGCTGAGCATCTGCTGTGTCTCTGTGTTCAGCGTCAGGGCCCTGGAGGTGACCTGGAATAATGAGTGATATTCGCAACAGTTGCACAACAGCTGAGGAATATGGTGGTATATTAAACAGTTCATAGTATTCTTTAAAGTGAATATATGTTGGTCTAGATGTAATACCTGTGAAGCATAATGCCAATTCTTACAATGACCACTAGAATTGTCAGTAGTTTTATTTTTGTAACAATGGTTTATAAAATTTAACAAAACTTTCAAAGGAGTGAGTTAAGATTCTTAGGTTCATTTATATCGTTTTGATTTAAAGCTTTGCTATTTCATAATGACATGGTCCCTCTCATTTTTAGTAGAAACTTTGATTGTTTTAGAAAAAGAACTCTTTAGAAATATACAAAGAAATAATTTTAATTTTTATTGTTTTCACTTAATTTACATTTGATAAAAATAAGATTTACATTTGCTCACTTTGAATTAAATTACATTCTATTTTTGAGCCTTCAGATCGGTACCATCCAATAGAAATATAATGCAAGCCATGCATGCAGTTTAAAATTTTCTAGTGGCCACATTAAAGAGTAAAAAGAAACAGGTGAAATTAATTTTAATAATGTATTTTTTTTAACTGACTATATCCCAAATATTATCATTTCAACATGCAGTCAATATGAAAAATTATTGAGATTTTTGGCATTCTTTTTTCCATACCAAGATTTTGAAATCTGTGAGTGTTTTATACTACAGCATATTTCAACTTGCACCAGCCACATTTCAAATGCTCAACAGCCCCCTGGGGCTGGAGTTTCCCATACTAACAGCTCAGGTCTAGATCACTGAGAATGGGACAAGTCAATGTGTCAATGGGAATTGGGATGGGGGTTTCCATTTGCCCTCCTGCCTAAACCTGACCTATCTCTTTCCCACTGGATGACCACAAACCTTCTGTCCTCCTCAGCCTGGGTCGTCCCCAGTTCTTAACTCCTGTTATGTAGGTACCTTGATTTCCGTGGCTCACCTGAAAGTTTGCTGGCAGCTGACCAGGCCATATCTGTTGTGGAGCTGTCACCCTTGACTCTAATGGCCCAGCCACGTGAGGACATTGTGTTTGGAGAGAAGGCCCAAGGGCCAAGAATGTTTTTCTGAAATCGATACCCTTGTGAATCTCCCGAGCTGTCAGAATACTGGGAGTGCCTACTGCCAGCCTCCTGCTGCGGGCTCTAGAGCCCTTAGGACCCAGGGGATGGGCTGTGGGCAGGGGTCCCCTCAAAGTACCCCTTTCCCAGGAGACTGGATGCCATTTGAGTCCTGCTCCAGTCTGTCAGTCATTTCAGCAAATGGGTAAATCGTGTCTCTATTATCACCTCTGTCTTCCCACCAAGACTTGTTTACTTTCCAGATAGATTGCAGTTTCCTCTTCATGGCCTGTTAGTGCATCAAAGTGGCATTAATGAGGCTTGACAGAGTGACTAGTCTGTGTGTGGGAGGCAGGAAAGCAGAGGAGTGAAGGGTATGCACTTTTGAAACACAAGGACTTGGGTTCAAATCCTGCCCCTGTCACTTAGCTCTGAGCTGGTACAAGTCTTTTAGCTTCTTTGAGCCTATCCTCTCATCTGTATATTGGGAATAATAACAGGATCTAGCTATAGGGTTTTTGTGAGGATTAAATAAGATTATGCATGTAAAACTCTTGGCTTGAAATAAGCAACCAATCATACTAGTCATTGCTATTTTTTTCTTACTCTCCCTCAACTCTGGTTAATCGTTGTAGCTCCCATCAGATATCCCTAAAGAGGGTTTAATTAACAGACCATTGGGTTGGGAGCTGAAATCTCCCTGTGGATTCAGCAAGTGAGGCCTTACTCTGTGTCCAGGCCCTTTCTAGCAGCCGGCAGCAGGAGATCGGGCCTGTCTTGGGTGTGTGTACTCACTATCCAGTGGGGAGACAGACCTCTAAGCACACGCCAGCAGCTCGGTGAGTAAGTTTTGTGACAAGGGAAGCACAAGAGTTGCTGGAAGAGCCAGGAGATTCAGTAAAGATACTCAGAGGAGGCCAAATTTAGCAGTGGAGGAAGAAGCTGGATGGGAGTATCAGGCAATAATGTGTCATCCATGAACCCAGTAGGCCCTCAACAAACACTGAACAAAGAGTAATATTACTTCAAACTGCCGTCAACATTTTATTTCAATGATAGGCATTACCCAAATCATGATGGTTTAGTCATGACAGGTACCTTGAGCCAACTCTGGTTATATTTCAGGGGCATTGTCTGGTAAGAAAGAAGAAAAATAAAAGATAACGATAGGCTAAACTGAGCTCAATTTTAGGAAAGGGCTGACTTTGACACATTGTGCAGTGGGCCCTGATCAGTCAGGGTCCTACATGGGGCAGAATTCACCAGGGATGGTTTAAATGAAAATATGTTAATGAAAGGACTACATACAGAGTGTGAGCAGGGAACAAACAAGGAATGCTGAAGCACCCAGGGAGTAGAGACGGTGGAAAGCCAGGGGACACAGATGTGTCTGTGACCTAGCTTCAACCCAACAGACAAGGTCAACACTCTCAGGAATGGTAGGGCAACGAGATGGAAGGAGCCTGGATCCCTTCCTACATGACCTCTTGGAGCTAAGCGGCCTTGCCAGTCTGAACTGCCCACCTACCTCTCTGTACAGTACTGTGAGAAAGAAATATATAGCTGTGTGTTTTATGCCACTCGATTTTGGAGTCTCTGTTACAGTAACCTAGCCTGAACCCTAATGCTCTCCAAGGCCAGTATGGTTGCAATAGAGTGAGTAAGGGAGAAAATTCAGCAGATGAGAACCTAGATCCCATGGAGCCTCATAGCCAAGGTAAAGAGTTTGGGTTTTATTCTAAGGAGGATGGTTATATGATCTGATTTGCATTTTAAAAAGAATATTCTGACTGGTATCTGGAGAATGGGACTTGGTGAACAAAAGTAGAGGCTCGGAGGCTATTCTGATTGTCTAGAGAAGAGAAGTTTGCAGCTTGGTCAAGGATGGTAGCAGCAGATGTTAAAAGTGAGTGAGATTCTGGATATGTTTTGATGGTAGATTATAAAACATTACTTGATAAATTTGACTTTGAGGGGTTTGTCTGTTCAGGAATAAATGAAATAATATAAAGAGCGTAACACAGTTCCTAGCACTATTATTTTAATAAAGGCTTTCTGACTCTGATGACATTAACTTTTCCCCCTGCACAAGACACTGATGGATTGAGTTAGGGAAGAAACTCATTCGTTATTAAGCAACTCACTGCTTTGGTGTCTGTGCACATGGTCTCAGACTGTCCTCGAGGTTAGTATCCAGGAGGCAGGTCAGTGAGCGTGGCCGGGACCCAAAGCGACCCTCATTGCTGCAGTCAGTCTGGCTCAGAATGAATAGACAATTCGCTTGCTCTGCCCATCCCTCTACAGCACCTATAATGTGTTAGGCACCGTTCTAGAAACTGAGGGAAAAGTAACATGATGTACCATGTCACTGCCCTCATGTTGTTGCTATTCTTGTCACTGGGAGGTACAAAAAGTGTCTATTTTTCTTTAACTCTTCAGACCTTCCCCATAGACCCCACCCCACCCTGCTGGGGATTGGGGACAATTAAATTTGATGAATAATAACAAACATCCCAATCTTTTCCCAATTAAAAATTCAAGCTCTTAGAATCCTCTTCTGCCCAAGATGGATTATGGGTATAAATCAGGGTTTATTGCAAGAGCCAAGGTGGGGAGGCAGGCTTGACGCTGTGGGACCCCTTAAGTCTGGCTGCTGCTCATGTTAGACAAAATGATCTTCCAGAAGCCTGAACAGGTAAAAAGCAAAGCTTGTCCCACACCTCTCTCTCTCTCTCTCTCTCTCTCTCTCTCTCTCTCTCTCTCTCTCTCTCTCTCACACACACACACACACACACACACACACGCACACGCACACACACTCTCACATGCACACTTTTTAGTTTGTCCCAGGGACGTTGTCTTAGAGAACAAAAGTCACTACCCATAGGCCTCACTGCAAGCCACCACCTCCTCTATCCATTTCCTCAACCACCCACTTTCTTTTCCTTTATTACCAGAACATCCTCTGAGCCTCCTCCTACAGGATTTGGCCTCCTTTTCCCATTTTTCAAGGGCCATAATGGCAAAATGACTTCCAGGTACGGTTGACTGATTTGCAAATATATTTTCAGTATAAGTATGTCCTCTGAAACATTTGGGACATATTTATACTAAAAAATTATTTGTTTTTTAGCTAAGACTCAAATTTAATTGGTGTCCTATATTTTATCTGGCAACTCTATTTCTAAGGAACTTGGTTATGGGGGGAGGAATGAAAAACATAGCCATTTAATATTTTCAAAATATTGTGCCTGATACAAGGCTTAGCTCCTGCTGACTTCTTGGCTGGACAGACTTTGAGGGGCTTTGGAAGGAAGGAGGCTGTTCGCTACCACCTCCCTAGTATGGGCTGTTCCCAGTCCCTCAGAAGAGCCCATCATGTGTGTTATGTCAGGGGCAGGGGGGATGGTGAAGGAACCCACTTTGGCTTCCTGCCCGTCCTCCCCCAATCACACCGAGCAGGCCTCCCTGGGATGTGGGTAGCCCCATCCTGCTGGCGAAGCGATTGCTTACCTAGAACTTTTATGAGGACATTTTTATTGAGCTGTAATTGGAAAGGAAAAAAAAAACTCCAAGACGTTCCAGATTTTTCTCATAAGCCTGCTTCAGGCATGCATGTGTGTATGTGTGTATGTGTGTGTGTGTTACTAGACTAGCCAGACCACACCAGAGTTTTTGTTGGAAAAATGAAGAGGTTTTTGTGTGTGAGAGAGACATTTAACTTTTCTCTCTTCTTCCCTAAATTAAGGACCAGAATAAGGATGAGCTGGGAGTCTGGAGAGCCTATAAAACCTCTTTTCATTAAGCAAATATTCCAGTGTTTGGAGAATCAGGGTTTTATGTAAGAGGGCTGCATTTGTCATTACAGCCTAATATCCTAATGTAAGTTTACAACCATATTTAAGAAGCCTGTAATCGAATGCAGAGCCTCTTATATATGTAAAACTACTTGGCAAAAGTTTATAAATCATATACATCTATTTAAAAGAATGTGAAAGTGAATCCAGATGATGGCCTTTTTTGGAACAGGCTGGTGGTGAATGCCCTGTTATGCCCCATTGCTGTTCTGAGAAGCTGTAGAAAAGATTGGGTCTCTCCTGGAGTGTGCGTGACCAGTCCTCCCACCCCCTACCCAGGAAGTATGGAGATCAAGATCTTCCTTCCCAAGCCCCTGGTTGTCTCAGCAGGAAGGAAACTAACTCAAGCTTTTGTTGAGCACCTACTGACGGGCACCCGACTGTTTCTCTAGTTCCGTCCTCAAAGCAGACCCGTGCAATGCTGTCATCCTTCCATTTTTATTCTTGAGGAACATGCAGGTCAGAGGAGTTAACCTTCTGCTCAAGCTCACACAGCTAGTTAAAGAATGGAGTCTGAATGAAAACCTGAGTCCCATGTGTCTAAGTCTCCTGTTCTTCCTGCCACTCTGAAGGTTCCCGCCCTGGGCTTGGTGGTAGTGATAGTGTTGTCTGTTATGATCCCCTGGGCTAGAGACATATTGCTATTTCTTAAGAGGGACAAAGCTGGATTAAGAGTGAGATAGGTCAGACCAATCACTTCTATATGATGGCCATTTCTGAGACAGGCCTGACCCATTGTCCTGCCAGAGGGTCTCATTCTTGTTAGGAAATGACTGGTCTGATTGAAGTTTATGAAATGAATAGATGAGGTTATTTAGGTGCCAAAAGAGAAGACTCAAAGTCAAGTGACCTCAGAGATTCATTGTAAGAACACACTTGGAAACAAGAGATCTCCTGGGGATTGGGAACGTCTTCTAGGATACGCCGTGACACCAATGATCGGGCTAACACAGGGTCACGTCAGATGCAGGCTGCTCCTCAGGCCGGAGCTCTGGCTCTCTTGGGACAGGGAACTCAGTTCTTTTCTGCTTAGCCCCTGATATTCCTGCCCCTAACAGCTGACTCCCCCTGCTTTTCCATTTGGAGATTTCTGCTGCCCACGGCTCCTGCTTCCTGACCTCTCTGGGTACCTCCCCACCCATCCTGCGGCTTCCAACTCCGATTTCCATGCAGACTCTCCAAGACAGAGGACCTCATTGGGTTGGCAATCTTACTCAGAAAAGAGCACCATCAATAGCAGCCTCTTACATCAGACTGCCCCACTGGCCTCTGGCCACCTGTGGGTCAAGGGATGTAACAGCTAAGACTCGGTTTGGCTGCAAGTATAGATATTTTTTTCTGTCTTGTGTAAAGGAAGTGTGGATGCAGAGGCAGTCCAGGCCTAGCGGGGAGCCCGACCAATGCCATTCACACTCCAGGCAGCACCATGAAGAGGGGATCAAATGACATACCCCTGCCCTTTTAGACTTATCAGAAGTTCCTCATAATTATATCTCATTGGACAGAACATAGTCACTTGGCCACACTTACCTACCAGAGGTTGGGAGACATCCTACCGTCAACGTATCAAGCTAACAACTGAGGTTGTGTTTTGTTTCATTTTGTTTTGTTTTGTTTACAAAGTAGAAGTAGAAAGAAGAGTATTGGGGGCAAGCAGAAGCCCATGCACAGGTGTCCACCCTGATGTAACCATCTATGGCCAGGACAGCAGAGCCAAGACAGAGAGTGTATGCCAACAGGAATCATTCAGAAAGGGACACCGGCATAAAGGGGGCCGTGCAGGGATGCTACAGAGTGCACATCTATGACTGTGAAGTGTGATATAAAAGGAACTAGAAGGTCCCTTCACCCCACCCCAAAGTTTAAGTAGTCCTGACTGCAAATTCACCATTCAAGGAAAGCAGTGCCTTCCCCAGCATCCCTTTAAAGCACGCACATGATCCTGAGAAAATTAAAGATCCTCAGTTCTTTATACTTGCGTGTGTATTTTCTCGAGCCTCTCTAGTCAGCAACCCTCCTGCCCAGTCACTGCCAAAGTCAACACCACTAAGCTGGAGCCTTGGGAAGCTTGAGAGCTTATATGATGGGGTTCCAGTTGTAGGTCTCAGTAGGCCCAGAGGGTACAGGAGACCAAGCCAGAATACCTGTACATGGATGTGGAAGGGGAAGGGTTTTGAGGGAAGGTACACACTGGGCTGATGGAAGGCTCTGAAGTAGCAGCTGGGGTGCAGGAAATCTCAGAGGAGGGGAGATTCTAGCAACTCCCAAGAGGAGAGGACCAGGACAAGACATCAAATGGCTCAGGAAGCACGTATAAAGAGATTAATGCAGAAACCTGGGGAATGAATTGGGAAGACTGGAACTATCTGAGGACAGGAGAATAATGGGAGCTGGTTCCTCCTGCTGCGAAGGAGGGCAGTACCTGGGTAGGCAGGGGTGAGTGGGACATTTGTCTTTGAGTTGTCCTCAGACCAGGGTTCCCTAGGCCCCAGTGACTGCAGACTCCATACCGCAGCTGCTCTCCCCACCCCCGGTGTGGGAGGAAATGGAGGAGGCAGCTGTCAAGGCCAGGCTGAAAGCTAGAGGCCAACAGACCTTCAGGGGCCTCCTGGTGGCCAGGCAGTCTTGTGCTGCTCAGTAGGAGTCTGTCGGTCTGAAAAGGAAAGCAGCTGGAGCTCAGGACAGAGCTTGGGAGAGAGCTGAGGAAGGGGTCGTTCCCTTTCTGGCAGCTTCTCCACCTTATCCAGCTCAGGGAAGGGCTTTTAATCAGACCTGGCTTTGCCACTGTGCTGGTTATCTCTTTATATGGCACAAACTATCCTAAAATTTAGTGACTTAAAATGAGAGAATTTTCTTTTATGTCATGATTTTGTGGGTCCTTAGTTTCAGGCAGGCTTGGTGGACTGTTCTTCTATTCCACATGGCATTGACAGAGGTCACTTGGTGGTATTTAGCTGGAAGATGTGCTGGTCTGGAGGATCCAAGAAGGGGTCACTCAAGTGTCTTGTGCTTTGGCAGGGAGGCTGGAAAGCTGGACTCAGCTGAGACTGTCAACCAGTTTGCCTCTCTAGCATGGCGGTTTGGGGGTAGTCAGACTTCTTACACGATGGCTCAGGGCTCCCAAAGAGAATGTTCCAAGAGACCCAGGCAGAAGTTGCAAGGCATCTTATGACCCAGCTTCAGAAGTTCCAGAATGCCACTTCTGCTGAAAATTGTAATGGCAAGCGAGTCACTAAGACCGACCCATAATGAAGGCTCAGGAAGTGCTTAAGAACATAGGCTTGCTGACTACGTTTGTAGTATGATTCTACCACTGCTAGCTAAGTAACCCTGAGAAAGTTTACTTAAATTCTTTGAGCCTCAGTTTTCACATCCATAAAATAGGAATATTAATAATAGCATCTGCCTCTTATGGCTTACGAGAATTAAGTGATCGTTCAAGACTCATATCAGTGCCTGCTGTCGAAACGCCTGCTCATGATCACCAATATCTGTAGTTTCCTTTTCTTCCTGGGCACCCTGCTAGACTACATTTCCTAGCACCCCTTCACTCAGGTGTGACCATGTGACTGTGTTCTGGCCCATCGAACTAGAAGGGAAGTGACATATCTGGCCTCTTATATCCCCTCCGTGCTTGCTCCCCTCACCCACCATCAACCCGTGTAGTGAAAGAGAAATTAAGTTTTGTTTGTCAGAGCCATTAGCCTGCCATGACTAATACACTGGCATCTAATAAACTCAGTTGAAGTTAGCTATCTGACCTCTCTGCACCTGTGTTCTCATCTGCATAATAGAGCGACAGGATTAAATGAAATAACGTATAATTTTACTTATGGGCTTAGCTTCTCTTTGATCACAGTTATTTCATCTACGCACTATAAACTGGGTTATCATTACCTTTTCTTGAAGCAAAATTATCTGTAATAAAGCTTCTTGAAGATTTTGAAAGGATAATGTGAATTTGCAATACTTTAGGCCTGAAGCCAGTAATAATGGTATCATTTTAGTTCAGAATACTTCCTAAAATCCATTTGATGGTAGGTTTCAAAATGTACATATACAGATTAGTATGTTTCTAATTTTTAAAATAAGTCAATTTATTTTTTATTTTTAAAATTAGAAAATATTTTTTTTAAATACAAAGAAAAAGATATAACAAACACCTATATTCCCACTACTCGATATAGTCAAATCTTAACATTTGGCTATATTTGATTTATGTTTTTTTCCTAAAGAAATAAAGCATTATGGATGAAACTTAAAGAAAAATAAATGATGTATCTAACACACTTAGCATAGTGCTTGGCATTTGCAAAGCAGTCATTAATTGTCAGCAAATTTTTTAGCTTTTATTTTGAAATAATTTTACAATTACAGAAAGTTATAAAGATAGTAGAGACATTTCTTGTATACCCATCACCCATCTTCCTCTAATGTTAACTTCTTACATAACCATGGCATATTTATCAAAGAAATTAAAATCAATATAACACTATCAACTAAACCAAAGACTTTTTTCAGATTTCACCGGTTTTTCTACTTATGTCCTTTTCTTGTTCCAGAATCCAATCCAGGATATCATGTTGCATCTAGGTCAACTAATTCTTAATCATTCATTTAATTTATCCAACATACTGAGAGCATAACCAACTTTGAGTTCAAGACTGGAGGTTCTGAGTAGCAGATGATGCCAGGAGCTCCTGTACTATGTACCATGGCAATAATAACAGCTCTCATTTTTGAAAGCTGGCCACATGTTGTACAAATTTTATATCCCCTACTTACTCCTTACAACAATCCTATATGTTGGTTATTATTAGTCCCATGTTATAGATGGGGAAACTGAGGTATGGAGAGATGAACTGAGGTCACACACCTGGAAGATTAACAGAAGTAGGATTTGAACCCAGGTCATCTGGCTCCAAAGTCCAAAGTCATGCTCCTAACGGTACCCCACTCCTTTCAGGAGGCTGCTCTAGAGAAGAAGGGGAGTAGATGCATCATCAAAGAATTCCCAGGGCAAGTGTGGTACGTAGGAAGGCTTCCTGGCAGAGGTACCCGTCTGGAGCTCAACCTCTGTGCCCTTGGTGCTCTGAAAAATGTTTGGCTTTCCCACTGCCTGCCTTCTCAGGCTTCCCTCCCTCTTCCCCCTGTAGCCCTAGATTCTGAGCCCAACCCTCAGAGTCCCAAGAAGGTGGTGACCTGCTGAAACTCAAGCCCCAGGCTGTGGCTTTGTCTCAGCCCCTGGGCACCCCACCCCAGCCAGCCAGGAGAGGCAGGTGGCCCATACTCATTAGACCTTGATGTTGATTTAGAGATTGGCTTTTAGAGCCACTATTTTGGGTCCCACTGATGGTAATGAGCAAGAAATATCAACAAGGGCTGAATTTTCAGGCAGAGGGGATCCAAGAAAATCGAAGGCAGGCTGGTTGGGCTACTAGGTTGGGACTAGCTTTGTCTGCTCTGAAGAATTGTAGGCCTCAACAACCTGAGGACAAACTAAGAGTAATTCTCCATCCCTAGATTGCAGAAGGACCCTGCCTAGTTGGGCACAGCAGCAACAGCCCTTCTGCCATTTTCCGGCTTTGGAAAAGGTCCAGAGAGCACCTGAGGCAGCCAACAGCCAGCTGGGATTTGGGCCAATCGAATGCTGCAGGGAGGACAGCAGAGGAGCTGACTGGGCATCACCTGCCCTTTGAGGCCAGAACCCAGACCTAGGAGGCAACGTTTGGCCCTATTTCATGTTCTCTGAGCCTCAGTTTGTTCATCTGTAAAATGGAGGCATTACTTCCTACACTGCAGAGAAGGCGGCATATGTTTGTGCAGCTTTATGAACTGCAGAAAGAATGAGTGGGGATGAAACACAGCCTGCATTCAGCTTGCTCAGCTGAGTACCCTGACTTGGAGTTATGTCTCTGCTTGGGAGGACGGGACACTTTTTCCTTCACCAAGACCAGGAGTGCTTCTGCCTGAGAGGCTGGTTTGCGGAGAGGGGGCACATTCTTTTGATTTGCAAAAAGGAAAAGCACTTGCCCTCTGGAAATAGACCAGATGGCAGGAAAGGGCCAAAGTTCCTCAAGCCCCCAGGAAAGGGCAGAGTTGGCCCTGGAGAGCCTTGGTGGGGAGTGAGGAAGAGGTTAAATGTGGCCCAAGGGGACAAGACGAACTGGGAAGAGAGTGTTAGGGTGACCAAATGGTGAAATGCTACATGCAGGTAGAGCTGGGAGGAAAGCAGCTACCCTCTGGAGGCAGGCCTAGTCCTGGGGCTAGCTGGGGTCCACAGCCCCTGGTGGCCTATCTAGAGAGAGCAGAGTGGCAGTGGTGCCAACCTGTGGCTGCTGGTCCACAAATCACAGAGCTGTACCTGATGCAGGGTCATAACCAGAGAGTTTGGGAGCCATGGGGATATTGAGCCCAGGAAAAGTCTGGTCAAAGAAGAGAATGGCAAGGCACCAGGTGATTATAACTGGAGTGCTGGGAATACCACAAGGGAGGGGTAGATGGACATTTAGATAGCCCGAGAAGGAGCACTTCTCTCAGGTTGGGGGTGAGGGTAGGGGGCGTCCAGGAGGACTTCCCAGAAAAGACATCTAAACTAAAACCTCAAGGAGGCCCCAGCAAAGAGTGTCGAGAGTGGTGCATTCAGGTGGTGCAGCCTGAAGCATATGCAAGTTACAGAGAGGCAAGGGAGTGTACTGCATTCTGAAAGCTGCAAGTGGATTTACTGTTTCTTAACGATGTGGTGTGTGTGAGAACAGAATTGAAGTAGAAAGGCTGGAGGTATAAGAAGTTCTCAGACAATGAAGTATCTTTAGACTTTTTCAAGGTGTTTGTACTTTCAGATTGTAAGCAGGGGAGTGACATGATCAGATTTTTGTTCTAGTAAGATGTCTGTGTGGAGATTGGAGGGGCCAGGCTAGAGGCAGAGAGACTATGAGTGGGCTGTTGCAAGAATTCAGGCAAGAGGTGAGGGTGGCTTGAACTTGAGTAGTCACAACAAAGATGAAGTTAGTGAGCAGATCCAAGTGGTATTTAAGAGACAGAATTGATAGGTCAATTGGATAAGAGGGACACCCATCACTGACTTGGGTAACAGTGCCTATCAGACTAGGAAGAGGAGTGGGGTCTGGGTGAGGGTGAGGAAAAGTTCAGCTTAATTTCAAGTTCAAGGTCAGTATTCAAATGAAAGTGGCTAGTGGGATACAAGGGCTTTGAGCTCAGGAGAGAATTGGGCCAGTGTAAGCATTTGGGAGTCATTGGCCTAGAGAGGTAAACTGAGGCTTTGGGAGCAAGAGGATCCTCAGGAGTGCAGGGACAGTGAGGGAGAGAAGAGGCAGAGGACAGAACCCTGAGAAACCTTGATGTTTATAGGTCAGTTGGAGGTGGCAAGGGCCAAATAGAAGCAGCCAGAGAGGCAGAAGGAAAGGCAGCCCATTTAATCCTCATAATACCTTGTACCATTTACAGGTGAGGAAACTGTGGGCTCTTATAGTGTTTCATTGGGGCACAAGTAGCAAAAAACTCAGAGTAAATGTTTTCCTCTATCATATAACTGCCCTTTGCCTAGGATTTCTGGGGTATCTCCTCCCCAACCCTTATCTTCTCGTTTAATGCCTCTGTTTTTTAGGTGTCTGTAATTTTAGTCAGACCTTTTGAAAGTAGAGTGTAAATTAAAAGTTACCAGATGCTATTTGTGTACAGAAAGTTTTGATTGTCAGTTTTGGATAGGGTGGGCATGGAGAGGATGATGATGCATCAAACATTGTTCTTTTCCCAGATGACCTAGCTCTTGGGTGATGGTGTGAGGACAAGATGAAGAAATTCTCAGGACTGGTACCCCACTCCTCCCTCTTGCATCCAAGGCTGGTATCACTAATTGATCCTCACCTGCCCTCCTTCTTCATGAAGCCTTGACAGGGACTCAGACTCTTAGGCTGTCACCTTGCTGAATCCGAGCTGGCAAGCCTTCTGGAACCTCGTGCTGTCCCTGGAGTAAGCCACCACCCCCACAAACTACCAGAATGTCTCCTGTCTTTATTACGATGAACCTTTTATTATAGAGACAGACTGAACTCTCTTTTGCATAAAGAATCTCTGGATTGGGTCAGGAAAATCCACCTGCTAAAGGTTACCACCCAGCTCTCCCTGCCTCTGCCTCAGCTAAGCCCCCACTTACTATGTACATCTCAAGGTCACTGGAAACAGCAGAGGCTGCTGTTCCCAAGGCCAGGCTGCTTGGGTTGGGCCATGCTGGCCAGAGGGTCAGGGCTTCTGGCTGCCCACCAGCTCAGAGCCGCCCTGTCTCCCGCCCCAGTCGGTTGTCCAGAACCTGGAGCTGCCGGAGGAAGCCCGCGTTGGGGCAGATATCACGGTGGGCCTGCACCGTCTGGATGGCCTCCACCAGCGTCATGTTCTCGTAGATCATGAGGAAGGCAAGGACAACTGTGGCGGAGCGGCTCACCCCCATGGCACAGTGTACCAGCACGCGACCTGCGGGAAGACCCAACCTAGCATCAGCTACCTGCCCTCCAACCACCCGCCCTTTTGGGAATCAGAGATCCTTCTGGCCATCCTTCAGTGTACCTATCCAGCATCCTGACTCAGTTTTCATTGTCAGATGAAGCAACTGGGACCCAGAGATGGAAAGGACCTGGCTCACGGTCACATAGCAAGTGAGTGGCAGAGCTAAGGTTAGCAGCTGGGATTCCCTTCTGCTGGTTCAAGGTGCTTCCTCTGGCAACTCTGGTGGGTTGGTGGAGGTTTGGTGGGCAGTACTCCTAGAGACCCCTGGGGTTTTGAGAGATTACAGGGAGTGTCTATCTCCTTCTCTTTCCTCCCAATTCTGCCTGCTCCCCTGCCACCCTATGCCAAGCCTGCACAAGAGCCTTGGCTAGGTCCTGTACAGCACCCAGTCTCTTACTGACAGATACTGATGACCACACTGGACCTTAGTTATGCCTGTGACTATTGGTTTCCAGGGTGTCCCCAAAGGGGATGCTCACCAAATGGTAGAAACTGTTGGTCCCATAGGGTGGGAGGGTTGCTGGGGAGGTTTGTGGCCCAAGACACTCCACCTATCACCGCTACTGGAAAAATGGAGAGCCCCAGGCCCCACCCCCATCTTCGCCGCCACCCGAGTCCTTTCCCCAGAAGCTCACCTTGGGGAACACTGAGGGCAGTTCGGATGTATCGAGCAACGGGCAGAAAGTAGACACTGAGGTCGAAGAAGGGGTTGTCATCTGCCTCAATGCCATAGTACTCCAAGGGCAATCCGTGGTAGAACTTGGCACCTGTATCCACCTGAAACTTGCCTGCAGCAACATTCACGACATGGGTGATGCCCATCTGGATCAGCTTGCTCTTGTCCCGGGCTGCGTACCTGGAGAGAGGGCACAGGGGGAGTTGGGAGGTGGGGGTAGATCTCGCTGGGTCAGCTCTGGTTGGGCTAGAACTTGCGCCCTTCCCTCCTCTGCCACCTCCCTCCAAGGGTGGAGTTCAGAACCAGCGAACTGGCCTGGGTTAGAGTTCAAGACTTCCTTTCACTCAGGCCAACTTTTCTGCAGAATAGTTTGGCCACGTGCATCAAAAGCCTTAGAAATGTACACCTACTTTGCCCAGCAAGTCTCTTTGTAGGAACTTAATTAAAGAAAGAATCAAAACTGTGTTCACAGACATGTAAACTAGATCTAATGATATTTAAGATGGTGAAAAACCAGGGGGATCACTAAATACCCTCTAATAGGTAAATGAAGTACTATGCAACCACTAAGATATGGTAGATAATAGGTAAACAAGGAAAGGTGTCAGTGTATATTGAGAAATATGCAGAATTCAAAACCGTGAAAAATGCAGAATACAAAACACAATGTTGTTTAAGAATGTTTTAAAAATATGTAGTACGACTCCATTTAAAAAGCTTTCTATATAAAGCAGACTATAAAATAAAACCATTTTAGTAAAAAAAAATGTGAAAAAGCATTTATGTATGTATGTGTGTATGTATTTTTTAAAAGTCGACAAGAGTTTTTTTACTGGTTATCTGTGGGGGATAGCATATTTGTCATATTGTTAACAAGACACTGGTCTATATTTTCTAAATAGTAAGGAAAATTTCTAAAATCCACATCTATTGGTCTGTATGTTATAAATTCTAAGAAAACTTTTAGGGAAAATGACTCACAGTCCCACCCTGTACATATACTGCCTCAAGAAACTCATGTGTGTTCCCAGGACCCATGTACTAGAATGTTTCTAGGATCACTGTTCATAATAGACTCAAAGTGGAAACGACTCAAATGTCTGTATGAATGGATAAACAATAGAATGGATAAACTATGGTGTGTTGTACAGTTGAATAGTATACAGCAATGAAAAATGAAAGACAGCTGCTACATGTAATAATAAGGGTGGATCTTACAATTTTGAGCAAATTATGCTGGGCACAAAACACACACTATGATTCCATTTATATAACTTAAAAAGACAGAAAAAAATGAATCGTTAGGTACATAGGTGGTAAAACTATAAAGAAAAACAAGAAAATAATTCTTTCAACACTTAGTGGTTATCTACAGGGAAAAGGGTTCAGTGGTGGCTTCTGGGGCACAAGTCATGTTCTATTTCTTGACCTGGGTGGTAAAACTGTTAATATAAGCTCTGTGCACTTTTCTTATGTGTGTTCTACTTCCATGATTAAAAGAATAATATAAAAGGAAAGAAACATGTGCGAAGTGATAGTGGGAGGTGAGCAGGGCCCCCCTCCAGGGCTCTAGGAGAGGCTCCCCTTCTGCTCCCTCCCCCCTCCTACATGGGCTGTACTTACGCATCACCCAGGAAGAGGTTGGGCCAGACCTCGTTGATGTGGCTCAGCGTGGTGGCCCGTCGGACCCACAGCAAGCGCTGCAGCGAGGACAGTGTAGGCGGCTGGTAGGGGGCCCCTCGGACTGCCCCGTGGATCTTGGGCCTTCGGAGGTCCTGCTTCTGCAACGAGTCCATCCTGGAACACAGCGGATACCACGGTGGTGGGAGGCAGGCTCCCCAAAGGTGGTTCCAGCTGACCCAGAAGCCCAGGAGCAATGCAGAGCCCAGGCATCCCTGGGACGATGTGGGAAGGGCCTCAGCTAGTTTGCATGAGGTTATTAACCAGGTCCGCTGAGGCTGAGGCCTAGACCCTTTCCTAGGGAACAAGGGAATCAACCACTCGTCACCGCCATAGGGCTGAGAAGCCCTCTCTCCTGCCCTCTCCAGAGGCCTCTGAGGTCAGAAACTTTGGCCAAGGGGTCCTTGGAGTTTTCTGTTTGTGGCAACAAGTCAGTGCAGACCTCACTCCTTAAGTTGCGGGTCACTTGAGACTTTGTAAGGGTGGAGACCTCAGATGACTGTGGCTCTCAACCACTCATTTTACTCATCTCAAGCCCCCTCCTCTGCTCCTTCCAGGGCTGGTCCTCAGGTCCCCATCCCCTCCCAGTTCCAGGTGCTTGGAGAGCAGAGCCCATCTGTGAAGTGAAGGGCCTGGACTATGAATGTTCATTAGCATTTCCATAGTGAATGAGCTGATGCCTCATATGGTAGGTCCCTATTTTACATAGGAGGAAGCTGAAGCTCAGAGATAATTTTTTTAAGTGATGCCCAAAGCCATATGGCCGAGGTGTAGCAAGGCTGCAGTTTCAATCCAGTTTTGTGATCCTGCATTTCTGTGGCCAGGCCTTCCAGTTACCATCTTTGGGGGCTTCAGAGAGTGGTCATTAACCCATTCATCTTTACAGGGGAGCCTGGCGCTGCTGTTCCACATCTGCCTATAGATCCTGGGAATTTCCTCCTTACCCCCACGACTCAGGCAAGCGCTGCAGGTCAGACCTCGCCCAAGTGAGGCGGTTTGTCTCAGGAAGCAGCTGGCTGACGGAGTCCGGGACCCTGCAGAGCTGGGACGTCAGTGGCACGAGAACACGGGTCTGCTGCCGTGCTGGGAATGAGCTCCTATCTTGACTAACTGTCCCTGGCCCCCTCAACCAGTGACTGGGGAAGGTACAAACTGGGAAAAACATCTTTCCTCTCTGGTAGGCGGTGCCAGGACCAGAAAGAGAAACAGGCACCCAGGAGGCCACTGGCTTGGCCAAGCTCACCCAGTGGGCAGCTGGTAGGCAGGGTGGAAGTGAAGACCCAGCTTTCCCCTTCATCCCCCACTGTGACCTGTCAGGGCAGGCTGAGTGGCCTGCCACCTACCTAGGGCATGGTCTAGGACCAGAAGTGGGGGAGTGGGTGTAGGGATAGGACTTAGCACGGGAGCGGAAAGGGCCCGGGGCAGGTTCCGCCCAGAACACAAACACTGTGAAGCGGCTAGAATTCCAGGACCTCCCCTTGGAGCCCGTGGGGGTGGGGCCTGAGAGCAGACCTAGGCCGCCATGGTGGGAAGCACAGTTCTCCCAGGCCCCTCTCTGCTTGGCATCTCTTTGGGATTAAAGACACTTGGGCCTAGAACTCCCCACAGAAGTGGGAGGCTACCCGAAGTAGTGGGAAGAAAACTTTAGAGGGAAGGAGGAAAGCCTGGCCACCACCCATTCTGTGGCCTCAAGCAAGTCTTTGCTCCTGTGCTGGCCACATTCCTCATGTTAAAGATCCTGGCCTTTCCTGACTGAGGAGTCTCTGGGGGTCTGATCAAAGAATGAGAGAGGAGTGGCTGGGTATGCAGCAACTGTGGGTTAGAGAGTGATGTACAGTGTTGGAGTGGGATAATCCTTGAGGCCCCAGGGTTGTCCTAAAGCCACACTGGTCTGGAGCCATCAGCTGGGGCTGCTTGAGCCCCACCTGGGCCAGACTTCACAAAGCCTGGCAGGCCTGGGCTCAGGCCTCTGAGTTTGGCATAGAGTAAGGCTGCCCTCTGGTGGCCAGTGGGTGTCTTGCAGCCCAGCTGTCCCTGAGAACAGGCAGCCAGGTTCTAGCTGAGACAGTTGGACCTCGCTCCTCCTGGAAGCTCCTGGGCAGAGAAGATAGAGGGGTCAGGCCACAGCCCTTGCCTCAGCCTCCTAGGAGACCCAGGCCCAGGTCTGGAGAATGCGGCCCTTGGACTAAGGGACCCTTTCCCTTGGACTTAGGGGTACTGCTTTCAGGTCCCATCACTCCTGATGCTCATGGATGCACCCCCTACCTGCCTGCTCCATTCCGCTGATGGCCCAGCCTACCTTGCCAGCCTGTGTCAGGCCCAGCACCCTACCCAGTGACTCATCCTTCAAGTTCCAGGCACACCCAAGAAAGGGGAGTTAGTGGCTACAGCAGCTCTCCTGGTTTCTGCTGGTCCCAGACCTGGGCTGACAAGGACCCTGCCTGACAATTCCTCCCACATCTCCTCGGCCACCAGAGAACGAAGCAGGGCCCAACCTCCAGCAGGGAGAGGCCTGGCCTGGTGGTTCTCCCCACCACTCACTCTAGCCCTCATTCTGCCTCTTTCCTGTGTCTCTTGCTAAGCTGAAAAGCTGCCTCTGTAGGCAGCAGTTTTCCTGCTCTTATGTTGCAGCTGTTTGCAAGTTCAGACAGTTGTTCCTGTTTGTGTGTCTCTGCTCCTCCTACATTGCTCTACTGGCTCCCTCTGTCTTCCACCTCTCACAGGGCTCATGCTGCTCCACAGCCTACATACTAGTGGCCTTGGGCCAAGGCATAGGCCTTCTCAGGGCGGAGGGGCAGCTGCCTGCCATCCACCTCCTTAGTTGTAGCTCCAGGAGATGTTCCCCCTGACCTTCCCTCCTACTCACTCTCTTTACCTCTTCCAACCCCCTAGGCAGACCAGATGGGACTGTGGCCACAAAAGAGGTGGGACCAGAGATCTCCAGGCAGGACAAGTGAAGAGTTTGGTGAAGGAAGCCTTGCCTTAAGGAGGGGTCAGGCGAGCTGCCAACGGTGAGATGCCAGTGGGTCTGCGCACTCAGTGTTCCTGCCTTGGAGGAGGGCAGACCTGGGCAGGGTTCTTAAGTCTGGTGCTGATATCTGCGTGGGCTTCTCTGAGCCCCACGCTGTGAGAGTCCCATGAGATAATAAAAATAGGGCACTTCCTATAGGGTCAGCCTCATGGTAGATGCCCGATAAATGGTGGGTCTTACTATTATTATCACTACTATTATTACTCTTCCCCTTTTAAGCCTCAGCCATATCCTGGATAGAGGGTAACTTCCCCACAGGACAGCGAAGCTTGTTCTTTATTTCTGTGTTTCCTGATGTTTCTTTCTTTTTCTAATGATGATGATTATTATATTCACCGCTAACTAAAAATGTACTATGTTCCAGACAGAGCTAAGTGCTTACGTTGTCACATTGAACCCTCACAGTATACTTATGAAGCAGGTAATATCCCCATTCTACAGATAAGGAAACTGAGGCTCAGAGAGATTAAGCAATATGCCCAAGGTCACACAGCAAAAAAGCATGGGAGTCAGGGTTCAAACTCAGGTCTTTCTGACTCTACTATGCTTTGCCTGTGCCTCTATCTCTGACCCAGTCCATCCCCCAATGTAACCTAATCCCCTACCTGCCCCCACCACAACACACACAGGCACAGGTGTCCTGCCCCTCATCAGCCTGCTCTGTCTGCCCCCCCATAAAAAAAAATTGGGGCACTCACCCACCTGTGGGGGTTTCTGGCCCAGGCTGTGGTCTTCTCTGATGGATACTTTGTGCCGCTGATTTCCAGCTGCTTGTCTCTGCACACTTGATGCTGTTTCTATTTTTTGATTTGAGTTTAATTATAAAGCATGATGTGCTGCTCCCCTCTTATGGCCTCCCCCTGCCACTCCCCAAGCCCAGCCAAGCACCTGACCCTCCTGGGAGTAGAGGCAGCCCAGTGGGGATTTGCCTGTGGTATACGTGTATGTGTATGTGTATGTTGACTGTGGGGCAGGGAGGAGGAAGATCGAATAATCGATTTTTATAGCTCCCTTGCTGGTGTGGAGATAGGCAGAAAGTTAAAGCTGGAAGGATCTTCTATGGAGGAAGACAGAGAAAAAAACAGCCAAAATCACACATACACTGGCGGCATCACCAACATACAGCTCAGGCCCAGGGTCCTCTAGTTGGGAGCTGAGGATTACAGGACTGGCCCAGGATTAAGAGCTAGAAGACTCAGGGTGAGGGAAGCATGGGAAGTCAGACTGACAAAGGTATAAGTGGGGTTCAGAGCAGGTGTTTAGACCAGCCCTGGACTGCAGTCAGAAGCTGTGTGTCCAGAAGCCACTCTGCCTTCCACTGAGCTCCTCCTTTCTCCAAAAGGCATTTCTGGCCCAGGTCCCACTGTCCCTTGAGGCCAACAAGATGGTCTTTAAGGTCCCTCCTAAGTTTAACCGTGGTTATTTAGGAGCCTTTGATTTGAGCCTTTTAAGAACCCTCCCTGTTCTCTAGAGATCCTCTTCAATACCCAAACTTCAATACTCTTCCCCACTCACACTCCCAGATAACAGATGCACACAAAGACATATGTGCACCCACAGCCACTTACATGGGTCTCTGAAGTCTGAGCTCCAGAGAGGAGGGCTGAACCCTTGCTGGAGCTCCCTGAGCCTTGGGGAGAACTAGTAGAGGCAGCTGTGCCCAAGGGCTACATGAACACTTAGAATTCCCTCTCACTCTACTCCCATGTTACCCCCACCCCCTCCAAGGGAACTTGGGGTCCCTGGCAAAGGAACCTCAAGGCTTGGCTGAGAGGGCAGCCCATTCCCACCTGTGGAGACTGCAGGCAGTGGCTGAGAGGGAATGCAGGAAGCCGGAGGAAGCGGATGGAGTAGCAGGCTCTAGGGCGGATCCCGCACTGGTCTCTTACCAACTTCTGGATGTCTGCCTGGGCCAGAGCCACCAGCAGGGCCAGTGCCAGCGCGGCAAAGTGGCAGAGCCCCATGGCAGGGAGTAAGGACCAGGTCTGGAGGAGAGATGAGCTCCATGTCACAGGCAGGTAAGCCAAGGCCCAGATTGCCTGGGGCCACATCAGTAGGTCAGGGGTGAGAGCTGCCACCGAATCCTGTTTCTGTTCTGAACCCTCTAGGTAAGGTCAAGTGGGTATGGGTGCTGGGAGAGATGGGCAGACAGGTTTGGGGCCCAGGGCTCATGGAGAGTGATCACCTCTCCCCACGGCCCCCTCATCTTTCAGAGTCGTCAGCCCCAGGGCTGCTGTGTAAGGCTGCACAGGGTGTGCACTGTACAACTCCTGGGGCTCCAGTTTCACAGACAATTTGGTGGTTGGCACCCCTGGGAATTATGCAATGCTGTAGGCCAACTGACACATCTCCAAAGGCAGCTGCTCGACGGGAAAGATGCTGAGGTTGGAAGTCGAGGTATCTTAGAGCCCCAGGCCAAGGAAGTGGGGTGATTGGACATGATCAGAGGTCTGCTGCTCTGACAGGTTCCTGAAATCTGCTTAGAAAGAAGACAGCAGGGTGGGAACATGCCATTCCTGCCCTCCTCTTGGCTCCCCATACCCACAGAGCTCTCCCCACAATCATTTCCCACCCAGTTCAGCTGTAGGCCTTATTCCAACCCCAGCTATAACCCGAATTTTCTTCCATTATGCTCATCCCCAAACTCTAAACCTAACCCTCTTTCCTGTCCTAATCCTCATCCTTAAGATGCTCATCACATAAGCATGTGAGAAGGGGTTGGTATTGCTAAGGTGTTCCCCTTGGTTGGGTTGACTATGCATTCAGGCACCAAAACAGCTCTTCTGGGCGGAGGGTGGGGGAAGAGTCAGGCTATGCGCTGAGAAGCTCTTGGCAAGAGGAGAAAGCTGTTGCTCTTCCAACTTCCAGGAGAGCCTAGGCCAGTCACCCATCCCCACTGGGAATCCCTGTGAACCAGTGGGTAGTGTGGCATAGCCAAAGTCAAGGTTGAGGAGAGCTGAAGGAAGGAACAATATGTGGAGCAGGAGCTGGAAGAGGGGTCAGGGGAGTGGAGAGCAGCTCTTGAGGCCTCCCCTCCCCCCTCAGATGGCCCCCGGGGAGGTGGGGGATGTGAATGTGAGGAAGGTGGGCTGTTGGGGCCAGAAAGGCACAGACCCAGGCTGGGTGTGGCGGGAGAAGAGGGGCAGTGGGCACTCTGCAGCTCCCTCACAATCCTGGTGCCTCCCCAGGAAGGGACACTCCTGCCTCCTCCCAACCGAGCTAGAGGAAAACACAGGGCTACGGCCAAAGAAACTGAAGCAGCACCTTGGCAACCACTTGTGGGCCGGGAGCCTGAGAAGCAGTGTTGCCACTGGGGCAGCTCATCTTCTGCTGGGTGGCTGGGGGCATGGGCCTCCAGCAGGAGGGAAGTGGCTTGGGGAGAGGGGGTATTAGGGACCTGTTCCCCATGTGCTATTGCTCCGAATGCACTGAACACAGAACAAGAAACCAGGGATAGATGGAAGCAGGAAGGAGTCTGAATAGACTTCAGTACATCCTTTGTGTCCTAAAGGGGTCACCAGAACCAGTGAGGAAGGGAGGTTAGGAAGGGTACTCTGTAGGTCTCTGAGATCGGATTGGGTTGGGGGCAGGTAGGGAGTGGGGTGCTGGGTCTAAGGCAGAGGACTGATTGGCGTGACGACAGGAGAACTTTACATCAAACGGCTGTGCGAGGTCATGGCTGGGACAGGAACACCTCTTCTTTGTCCCCGTGTGGAAAGGATGAGGCAGGGCCGACATATGAATTAACTAAGCTTGGAGAGATAGCTGCAGCCACACTTTTCCCCCAGGGCTGTAGCTGGGGTCCTGACCTGAGGGGAAGTATGCAGAGGTATGGGAAAGTCCAGGACAATCCACAGATACTGCCGCCTTGCCGGGGTTTAGGTGTGCCCCCACAGGCTTCTGGCTGAGGAGGCAGGGCAGGGCAGCATCAGGACGAGGTACGAAGGCCTCACCTCTTCTAGTTTATGCTTTCCACCCCTTTCTTTCCTAGTCTTTTCATCCTCTGGGTGGGCTAGGAAAGAGAGAGAGTCTTACCAGAGGGTTACCTTGGCCTGGCCCTGTTAAGATCTTAGGTTGGTGAGGGGAGACCACAGGTTGGGGAGTAGGCCAGGCCCCCTTTGGCCCTCACTGCCAGCCACACACAGCCCAGACCACCAACTTCTGAACTGGTCTCATCCCACGTCCCCTGCCGGCCCGCACCTGACCTTTCACTTCTAGCCCTTGCTGGCTTCCTGCTCCATGTTCCCTGCCCAGCTCTCACCTGACCGCTCACTTCTAATTGCACCCAGCCTTGCCCCTCCTTGCCCCCTCGTACCTGGCCCAGCCCTCACCTGGCTCCTCAGCTCCGGCCTGCACCTCGCAGCTTCTGGTCCAGCTGGCAGAGCTGGCAGAGGAAGCCTCGGTTGGGGAAGACCCATCGGTGCTGCCTCACGGTGATCACTGCCTGCCGTAGGGACATCTGCTGGTGCAGCATGAGGTAGGCCAGGACTAGTGTGGCAGAGCGGCTCACACCTACCACACAGTGTACCAGGACCTTGGCTGAGGAAGACATCCTGGTGAAAAACTCTTTCCCGCCAGCTGGCCCACCCAAGGACTGGGGTGGGGACCCAAGTTCCTTTCCCTGCTCTGCCTTGGGTGTAACAAACCTTGGACAAATCATTCAACCTTTATGGGTCTCAGTTTCCTGATCTGTCTAATACACAGACCAACACCGATTTTGCCTACCCTTGGGATAGGGTCCAAAGTCCTTAATGTGGCTGCTAAGACCCTCCATGAGCTGGTGCCTGCTGATCCTGCAGCCTCATCTCAGGCTGTACCACCCCAAGCCTCAGCTCTAGAAACATGGGATAACGTTCAGTTCCCTGAAGCTTTCGTGGTCTCTGGCCTCCAGCCTTAGCACATGCTATTCTAACTTCCTGTAAAACTTGTCCTCTGCTCTTGGTCTGACTAACATCTACTGCTCATTCGTCAGGGTGCAGCTGAGACATGGCTTCCTTGCACAGGCATTCCTGACCCCTCAAGGTATCACTTGAATCACAGAGCAGCTGATCCTTTTTGCCTGTGGCCCAGTGACTACTGTTGTAGAGGGAAATCCCCCTACCTCCATGATCCTCTGAATTGAGCCCCCTGCCCTGTGCTCCCATAGCTCATCACATTTGCCCACTCACATTTGCCCACAAATGGTATTATAAGTACCACTCATAATACTTTACATTTTGACTGTCTTTTCACCAAATATGTAATAAGTGCCACGAAGGCAGGCACCTTGCTTTGTCTAAGTGTGAATTCTCAGTATCTAGCTCAATACTTGGCACAGGAAAGATAATAAATAGCTGGTGAACGAATGGGTGAAGAACAAATGGATATTAAGAAGTGCTATGAGCCATAGTCTTGTCTCTCCCATCGCAGAGATGAGAAACTGAAGTCCAGAGAGGGCCACTGGCTTGCCAGGGTCAAGTAACAAGGGGCACAGCTCTCACCCAGAATGGACACAAAGTAGGGGCTCAGCTTTCCCCGGGTCCTTTGTTGTACCTTAGATATTAGAAGTTTTTTTCATTTGAAAGTATTTTGAGACAGAAACCAGACATCTAGTTACTGAATGGTGATTTCCCAAGGCAGAGGGATTCAGAGAAAGAACTGTTTTGTTCTATGGGAGACCTGGCTTCCTAGGGCTGCTCCTAACTCGCAGCATGGCCTTGTATTCTAGGCCTCAGTTTCCCTATCTGTGAAGCAGTGTGGTTGGATAAATCACTGGAGCACAGAGCAGAGGATTTTTTAAAACCTGATGGCTTTTTAAAAACTAGGGATGGGAGGGCACTGATGTTTGAAGGAAAAATGGACATCCCCTCATGACTGAGCAGGACGGGATATGAGATCAGACCCCAAGTCCTACCCCCAGGTGTGCTGAGAGCACAGTGAATGAAGTCGGCTGCAGAGGAGAAGTAGGCACTGATGTCGAAATCAGGGAGGTCGTGGGCTGGCACCCCCAGATAGCTCACACTGCTGCCGTAGAAGTCAGGGCCACCCTGACAGTAGAGGCCCCCATGGGCGGCGTTCAGCACGTGAGTGATGCCCAGCTTCCATAGCTCAAAGCGGTTATTTGCTGTGGCCCTGGGGAGGGGAAGAAAGGGGCTAGATGCCGACTGGGCCATGGGGTCCAGGAAGGAGGCTTTGTCAGTCCCCCTACTTCAGAGGGATGGAGCCATTAGGGTCCAAGGGAACTGGAAGGAACACAGCAAGCTTGAGGTGGGATCCACAGCTCACAGCCCCACCCTAAGAGCTTTGTGGTGGGAGAGTTGCTGGTATAGGGAGTAATCTTTTCTTCCAGAAGTGGTCTGCCCCCTCAACCTCCCCACTACTTGGCCAGAACAGGAAGGAAAGGATTGCTTCACTCCTGGGACCTGGCTGCCCCTCCCTTCCTGCCTCATGCCTCCCACATATTTCTGGCCTTTCCTGGCCACTACTCATACCTGCTTCTACTCTGTGAATGTTTAGAGGTGACACCTTTCCTGATTCACCTTTAGCCAGCCTTCCTCACCTACTCTGTGTCCAGAAAAAGGAGGCTGGGACCAGAAAGATACACTCTTTAGCCACTCCATTTCATACTCCAAATCACCATTCCCCAGGCCTCTGCCGCCCAAACTCGCCCATTGTCTTAGCTGTGCCGGAAGACTCCAGGAACTTCTGGGAGCGCTCCTCTTTGAGGCAGGAAAAGTCCGCGCTCTTCCCTGGTGACCATATCCAGTCACTGCATTCTTCCCAGCACATAGGGGCCCTGGGCAAAGTCCCTGGCTTCCGCTGCTCAGAGCAAAACTATTTCTCCTTATCCCCACCCCTCCCCCATCTCTTTTTGGTAAAGCACCAAAAAGAACTGTCTCTCCTTGTTCCCACCCTCACACTCCTGCGGCCAGCTACGACTCACGCATCTCCTATGTAAAGGTTAGGCCAAACTTCATCCACCCGGTTGCAAGAAGAAATTTTCCCCGCCCTCAGGAGCTCCTCCAGTTCCAGGATGCTGGGGCAAGGTGTGGCTTCAACATCTCCCCCCAGCTCTGGGAGCGAGGCCTCAGCCATGGGCCAGCCCACCCACCCCTCTGTCTCTGCAGTCACTCCTCTCTGCCTCTCCAATGTCATTTCATCCTTCCCAGAGATTGGCAGGGACAGGTGGATCTGGAGGAAGTGACTCAGCAAGTCTCAGGGGCCTCCAGAGAGAATAGGACATTTTCCTCCCCAAGTCACTTCCTTAACCCCAAACTCTGTGACCACATGGACTCAAGACATACCTCTATATGTCACTTTACCGCTCCATCTCAGTTTCTTCATCTGTAAAGTAAGGTTTATTTCACCTACCTCAAAGAATTGTGAGGATTAAATGAAACAAAGGATATTCTGTCTCTAACACATAGTAGTTGCTTAAGAAACATTTTTGAACAGGTTTAGAGCCCTGACTAGGCTATTTGGTTCTGAGGACTGAGTTAGAGATCCAAGGTAGAGAGGAGGTGGTTGGCTCCAAGGATGAATGATAGAAAAAGCTCTGCAGATTTGGGTGGGAACCAGATGGCTGTTGGATGAGTCTCTGGATTATAGGGCTCAGGGGAAGTTTCCTGAGTTGTAGAGTCGGAAAACTGTGGAGAGGTGGTGTGGAAGACCTCATCTAAAGGTTGCCCACAGGGTTCATGGCTGAAAATTTGAACAATGGTTCTGTAATGAAGATGGCTGATTTCTCAAAAAAGAAGTCTGAAATGGGCATGTATGTTAAAGAGGGAGAAAGAAGATGAGTATTGTCCCAGACTTTCTGAAGAGCCCAAAGGTCTTTCATCAGAAACATTTTTGAGTTGGGAGGGAGATTCCTCTAATTCTAAGGGCTTTTGTCCCCACGATAGAAAGGTCTCTATTTGTCCTACCAGAGCTAGTAATTGGTAAAAGAGGTGAGATGTCTTGCCCACTGTCAGATGATGTCATGAAGGCCCTGATGGGACTAGGAGGAGTATAAGCTACAGTGGGAAGCTTCTCAGCCACCCCTGGCCTTGAGTCTAGCTTGAGGGTAAAGCACACCAGGAAATCTCATGTAAGGGGTCTGCACTAATATCCACCCCAGAACCTGTCCCTACCCCCAACAGAGCTACTGAAGTCTGCCTTGCACTGTTTGGGGAAGCAATGCCCAGGAGGGGCTGGAGCCCAGGTCACCGGTAATTTTGGACTTGGTTTATGCCAATGCTAGGCATAGGTTGGGATTTCTTTAAGGGTGGGGTAGTATAGTGGAGTGAGAAGAGCACAGGTTGAAGTTAGGCAGATTTGTGTAGGAACACTGGCTTTGGCACATATTAACGGCCATACCTCTAGCAAGTTTCCTGGCTCTGCAGAGTTCGCATAAGGATTAAGTGAGCTATAAAAGTGGCACGTGGCATAGCAACTGTCAGAGTAATGGCGCAATAAATGAAACAATCATCATTTTGAGTTGGATCCCAGAGAGGGGCTGGAACCCTCTAAAGGAATTGGGATAATTTCCTCCCGTCCTCAAATCCCATTTACTAATCGCATAGGCCGCGCCCGTTATCAGTTTGCTTTGGGCCTGAGGCACGCGCTCTTGGGTTTTCTTGCTGCGTTTCTCCCGCTCCCATCTTGAGGCCCGCGTCTCTTCCGGTTGTGGCCCCGCCCCCGTCCGCAGGGCTCCGCCTCCCGCCGGGAGGGCCCCGCCTCTCGAAGCAGTTCCGGTTCGGTTTCCGAGTGGCTGCCGGATCCGCGGAGCCCGGGCCGGAGCGATGCCTGCGCGCAGCCGCCCCCGACCCCGCCTCCACTCTGACTCCCCGTCTCGGGCTCCGCCCCCACTGCTCGAGGCGCTGCACTCCGGGGAGGCTCGGAGGGCCCCGGACTCCGACGGCGGCTCGGACGCCGACTCGGAGGTGGGTCCGGCGAGCCCGACTTGGACGGCGGAGGTGAGAGCGACCTGAGGCTGAGGAGAGGGGAATTTGGGGGGCACCTGCAGCCAAGGGTGAGTGGAGTGTCAGGGTCGGCGCCGGGGGCTGCCGAGGACGGGGATCCGGAGGGGCCATGGGAGACGGTTGAGAGAGCCGGGAGAGTCAGCTCTAGAATGGAATCCGAGGGAAATGGAGGTGGTTGAGCCGAGGGCCTGAGGGGGATGACAATGGCCAGAAGCTGAGAGGTAAATAGAGCCTGAGGGGCAAGACGGAGTGGGAGCGTGGGGGAGACGTGGCCTTGAAAACACAAGCGCCTGGGGGTGTTTGAAAGCAGGGTAGTGAGAAGATCGAAGAGATCCCGCGGGAAGGTGGGACCGGAGGAAGAGATGCTTCTGGATTTGGCCGTGGCAACGAGTGATCCGAGAAGCAGGACCAGGGTCGATGTTACCGCGTGGTGAGAGAGAGGAAACCGATTTGGGACTGACGAGACAGCTGACTGAAGTGGGGGTGGTGGTAATTAGGGGAAGGATTTAGGTTTGACTGGAAGCGGGGAGGTGGGGTCTATCGGGTGGGAAGCCGTCTGGCCCAAAGGGCCAGAAAATGAGAAATGAAGTCCAAAAAGAAAAGGAGCCCTAATTAGGGCTTTGACGTTTTCACAGGTGTCTTTGAAAGCATCGACGATCACTATGATAATATACTTGGATTATGAGGCTTTCTCTTTTGCAGACAGTGGGTCCTTTTAAAATCTGAGATGGGAGAAGCGGTGTTAAACACTGATTTGCCCAAAAGACTGGGGGAAGTGTGAAAGGGAAGTGATGTTTGGAAAAGACAGTGAAAAGAGTGATTCTGAAAATAAAGATATCTTTGGATTTCTTCTAACAATATGCTTAATTTTTCTTTGTATTTCTTTTTTAAATTTAAAGTTATTTTAAATACCAGACAAGTTTAGAGCTTAAAAATATTTAATACATTACTCTAAATTTAAATAATTAGAAACATGCACTCTTAGGTTTTACAGATACTAAGTATTGATTTGTTCCACTTTGACAGCTCGAGTTGATACAAATTTACCACGAAGTAAAAATATGCTCAATGGTGTCTGGGTTGAAAGGATACATACAACTATTTGTAAAATCACTACAGTCCAGGAGCCTACCATATCTTCCTCTTGCCCATAACTCATGAAAATTGGAAGAGTACCTTTGCCAGAGTTGTAGGACCGATATTAGTGCAACTTTGCAGATATCGTATGAATATTTTTAATAGAGTGATCTAGAAAAATAAGAAGATGCTTGTGGTTGGCAGTTAAGAGAACTGGAGTAGGAGGGCACACAGGTGCTTTTTATAGAAGACATAGTACCAAAACCATAATTGTGCAGAAAAATAATGATTGTTATATTTATATTCACTTTAATAGAAATGTTAATTTTCTTTTGTATTTGCTAAATTATAACATGGCTTCTTGAAATCTTTGACTTTAGCCACTTGTCTCATATGTTGTTTTACTTTTACAACTTCTTACCTGGCTGTAAATTTTGCAAAGTTTTTGACCTTTTCAAAAAAAGTTTTTATCAAGTATTTCTCTAAGCGGGTATCAATTGTTTAATCTTCACGGGAGGATAATTTACTAATTGCTACAAGCTTTTAAGTTTAGATGTATAGACTATATATGTCATATCATCAAGTGCTCAGTGGACTAGTAATTAGCTCCTCAAAGGAGAGATGAATTCTTAGCTTTGTTTTTAGCTGTTGTAAAAAGATCAACTCCCTTTTCTTTAACTTAATACACACGATCTTTAGCTGAAGAAGTTTACGTAGTATTTTTATTGTTTGTTTATGTTTGTTTACCCTTACCAGACTGAGATTCTCTAGAGACCTTGTCTTCATACTTAGCTCTAAATAAAAAGTCTTGGCATGTAAAATTTTTTTGCACTGAACTGCTGAAATACAAGAACTCTCTGTTAAGGTTACATCTTAATGTTACTGCAAAATTAAATTGTTAGACGGCATTGTACAATTAATATATTAGCATTGCATAGTAGTTATTTTATTTTTGTTTCCCTTTGACAGTTTTCACAATCACTTAGTGGTAAAAGAAAAAATCAGTTTTATGGTAGAGCAGTGTCTCTAAGGCAAGCAATCTGTATTACTCTAGAAGAAACCATCATGACTGTGATGGCAGAACATGCAGACATATTTAGATGAATCAGTTTTGATTTCATTAGCACTCATTTCATGCTGCAAAGATTCTTATATTGAACAACTACTTGTAAGCATTTTTATTTTGTTAAACATTAGAGCCTCGAAGCTTTTTCAAAACTGCCATAGTTTTGCTGATTTAGAGACATTTTCACAATTTTTTGGAGAATTGAATTTGGAACATTGTTTTTGAGAAATTGTTGAATCACAGATGTTCTAATGACTATCATTATTATTTTGTCTTAAAAGAATGACCATATTAGCTAGCTATTCTTTCAAAATTCTTATCTCTAGGCCTGAAGAAACGTTTAGGGTGTACCTAGCACAGCCATTAACATGGATGGAAATCTTCCTGTCTTCATTCTTTACATGGTGGTATATTTTTAGTGAAGTTTGAATTCATTTTTTATTTTAAAACGTTTATATCTTTGGTTCTTTTTTGTACATCACACTGACTCATATGAGATTAATAGAAATCCACATTCTGCTAAATTACCAAGAAGCTCTTTTGCAAGATTGTGGTATTAGTAGAAAAACACATCATGAGCTAACTCTTTGAATGGATTTAGGTTACAGGGAGGGACTACACTATTGTGCCCTGATGAAATGCTTTACTTTTTACAGATATTGGGGGGAACTTAATGTTTTCCCACTTTCTCTCAGGTGTTTGTATTTGCTTACAAATAAGTTATTACTTATTTACATAATGCTGCATTTTGTGTTATTAAATTTTATTTGCATGTGGTTTTGGAAGCTTTTGAAATCTAGGTTTGTTTGTTTGTTTTTCTCTAATGGTATAATGTAACAACACATTGAGGGAAATGGTTGTACAAGAACAGAGCCACTTTACTAAATGTAATCATGACAGTGATTCTTACTTTGGGGCTTGTGGTTCTCTTGGCTTTGAGAAATCAAGAAGTTAACTAAAATTAGGAAAGCATGGGCCAGGCACACTTGGAGAACAACTCAGTGTTTACGTGCTGCCTCTGGTTAAGTTGCCATCTGAATATGTGGCTGTGGATTTGTGACAGACCTGTGGTGTGAATATCCCTGCACCCTTTCCATGCACACAGCACCATCATCAGTGGATTTTAAACTGAGTCTAGACTTCATACTTCCATGTTGAAAGCTCGGTTACTTCACCACACACTGGACCCTCCCAGTGATACAATCACTTCAATGCAGAATGTAACATGAGTATTGGCTCTTGCTTAGGATGGCAGAAACTAAAAAAGCTTGGTTATAATAGTTTTACCACAGTGCTTCATTATAAAAGGATGTTTTACAATATCTACCTCAAACGAGTGTTGTGAAGGCAGTGATCTATATTTGCATTTGTTTTAAATTTTAATCGTGGGTTTTTGTTAAGCTTCTGAATTATGGCAAAGGATGAGAGAGGTAGTAATGTGTCTATTATCTTGACCTTTTTTCTGTTCTCTTAAAATTCTTGATAGGAAATTCTAGTAGATGACAACACAAATTCTGTTAATTTAGGATCTTCCTGTAAATTAAACTGTATAATTGAGTTACTGGGAATGCCAGCAAATTGGTTTTAGTTTGGAACTTTGAGACAAAATTAAATTGATGTCTATTTCATCAATATAATATTAGCATGAAAGTCAAAGGCTGCCAAAACCATACATTGTTTTGGGTCCAAATGCAATATATTTTCAGAATATTATAATGGAATTCAAAGTCTTAAGCCAGTTTCTTATTTTCCATTACGTCGATTTGATTAGGGGGTATAGCACATTTAAAAATTATTTTTACCAATGAATGTGTCAAACTTTTAGCCTTCCCAAATATTATTTTAGTGATTAGAATAAGAATTATAATTTCATAGGCTTGACTTCTTTACTTGTGTGCTCTGGCATGCAGCCAGGTCAAGCCCTTCATCAAATTTGTCACTAAATTTTGATCGTTGTGTAAAGACTTTGACTATAACTCAGAATGTAAACTGGACAGTGTTGTTTATTAGATTCTTATTCATTGAGTTAGGATAGTTCTAGAAGTGGTATAGAATTAGGTGCAACCTTGATGGTGGGCGTCTTAATTTAAAGGCAAGTTGAAGCCCGAAAAGTTTTGTGCTCATTGGTATGCAGTATAACTTAGAAAAAATGCTAGTATGTTGAGTGCATGGTCCTGGCAGGGGAAAGAAAAAGTCTCAGAGTGGAGATACAGAATGATGATGTAACTGAGGAGGCTATTTGATTTCTTCAAACATGCTGCCCCAAATTCTGCTCAGAAGCGGGACATAACAAAACAGTAGAAAATTGCTGCTAAAAGTTTAAAAATGGGTGGTACGAATTGAGTCTTGGAATCTGTTTTGTAATTATAGCAGATTTTGTAGATATTTTAGAAACAATGCCCTGTGCTTACTAAGAAAAACTAATTTTTGATAAACATCAAGAGAATAGTTTTTGTTTGCTCCCCGAAAATATTTTAATTTAGGATTAAAATCAAAAATGGAATTTAAAAAACTTGATAGTCTGAAATACTACAAACTGTAGAGCTAAATTCCCAAAGTAAACCTTGTCCTCCTACATTGTAGTTTAGGCTTTTTGCTTTCATAAAAATTACTTTTATGCCCCAGTTTATGGATCTATAGACTAGTGTAATTTGTCTCTATTATGCGCATATTAAATAAGCTTTTTAAGGTAAGATTGAATTAAGCTTATTTTAGCAAGAGTGCAACTGTAACGTATAATTGTCCTAAGAAAAATAATTGTCACTAACTTTACATAATTTTGAAAAATTTCTTCCCCCTATTTTTTTTTTTTTTTTTTGCCCAGGGATATAGATGTTGTTCTTTAGATTTTATACATCACTTAGAAATGACAAATTTTTAAAATTTAACTATGTACCAAATCAGAAGAAACTTCCCAAAACAGCACATTTTGTATTTATGAATTGAGTTTTATCAATAGTTCTGAATTCCTTTAGGGGCATTTGAATTATGGTCTTTAAAGTCAATGTATGGTTTTTAAAGAGCACAATTGCTTCAGACAGCTATACTTTAGTATTTTAGAGTATTTTGTGTATACACGCAACATTCAGACACACACGCAATCAGGTAGACTACAAGAAAAAATATGGCATATTTAAATCACTTATGGTCACCATCTGAGCATGGACGTTGATTCTGTAAAACACAGAGAGAATAAGGTTTCACTGTGTTGATATATCCTCTGTACTCTAAAGAATTGGTGCCTGTCACTTTTGGAAATTTTTCCAGTTCTTCCAAAATTCTTAAAGTGTGGAAGTACTTCTAGGTATCAATAATAATCAATTGCCTATGACATACTTTTAAAAAATGTTGGTGATTGCCGCGCTTCTATTGAAATACTTTTATTTAGTTAAATTTGATATTAAATAAATCTTTATAAGAGAAACCTGTGTTGCTGTGTAGACTTCTGCATGGGTTAACTAGAATCACTATTGTACTGCTATTCTGTTTCTTGGTTAATGTTACTTGATTGTGTTGTTTTGCTGAAAGGGGATTCTACTCTGAGCAAAACCTCTGTAAGATTTAGAAGTTTTTTTTAAATACTCATTTATTTTATATTAACCCAAAGATTTCCTGAGTGACGAGTAGGTTTGACTATTAGTCAACTAACGGATGACTATCCTAATAATTTAATTTCAGGCCTTGAGCAAAACTAGCAGAAAGAATCGATGATGATGGCAATACTAGCTTACAATTTACTGAGCAGTTTCTATTTGCTAAGCATTTTTTTAGATGCATTGCATGTTTTGTTTCATGTAATCTTCACAAGATAGTTGCTATAGTGTAGGAACTAGAGTTCTCTTCATTTTACAGGTTAAAGCAAAGAGGCCCAGGGAGGTTAAGTAACTACTGCAAGGTCACATAGCTGTAAGTGGTAAATCCACAATTTGAACCTAGGCAGTTTGATTCCAGAGCCTATGCTTTCTGGGTTTTATATCAGATTCTGTTGCCAAATACCTGTTTGAAATTTAACTCGCTAGCCTTAGTTTCTTCAAGTATAAATTAAGGAATTGTACTAGATTTCCCAGGTCTCTTACAATTCTAACACTAAAAGAATTCTGTCATCTTAATTTACAAAATGTGATGTGCTTAATGTCTCTGGTTAGTTTCTGTTTGTAACCTCTTGATCTCAAAGTAAAAGGTTAAGTCATTTTCCGAAGTCACACTGTTTATGGGAGAGGGAAGTTTATCTATAATCAGATCTTCTCTTTGCCTTTTTGGCCTTGCTAGTTGCCTTGCTATTTTTTATCTTTTATTTAGTGTGTCTATGCATGCATGGGGTAATAATTACTTGAATTTAGTTAATTTTCTTAATTTCTGTTCTAGTATGACATACTTAAATATCTATTTAAGTATGATGTGCTTCAGTGAAAAATAATATTGTTTTTATTTTCTTAAAAGGACCTTTCCTTTTCTGATAATTAAGCATTACATGTTCATTGGGTAACATTTAGAAATTTTAGAAACATTTAATTTACAGTGAAAGAGTATTAGAGGAGTAACTATTAATAGTTTGATATTTTATTTAGTTAAAACTATGTACATATGCTATTTTTAGGACATTTTGCTCATTTTTAAAAAAACTTAAAACTTTTTATTTAGAAATAATTATAGATTCATAGGAAGTTACAAAGTTAGTACACAAAGACCCCATGTATCTTTTACCTAGTTTCCTGCAATGGTTACATCTTACATAATTATAGTACAGTATCAACACCAGGAAATTGACATTTGTTTAATGTGTGTGTAGTTGTGTGTCATTTTATCATGACTGGATTTGGGTAACCATTGCCCCAATCAAGATACAGATTTATTTTATCACTAAAGATTTCCCTTTACCTGCCCTTTTATTGTTGGCCTCACAACCTCTGGCAACCTCTAATCTGTTTTCCATCTGTATAATTTTGTTGTTTTAAGTATGTTACATAAATGGAAGCATACCATAACATGTGACCTTTTGAGATTGGCTTTTTTCAGTCAGCATGATGTCCTTGAGACCTGTCTAAGTTATTATGTATATCCATAGTTTATTCATTTTTATTGCTGAATAGTATTCCATGGTGGATGTACTACAGTTTGTTTAACTCTTCACATATTGTGGGATATTTTAGTTTTTTTAAAACTTTCAGCTATTACAAGCAATACTGCTATTTGTTTAGAGGTTTTTGTTTGGACATAAAATTTCATTTCTCTGAGATAAATGTCCGAGAGTACAATTGCTAGGTTATACAGTAAGTGAATGTTTCATTTCTTTAAGAAACTGCCAAACTATTGCCAGCATTTCGTATTGTCACAATTTATTTGAACTGTTCTAATACCTCATCGTAGTCTTAATTTGCAATTCCTAGTAGCTAGTGATGTTGAACATTTTTTTTATTTACTTATCTGCCATTTGTGTATCCCCTTTGGTGACATCCCTCTTTATGTCTTTTTGGCCATTTTTTAATTGGATTTTGGGGGTTTTACTGTTGAATTTTGGGAGTTCTTTATGTATTCTAGATATATGTTGTTTTTCCAGATATGTGCTTTATAGGTATCTTCTCCCAGTCTGTAGCTTGTTTTTGCATTCTTTTCACAGGACCTTTTGTAGAGTAAAAGTTATTAATTTTGTTCAGGTCTAATTTATCATTTTTTGTTTTGGTTTGTGGGTTTTTTGTTTTTGTTTTAGATTGTGCTTTTGAGTGTCATGTTTAGGAGCTCTTCGTCTTAGGTCCTGAAGATTTTCTTCTATGTTATTGTCTAAAAGTTTTGTAGTTTTACACTTTATATTTAAATCTGTGATCCATTTTGAATGTAATTTTACAAAAGTTGTGAGATTTGGTCAAAGTTTATTTTTGCCTATGGATATTCAGTTGCTCCAACACTATTTTTCAACTACCCATCAGTGAATCGCTTTTGTACTTTTGTCAAAAATCAGTTGGGCGTAATTGTGTAAGGCTATTTCTGGGTTCTCTATTCTGTTCAGTTGATTTATGTGTCTATTCTTCTATCAGTATCTTGTAGTCTTAATTGCTGTAGC
This sequence comes from Eidolon dupreanum, assembly GCA_028627145.1. Classification (NCBI taxonomy): domain Eukaryota; kingdom Metazoa; phylum Chordata; class Mammalia; order Chiroptera; family Pteropodidae; genus Eidolon; species Eidolon dupreanum. The sequence continues at coordinate 44,356,394 of CM053506.1, forward strand.
TATATAAGTCTTGAAATTGTGTAGAATGATTTTCTTCACTATATTGTTGTTCAGAATTGATTTAGTGATTCTAGTTTCTTTACCTTTCCATATAAATTTTATCTACAAAAATACATCGCTAGTATTTTCATAGAAATGTGTTAAACTTATATATCAATTTGAGGAGAATTGACATCTTTCTTATGTTGAGTTGGCTAATATTTCACGAATGTGAAATATTTCCATTTATTTAGGCCTTTGATTTCTTTTATCAGAATTTTTAATATATGGATCCTATACATGTTGTTAGATTTATCTAAATATTTCTCTTTTTTTAGTGATTATAAGGGGTATTATGTTTTAATTTCTTTGTCCATGTTTTCATTGCTAGCATTCAGAAATACAACTGATTTTTATGTTACTCTTGTATCCTACAACCTTACTGACTCACCTATTAGTTCTAGGACAATTTGGGGTTTTCTTCATGTAGATCCCTTGAGATTTTCTATGTAGACTGTTATGTCAGCTGCAAATAGGAATATGTTTGTTTCTTCATTTTCCATATGTACACTTTTTATTTCCTTTCTTGCCTTATTGTGCTGGCCAGAACTTCAGTACTATGTTGAGTAGCAATGTACAGAGTGGATGGACATTCTTGTTTTTCCTTATCCTTGGGGGAAAGCATTCATTCATTTTTTTACCATTAAATATGATGTTAGCTGTAGGGCTTTTTTATAGATATTCTTTATGACATTGAGACTTCCCCCTCTATTTCTAGTTTTCTGAAAGATTTTTTTTTTTATCATGAATGGGTGTTTTGTCAGATACTTTATCTGCATGAACTAATATAATGCGCTTTTTTCTTCTTTAGCTGGTTAACGTGGTAGATTACATTGTTTGATTTTTAACTATCGAACCAGCTTTGCATCCCTAGAATAAATTCTGCTTACTCATGGAGTAATATTTATGTATTGCTGAATTCTGTTTGCTAATATTTTGTAAAAGATTTTACATCTATATTTATAGAGAATATTGGTCGCATACTGTAATGTTCTATAGGCACCACCTCCTTACTGTGCAGGTAGAGGTTCAGGTTTTTCTTTCTAGTGGCTGAGAGGGGGACGGGGACGTCATTATTATTCTTTTGGGGGGAGTTGGGAGAGTGGGATGATGGGGTATGAGCTTGGCTTCCTTACCACTGGGCACCACTGGGCAGCGGTGTTAGTTCTGACTCTCTGATGGGTCTTCTCTGACAACACCTCAGCAAAGAGCAGGGAGGGGTGTTTCATCAATGCTGGGTGGGACTCAGGGTCCCCATCTGGTCTCCACTAACACCATGTTAACAATGGGGAGGGGCTTATTCCTACTACACAATTATGACAGACTGCTTCTTAGTTTGCCTTCTCTGATATCACCCCGGTAGCAAGGGAAGGAGGAGATATGGCCTAGTTCCAGTCTGACAAGGTTGAAAATCTAGGCTTTCTGCTCTGTCTTTGTTAGTGGAGATGAGGCCATAGTTTTTTTCTATGATGTTTGGCTGGAATGGAGCAGTTATTGTTTAAATGTTTTGTCTTGTTAGGCTGCCTCTTTTCTGGTCTTTTGGCTGGAGATAACAGGATTTTCTTGGGACCCTTTTTGTCTACACCCATTGGCATTTCCAGATTTCTTCTGGCTTCTCCAGTATCTGGTCTGGGGTATTTGTAGCAAAATAAACAAAAACATCCAGACAATTTACCACAGTGTTTTTTCTTCTATTCCAAGGTACCTAGCCAGTCTGCTTTCCTCTCTTTACCTTTCAATCTTCTTATGTTTGTTTTATACACAATGCCCAGGGAGTAATAAGGAAAAATATACTTACTCCTTTTTCCTGAAAGCAGAAGTCCACATAATGCTGTTTTTAAAAAATGTACCTGTCATAAAGTTTAAAGAGTGCCAACAGTAGCGTCTTTTCATCTGCTGTAGTATTTCCTTCATCCCTTGCCTCTACTTTTTAGAAGCTGTTTCCTTCATTCACTCTGTCATTACTTTTCATTCTACCTCTAAGCCTCACTATCTGTTTTATACTCTCCTGACAATTATTCTTTCTAAAGCACACTGATTATATCATCCTCTTGCTTAGTAATCTCCAGTGGTTCCCCATTGTCTGTTGAATATCCTTAACTTGACAATTAAAGGTTTTAATGATCTGGCCTCAATTTATATTTTCAACTTAATATCCTAATTCTCCCTTGTCTCCAGTGGTTCTCCACTGTTTTCTGTTTTCACACTTTGCTCATACAATTTTCTCTGCTGGTATATTTTTATATCTCTATCTCTATCTAGTTTCACGCCTCTTTTAAGACATAGCTCAAATATCATTTCCAAGTACTCTTCTCTGATCTCACAAACTAGAAATAACCTCTTTTCTCCAACTCCCTTAACTTCTCAGTTTTTTAAAACAAGTTATAAAAGTAAAAGCTTTATTAGTGTTGTTTTGAGGATTGAGTAGCTAATGTTAAGAACTAGCAACTGTAATTTCTTTTACCTTTTTAAAGTAACTTTAATATTCCTTCCTAGACTGTAAAATCAATGAGGGTAAGATCTGTTTCAGATTCATTGAAGTAGATGTCACATTGTCTAGTACAACATCCTTCATATATTATTTGTATGATGAATATTTAATAAATGAATAAATGTAACATGAGAACATCTTAAGACTGTCACTGGCAAATGCCTTAGTATCTGACATCTGTATATAGTAGACAGTAAATGTTTGAAACTGAACAAGGCATACTTATGATTGAAAAAGGCTTCATTAATAAGTAGTCTCATTGATATAATCTTTATCTAATACAATTGAAGACCTTCGATAAATTTCTTTACTGATAACTAGAAAGTATTTAATACTTATGAGATTCATCCCCTATGTAAGTACAAGAGCCCTGAGTTCATGTGAGGTGGTGTGATGTAGTGAGTGAGAACATGGACTTTGAAATGAGATTGCATGGGTTGAAAATTTGTACTAGTTACTAGTGCAGGTTCATCTTAGGTAAATTACTTGACCCATCTGTTCAGTTATCTGATCTGTAAAGTGAGGAAGATAATATTACTTACATTATATGGTTGTTGTAAGGATGATTTGAGCATGTAAGTAAAATACTTAGAACAATTCTTGGTACTTTGTAAATGCCTTAAGTATTAGCTAGTTTAAGTATTACCTGTTGTTACTTCCTGGAAATGTACTGAACACAGTTCAATAATTTAAAGAATGTGTGTTAGGATATATATTCTTTGTAAGAAACAGCACTATGCAGACATCAAATATCTTATACCTGCACATTGTGCCTCCTGTAGTCCTACACCAGAAGATGTTGGTTGGATAGCTGATAATCTTTGTTGTCTCATTCTGTTTATCATACAAAAGTTAAACAAATCCTTCTGGAACTTTTTAGCTCAGAATAGATTAACTAGTTCATACCGAGGAACAATATGTACTCTTATAATCTTCCTTTGAAGGATATAATAAACTTATTAGTTCTGGTTGAATATACTTTCCTATTTAGTGCAATTAACTCTTCCTACCTGATATGCCCTTATTTTGTCTCCATGAACAAATTAAAATAACTATTAAACATTTTCTGGCTTTTTAATCTTAAGTCTGTTTTTATCAATTTAACAGTCCTCTAAATTTCTTCAGATTAATCTGGTTTAGACTTTTTTTTATAGCAGGTGAATTTTGCAATCTACTTTTGTATGAGACTTAAAGAATACATACAGTATGAATTCATTCATATAAAATACAAAAGTAGGCAAAATTAAACTATATTGTTTATGGATACATGTTTAGGTAGTAAAAGTATAAAGAAAAACAAGGGATTATCTCAAAGATGAACCCATGTGATTATGGGGAGAAGGTTATTGATTGTGAGTATATACAGGGTACTGGGCTGGTGACCTGGTCATGGTTATAAAGTTGAAAAGAGATGAATAGTTGCAAGCTTAAAATGGAAAGGTTTGGTTTTTGTCTAGCTTTTTGTATCGCATTATTAATACATGCATTTACCTGCCTTTGGTACCTAAATAGCACAGATTTCCAGACAAACATTGAGGAAATGTATTATTTCTATCAAAGAAAGGGTCTTTAGCAAAAATTGATACTTTTATTTAAAAAAAAAAAAACCCTACTTTCCTCCATAATCCTTTTCTATTACAAATCGTCTAAAAATCATCTGGATTTTAATCCTTGTTTTATCCTCTTTTGAACTTCTTTAAAGTTAAAATGATTACTTAGTCTCATTGACATCTTTAGATTTGAATTTGTCATCTATATAGGTAAAAGAATGTCTTACAGGTAATAGAAAACAGTTTATTTATACAGCCTTATGTATATAGTAGGTAAAGGTTAAAGTAATGCCATTGTTTTAAGAAACACTTCCAGTGTCATCAGAATAGTTACATGAATCCTTATCTTTGGAGATCTCTATTAATTTTAGCCATGATCTTAAACCTTGACATCATAGTATAGTGGTTAAGAGTAGAGAAACTTAGTAAGCAACTAGGCAAATCCAGAATGTAGCTCAATCTACAGAACTGCTCTGAACTCAGCTCTTCTCCTTCCTTCCCCTAAAAGATGGGGCACTGTTCTAGACTAAAAGAGACTAGAGAAGTGATGACCAAATATAATGGGTGAACCTAAATCAAATTTTGATTTTGGAGAGAAAACAGATATAAAATACATTCCTAGAGTGATAGTATGGTAATTTTCTTAAGTGTGGTAATAAGTATTATACTAATGAAGTTGTCATGGGAAGATGCATGTTGAAGTAAATTTATGGTGACTATCGTATCTTCATAGTAAGTGGTTTGGCAATGTGTGGGTATGTGTGTAAAGCAAATGGGAAGAGAAAGGGAGGAGAACTAGGAGATGTGAGCAACCTTTTCAAGATAGGTACTCTCTGTATGGCACAGATGTTACATTAGGTCTCGTTAGAGCCTGGATTAAATTTTGCTTAAGGTCATCTGCTTTTTTTTGCTCTGATTGTTTACAGGTAACATTCTTATTATTAAATTAGCCTCCTAGATACTTTAAAATTGTAAAAAGGTGTGCCTGAGACAAGGTGCTTGAGCATTCTTTTTAGACACTTAAGTGTCCAGTATTGGCATTCTAGTTTATCCATCAGTACCTCGTGAGTTTGCCCTTAGTCTCTCTTGGTTTGATTAACTCTGGGGTACTGACAAGATCAAGTTTTCAGTGTTTGGACCTGAATACCAGGTCCTGATTCTTGATGAATTTACCAAATTAGTGAGCAGGGATTATCTCTTGGCAGTTAGACATTATAAATTTGTTGATATAAAACTATGTGAAGCCCTGAAGAGTTTGTAACAAAATTTTTTAATTAAAAATAAGGATAAATAAATAGAAACTTGTAATAAAATCTTTTAAAGAATGTACTCCTAAGAATGAAATAACAAGTCTAAGGTAAGGAGCTTGTTTGTTTGTTTGTTTGTTTTGTTTTGTTTTTAGTGAACTGAGTTTAGGGAAAATGGGTTATTATTTTGGTTGCTGCTTTTTTTTTTTTTTTTTGCACATTCTTTTAATAATTATGCTTGTTGAGAACTTATTATGTGCTAATTGTATAGGCCTTAGTAATCTTAGTTATCCCTACTGTCTTCTCTAAAAATGAAACAAAAATAGCCTAAAAAAAACCCCTAAGCTGGCCTGCTACTCTAGGTGCTAGATATATATATTTTTAAATATATTCTTATTTTCCTTTTTCTCCCCTTTCATTTGTAGTGTGGTATTTGTCTACTTTCTTATTCTTGATACTGATGAACCTACTTAATAGATGAAATGGCCGGTTCAGAGCCTTTGTTTTGTTTAAATTATTAATGGGACATTTTATTACTTAAGTCTTTTTCCACTGACAGAATATCCTTCCTTAGTTGAGGGAAAAAAGTAGTTCTACAACTTATTGAAATAAAACATATTATTCATTCCAAAGATAATGCAATAGCATATATTTTTAATGAGAAGAGGATACAAACCATAATCTGCTTAATTAATTTTCCAGGAAATTGAAGGAAACAACATAAAGTTACTTTGCCTTACCTAGAATTGAACCAGAATGTGAACTTTATGAGAGAACTGGAAGCCTTTACTTTGGTTACTTTACTGAATTTGAAAGAAAACAAGTTGAAAGGCCTATAGTGGTATACTCAATCAGGGTTCACTTGCAAGAAACAGACTACTCTAGACTCGGGGCTAGGCCGCTAGGAATGACTTACAGAGCAAGATATGATCTGGTGGGCCAGAGGAGTGCTACCTTTGCCACAGTCAGCTAAGGTTATTAGGTAGGATATTAGAAGGCCAGCATGAAACTGTTGGTTTAAAAACACAGCATCTCAACAACAAAAAACAATCTAATTCAAAAATGGGCAAAGGGAGAGTGGCACAGGCTTTAGTGACTAAAGAGAGCAGGCGGAGGTCTCAGCAGCTGGAAGATATTGCACTTTGGCATAGATTGCTATCGATTAGGGATCGTTTCTCAGACTCGTTGGAATTAAAAGTTCAGATAAGTTAAGTTGCCATTGCTGCCTTGAACACCTCAGAAGGGGAGCCTGGATTTGTCAGGAGCGAAAAAGAAGAGCTTGCTAGGAGTCAAAGAAAATAAGAAGAAGGCCAGCATTAGGGCTTTTACCAAACACAAAGACCGTTCTGTTGAGACGTTCAAGGATCGCTCTAAAGATAAAGGGGCCACCAAGGAGCCGAGCAAGAACGATTGTGGCAGGGATAAAACTCAAAAGAGGCATAGCACTTAGAGTGGTAGCAGCAGCACCAGGTCTCAGTCCGGCTCTACCTCAAACTCGGGCTCCAGCAAAAGCACCAGCACCAGTGAGCAGTAGCTCTAGCTCCTCATCAACATCAAGCCACTTGGGAAGTTCCAGCACATCCCGCAGCTCCAGCTCCAGCAGCTCTTCTGGCTCTCCGAGTCCTTCTCAGTGCAGACATGACCAAACCACCCAAAAGAGATTAAGAGGAAAGGAAGAGGCGGAGCCCTTCACCTAAACCCACCAAAGTGCATATTGGAAGGCTCACCAGGAATGTGACCAAGGATCACATCAAGGGGATATCCTTCACCTATGGGAAAATTAAAATGATTGACATGCCCATAGAAAAGATGCACCCACCTCCCTCCTCCACCCCATCTATCTAAAGGCTATGCATACATGGAGTTTGAGAATCCAGATAAAGCTGAGAAGGCACTGAAACACATGGATGGAGGACAGATTGATGGCTACGAAATCACTGCCACCATTGTGCTGGTCCCTTGGCCTAGGCCACCTCGAGGCGGTTCAGCCTTCCCAGGAAATACTGCCACCGCCTCTCATGTGGTTCCGGTCACCGCCACAGATGAGAAGGTCATGTTCCCTGAGCAGCAGGTCCCCCATGTACCAGTGATCCTTCTCTGCCATCGCCACAGGAACTACTCCAGCTCCTCCTAATAAGCAGGCTACTGAAGCTCTGAAATAACTTATATCCCATCCAACTCAGTTCTGTCATTTTTCTATCCAAAGGAGGGTGAGTAGGAAAGGCATCCTCACTCAGGGGCAGACTTAAAAGACAGCATTTGGATACATGTTCTGAAGGCCAAATTCACCTGCAGAAGTGTTATTGGTTTGCCTATAAAGGTGCCCTCCAGTTTTCTGACCAGAAAGCTCTCACATTTCTAGTCCCTGAATGACTCAGTTCAGTGGTGAAACCAGCAGGGACAAGCAGGCCTCCAGGTGTCATTGCAGCCCCAGCCCAGAGCACATTTTTCCATTCTACAGATGAGCTGGGGCCAGTTTGATGGCCCATGGGAACCTTCAGCAAATAGTGCTCTTTTATGCAGCTGCTGTTCATGTTAGCCTTGCCCCTGCTTCCCTGCTTGAGTCCTGATCTGTAGGATCAAACACCCCATGTTAGTTGCCATAATGGTTCAGTTTTTACATGTACTCAAGCACCCATACCTATGGTCTCCTTTTTCTCTCTGAAATTGGTGAGCAAGTTGAGAACTAGCTCTGTAGGGTCATCATGCACCTTCCCCCAACCCCCTTGTGGCTGTTAGTCATGGTGTTTTTTTAGGTTAACTTGGCAATGTGTACATTGCTTTTTCGGCTTCTTATTGTACAGTCAATATGATAAATTTTCTGTTTTTAGGGGTTTTTTTTTGTAATTTTGTAGCATTTTAGGTAACATTGTATTTGTACTTTGTTGTGTAGAGTGAAAGGATTGTCTTAAATAAACCTAGGATTAGAATGGAAAAAAAAGAAGAGGGCAAAGGACTTGAATAGACATTTCTCTAAAGAAGCTATACAGATGTCCAATGTGCACATGAAAAGATGCTCAACATCACAGATCAAATCAAAACAACAATGAAATACCTCTTCACACCAATTAGAATGACTATTATTAAGACAACAGCAACAAAGAAAAAACAAGACAGGGCCTGGATGTTGGCAAGGATATGGAAAAATTAGAACACTTATGCATTACTGCTGGGAATGTAAAATGGTGCAGCTTACTTTGAAAAATGGTATGGTGATTCCTGAAAAAATTAACCAGAATTACCAAATGACCAACCAATTCCACTTATGGTTATATACCCAAAAGAAGTGAAGACAGGACTTGAACAGATATCTGTACACCCATGTTTATAGCAGCATTATTCACAGTAACAAAAAGGTGGAAGTAACCCAAATGCCCACTGATGGATGAATGGATAAACAAATTATGATATGTACATGCAATGTCATATTATTCAACCTTAAAAAGGAAGGACATTCTGACACATGCTATGACATGGATGGACCGTGATGATATTGTGCTAAAAGAAATAAGCCAGACACAAAAGGACAAATGTTGTATGATTCCATTTATATGAAGTCTCTAGAATAGTCAGATTCATAAAGACAGAAAGGGGAATAGTGGTTGCCAGGGGCTGGAGGGAGAGAACAGTGGGGAATTACTGTTTAATGAATATGGAGTTTCCATTTAAGATGATGAAAAAGATTTGGCAATGAATGGTGGTGATGGTTGAAAATAGTGTGAATGTACTTAAATGCCACTGACATGTACACTTTAAAATGGTTAAAATAGTAAATTTTGTTATATATAGTTTAACACACACACAGAACATGCCATCATATCTGTGATATAGGTATTAGGAAGCCAGTCCTGCTTCTCCACAACTGCAGCTGACTCCTGACACTTAGAAAGTTAGTGAGTTAAGGTTAAAGTATTATATGCGTGCACGTGCACACCACACACACACACCAACGTTTTCACAGTCTTTCTTGTGGGATAGCTAAAACTTCAGTAAAATGGCCCAACTTTCTGCTTTCCTCATCTCATGTCAGAAAATCTAGTTGGCTGAATTTTATTTACATTTGGAACCCTACTCGCAAAGGATCCTGGGAAATAATTTTTGCCTTTCAACCTACCTAGTAGCAGGAAACACTAGAGGAAGATTGGAAAGGATACTGAGCACCAGTTCATCATATTTGTCACAGATTCTGAGTCAGTAGTGATTCATAGCAATTATAAGTAATGATCCTTTTAGTCAAGTCATCATTTCTAGTAGTGACCAGATTGTTCAGCTGCTAGTCAAGCACAGAGATAGGGTGGGGCAAACAGCTTCAACAATGCAGAATAAGAAAAGTGTTTGTTGATAGTCATTATCTTCTTTCGCAATTCTGGGTTGATTGTGCTTAGTTAAATCTAACATACAGTGTTTGCGGTTTTAATATGTTAGAAAACAAATGAATTATTTACATTACTGTGAAGAGATATGGGTCATTCTATGGGATACCCTAAAGGGACATTGATTAAAGAATAGCTATATTAATGTTAAGAAACATCAGATTTAAAGTTCTTATGCTTATGATAAGCTTTTTCATTTTATTAAGTATAGAGATAAGAACATCAGAGGAAATATACTAAGCTTTTGCTCTCAGGCTGCCAAAATATCTAATATGAACTAAATTAGGAAAGAAAAGAAATAAATTTGCTAGTAATAAATAGAAGAGTTGATATGCTAAAAATTGCATTTTTTGAATCATTTTCAAAAATTTCTAACCAGAGTTCACCCAAAAGATAAGATATTGTTTGTTCCACTTTGTACAGAGCAATCAGCTACTTTCGTTCATCCATTATTTATGACTTGGAACTAAGTTTGAATAATGCCTATTGATAGTAAGATTCTGTGTGAGTGGACTGTTCTCTCAGTGCCTTGATAATACAGTGTTGACCTTTGATAATTAAGTATTTCTTAATTGCTCATATTTCAGAATAAACTTTTAAAAATTTTATCTCAAATTGAAATGTTTTCTTTATACATAACAGTTAACATTTGGACAAGTACCAAGCTTTGCATGCAATGCTTTTTAATGTGAATCAAACTTTAATGACATACCTGGTAGTTGTCTAAATCAATGGTCCCCAACCTTTTTGGCACCAGGAATGGATGCTCCTATGAGAATCTAATGCCTCATAATCTGAGGTAGAGCGGAGGCCAGTGATGTTAGCGCTGGGGAGCGGCTGCAAATACAGATGAAGCTTCTCTCCCTCGCCCGCCACTCACCTCCTGTGAGGCTCTGTTCCTAACAGGGCCATAGACCAGTACTGGTCCGCAGCCTGGGGTCTGGAGATCCCTGGTCTAAATAACACCTCAGATTCTTTAATACAGTTTTCTACTTCTAGAAATCTAACTTAAGGCACTGCAGTACTATTTGTAATAGTAATAAAATTGTGAACAATTGCCAACAATGGGGAGATGGACAAATTTTGTTACTGTAGAGGCATACAATGGAATGTCCTTTTCAAAGGATAACTTAATAACATTAGACATGACTTAGTAACATCAGTCCCCTACATAGACAAATTAAATCCATTATCCATTTGTTCTTTGATGAATTTTACTCTTGGTGTCATGTCAGAAATCTTTACCTAACCTAAGATCAGAAAGATTTTCTCCTATGTTTTCTTCTAGAAGTTTCCTGTTTTTAGGTTTTACATTAGGTCTGTGATATATTTTGAATTAATTTTTACATGTGTTGAGAGGGATGTATTGATGCTTTTTACATATGGATAACTATCTCTTCCAGTTCCATTTGATGAAAAGAATATTCTTTCTCCGCTGAATTGCCTTTATTTGATGCAGACATGAATTTTACATGTTAGGTTCTGAATACTTTTGTATTCCTAATTCTTGAGCCTTGTTGTGGGATGTAGTTAAATTACTTAAAAACGATTTGATCCTTTTGGGTTTTGCTTTTAAGATTTGTTTGGCTGGACCAGAGACGTGGTTAGTGTAGAGCAGAATTTCTCAGTATCAGCACTATAACATTTTGAGTCAGACAATCCTTTGTTGTGAGGGGCTGTCTTATTCATTGTACAATGTTTAACAGTATCCCTAGCCTCTGCTCTTTAAATGACCCCCCAGTTGTGAGAACCAAAAATGTCTCCTGAAATTGCCAAATGTTGGGGGAGGGGGTTTGCAAATCTCGCATGCACGCGCGCGCGCGCGCGCACACACACACACACACCCACCCACCCACCATTGAGAATTACTGCTTTAGGGTTAATTTTGCCTCACTACTATGGCAAGATTCTCTTGTGTACTCTACCCAGTGCTCTGTGAATCATGAGATTTTTTTTTATTCTATCTGGCTGTTTGGGGTAGGCACTTTCATTGGCCCTGTGTGAGTACTGAGTTCTATTCTCTCTAATTTTTCTAGGTGGTTCTTCTTTTAGTCTTGTTTGGTTTACTCACATATATGTGCTGATCAGCATTCAGCTGCATATTCAAGGGAGACCCCCTGCAGATCTCTGGCGTTTCATCTTAGTCCATTTGGGCTGCTATAACAAAAATACAATGGGTGGTTAAACAACACACATTTCTCACAGTTCTGGAGGCTAAGGAGTCCGAGATCAAAGCACCAGCAGATTTGGTGTCTAGTGAAGGCCCGTTTCCTGGTTCATAAATGATCATCTTCTAATTGTGTCTTCACAAGGCAGAAGAGGTTAGAGAACACACTGGGGTATCTCCTGTAAAGGCATTAATTCCATTCATGAAGGTTCTACCCTCATGACCTAATCACCTCCTAATACCATCTCAATGGGGGTTAGGATTTCAGCATATGAATTTGGGAGAAAGGGGGGACACAAACATTCAGTCCATAATAAGTTCTCTGTCTATACAGCTTTCTGCTCTCCAGTATTGTATCACATGAACACTAACCACCTTGATATCTTTGGACTCTCAACTCTATCTCCTCAAGTTAGGAACTCTGCTGGGCCTCATCCAGTTTCTGTCCTGTGCTACTCATGGCATAGAAACATTCAAGACTGTAAGCTGGGGCAGTCGGGCTCATCTTGTTTCCTATCTCTCAGGGATCTCCTTTGTCGTTTGAGTCCCAGTGTCTTGAAACTTTTTTTTCCTCCCGTATATTTTGTCTTTATTTGGTGGTTTCAGGTGGGAGGGTAAATATGGTCCTTCTTATTACATTATGGTCAGAAGCAGAAATCCCTTTAACTGATCATTGATTTGTATTATTTACTGGTTAAAGCTGAAAGTGTTCTTAAGCATTTACTAATCTAATTTCTTTATTTTGTGGATTTGTATGAGACCTATAGCTGTCATAGTCTTTGTTCAAAGTCTCCTGTTCCCTGTACTTCCTCTGGCACAACGTAAATATTAAATTGGCCCTAAAGCCTTCTATCATCTTTTAATATACCTCTTTAATTCAGATTTTCACAGTGTTAGCTAAATATGAGCCCCTAACTATATGTAGTAGCATACAATTAAAGGACATACCCTGACCTGGTGAAGCACAACAGTGGAATGCGTCATGGTTTTAGGGCATTGGCACAGCAGGCTCAGAGACTTTCAAGAGGCTTGTTTATATGATAACTCATATTTTCTAGCATCTAAAACACCACCATCAAAGCCTGTTTGTTAGCCCCATTGAGGGTGTAAAGAACTGGTGATATAGGACAGGAGGGAAAAAATGTGAAAGAGAAGATCATTTTGAGCAGTTTATGACATGGAACTGTACTAAAGAATAATGCTACAAGGATGGGAGTGACTTGGAACCATTGATGGTAAGCTGTTGGGAAAAGGAGAAAGGTAGCAAAATAAAAACAAAATGACAGAAGAAAGAGGACCTTGTTATGTATGAGATGAGCTTCTTAAATCTGCTACGTCGTAACTGCTGCAGAGGTTGTAGCGTGTTCTTGTTGGATATTCAAAGATGAAGTAATTTATTGAGAACTTACCTTGGGGAAAAGATATGTGTGTAGTAGGTAGAATGAAACCATCTGGCTATGTATATAAACTAAAACATAGCAAAATCGTATTTTAATGGAATTTTATATATATTTATGTAATTGATATACATTAATGTATATAAATTCCATATGTTAAAATTAATAAATCATAATTCTTTGATCTTTGGGATGTGATGATATGCTGTAGCTAAAAAGAAGGGTTGCATTTTTGTAACTACTGTATGTAAGAATTTTTTAGACTTTTAAAACATGCAGATAACTTGTAGATGGATGTGCTGTTAATTTTCTAAGACTGAAAAGCTATCATGTATGGATAATATTAAAAGCTCAGTTTGGAAACAAAATGTGATTTAAGCCTTCCAAAAACTAGGATTGTTTTTTAGTAATTAAGAAACAAATATATAATGAGCATGTTTCTTATTTGCTGAATATTTTTGATGATGAAAGTGGTGCTTATGTAGTTAAGTATTTGCCTTTTTCAAATGATTATAATTCTTTATGGCAAGAGCTTGTGTGAATGGAGGAGAATGCAGAACAGTAGCAGCTTTCCTTGTCATAAGGAAGCATGAAAACTTTTTCATAGCCAGAAATGCATGTTATACGGGAAAGGTAAACACTAGAATCAGGAGTTATTATTACATCTGGGAGGAGAGGAAGGGGATGCTTACCAGGGAATGACAGTCACTTGTATCGATGTTTTTTATTTTTAATTAATTTTTTTACGGTGACATTGGTTAACGAAATCCAATAGGTTTCAGCTGTACACTTTAACAGTAATGCATATGTGTATTTACACTGTGTGTTCACCTCCCATAGTTAAATTTCTTTCTGTCACCACATATTTGACTCCCTTCTACCTCCTCCTTCCCTCTCCCCACTCCCCTCATGTTTTTTACCCCATCTACCTCCTCCTTCCCCCTCCCCACTCCCCTCATGTTTTTTTTTTTTTTTTTGCTTTTGAAAGTAAACTTGTAGAGAAAAGTGTAGATTGTAAGTATATAGCTTGATGAATTTTCACAAAATGAACATACCAAATAACTGATACCCAGATTAAGAAACAGAACATTTGTATGGAAACTGTCTGATTTATTTCTAAGCTGAGTAATGGCATATGTGTGTTTCCTGTATTCTTCTTCTTCTTTTTTTTAATGCTTTAAAGTGTGCCTAATATTTTTTTAACAATCATCTCAGAAGGAAATATGGTCTTCAGGGATCTGGAAAATGTCAGAAAACCCACAGGCCCTAATAGTTGAGAAAGTACTGCATAGGTTTTTTCTATGTAGGCCTTTGTCTCCTGTGTATCTGATAGTGTATAAACCTGATATTGGCCCAAGTTACTGGAAGTTTTAAAATAGAAAAAGAACATAAATAGTGTTCTGTGGGATCAAAGTAGTAAAAATTATTAGTACTTTTTGAAACAGTACATTATTAGCCTTTCATAATTGCAATATAAAGTTTGGGTCCTCAAATTTATGGGTACATTGAAATGACAGTTTTATCACTAAAATCTCAATGATAGTTTAGGAAGGAAATTTCCTTTCATTTCTATAATGGAACATTCAAAGTATAGAAAGAACTGAGCTATTAAGATGTTTATATCTAGTTTAAAGGCTTTATGTCTATTATAGGAATTATTTGTATAGTATATAGAAGTATACTTCATCTAAAGAGTTTCCTAAAATTAGTTATCTGTTTGCCTTTGTGGTGTTTTTTTCTCTTTAGAGAAGGAGGAGATAGTTATTTCATAAACATAAAGATTTCTGAAATTTATTTTTACATATAACAAATCTTTCTATATATCCCATTTCATGGAAAATATTAATATGGGATTTTTTACCATTGTTCTCAACAGTAGGCTTTATCTAATTAAGTTATAGCCACTATGATGTGGAAAAGCCATTTGTAAATAAACGTTTTATAAAAATGTTTGGTCATTAACCTTTCTGCTGTTGATGTTATGTGCATAAAATTATTAGAATGTTAATGTGTTGAAAACCACTTGAATAATTTTTGTTTCTTTTATTCTCTTCTAGAAGCCAGTAAGGCAATGTTGGTAAATTATTGTTTCTGTTATGTTTATGTGTATTTGGTTTTCAAAGGAGTTCTTAGGACACACTGAAGTTTTTGTTTTATTCCTGTTTTCCCTTGACAGGCAGTGGAGGAGGAAATGGCAGGTCCTGATCAACTCTGCATCCGTCGCTGGACTACCAAGCATGTAGCTGTTTGGCTGAAGGATGAGGGCTTCTTTGAATATGTGGACATTTTATGCAATAAGCACCGACTTGATGGAATCACATTGCTAACATTGACTGAATATGATCTCCGGTCTCCTCCCCTGGAAATCAAAGTCTTAGGAGACATTAAAAGGTTAATGCTCTCAGTTCGAAAATTGCAGAAAATACATATTGATGTTTTAGAGGAGATGGGGTACAACGGTGACAGTCCCATGAGTTCCATGACTCCTTTCATCAGTGTTCTTCAGAGTGCAGAGTGGCTATGTAATGGGGAGCCTTCACACGACTGTGATGGACCCATCGCTGATTTGAATTCTGATCAGTACCAGTACATGAATGGTAAAAACAAACATTCTATTCGAAGATTGGACCCAGAGTACTGGAAGACCATATTGAGCTGTATATATGTTTTTATAGTATTCGGGTTTACATCTTTCATTATGGTTATAGTCCATGAGCGAGTGCCTGACATGCAGACCTATCCACCACTCCCAGATATATTCTTAGACAGGTAAGTTTTATTTCTAGTGCCAAGCTTATAGAAGATTGCTATAATAGCAATAATAATAATAATATATTTATGATAATTATGTTGTTTATTATTGTTGGTTTGGTTGATGTATACTTTCCATTTGCTTTATCTGGTAATATAGAAAGATATGCTTTGAAATTGTTTTTTTTATCAAAGTAAATCAGACCTTAAGCCTAGGTGACTGGGCACTTATAGCTCCCTGGGCACTTTAGATTTTAAAGGGATTTCCTGGAATGTTGTTTGTAATAAATGGAATGTGGTTGCTTTTTTTTTTTAAATGATGTCAGGGTCCTGCTTTTCCGAAGATACGGGGAGGTCTCCTGTATCACCAAATAACTTGAAATTATCACAAATAGTACAAACTGATTCACTGATAGTATTCTGTTGTTTTTATAAAATACCTAATATATGCATAATAAAGAATATAGTATATGTATACGAAAATTAAGATTAGAAAAAACCTCAAAACTGTTTTTATATTTGTGATTTTAAAATATCTTTTTAAAGTTTGTAGTGCTTTCTCGTATATTTTATAAAAGGTTTTGCCCTCCTGAAAGTACCTTATAGTATGTTTTTTTAATGAAATAGATTAAAATGTCCACATTGAGATGTCAGAATGACATCCATATAACATTTTGTCCCCTCTCAAACCCCAACAAAGAGCATAGTAAAGAGGTTTTTAATGTTTGTTTAAGTAGTAAACCAACAAGGATGGGACAGATAGAAGAAAACAGCCATACAGTTTTGGAAGTTTGAAAGCAAATAGAAGACCTAAAATAACCCAATTCTAAAATAGCAGTTGAGAAAACTGAGAACTAACCCAATCTATGTTTCGAATTTTTCAAATCTCTGGACATTGAAGGTGAAAGGGTGGCACTACAATAAGAATTGAATTAAAACTGTTTAAGAAGCTGTTAGATCCCTGTATCTCCTTCCCTATTCTTAGTTTTTCCGACTGTAAACAAAGACCCCAAAGAAGTAAGGAAGAAAGCATGTGAATATCTGGGAAAGGATACTCTGGGCAGAGGAAACAGCAAGATGCAAAAATCCAGAATTCGTAGTGTGCTTTAGCATGTTTAAGGAACAACAAGTAAGGAATGGGAGAACTGTTGCAGATGAGGTCTTATAGGAGACAGGAATCCAGATTGTATAGGGACCATTATAAGGACTTAAGCTTTCATTCTGAGTGAAAGGAGAAGCCACTGGGAACTATTTAGGAGAAGAGTAATGTGAACTAATTTCCACTTTAAAAAGTCCCTCTAATAGTTGCACTAAGAATAGTATGGGGGTAGGGGTAGGAAAGCAGTGGTTAGTTAAATTATTGAATTTATCTAGGCAAAGATGAAGTGAATTTTAGGATAAGGATAGTAGTGGTAGAGATGTTGTGAAAGAGTCAAATTGTATATATATATTTTTTGAAAATACAGCCAACAGATTTGTTGATGAATTTGGATGTAAGGTATTAGTGAAAGAGAGATGTCAAGGATTATTTCAAGATTTTTGACCTGAGCATCTGGAAGGATGGAGTTGCTCTTTACAGAAATGGGAAGACTGTAGAAGGAGTTCATTTGGAGAGAAAATTAAGGGTTTGGTTTTAGACATGACAAATTTGAGATATCTTTTACAACAATCAGATGTCAAGTAAGAGCTGGAAAGATGAGTTGGAATTCGGAGCATTCTAGGGCTGATTTTTAGGGAATTACCAGAGTAGTTGATGTTTGATAAGGTCTCCTAGGGAGTGAGAAGGGAAAAGAAGATTAAAGATTTAGCCCAAAAACATTATAACATTTAGAGGTCAGTGAAGTAAGGCAAAACCAGCAAAGAAGACTGAGAATGTCAAGGCAGAGAGAAAGTAGTATCCTGGAAGCCAAGTTTAAAAAGCAATTTAAGAAGGCAGGAATAATTGATACTTAGCTGTCAGGTGCAGCTTAGGGGTCAAGTAAGATGAGGATAACTGACAATTGGATTTAGCAACTATTTGGTCATCAGTGACCTTGACAAAAGTGCCTCATTGTAATGGGTTTAAGAGAGCATGTGAGACTTAACTGGAATTTACCTAAAGATATATCTCCATAAATATGAAACAACATTTGTACAAAGGTTTTTGTTGTGACATTATTCGTAACAATTATAAATTTTGGAAATAATTTAAATGCTTATCCATTGAAAATCTAGTTGAGTATACTATGGTACATCTATACAATAGAGATGGTTTAATCATAAAAAAGAATGAAGAAGATTTTTATGAACTGATATGAAAGACTTGCAGGAAAAATTCAGGAGCAGTGAGCAACATGAGTATCCAGATCCTGGTTTCTAAATATCAATCCTTAAAAGGAAACTCAGACCAAGGCTTCTTAGAGAAAGGGCTGATTTTAAGTCTGGGGCAAGGAAAGTGAAAAATGAGCGTGAAACAGATCTTGTGCCATTAAAGCAAGGAAGTACACAAAACCAATAGAAACACGTCAGAAGGATGTAGGAACTGGTTCAAAGGGGCTCCCACTGATCAAATTAGGACAATTATAACATCAAAAAGAAAAGTGATAGTAATGGATTATAATATGTTAAGTAAGAAAAAGAATCTATGAATCCTTAGTGATAAAGAAAACAAGCAGAAAGGGTGAGGTGAGAGGAAAAGTTCTTCAGGAATAATACCAGCAAATAAATGTGGGTGGCCTCCAATGTAATAATTGATTCAGGCAAGTGGATGCTAAAATTAGGGGATGCTAAAATCTATTAGATGAAAAGCCATTGGGGGGCAAGATAATCACATGATCTGAAAGTGTCATCTCACATACAATGTATCATTGTAACAATATGATCAAATGTAGCACCACAGTGGGACAAACTAATATGTGCACTGGATGTAATGTTCATAAATCACCTATGGAATAATCTTGCAAAAAAAAAAAAAAAAAACGTATCCTAAATTTAATCATGTGGGAACTATCAGACAAATCTAGAACATGGAACATTCTACAAGGCAGCTGATTTAGACTCACCAGAAATGCTAATATTATGTCAGACAAAAGCCAGGCAGGGAGAATTCTAAGGGAAATTAAAGAGGCATAACCAAGAGCAAAGCATGAACTTTAATTAGATCCTATATCGAGAAAAAAGAATACTGCTAAAAAGGACATTTTGGGGACAATTAGGAAAATTTGAATATGGACCATATATTAAGTGATGTAGTGTAACACCAAATCAGTGTTACAGTTTTCTAGGTTTAATAGTGTATTGGATTATGAGGAGGATATCCTTGTTCTTAGGGGATACATGTTAAAGTATTTAAGGGAAAAGTGTCATAATGTCTGCAACTTACTTTGGTGAGAGGGGATCAGTCTCCTCAAAAAGAAGATATGGGTATGTGTATGTGGGTATTAATAGAAATATTGAAATAAAGCAAATATAGAAAATGTCAATTATTATAAACAATTGATAGATTTAGGTGAAGAATATAAAATGTTATTCCTTCAACTTTTGGTATGATCAGAATTTTTCAAAATAAAAAAAAAATGACAAAGAAATGATAGAGAAAAAAAGAGAATGGGAAGAGAGAAATTGGAAACAATCGAATCTTATAAGTTTTCCTTTAAGGGCAGTAGAGAAATGAAGCGGTAGCTTGGAAGAAGAGGAAAGGATATGGAGTCAACAGGATTTTGTTTTGAATGGGCTATATTATAGCATGTTTGTTATATGACCCAGTTTGGGGGGAGGGAGATGATGTAAGAAGGAATAGAGGGTACACTTGTTGGAGTTATGTCCTTGAGTATATGAAAAGAAATAGGATCTAGTGGGTGGGAGAGGCTGGTCTTAGGTATATGGACTTTTCTTCTATAACGGAAAGATAGAAATGATGGAAACAGAGGTAGAAGGTTGCTAGATATAATGGTGGAAGATGAAGAAATGCTTTCCTGATTGTTTTTATTTTCTCTTCAAACAGAAAGTTAGAATGGAGAAAAGGTTGGGAGTTTGAGGAGAAAGGATGAGGTGTAAAGTAGTTAAGAGAGTAAATAGACTTGTGTGATAAGTAGCAGCACTAAAGGCCTTCTTGAGGTTGATAGTCATGTTGGCATTGTGTGTTTTACCACCCTCATTCAACTGCACAGATATAGGTATGGAATAGTTGGATAATTGTCTTTTTAGCAGGGTTGAAGTTTTTCTAGGCAGTACAATGAAGGAAAAAGAGTCAAAGGAGTGATTATGATGACTGACTATGGACTCAGGTGGATAAGGAAGAATGTGAGGATATGAAGTAGATGAAGGACAGTGAAAATCAATGGATTTTAGGTCTCAGAATTATTGAAGTTGGAGTACTGGAGGGAATAAGCTGGAAAGACGAGGTAATGGTCAGTATAGGATTCCTGAAATTGAGATTATGAAGAAGAATCTTGGTAATGACAAGATCCAGGTTATAACCATGGGTGTAGGTTGCTGAAATAGAGTAAAAGCCAGGGTCATAGGAGGAGAAGTTAATAGAGAAGTGAGTGAGAAGCACACAAATTACAACAGGAGATGTTTTGGAGAAAGTGCCAGTGAAGCAGAAATTAAAATCTTCAAGAAATGGGAGAATGAATGCTGAGGGTCCATAAATGACTATGCCAATGAATAATGGGAGAAAACAGAGAAAATGGTCTGGAAGAGCAATGAGGATTTTATTTGAAAGTGTACAATTCATTGGTTTTTAGTATACTTAAAAAAATGTACAGCCATCACCACTAATACCAGAACATTTTCATCACCCCAGAAGAAACCCATATCCATTATCAGTCACACCACATTCCCTTCTCTCTCCACAAATCTACTTTCTGTTTCTGTGGATTTACCTATTCCAGACATTTCATTTAAATAGAGTCGTACAGTATGTGGCCTTTTTCTATGTGCACTTTCTTTCATTTAGCATAGTATCGTCAAGATTTATCCACATAGTATATATCAGTATTTCATTCCTTTTTATTGCAGAATAATATTTCATTGTACCTACAGTTTATTCATTAGTTGATAAATGTTTGTGTTGTATCTACTCTTTGGCTACTAATGCTGCTATATATAAACAATGTACAAAGTTTTGAACAGACATACGCTTTCAATTCACAATGGGGATTTGGAACCAAATTTTCCCCAACTGCAGTGCTACCTACTACAAAGCTTCGTGGTCTTAAGCATCTAAACTTTATTCATAGGAGAATGGTAGCAGGTGCTGCAGTGTTCTTCCTATATCCACTCAGATCTCTTTTCCATTTTCTTGCACACTGATATTTTCAAAATTCAGCAAATGTGTCTCTTTGTTGGAGAGCTGCTCTTGGGGAACACACTTTGCCTGCTTAAAAAGAGAGCCAAACTCTTTTAGGTCTTTGGACCTACACTGTCTCCCAAATTCCCTACAGGATTGAGCCAAAGTTACTCTTGCTTGAGTTCCCCACAGACTATGCTTGAGTCTCACCCATGCCTTGCTTCCTTGCCTTCCTGCTGTCATTTCCCCATTGTCCTATAGTTTTCACCTGGGGACACTCCTAATCCCATTCACACTGACCTTTGTTTCAGAGTTTGCTTCTGAAGCTTATTTGACACAATTCCAAGAGCTTCAGCACAACATAAACAAAACTAGGAGATAGGAATGCTTCTAGAGGCCCACTTACAACAGTGAGAACGGGGAGTGATAACCATAATAGCAAGGGAGGAAATAGAAGCACTATAAAAAGCAAACATAAATAATAGAAAAACCACATCAATCTGGGATTTAACTGTCCTTCATTTCTCAGTAGTTCTTAAGGTCATTACCATGTTCAATGTAATAATCAGTGTTCACAGTGATGACTCTGCATTACCAAAGAAAATTGAATTCTATCCAGAAAAAAAGGCATGTGTATGTATAATGCATTTTAGAAAGCTTTACATCATAAATATGAGATACTGAATACACATTTGACAGTTTCCTCACAACACTACACTAAAATGACAGTAAATGGGGGGGGGGACCCTATAATCCCATGAAGGCAAGAATAGTGATAATAATGAAAAAATGGAAAGCTAAGTGCTTGTTGTGAGATTGGGAGTGGAGACTAACAGTGCCTTAGAGGTAAGTTTATTTGTATTGCAGAGCTCTAGAAAAGCTCTCAAAACAGGAGGCACCAAGCATCTCTCAAGACCAGCTATATATAGGAGCAAAATATTGGAGATTTTGCTGAAAATCAATTTAAGAAGCTTTAGACCTGCTGTAAACCAACAGAAGACAGGTGATATATTCTCCAGGGTAGCTCAATGTAAGGGACTCTGGAATTGGGGACATCAGGCCCACATAAGAACAAAGGTGCACGTTTTTCAGTATGTTTTCAAGAGGATTAACTGTAAATCTACCTATTGATCACTGAGACCTCCAGCTTCTTTCCTCAAGTAGCCAGACTTATTTCCTATCCCCACTCTCACTCAGCCCCAGTACTCGAAGCAGGAAAACAGATTCCTCTCCTTGGAAAACCTGCACAAGAGAAAAAAACTATAGATACCATGGTAGGGGAGATAGCCCTATTTCATCAACCAGACCTCTGCTCACTTTACAGTGAAACCCACAACTTGACAAGCTCAGGTCATCACACAGAACACAGAACATCAATTTTTTTTAGTACTTCCCTGTCAGATATGAATGGTCAGTCAAGAATTACCAGACATTTGAGGAAAACAGACCAATGCAAATAGAAAAGAAGCAAACTGGGAAAAACAAAATAGCAGAACACTTAAAAAAAATAACCATATTCTCACAAATAAGAGATGTTGCAGCCTACGAGAGAGTAATAGGCTATGAAAAGGGAAAATTCAGAGAAAAAAGTTTTTGGAAAATTGAAAGTAGAAATTTAAAATCCAGCAGGATAATTGGAACATAAATTTGATGAAATGCCCAGATATAGAACAGATGATGAAAAGTGGAAGAGGAAAAGTAAGATTAATCCAGTTAGTCCAACAGGGAACAAATAGGAGTTCTTATAAGAAATACATAGAAAAATGAAGGGAAAGATATTATCTGAGATATAAGGAAATTTCTTAGAACCAAAGTATATCCAGTGAGTAGCCAGTACAAGAAATGAAAAATTTTAGAACACTGGGTATAGACAGAGGATCTTAGAAACTTCTTAAGAGGCTAAACATATAACATACAGAGATTGGAAATCCAAATAGTATCAAACTTCTTAGCAATAGTGGAAGCTAGAAGACAATGGAACAATGTCTTAACATTCTGAGAGAAAATAATATCTAATCTAGAATTCTGCCCATGCAAACTACCAGTTAGATATAAGGATAGACCAAAGGATATTTTTAAATTTGCAAGTCTCAAAAAACTTACTCTCCAACCACACACCTACTAGAATGGCTAAAATGTTAAAAAAAAAAAAAAAAAAAAAAGATAACAACAAGTCCTGATTAGGATTCAGAGCAACTGATACTCATACATTGCTGGTAGGAATGCAAAATGACACCACAGCTTTGAAAATAGTTTGATAGCTTCTTAAAAAGTTAAACATACATTTAACATAGGACTCAACCGTTTCATTCCTAGGTATTTACCCAAGAAAAATGAAAATATATGTCCATGCAAAGACCTGTATGTGATCTTTATTCATAATCACCCCAAACTGAGATTAGCCCAAAATATCCATCAACCAGTGACTAGATAGAGCAATTTTAAATAAAGAGTTATACACGCAATGATGTAGATCAATCTGAAACATATCCATGCTGAATGAAAATAGCCAAGTACAAAAGATATCTGGATAAATACTGTGTGAGTGTATTTATATGCCATTCTGGAAAAGGCAAACCTGTACGGGACAGAAATCAGATTAATAGTTGTTCCAGGGCTAGAAGTGAGAGAAGGGATTGACTGCAAAGGGGCACAAAGGAACTTTTTGGGGTGATGAAAATGTTCTATATTTTTACTGTGATGGTGTTATGTGACTGAATAGGTTCGTCGAAAGTCATTGAACTGTATAGCTGAAGAGGGCAGATTTTTCTGTTTGTAAATTAAACCTCATATAAAACTGACATTAAAAATAAGTTTATCCTCCAGGCCCTCTTTCTCAGAAAACAACTGGAGGATCTACACCCCACCAAAACTAAGGAGTAAGCCAAGGAAGAGGAGGACATGGGATTCAGGAAACAGAGAATCCTTATAGAAAAGAGGATTTCCCAAGATGAGGGTTCAATTTTATTCCAACAAATAGCCATGCAGGAGAACTAGAAAATGTCAACAATTCTAGAGTGGAACAAGAGGGAAAAAGGAAAAGATTGAAATTGATAGAATATTTTGGAGATGAATTGGTGATAGACAAACAAGAAACAGAACAAACTAAAAAAAAAAGTTATTTATTAGCTCCAGAGAATTATTTAGAAGTTGTACAAGAAAGGGATTTAATCATTGTTCTCTGACTCAGCCATGAATGATGTTTACAAACTTATATTAAGTAATAACAAAATTGTGAAATAGTATTGAGAGCATGGAGAGACGGGGTGACTAAAAATTATAATGCCAAGTAAAACAAAAATGAAAGTGATCACCTCTGGGGAGCAAGAATTAAGTTTAGGTTGAGGGTGTGGCAGATCAATGGAAAAGATAGAAGAAAAGAGGGATAGAAAACAGGGGGACAGAGAAATAAAGGAGTAAAACAAAACAAACTTTACTGTTCCTAAAACAAAACCAAATATAATAGTTCCCTCTTATCTAAGGTTTTACTTAACACAGTCAACTATGGTCTGAAAATATGAAATGGAAAATTCCAGAAATAACCAATTCATAAATTTTAAATTGTGCACCATTCTGAGTATAGTGATGAAATCTCGCACTGCCCTGTTCCATCATGCCCTGGACAAGAATCTTCCCATTGTCCAGCATGTCCACACTGTATATGCCACCTGCTCATTCATCATTTAGTAGCCATCTCAGTTATCAGATCAACTGTCACAGTATCACAGTGCTTGAGTTCAAGTAACCCTTATTTTACTTAATGTCTCATTCACCTCGCTTCATTATGTGGGCATTTTATCATCTCACATTATCACAAGGAGAGCGAATACAGTACAATAAGATAGAGCATGAGAGAGACCACATTTACATGACTTTTATTACAGTATATTGTTATAATTGGTCTATTTTATTATTAGTTATTGTTAATATCTTACTGTGCCTAATTTATAAATTAAACTATATCATAGGTATGTATGTGTAGGAAAAAACAGCATATATAGAATTTGGTACGATCCATAGTTTAAGGCATCCATTGGGAGTCTTGGAACATGTACCCCATGGATAAGGAGGATGACTCTATACTAAAGAAAAGGAGTCAAGTTCAAGCTCTGCTTATCTGGATTCTGAAATTAGCACATCATGGGAGAAATGAGACTTCCTTCCATTGTCTTGTGGGCAGTCCTATATCAAGGTCTACTGTGCTATATAGGGAGGGAGGAAAAGGTTGTTATTCCTCTACAGAGAACCATGACTGGGAATCACAGACAACAAAGAGGTTCTTGTAAATAGGGTACTTTATGAAACATCCTCCACCCGCCCCAAATATTTCAAATATTATCTCTCAAAAAAGGTAAAAGTTATAGAAGACAATTTTAAGGCCATTATTTGAAGAGTATCTTACTGAAAAGAGTGACATCATTTATGCACATTATCTTCTTGTCAGCCCAATATGTAATTTTTTTCTGTTCTAGCGTTCCTAGAATCCCATGGGCCTTTGCCATGACAGAAGTATGTGGCATGATTTTGTGCTATATTTGGCTCCTGGTTCTTCTTCTTCACAAGCACAGGTACCTCACTTATTTTGTTAAAAGACTGAAAGTGTTTTGACTATCTCATGTAAAGGTCATCAAAGCTGTTTCTCCCTTTGCAGTTTCTTCATTAATTTCCTTCTCTAGTCATTGTGGCATAATACTTATTGACATAGGAAAATGGGGTTTTATCAACAAAAGAGTCAGCCTAAGGTAATACCCACATATTTACTAATATTCTGAACATATTTTGCAAGGAAATATCACAGCAACCATTGACGTCCTAGCCTTGTCTTTCATTAGAAACAAAACAAAATGTCACTATGTAGAAGGATAGAAACTCCTCCAAGGACAGTCTTTGGTCAGATGTTCAGAGGCCCATTAAAAAAAGAGATTATTTTGCACGTACCATGTACACCTAGTCAATGTGGCTTACTTCAGATGGTATAGGAAATTGCTGAAAAGGGAGAGTGTTTCTTTGCACTTTCACCAAGAAATATAAAGGGAATAATTTTTTCTCATTAAAAAAAGAAGAGAAGCATAAAGGGAGGCTCTGTTCCTACTTTAATGAGGGGGAATTACTTGATTTAAATAAAAAATAAGGCATAGTGAAGATAAAAAAAACCTAGAAAGTGTGGATCTGCTATTCATTGTCTTTGGACACTGAAGAGGAATAGGGTTACTTTCTTGATTTTTTTGATCTTTTCTCTTCACCAGGGAGTTCTTGAGGTAAAACCACAGTGATGGGCTTTAGATCCTAAGCAGCAGTTATTTCGGTGCTTTGAAGGTGAAGAGAAAGGTTGATTGTTGCTACTCTTGTCACACTTTTAGGCCATATTGGACTTCATTCTCTCCTGTTTGTAGCAATATTTTTAATTGGATTGCTTAAAACCAGAGGTGATATAAAAAAAAAATACTTGTATTACTGCTGCTTTCTGGTTTAACTTTGTCTTGGATTTGAATTGATTCATTCTTCAAAACAAGAGTTTATAAGAAACCTTGGTAGATTTAGCAAATCACAGCAGTGGCCTGTTAAATGCAAATTTTGATGTTTAATTAGACAAAGTATTTCTCAAAGTGTGGTCTTTTTGCCACTTAAATTAGAATCGCCTGGGGTGTGGTTAAATGCAGAATTCTAGGCTCCATCCCAGATGTACACACTGAAGTTTGAAACATACCATAACCTTGTGTACTTTGCTCTTTTTGAGGGTGGGATGAGCATTTGGAAAATATGTTAAGCATAGTCCCTGTACTTAAGAATAAGTCTGTTTTGGTGTAAGACATTTTAAAAAATAATATAACAGTTCAAAATATATATTAGCGATATACTTAATGTAAAACTTAGTATTTAAAAAACTTAGTATTTTATAGCTTAAGTTTGTTAGAAGTTAGAGAACATTTACTAGATAGCTACTATCATTAATGAACTTACAATGTTATAACAAACAAAAAAATCCCTACAATCACATTTAACTTTATACCTTTCAAAATAATTTATGAGCAACATATGAGTAATAGGACTAACACTGAGCTAAGAGTCAGGCTAGGTACTAATCTTCTCTTTTACATAATTCTTGCTTTCTCTTAGCCATATTTTCTTATGCTCTCTGATGCTCTTAGGTCTGCACAGTCCCACATTACAGGTGCTGGCCTCATGTGACTATTAAATTTAAATTAGTAAAAGTGAAATAAAATTAAAAGTTGGCTCCTCAGTCGTACTAGCCACATTTCCAGTGGTTAGGAGCCACATGTAGATAACTTGTTGAACAGTTCGGTAGTGGAACATTTTCATCATTGCAGAAAGTTCTGCTGGAAAATGATGCTTCAGATCGTCTCTAAAATTTCTGTCCTCTATAAAGAGTCTGATGGTTTTCCTCCTTGCTTTTCCTTTAAGTAAGCATTTGATGTCTGGGGTGTTTTGGTTCGTTTTCTGCTGATCTTTCTCCCTTTTTGGTCGCTCTGTTCACAGGTCAATACTTCTGCGAAGGCTCTGTAGTCTGATGGGCACTGTGTTCTTGCTTCGCTGCTTTACCATGTTTGTGACCTCCCTCTCCGTGCCAGGACAGCACCTGCAGTGTACTGGAAAGGTAGCCTGCTACCTTCTTTATCTTTCTTGCCTCTTGTTCTTGGTGGGTTGATGGCACCATGTATGCAGTAGGGCTAAGACTTTGCTTTTAATATTAAAATGTACTTCTCAATATTTTCAATATCTGTGATAAACCTCCAGAAATAATTTGGTAAAAATTTAAAGGCAGAATCTACCTCCCTGTTACTTCTATCTGTTGATAATAGTTCTTCACTGTGGAGCTATAGGAAAAAAGTTTCTTTCAATTATCATTCTCCCTTTCCCACCATCCTCAGCATCTTTAGTTCCTCATATCACATGACTCTGTTCCCTTTACTGTCCTTATCACTCCTTTTTTAAAAGTGTTAAAGTTTGACCATATTCCATTTAAAATATAGTACCCCCCTACTCTTTCTGGGGTATACTAAATAATGGCTGATTTTTTGTTTTTGTTTTATACTTTGTAGTTTGTTTGGTATACTGTAGACATCTCTTCTGGTTAAATTGAAAAGAGAGATTATGTTCATAGGAACAAAGGAACTGGGTAATGGATAACTTTTAAAAAATTAAAAAAAAAACCTGTACTTTATATACAAAATTGACTATTGTAACTCGTTAAATTTGGACAGAAGAATTTATTATCCTACTTTTCTAAGCCTCCAAGATTTAATAATGTATTCCCAGATATTCAAATGTATATATTAACACCTTTGTTATTTTAATGTTGTTTGTAAAGTGTGAAACAAAATTAAGTGTCAGTTCTTCTACTGCAATATAAATAGCTGAAATGCCAACAAGGGAAGGTTAAGCAGCCAAAGGAGATCAAGAGCTAAAAATACAGCCCTGAGCCGAAGGGTGACAAAAGTTTCTCCAGGTATTAGGAGACTGAACAGTAAGAAAGGGGGAAGAGTTATATTTCATTTAGGATTTAGCAAAAAGGAAATGTTTTATTTTTAAGGTAAAAGCTGTTTTTTTTTTAATAAAGGTAAAGTAATGTTTTATAATTATAAAGTTATTTGCCTATTAGAAATTTTCAAATTTTGTGGAAATACATAAATTAAAAATATATATAAATTAAAATAAAAGCTCATGTAATTTTCTCTTCTTTCACCCTACCCCATAAATCAAACTGTTAACAATTGTGCATACAGTCACATAGACTATTTTTAGGCATGCTTACACATTCAAATAAGTTTATATAAATAGGTACTTTTTAAACAAAAGATAGGATTATACTGCAGGCATAGTTTTTTAGCTTATATTTTATTTACTAGTATGTTGTTTATTTTTTTTCTATAGAAATACACATGTAGCTGTACTTCATCTTTTTAATAGCTGCAGAGTGTTCCATTGTATGATTTACCAGTCTCCAAGTGGTGTATATTTAGATTATTTCCAAATCTTACTATTTATAAATAATGCTTTCATAAATATCCATGTACACTTATGCTTTTTCACTATTTAATCATCTCCTTAAGGTAAATTCTTGGAAGTGGAATTAGGAAATCAAAGAACACACACTTTAAAAATTGTGTTATGTATTGCTCAGATGTCCATTAGAAAAGTCTAGTTTTCACTCCTGCCAACAATGTAGGCACGCCAGTTTTACCACCCCTCAGCCAGCACTACTTATCAATCTTTTGAGTCACTGCCATTCTGATTAATGAAAGATGATATCTGAGACTTTTATGGGTCTTATGTTTTATATTTGAATCTTTAATCTATTGAATTTATTTCTGTACCTGGTGTGAAGTAGGGATAGAACAATTTCTCCAAATTGTATGCTAATTAGAAGAAATTTAAAAGAAGAAAAATGTACACTGAAGAGAGAGTTTCCTGTAGCTGAAATATTTAATTGTGGGTCAGCCACTAGAGAGAAAGATATATGTCCATAGGGCTGCAGCATGTGCTACAAAAATAAATTAGATATCATCTTTCTACAGTATGGACAGCCTTTTTTCTGTCGCTAATGACCATTTTTCATTACCGGTTAGTTATATATGGACATTTCTATTCACATCTGCCCTAAATGCTGTTAATTGCTTTGACTTATAAGATAACCTACTTATTGACCTACATTATTTGCAGCAGTCATTAAAAATTGAAAGTTAAGGTGATCGTAACAGCAATCAAATCCCTTACAGTGAACTTCCATAGGGCATTTTAATTGTCATAACTTAATTGCTTGAAATCTCATTCCTAGAAGTAGGAGGCTTGGGGATAGAACCAAGAATATGCCTGCTTTTGAAATGAAGTAATGGATTCACTTTAAGTAAAGAAATACTTAAAGCAGATTTTTACACCTTGTCTCATCAAAGCATCTTATCCATTAAGTTGTGTTACAATTTTTATTTTTCTGGAAGAAAATTTGGGATATTTAAAATCATAAAGGATAGGGAAACTTGAGTAATTGAGCAATAATTGCTCCCTTTAGACTGGCATCACTTGTTTCTTGCCTTGGCTGAGACTTTCTCCTAGCAGTCTCTATTCACTCTCTGATTTTTATACTTTAGTAGAGTAACATCTCTAACCCCATCCCTATTAGAGGTCACGGAAGAAGCAAATCCCATGTATTCTAGTTCCTTCTCTCCTTTTCTCTAATAATAAATTCATCTTCCTCTCCTGCCCTCAACTAAGGCAGAGACAAAAAACCGCATTGTGAATAATCAACAGGTGAGCTTTCTAATGAGATTGTGATATCCAACGAGGATGTTTTGTTACCAGACAAGGAGTCCACCCATTCCACATGCAGCAGAGCAGAACACTGAACAAATTGGAGCCGTTTATTGCCATGGCACCAAGCCAGGAAAATGCAACGCTGTCGTGTTAAACCCAAACTCCCTGATAGCTTTTGATCAAAGGTTTTTAAAGGCAGAAATTGAGGTTTAGGGGTTAGGGGCTGAGGGTGAAGCTGATTGGTTAGTTCTTATGCAAGCTTCAGTGGTTTTCCTTTCCTAGCTCAGTTCCTGACATCATCTTTATCACTGTGATTGGGTGATCTAACTGGTTGAGGGACCAAGACTCTGCAAATATCTCATAATTATTTGTCAATGATGTTAACTTTTAAAAAAATAAATTTATTTATTTGAATTAGTTTCAAGTATATAGTACATTGGTTAGACATCTATATTGTTCATAAACAATTCCCTCAATTGCACCCTCCCTCCCTTGACCCTCCACTTAGCCATCATATTAATGCTAGCTGCATTCTCTGTGCCATGCTCCCCATCATCGTGCCCAACTATCAACTTCTAATTTGTACTTTTTTAATCCTACACCTCATTCTCCCAGCCCCATAACCCCTCTCCCCTCTGTCTGTCACCAAATTGTCCACTATTTTTGTGAGTCTGTTTTTGACTAGTTCTTTTTGTTCCTTGGATTCCACATATAAGTGAAATCATATGGTATTTATCTTTCTCTGACTTATTTCACTCAGTGTAATAACCTCTAGGTCCATCCATGTCATTGCAAATGGTAAAATTTCATTTTTTTTTAATGACTGAGTAATATTCCATTGTATATATGAACCATAATTTCTTTATCCAGTCATCTGTTGATGGACATTTAAGTTGCTTCCATATCTTGGTTATTGTAAATTGTGCTGCCATGAATATTGGAGTGCATGGATCTTTATGAATTATTGTTTTGGTTTTCTTTGGATAAATACCCAGAAATGCAATTGCTGGGTCAAAAGGTATATCCATTTTTAATTTTTTGGGAAACCCCCATACTGTTTTCCATAATGGCTGTCCCACCAACAATGTATAAGGGTTCTCTTTTTGCAATCCCACCACCAATGTATAAGGGTTCTCTTTTCTCCGCATCCTCACCAACACTTGCTGTTTTCTGATTTATTGATGATAGCCATTCTGACAGGTGTGAGGTAATATCTCATTGTGGTTTTAATTTGCATTTCTCTGATGATTAGCAGCCTTGAGCATCTTTTCATATGTCTGTTAGCCATCTGTATTTCCTCTTTGGAGAAGTATCTGTTCAGGTCTTCTGCCCATTTTTTAATTGGATTGTTTGTTTTATTGCTGTTTAGTTGTATAAGTTCTTTATAAATTTTGGATATTAACCCCTTATCAGATATATCATTAGTGAATATCTTCTCCCACACAGTCAGTTGTCTTTTTGTTTTGTTGATGGTTTCCTTTGCTGTACAAAAACTTTTAAGTTTGATATAGTCCCATT
Source organism: Eidolon dupreanum (assembly GCA_028627145.1). NCBI lineage: Eukaryota > Metazoa > Chordata > Mammalia > Chiroptera > Pteropodidae > Eidolon > Eidolon dupreanum. The sequence goes on from CM053506.1 coordinate 44,388,469, forward strand.
TATTTATTTTTTTCTTTTGTTTCCCTTGCCTGAGGAGAGAGATCTGAAAAGAAATTCCCATTAGTAATATCAGAGAGTTTACTGCCTATGTTTTCTTCTAAAAGTTTTATGGTTTCGGGTCTTACATCTAAGTCTTTAACCCATTTTGAGTCTATTCTTGTATACAGTGTAAGAAGAGAAGATGGTCCAGCTTTTTTTTTTTTACATGTATCTGTCCACTTTTCCCAATACCATTTATCGAAGAGATTGTCTTCACTCCATTGTATATTCTTACCTCCTTTGTCATATATTAAGTGAGCATATAGGTGATTTCTGGGCTCTCTATTCTGTTCCATTGATCAATATATCTGTTCTTATGCTAGCACCATGTTGTTTTGATTACTGTAGCCTTGTAGTTATAGTTTGATAACAGGTAATGTGATACCTCCAACTTTGTTCTTCTTTCTCAAGAGTGCCATGACTGTTTGGGTTTTTTTATGGCTCCATATAAATTTTAGGATTATTCATTCTAGCTCTCTGAAAAATGCCATTGGTATTTTGATAGGGATTGCATTGAATCTATAGATAGGTTGGGGTAGTATGGCCATTTTAACAATGTTGATTCTTCCTATCCATGAACAAGGTATATACTTCCATTTATTTGTATCTTCTTCCCAATTTCTTTTTTCAATGACTTGTAATTTTCTGAAAACGGGCCTTCTACCTTCTTGGTTAATTTGATTCCCAGGTATTTTATAGTTTTCGAAGCAATTGTAAATGGGATTATTTTCTTAATTTCTCTTTCTGAAAGTTCATCATTGGTGTATAAAAATGCCACTGACTTCTGAATATTTTGTAACCTGCTACTTTACTGAATTCATTGATCAGTTCTAACAGTTTTTTGGTGGAATCTTTAGGGTTCTCTCTATATAGTATCATGTCATTGGCAAATAACGAGAGTTTTACTTCTTCCTTGCCAATTTGGATGCCTTTTATTTACGTTTTTTTGTCTTATTACTGTGGCTAAGACTTCCAATACAATGTTAAAGAGGAATAGTGAAAGCGGACATCCTTGTCTTGTTCCTGATCTTAAGGAACAGCAATCAGGAACAGCCTTTCCCTATTGAGTATGATGTTAGCTGTAGGTTTGTCATATATGGCCTTTATTATGTTGAGGTATGTTCCCTCTATTCCCACTTTGCTGAGAGTTTTTATCATAAATGGATGCTGGATTTTGTCAAATGCTTTTTCTGCATCTATTGATATATGATTATATGGTTTTTGTCTTTCAATTTGTTAATGTGATGTATCACATTAATTGGTTTGTGGATATTTTACCAACCTTGCATCTCAGGAAAAAATCCAACTTGATCATGGTGTGTGATATTTTTAATGTATTGCTGAATTTGGTTTGCTAATATTTTATTGAGGATTTTTGCATCAGTGTTCAGAAGAGATATCGGCCTATAGTTTTCTTTTTTGTAATGTCTTTGCTTGGTTTGGGAATCAAGGTAATGGCCTCATAAAAGGAGTTAGGGAGCCTTCCCTCTTCTTGAATTTTTTGGAATAGTTTGAAAAATAGGTGATAATTCTTCTTTGAATGTTTGGTAAAATTCGCCTATGAAGCTATCTGGTCCAGGACTTTTGTTTTTTGGGAGGTTTTTGATTACTGATGTGATTTCATTGGTGGTAATTGGTTGGTTCAGATTTTCTGTTTCTTCATGACTTGGTTTTGGGAGATTGTATGTTCCTAGGAATGTGTCCATTTCTTCCAGATTGTCCAATTTGTTGTCATATAATTGCTTGTAGTATTTTCTTATGATCCATTGTATTTCTGTGGAGTCATGGTTATTTCTCCTCTTTCATTTCTGATTTTATTTAAGTCCTCTCTGTTTTTTTCCTTGATGAGTCTGGCTAAGGGTCTGTCAATTTTGTTTATCCTTTCAAAGAACCAGCTCTCGATTTCGTTGATTTTTTGTATTGTTTTTCTGGACTCTATTTCATTTATTTCTGCTCTGATCTTTATTATTTCCTTTCTTCTGTCCACTTTGGGCTTTGTTTGTTGTTCTTTTTCTAGTTCTTTTAATTGTAAGGTTAGATTGTTTATTTGAGCTTTTTCTTGTTTCTTGAGGTAGTCCTATATTACTATGAATTTCCCTCTTAGGACTGCTTTTGCTGTGTCCCATAAACTTTGAGTCATTGTGTTTTCATTTTCATTTGTCTCTAGATATCTTTTGATTTCTTCTTTGATCTCATTAATAACCCATTCATTGTTTAGTAGCATGTTATTTAGCTTCCATGTGTTTGCGTATTTTTCCCTTTTATCTTGTAATTTAATATCTAGTTTCATACCATTGTGATCAAAGAAGACAGTTGATATGATTTCAATCTTCTTAAATTTATTAAGACTTGATTTGTGTCCTAACATTTGATCTGTCCTTGAAAATGTTGCATGTACACTTGAGAAGAATGTACATTTTGCTGCTTTGGGGTAAAATGCTCTGAAAATATCTATTAAGTCCATCTGTTGTAGTGTATATTTTAGACCCATTGTTTCCTTGTTGATTCTTTTTCTTGGAAGATATGTCCATTGGTGTCAATGGGGTGTTGAAGTCTACTACCATGAGTGTATTACTATTGATCTCTCCTTTTATGTCAGTCAATAATTGCTTTATGTATGTAGGTGCTCCTGTGTTGAGTGCATATATGTTTACTAGGATTTTGTCCTCTTGATTTATCAATCCCTTTATTATTATGTAATGCCCTTTTGCATCTCCTATTATAGCCTTGTTTTAAAGTCTATTTTATCTGATACAAGTATTGCTACCCTGGCTTTTTTTTTTTTTTCATTTCTGTTTATGTGAAATACCTTTTTCCATCCCTTTACTTTCAGTCTGTGAGTATCGTTTGATCTGAGGTGAGTTTTTTGTAGACATCATATGCATGGGTCTTGTTTTCTTATCTATTCGGTTAACCTGTGTCTTTTGATTGGAGCATTTAATCCATTTACAGTTAAAGTGATTACTGATAGGTACATTGTTACTGTCATTTTATTATTCATATTTGTTATTTCTGTTTTCTTTTTTACCCCTTCTCTTTTTGCAGAAGACCCTTTAACATTTCTTATAATGCTGGCTTGGGTTGGTGATGAATTCCTTAAGCTTTTTTCTGTCTGGGAAGCTCTTTATCTCACCTTTCATTTTGATTGAAAGCCTTGCTGGGTAGAGTATCCGTGGTTGTAGATTCTTGTTTTTCATAACTTTGAATATTTCTTGCCATTCCCTTCTGGCCTGCAAAGTTTCCATTGCAAAGTCAGGAGACATTCTTATGGGGGTACCCTTGTAAGTAACCAGCTTCCTTTTGCTTGTTGCTTTTAAGATTCTCTCTTTGTCTTTGACTTTTGGCATTTTAATTATGATGTGTCTTGGTGTAGGTCTGTTTGAATTCCTCTTGTTTGGCACTTTGTGCTTCCTGAACTTGTATATCTAATTCCTTTGCCAGGTTAGGGAAGTTTTCTGTCATGAGTTCTTCAAACAGAGTCTCAATCCCTTGCTCTCTCTCTTCTTCTTCAGGTACTCCTATGATTCGAATATTTTTACGCTTCATGTTGTCCCAGAGGTCTCTTAAACTATCCTCATTTAAAAAAAAAATTTTTTTTCTTTTTGTTGTTCTGATGGGGTGTATTCAGCTACTTCGTCTTCCAGTTCGTCGATTCGATCTTCTGCTTCATCCAGTCTACTATTGAATCCTTCTAGTGTGTTCTTCATTTCAGTTATTGTATTCCTCATTTCTCTCTGGTTCTTTTTTATGGTTTCTATGTCCTTTTTAATGCTTACTATCTCTCTGTTGAGGTTCTCATTGTGCTCATCCATTCTCCCCATAAGTTTGTTGACCATCCTTATAACCATTATTCTGAACTCTGTGTCAGGTAGGTTGCTTGCCTCCATTTCATTTAGCTTATTTTCTGGAGTTTTGTTGTTTCATTTGTGGCATGTTTCTTTCTTTTCTCATTTTATTACCCTCTCTGTGTTCATTTCTATTTGTTGGGAATATTTGTTTTGTCTCTCAGCCTTGGCCAGATGGCCTAATGTGAAAGGTGTCCTGTGTGACCCAGAGGCGCACTGTCCCTGATCCTTTGTGCAGGGAGCTCCGGACGTGACCTTTGTGTGGGTTGTGTGTGATCTTCTGTTGTTGCCAAACCTTTATTGTTGTTAGTAGATCAGTGGGTGGGATTAATGTTCAGGCTGACTAATTGTGTGAATTGGCTGCACCCTCAGGAAAAGAGTTGTTGTGCAGGAGCTGACCTCACTGAGTGGGATTTGCCCTAGCAGACTTGTGTACTTGTTGCAACCACCCTGTGTGTGTATCACTACTGGAACCAGTCAAGAGTTGTTCCGTTGTGTTCTGGTGCCAGCCTCCAGATGTGTTAGTTTTGTGGCCCTTTGAGAGGGGCTCCCCTGTAGGCCAAGGTCAGCCGCTGCTTTTGATTGCTCAGGACTACCCGGTGAGAACTACAGAGTGATCTGCTGATGGTTGTTGTCTATGCTGGATCTTTAGGTAAGTAGAAGAGACACCCTGTAGGCAGCTCTCAGTTATCCTCCATTCCTGACCTAGGGCAGTTTAGCAGAATGACCAGTGCTCCTCAAGGCCTGATACTGCCTATCAGATGCCTGTAAGTCTCTGAAACTGGATAAGCCTCAGAGTGATATATGTGGTGGGTGGTGCAGGGACCCTGGGAGTCTCATGGGTCTAGTGAGTAAATTTACCCTTGCTGCTGCAGTGTCAGTTTATGTGCCCTCGCTGTGTCTCTGTGGCTCGCTGTACAAGTTTCCACCTGTAGCAAGGTCAACTGCTGCCCACCCTGGGCCTAAATGCGCTACCCCAGAGCAGGGGCAGCTGCCTATCAATGTACAGTGGGCACTTTGTGTACTGGATGGGGCAGGAGCTCAGGGAGTCAAGGGCCGTCAGGCCAGTACAGACCCCTGCAATCCCCTTAAGAGATAACGCAGCTCACATAGACAGCACTGGTCTGTCCACAACTGTTTTCTTCAAAATGCGCTTACTGCACTGGCCAAGGTCTGTTGCTTGCACTAACTGCTCAACCTCAGAGCCAAGCAGGACACAAGAGGCTACTTGTCAATGGGCTACAGGCACTTTGTGGCTTGTGAGAAGTGGGTTCTCAGGGAGACAAGGTCCATTTGACCAATACAGCCTCAGTTTTGCTGCAACTTCTGTTCCTGGGCATTCCCACTGTAGACAGATCACAGTGAGACCAGCTGCTGTCAGAGATGTTCCCACAGACCCTTTTGCTCCCCGGACACAATATTGCAACTCTTGCAGGCAGTAAAGGTCTGCCTGCCATTGATTTCCGAGCAGTGCCCACCCTGTGCCAGCCAAAGTTTGTTGCCTGTGTGGATTAGGCGATCAGGGGAGGGGAAGGGCAAGCCTGTGTCAGTTCACTATCAATGGGCCTCCTGGGGCAATTTGTGGGTAGAGTGGATGGGTCTTAGACAAAGGCAATCAGATCGATATAGCCTCAGTCTTGCTGCAAATTTGGTAACTGTTGTGAGTTCTCGCAGAAGACCCAGATCACAGCAAGACCATCTGCTGTCTGCGACTGGCCCATAGGTCTCTGACATCCATCCAACTTCACTTTGGCAGCAGTGATCTGCCTAATCTACCTCTGAAATGCAACTCACAGAGCTGGTTGCCCACTGGGAATGGAAATATTGCTTACAGAGCTGGCACTGTTGCTGGGATTGGAAACACTTCACAGCAATGGCTGCCCTGCTGTGAATACTTTTGGTTCTGAATCACTCAGAGCAGGGCTTGGCAGCAATCCAGCCGCAACCGCTCTGGGTAATCTGCAGGTTGGGTGGGGCAGGGGCTCAGAGAGACAATGGCAGTCTGATCAATTCAGCCTCCATCTTGCTGCAACTTTGGTAACTGTTGTGAGTTCCTGCAGAAGATGCAGCCCACAGCAAGACCAGCTGCTGTCTGGGACTGGCCCACAGGTCCCCTATATCTGCTCAAGTTCGTGTTGGCAGCAGTGATCTGCCTGACCCTATCTTTGAAATGTAGCTCACAGCAGCCACCTTACTGGGATTAGAAACACTGCTTTCAGAGGTTCCTAATGGCCCTGTGGGAGGGGTCTGCACAGTCAAGGTGGTAGGTCTGTAGATTGCCGGGTAGCGGGGCCGGACCAAGGCACAATGGTGGCTGCCTTTCCAGCCCTCCTTCAGATGTCAGGCAATGGAGACCTTTTCAGAATGAATCCCGTGCAAGCCTTTGATCCACTGCCGATGTCCCAGGTTGAGTGTCTGCAGGTCAGAAAGCCTTTGCATGGGTCCTTCAAAGAGACGTCTAAGGGTTCGGTCACCCTCCGTCTCACCTAGACGGCCAGAATCCCCTCTAGTTTCTACAGTCAGAGTTATTGAAATATCTTCTTCCCTGGGCTGGGACTCTGTGCTGAAGAGTCCTCAGATGAGACCAGGAACCCCCTCTCCCTCAGGAGAACCTCTTCAGCCTCGCTTTCCCTCCTGGTGATCCTCCACCACCCACGGGTGTGGGTCCAGCTGAATTCACGACTTCACCCCTCCTACTGGCTTCAGTGTGGCTCTTTGTTATTAACAGATGTAGGTGTTATGATCAACTGGACTTCAGGTGATTCTCCGCATTGGTTATTTTATAGTTTGGTTTTAAACTATAATTTCAGTGCAGTCCTTGGAGGAGACGAACCTTACTTTTACCTGGTCCACCATCTTCCCTCTATCAATGATGTTAACAGAAGCTGAACATCTGGTGACTTGTTGTTGTTTAAGCTATCATTGTTTTGTGCTTACTAGCTACATTTTTTTATTATCTCAAGCACGGTGTACTTTTTACACATTTTTTTCTGGAACTTCCTTTACAGGTGGGCTGTCAGGATATGACTAAGATCCTTTATAATCTTTGACTATAAATGACTAACATATTTTCTTAATCTTTAACTATAAGCTATGTGACAACCAAAATAATTGAAACATTTAAAGCCTATACCTATATCTCTAGACTGTATGACCTAATATCTAAACATGTTTACTGTTAACTGCTGGTTTGAGCTCCTTTTGTCCCTTCGTCATAATAGAATATTTAAGACATAGGGCTTTGGAATTGGACTCCCTGGGTTCATATCCCAGTTATGTTACTTACTAGCTGTGACCCCTCTCAGTCAGTTTCCTCATCTGCACAATTGAATTAATTCATAGGATTGTTGTGGAAATTCGATGTAATAACACATAAAACTCTCAGCGGCATGCCTTGCACATAGTAAATGCACATAAAATTTTAGCAAGTTTTTGTATTGTGTTAAATGCCCTTTGTGTGTGTGTGTGTGTGTGTGTGTGTGTGTGTGTGTGTGACCATTGCTCAAACTCTTTCTCAAAATGGATTGCATTTTTAAATTTATGTGTGGGAGTTGGGATTAGGTTTGGCTGCTAATAACAGGAAGTTCGAGATGGCTATGGTTTAATAAACAGTGGTTTATTCTCTCTGAGAGAGAGTAGGTATTCAAGGTCAGATATGGAGCCATCAAAAACTCATGATTTTTATGACTTCCTGCTCTCTTATTCTAACATTTAGCTTGCATCCTTAAGGCCATTTTGTGGTCCAAGATGGCTGCTAGAGCTTCAACTATCATGTCCAAGTTGTAGGCTAGAAGAAGGAAAGATAGAAAAGACTTCCTCTGAGCTGTTGTCTCTTTCCTTTATAAATAGCCTTCTCAGAATTCTTTTACACTTCCGCTAAGATCTTATAAAGAACTTAGTCACATAGCCATACCTAACTGCAAGGGAGGCTAGGAAATGCAGTGTTTTGGTTGAGTTCATTGCCATTTCAAGTAAATTCAAGATTCTGTTACCACTGAAGAAGGCAAGAATGGATGTTGAATGGCTGTCATCGTTTCTGTCATAGCCTATTACTTATTGGCAACAATAGCCAAGCAAATACTACTTATTATATTAAAAATTTTGAAATATTTTTGTGTTATAGCAACCTTTTCATTATAAAGAAACTCCTAGTAGAGACGTTTGAATTACAATGATGTCATTTAATTACCAAAATATTTCTGAGTATAGCTAAGCTTTGATGACCCATTCTTGATATCTGGAATTATTTAGACGGGTAGTCCCATTGCTTTTGCTTAGATCTTATTTCAAAGTCATTCAGCATTTGAATTTCAATGGGAATGGATGCTTGGAAAGCTCCTACCTTCCTAAGCATTTGAAGCACTAATTCATAGCTTTCCTTATAGATATATGGCAGTGTATGGGAGAAACTACACCGGGCCTTTGCCATTTGGAGTGGCTTTGGTATGACCCTAACCGGCGTTCACACTTGTGGAGATTACATGTTCAGTGGCCACACAGTCGTCCTAACTATGCTGAATTTCTTTGTCACTGAATGTAAGTATCTTTTTAGTGTTTCTATGCATATCAGATGACTAACTGCAGAGAAGGCTACAGGAAGGGTATCAAGTATCTACGAATGATGAGAGAAACAGACTGACCTGAGAGACATGACTGAGAAGCATTGGAAGGAATGTGGTTTTAAAATAATCTTTCTGTCCTTTTCCCAGATACACCAAGAAGCTGGAATTTCTTGCACACTTTATCCTGGGTTCTCAACCTCTTTGGAATCTTCTTCATTTTGGCTGCCCATGAACATTATTCCATTGATGTGTTTATTGCCTTTTATATAACTACAAGACTCTTTTTGTACTATCATACTTTAGCTAATACCAGAGCATATCAGCAGAGTAGGAGAGCAAGAATTTGGTTTCCCATGTTTTCTTTTTTTGAATGCAATGTTAATGGTACAGTACCTAATGAATATTGTTGGCCATTTTCAAAACCAGCAATAATGAAAAGACTAATTGGATGAAGATTATCTTTGTTATGGCTTCATGATTAAATATACTGTACGTGTTGAAAGTGAATAACTTTGCTTTCTCCCCCTAGGTTCCTGGATGCCTTACTTTTTGGCTTATATGTTGACAAAGTTAAGTTCCCTGTTCTGAGCAAGGCTGCGATTATAGAAAGCAAGAAAGAAAAATCAAGAGTCCTTATATATCTGTTTGAACAGAGAGCTTAAGTCAGTGTTTTCTGCCCCTCCTCTTTAGGCAGAGGTAATGTAGTGATTGAAGTCAGACTGTTACCCTTAGCCTGTGGAATTTTGCTTATTGAACTTAAGCAAATCAATTTAACCTATTTGCTGGTTGAAAAAAAAATTTTTTTTTTTTATTTCCAGTAGGACTCTAGTCAGGAAATAATATTTTTTGAAGCTCCTTATTATCTTCAGAGGAAAAACCCCTGCCATGTGAACAGCACTTGTTCTTTGAACTAATTTCTGTGTCTCTTTTAAAATGCAACTCTGGAAAGTGATCCATTTTACTAACAAATAATTTTTGTCTTCGAAACCATCTGTAAGAAAAGTATATTGAACATACCAGGATGCCTGAAACAAGAGAAAGGGGCCATACATGAGGCGGCAAAGTACAAATATAGTACTGGCATTTTTCACCAAAGATGCAACGAAAGATACAGTTTCTATTTTGTTCTGAGGGTTCAGTTTTCATGAGGGGAAAATGACCTATAAATGTAAGATTGGCTGAATTTTAGTGATGTAGGTATCTGGAATAACTTTGTGCTATAGCTGTTAGATGACAGCCCAATTTTAGGTTTTTTAATGGTACTATTTAATGAGCAAAATAGTCGAGTGTATTACCAGATGTTAGATAAAGTTCTTATGTCCTTAAGTAGGAAGATATGCATGCAAAAATTTTTTTCTCTTTCTGAAAAGAACTTTATAAAAGGTGTAAGCATAATGTAACTTTTTGAAATTTCTTGTTCTTGACCATCAGAAGTAAGGAGTCACAGACATATATGGATATGAGAAGATTTTGTTTTTTATCTTTACAAACACAGTTGTGTACATACATTCTTTCTATTTAGTCTTAATTTGGTATTCAGGAATTGATATAACTTAGTTGCTGTTTACAACACTAGAAATTAGTACCTTATGTAATTTAAAATTTGATCTGTGTGATAACGTTTGTCACTTTGCTTTTAATGATTTTTTAAAATAGTTATGACAATAGGATGATTGTATAATTAGAATTTGAACCCCAACTAATGAGTTTAGCCACTTGGAATATTAATTGTGTAGTTTTTACATTCCATTTTAAAACAAGGAGTTAGAAAAGGTGCTGGCATATTGAGATCTAAAATCAGGCCCTCTTTAACAGGAGCCTGTTCCTTATATGGGTAAAATATTTTATTTTTGCACTTTGAGTCATATTCCCACCCCTGTATAAGCTATGGAGGAGCCTTGAATGGTTTGAGCAGGAAAGGAATATTATGTGAACAAGATTAGCCAGTGCTAAATGACCCCAATTTGGATCTGCTCTGACCATCATTTTTTATTTCTCACTTGAGAAATGGTACAAGGCAATTCAAGTTTTATTATGCTTTTAAATCTCATACTTCAGAATATTAAAATATCTTAAAATTGTTGTTTCTATTACATGCTAGGGAGAAACATACCAACATTTCATCTAAGGAAATTGCATAATTATGAAGGGCGAAGGGTACTTCCTATGCCAGTTAGAGTAGTTTGACCCTTGAGGTCAAAAGATGTGTTACTGCCATTTTCCCCCAAATGACAGAACAGGACTGAATTTAGCTAGAGAGGGACTAATGTTGGCTTTTAGAAAAATGTTTGAAAAAAATCTGTGGTGATATTAATTCAGAAATGTTAAGTAGCTACTTAATAGTAAATATCTTAACATCAGTCCTCTTTCCTTGATATGGATTCTATTCTAGAACAAAATAGAAAAAAATAAATTGAAGCTAATTTGCAGAGCTATTGACATTGCGAGTGCCTAACAGCAGACTGTTGTGAAGATTGTAAAGTAACTTTTCAGCTTTGCATTTATCATATTTGTTATGAAGAAAAGGTAAGCTAGACTTATACTTTATTGTTATAACTCTCACAAAGCATTGTTTACATAAATCGATCATCTCCAAGTCTCTTTCTTGGAAATTGAGACAAATTTTTTTTCCTTAATGTGAAATCTATTTTTTACTCGCTTTTTGTTTTGTCCAGAGATTTCCAGACTTTGTCTTTTTTTTTTTTTTTTCCTTGTTAAAATCTAAACCACAAGGAAGGTTTTTACATTTACATTTTGGGTGTGAATGTGGCTAGGTAGAGAAGCTACATGCCCTAGATCAACATGTTTTTTGACATTGTATTAATTTCTACAGTTGCAGACTTGTGAGAGGCTTATATCATTAAACACCAAGACCTCAGTAAAGAAGGCACCAAGAAGGTTTTTGGTTTGAGGATGCAAACTGGAGATTATACTGAAAGTCCTTGATGTATTTTCTATGTTCCTGGGGGAGGTGTGGACTTTTTTTTTTTTTTTTAACAGTCCATTGCAGGACAGTGTTACTGAAGGGTAATTGAAGTTCACAGGGAGTAGAATGTTTTGAAGATGGCGTGTTTGCTGTTATCACCAAATAATTTGGGAGGTACCTTTTGTTGGCTATGCTACAGAATTCTCAGCATGCCTATCCTCTCCTTATTCTCTGTGGCCAGAATTATTAGAGTAAAAAATACAACTTTCAAATGCTGGATCTGTTCATTAGTATCCCTTTAAATCAGAAAGCAATGAGCTTAGCCTTAGAATCAGTCAGCTAATAACTATGGACTGTTCACCAGAAAAAAAACCATTGACTGAGAGACCTGCTGGTAGTGTAACTTTGACACTGTAAGTGGCATTATTCTCTACCCTGTACTTGCCTGGTTGTTGTTACTTAGAATTCCAAAAATTCTTTAGCTTCAAAATGGAGAACAGGAGAACCAAATGCTTTTATGGCTGATATGAAACAGTCTATTTTAGGGACATCTGTTTGGAAAGTATTACGTATATATACAGAGTCATATTAATAACATTAACTGCTTTGTGTTCAGCAAAAGTCATTTTCACCATTATGAAACATCAAAAAGTTTTATAGTAAACTTTTTAAGGATCCTAATTCCAAAATGCTTGAGAACATTAACTATATTCTTGTTTTAAACCCTCTGACCTAATAAAGTTAATTATTTGTTAGTCTTTTTGTAGACAAGTTATCCCTTACTAAAAGTAACTATGGTAATAGTCATTTGTCAGATCTTTATGGTATTCAGGCATTTGAGACAAGAAAGCTGTCTTTTAGAATATTTCAATGGCTTTCTTAAACAGTATCAGTTTCATTTAGATAGTTTTAATGCCAACTTTACTTGATATTTAAGACAGTTTGCATTTGTAAAAAGTTTAGCCTGAATTATCCCTATCACGCTGTAGAGAATTATCAGTAACATCAAAAGTCAGGCTGCTTCAGGTGACCAATGAGAAAGAAGAGGTTGAGGTTCTTTTCCGCTCTCTGACATTAAGTGGCTTTGAATGACAAATTACTGTAGAAGTAGATTTTAGTTCCCTTCTCACCTACCCTTCATCCCCAGCAAATGCCACCGTTTCAAGGAACTAAAATGTGGCCTGTTACTTTGTATCAAGTTAAATAAAAATATCTATGAAATCTATAAGCCATAATTCAGCTACCAGTAAAGTTGGTTTTTAGAATATGTCTTGCCCTAAGTTAACCAAAGGACTTTTTATTCAGTGTACTCCATGTTTAAGCATAAGAAAGCTTTGTGCCAGATATGGAGAGAGAAAGAGTACTGTTAATTTCATCGTTATTTCAGGTCTGTTTGAATCTGAATTACTGGGTTGTCTGAACCTAACCAAACAATGTTATTAGTAATATTATCTTTAAAATGCTTAATTTTAACATTTTTTTAAATTTAGAGAATCTATGGATTGTTAGGATAATTGAAGTATATGGAACAAAGGAAGTGGAAACTGGTACATGATGGGGAAAGCAAGATTAGCTTGGATTAAAGTGGGCATGTTTCAAGAATTCTACCTAAATGTCACCCTATCCACAGAGAAACTAGTATTACTTGAAGATGTGAAAGTTCCTGTGGTGGCCATACCTTGAAGCACACACAGTATTGTATATAAGTAAATATCTTGATTCTAAATTAAATCTAGATTTAACTAATATATGTTATTTTATATCTTTGTTGTATTAAAATGTTTTAAAACACTAAAAATAAAACATTTGAAAGTTAGTTTATAGTCTCTTATTTGTCTTTGCATTATTAATGCAGCCGGCCTATTTTTTATACAGTGAATTTTTATTTTTGCAAATGGTTAGGCCCTACAACTTTAAATCCAAATGTAGTATCTAGTCCCTGGCATTTTCTAATTCTTAGTTGTTCCTTAGATAACCCATTTACCCTTTCTCCTTTCTTTTCTGTAAACTAGGGGGGGAAAAGTGACCTTCCTAAGGATATTAGAATAATTGTAGATTGAGAGGGAGCAAATAACTATTCCTGGACACATAAAGTTTTTCTTTGTTATTTATTTATTTAGTTAGTTTTTTATTTATTTTAAGTGTAGATTATATAGGAAGATAACCATCATCCTTTCAGGTCAGCTTTGGAGATAATGATGAACAGGAAAAGAAGGGAAGCAGTTGTGAGGAGTAGTCCAGTAGCCAAGAATCATGGAGAAGTGGAACCCTAAATATTGTCACTGGTGCAGGACCACATGAGCTTAATCCACAATTGAACTTGTCTTGGTTCCATAGTGTAGCAGTTAGCATGTCTGCTTTACACAGTTGAACTTGTCTTCACAATTACTAATAACTGTAGCCTCTCTGGTGCTGGCCCCAGCTGGTCTTTCTCTCAGGAACTCTAGAAAAGAATAGTCCAAAACAGACCTAGAGGCTGCTTGGTGGAGAAGAAAATGCACTGGATTTAAACTCCGAGGACCCGAGTATGAGTTACATCTCTATTGCTGAGTAAAGTTGGCCTTTTCTTCCAGCCCCACTTAACCTTATGTGTAAAATGGAGGGGGCGTTGGAATGCCTACCTCATCGATTGTATTAAGGGCCAGATTATGAAAGTACTGTAGCCTTGCTAGCCCAGTACATGGTACATAGTGCTGAAATAGTGATTGAATTTAGTTCAATAAAATAGGGCCTACGTCCCAGGGAATTAATAATCTAGCTGGCAAGATGACGTAAAGGGGTAGCTAACAACATTCATTGGTGGAATAGACCAGCAGTTTTCAAATTCCTTGGCTGAACATCTTCAGGGGGAAGGAAAGGGAGTTGGAACTTGTACCATTTTCTCCCAAAGTTGATGTTTTACATATTTGACTTTCCTAGTTTAAAACAAACAGACAAACAAAAAAGGTGTGTGTTTCGGGGGCGGGGGGTGAAGATAGGGGAAGGAAATGTTTGGAAATGACTGAGGCAATAGACAAATTTATTTTCTTCATTTAATGGTAGCTTAAGAGAGGAAGGGCTCACTGGGAGCTGAGGATCTAAGAAGAATTCACTAAGCATGTAAAACTTGAACCGAGCCCTCCCTGAAGGATAATTCATAAGAATATAATGAAAAGTTTAGAGAGTTCTAATTGTCATGCATTTTTTGGATTTATTTGTGTGTGTATTAGGGAGCTGTTGACGGGGTATGTTTTTGATTTTATAATAAATGGAAGCATTGGGAATGCCTGTTGCTAGAGTCTAAATTGTGGGGACAAGTATAAGTAGTGCCCTAAAACAGGAATTGGTAAAGGGCAGAAGTTTAAGTCAAAAAGAGAGGTAAGATGGTGAAAAGTACACAAAGATAACTGGAGATGAAAGGAAGGCTAGAGACCCCAAGATAGTATAGGTCAAGGAATCAGGACCAGGCACAGCTTGTAGGAGGCCTTTACCCCTAGTCAAGGAAGGTCAGGACACCAAACAAATGACCTACCAACTGCTACTGGCTGGTGGGATATGAATCTAGAATATTTAACTATGTTGTATCCAGAATTGTCCTTGTAGTAGTGCGCCTAACCCCCCCATCAAGTGGGGTGGGAGTTGGCTCTGGTGGAGACTTGAGGAGGGCTCTGGGGTAAGAGAATGCCTCAGGGGAGCTCAGTTATCACCTTCAGCTCTAACTTTGAAGAAGACCAGATGATAGCTCCAAGGCCTCTGCTAGGATAGCATGATATTTAAGTGCTCTATGTTCTCAGCTCACAGGGCTCCCTACAAGAGCCAGAAATACAAAACCACCATGACCTGTTCTATCCTTGAGAGCCCTGGATCCACTCTAAAGAAAATACCTACACCTAATGGTTTTTAAATACAGACTAATCAGCAGTCTTCATCACTAGGACATCAAAGTGCATGAAATTTGATCCTATTTTTCCACAAGAACTGATTTTGAGGCTTAGCTGGAGAGCATTTTGGTAGTAGTGATATAATTCGAGGGACTGCAACATGGTGGAAATTTCACATGCAGAAATTTGATAAGCCTAACTGTCCAGGCAGGATTCTGAATTTTCTTCACGATTGATTCCACAGTGGTACTTGTGATTCCTACTATATTTTTAAAAAGTTATTAATTTTAAGTAAATAATTAATGAATACGGTAACAAACAGTATATAGTAAAAACTCTTTTCCTCTCACCCCTGTGCCCAGGCCTTTTGTTCTTCTTCCAAGAGGCAACCATTTGAACTCATGTGTTTTCTATGAATATACAAACAAGTATTTTTAAATTTTATTTTTACATAATTTACACAAATTGCAGCACATACACGTATGTGCATATATATACACATACATGCATGATTTTGCACCTTGCTTATTTCACTTAATGTGCTTTCCCCTCTAAGGACACACTAGTTGAATTAGTTGGGTTTATTGCTCATTGCCATGAGGAAAGAACACACACCATAAAGAATTATAGGGCATTTCAGTTGGACAGTGTTGGAAAGGACTTATTATGATTTTGGTTTGGATTAGACAGTTTTGGGGCAAAGTTTCAAGAAAGTGTAGATTTGCTCTGGATTGGATGCTTTTGCGATGTTAGGGGCAATTCTATGATTGTGTATCTTAATCTTAGCAATAAGGCAGGAGGAGTGAATCAAGGCTAATGTTAAAATTGGTAAAGAAACAGCAGTCTTATTAGCCAGGATAGAGGGATATTTGGTCATTTTTGCTGACTCAGTAATGCTTATGTTTTTATCTGTGTTCAGACATGATTACTGAGTAGTCTTGTTTTTGTCTTTATCACAGTCACAGATCTCTTGTCTCATGTTGTTGTTGTGTGAATTTTATGTCAATGGGAAAACAATAAGGCCCATCTGTGAGTGCCAGGCCAGCCTCTAGCAACACCTAGTGGTGGCTAATGGTACCAGGAGCTGCTTTTCTCTTTCTCCCATGATATATTAGTGTTCTCTCCATTCAAGTACATAAGGAATGAGATTTGCTTCATTCTTGTTAATGACAGCTTGATATTTCATTCTATGGACGTCACAATTTGTTACTCATTCCCTGAAAGATGGGCATTTAGATTGTTGACTATTCAAATAGTGCTGCAAGAAAAAACATGTTACTTTGCATGTGTACAAGTTTATTAGTAGAATAAATTGCTAAAAGGGAAGTTGTTGGATCCAAGGCTTTGTGCATTTTAAATTTTGTTAGATATTGTCAGATCAACTTCAGTAGAAGTTGGGCCAATTTATTCTTCCACTAGCAATGTATGAGTTTCCCTGTTAATCCGCATATTGCCAAACAGTGTAATTACTGAATTTTCTTATTTTTGCCAATCTGATAGGTTTAAAAATGATATCTTAATTCCCTTTCTACATAAGTAGGCTGCAGAAATATTTTTATTTTATTTTTATTTTTTATCTTAAAATTTTTATTAAGTTTATTGGGATAACATTGGTTAATATAATTATATAATTTTCAGGTGTACATTATAATTTGACAACTATATATTCTATTGTGATTACCACCCAGAGTCCAGTTTCCTTCAGCTACCATATATTTGATCCCCTTTACCCACTTGCCCTCCCCCAACCACCCTATATTTGACCTCCTTTACCCTGCCTGCCTCTCTCCTCCTCCCCCACCCCCTACCCTCTGGTAACAACTAGTCCATTGTCCATGTCCCTGAGTCTGTTTGTCCTGTTCATTTGTTGCTTTTAGGTTTATATCCCACATATAAGTGATATCATGTGATTTTCAACTTTTTCAGTCTGGCTTATTTCACTTAGCCTGATTATCTTGAGGTCCATCCAGGTTGTCGCAAATGGCAGTATTTCATCTCTTCTTATGGCTGAGTCATATTCCATTGTATATATGTACTACAGCTTCTTTATCCAATCATCTATCATAGGACACTTCAGTTGCTTCCATGTCCTGGCCACTGTGAATAATGCTGCTATGAACATCGGTGTGCAAATATCTTTTCAGATATGGGTTTTCAAGTCTTTGAAGTAAATACCCAGTACAAGGATTGCTGGATGATATGGTAGATCAATTTTTAGTTTTTTGAGGAACCTCCATACTGTTTTCCATAGTGGCTGTACCAATTTGCAGTCCCACCAGCAGTGTATGAGGGTTCCTTTTTGCAGAAGTATTTTTAAATAGTAATATAATAAAGGAATGGTGGAATGATTACAACTTTTAGTATGCAAATCATTCTGAAGATTTAACTGAATTACAGACTGTCATACGTTTTGTTAAAAACACATGACTATAAGATGTAAAATGGGAAAGGAAGGTAATTTAGCAGATCAAGGACTGTTTCTCCCATTTTATTTGTGGCACAATCTTTAACTTGGCCGTCTCTTACCATTGGAGAGTAGTGGTTTTTTCTGATAATTGTCTTCCCTAAGCACCCAAAAGAAGCTAAGTCCTGTCTGGTCTAAGGGAGAGTCTGGAGAACTCAGTTGCTTTCACTGTTTAAAGTTCTGTAAAGGGTAAGTGTTAATACCTGTCCGCCCACCAGCAGCTACTGTTGGCTCTGCCATCACCTATGAGACATTCCAAGGACCCAAATTTATCTATTTCAGGTATAGGACTCCATTATAGATGTGTAGAACCTGAGGTATGGAAGATGTTTTGAAAGAATATTAAGCAAATATTTATTAAACACCTACTATACACCAGGCACTATTTAAACACTGGTACATTAGTGGTAAACAAAACAAAGTCCTTGCCCTTGGGAAGATTACTTTTGAGACAATAAACAAATATATAAGAAAGAAAAAACATCCCTGACAGGGATCGGCTAGTAACTGGCCTAGTTATAGTGGTGTTCCCCTACTGAATATAAACAGTGTTATAGAATATCAACATAGGAAGAAGGTTCTGCATGACCATGACAGACCATCTTTACTTGTAATCAGGCCTGAACAGACTGCAACTCAAAAATAATCATATACACCTCTCTCCCAACTAATATGTGTAACTAAGATACTGAATTGCCCCAGCTTTCTAAAAACACCCACTCCAGAATAGCACCGCACTTTTTACCTGAAAGCACTAAAAGGCCTTCAACGAAGGTGTCATGTGAGCAGAGGGTAGAACCATGTGCTTATCTAGGGGAAAAAGCAAGTGCACTGGCCTCTGGGTTGTGTTCTACAAACAATTTAGAGGCCAATTTGGCTTAAGAGTCAACAAGAGAAAGTGTGATTGGAAGTGAACTTAGAGAAGTAGGGGGCTCCTATCATGCAGGCCTCAAAAGTGCTGATAAGGACTAGATTTTGCTTCAAAATGTTCTAGGAAGCCATTGAGAGATTCTGGTTTTGTGTCGGGGAGTGACACTGCCCTTAGGCTAAGGCAAACAAGGCCTCAGCCACCCACTTCCTTGGATGTGAGGAGAATGCACCATGATCTCCCAAATGCTGTGGTAGGATGAGGCAACAGTGGATATAATAGGAAACTGGATTTTTCTTAACTTTAATTTACTTGAATAAAAAATTAACAGGCCGACATCAATCTAGAGTTATGAGAATCCTGTTTTTGCTTGAGGTTGGCTTTTGCAGGCAGGTACCAGCAGAGGGTGCTACAAACCTCAAGCAGCTGGTATGTCTTTGTCACCTAGGCATAGAATGAACTATGAAGTTACTTTTTTGAAAAAAAAGTATAGTGTGCACAGCAGAATCACCTGGCTTGTTAAAATACAACTCTAGACCCTACCTCCTGAGTTTGAGTACGTGAATGGGAGGAATTCTCATTTCTAACAGGTTCCCAGGTGATGATGATATTCCTATTCAGATTGGTTCTCTCTCTGGAGGTGATCAGAATCTTTTGAAGAGCCTTTCAATTTGTCTGAGGCACCTTCCCCTAAGGGCACTTCAAAATGGGGTGGAGTGAGAATGCAGATGTTTGCAAAGTTCCCTAGTTCACTCCTCTCTCCTCTTAGGTGGGGGAGGAAGTACTCTGTAAATTGAAGCTCTATATAAATGATTACCTAAGCATAATGCTTAGCTTTTTTATTCCCCCATTCCATCTTTTAATTTTGGTTTCCAGTTGTACATTACTAGTATATAGAAATACAATTGATTTTTGGATGCTGACCGTTTATCCTGTGATAAATATTCTATATTGCCAAATTTATGTATTAATTATAGAAGTTCCTGTGAAGATTCCTTAGGATTTTTACATAGTTATAGACAATCGCCTCATCTATGAATAGGGACAGTTTTATCCTTCCCTCACTCCATCTTGAACTCTCGTTTCTCTGGCGGCCAGAACTAAATCTGCTGACCCTATTCTGTCAAGATATTCATGAGCACATAAAGCACCAATTCACAAAGCAATTGGCAGTATTCTGAATCCTAAGTGACCACTGAGGACACTTAGAGGAAAAACATCTGAAATGTGATAAGGGTGTTGGCCCTAAGATGAGAGAGACCTAGCCCTGGTGAAATATGTTCTCATTGGCCAAGATATCCCAGTTGAGCATAGTCCCCATCTGACCCACCAACTGATGCAGCTGTATGAGTAAGCCCAAGGGAGACTAGGAAATGAACTTCAGTCACTGTGAAGAATCATAGACATAACCTGTTTTAAGCCACTATGTTTTGGTATGGTTTGTTAGGTGACAATAGATAACTGATGTACCTAACATTTTATTTCTAAATCCCCTTCTTCTTGGTCTATATATATTGAGAGGCCTGGCTCTACTTATTTAAGAGGTCAGAGTGTGTTTTTCCAGCTTTCTTGGTCAATATTCTGTTTCATACTGTCCTGAATGTTTTCATGAGGCTGGTCTTGGTTCTGGGGCTGTTATATATTAAATGCAGTCTCCTGTTGAGTCACTTGTGCCATTCTCACTTGGCTTTGCCTGGAGTTAAATGGACCAATACATAGGCTTTTAATTTTTTTCAATTAAATCACACTGTTAGACTCCTGCCAAAATGGAATAATAGGGACCAGATTTACCTTCCCATTTTGTTGATGCTCCCTTAATTTGTCACCGTCATCCTCAATATGATACTCCAGATGTGATGTGGGTCCAGTACTGAGGACTGCCAGCCGAGGCTCCTCTTGATCTGGACTCTATATGTCTATTGTTTCATGCTTGTAATTTTGTGAAGAATGTAGAACCTGAGCAGGGACTGTCTGTAGTAGGTTGTGATATGGTCTCCAGCCTGCCCTTGCTAGGCAACCTCTTTTTCTGCTATCTCTTCCCCTAATATTCCATCAGCTGTAATTTCCATTCTTGCCACATTATTTGCAGTTTGTTGGACATGCCATGCTGTACCATGCCTGGCATCTTATGTGCTACCCTTCCCTTCTTTATATGTTGCACAAACACATTCTCCATTTTTAAGAATCTGTTTAACTCTGAGGCCTTCCTGATGTTCTCAGGTTGAACTGACTCCATAACTCCACTGTCCTTTATTCCTATACCAATCCTTACGCCTATAGAACATTACAATACTCATTTGTGTTTGTCTCCCTTTCTAGATCATAAATCTCTAGGTCAGTGTCTAACACATACTCGTTGCTTAATAAATATTTGTAGAAGAAAGCAAGAGAGGAGGAAATGTGTGTCACAAAATCTGAAAGAACAGGGATTGCCCCCTGGCTGGAAGAATAAGCCCATACAAAAGCTGATTGTTCCTTCTGAGTGATGAGTACAGTAACTTGACTTCATGCTAACAGAGCCACTAAGGCATTAATTAGGACTTAACTAATTTTGAAGGATTAGCAAGTTGGATAGGTTATACTATTTATAAACATAGGGTTTGTCCAACTAAAATACTGTGATATAAACAAGACTAAGTATTTAAAGTAACTTTTAACACCTGACAAGTAACCCTTTCCATATAAAAAATTGATAGATTGAATTAGAAAATATTCTCATCTGTTCATTAAAACAAATTTCTCTTAAGACCTATACTGAGGAGCAATTTATTAGCATAGTTAGTTCTATTAGATTCCTGAAGGTAATAAAACCGAATTTCTTTTAATATGTTTTATGAGTCAGTCAAAACAACTCTTGTCAGTTAGACCTAGTTCATCTGAGTTCACTGTATTTGAAATCTTTGGCACTGCAGAGAGCAGAATGATTCATTCAAAGGGTGTGTCTTTGTAACCTGTTTCATAAAATTGCTGGAAACTCAGAAAACTGATGCTGTTTTGGAAGAGATGAAGGAAGTGTTCCTGGTGGACTCTGACCTCTAGATTTGAACCTCATGAGCTTGATGGCTTTCTTCTTGTAGGGGAGCCATAGCAGCAGCCTTGAGTCTTAACAGACATCCCTTCCCACCTTCCCCTCTGAAGGAAGGAAGGAAGGAAGGAAAGAAGGAAGGAAGGAAGAAAGGAAGGAAGGAAGGAAGGAAGGAAGGAAGGAAGGAAGGAAGGAAGGAAGGAAGGAAGGAAGGAAGGAAGGAAGGAAGGAAGGGGAAGGGAAGGAAAAAGCTCATTTCTATATACATATCATACCCATAGAGTTTTCTTTGGCACATGGGCCTAAAATGAAGAAAAACACAAACTGGTCATAGAGGGTCATCCTGTGAGAACAAAGGGTGTTACCTCGGGGAGGAAACCTTGCTACACATGAACACACTTGCCTATTGGGAGAGCACAGAGTGCTTGCTGGTCTGTGCCTGCCAACCAGGGCCTTAGGCATTTGTTCCAGCTATGACTTTTCTACTCTTTGCTAAAATGTCCTGGAGCTGGGGTTTGAAGAAACTAATGAGGCTTTGGGCAGAGCTGAGGGGAGAGTGAAGGCCTCTCCTGCCACTGGAGAACAATGTCAGGCTCCTGGGACAGGTGATGTCTTTCCTGAGCCTACCTAGAGGCAGAGTCTTAGGCTACGCATATAGGCAGAATATCTAGGAATTCCAGTAGCTTCCTCTTGCAAAGACCCACATCCAGTTACTTTGGGGGCCACCGCTGCTATGCTGTGGTTTCCCCCACCAAGTCAGACTCCATGAGAACACTCGAAAACCGAGGTGGCCTGACACTGTGAACTGAAGGAGAAGGCAATACTCTGAACTAGGCAGACAACCCTGGTTCTGGGTGTTCTAATTGTGTCCTATGGTCGATACATTGTTTCTCACCAATCTTGGCAATTGCCTTCCTTTGCTTTCCTGCCATTTTTTTTTTCTAGTTGCACTGATCTTGGTATGAAGCTTTCACTGCTAAAATACCCCTTCCAGGTTGTGTTTACAGGGCATACAATGCCAACTTCCGCAAAAGGGCCTGGGGGTACACCTTTGGTATTATTGGCCCTCTTCCAGGCAGTTATTTCTGAAATTGGATTCTTTTATATATTTAAATATATAATATATAATGTAACTATAAACATTTTCTATTTTATACATATATTATATATTTTGAATATTTATTTACATTTCCTGTACCACTGGCTGACTCTCCTGATTGGCTCTTCTGTTCCTCTTGTCTGAGATGCCCCTTTCTTTCTGCAAATGGCCATTTTCCCCACACTCAATTTAACAGCCGTTTGTCAGTCTACTATGAATAAGATCTATATTTCAGATCCTTCAGAGTTGAGTTAAAGATGAAAATTACACTGTCTCCCATAAAGTTTATGATCCAATAGGGAGAAGTAAAAATATATATATACAAATGACTGTAAATAATCATAATCATTGTGTTTATTGAGCACCTGCTATATGCTCTGTGCTTTAAATGTGATATTTCATTTAATCCTTGCAAGCCTTGCAAGATAATGGTATCATCCCCCATTTTGTAGATTGTTAAGGAATTCCTTAAGGTTATAGTGCTAGTAAGTGACAGAGCTGGTATTTGAAAGTGGGCCACTGTCTTCCAGATCCATGAGCTTCACTACTGTAGTACCAAGAGGCCTCACAGTGCAGACTATAAAAATTGGATGCCATAAATGTGACGTGAGGCTCCAGAGAGGAGCTGGATCTAGAAATGCTTATGAACACATTTAAGATAGGTGTACTAGTTTATATTCTCCGAGCAGCAAAGGCCAAGATGGAATTAAATGTGCAAGAGATTTATTGAAGGATATGCCTATGATGGACAAAAGAGAAACAGTAGAAGCTTCAGATTTCAATACAAGATGGACGCAAGATTGAGTAGGAAGACTCAGATGGCAGTTCTAAGAAAATTTTGGCTAGGCCGAAGGGGTTTCCTCAAACCAAAGTCATCTGTTAGAGGAATCGCACGTTTTGTAGGGATGGAACTACATGAGTGCCCTCGCCATGCTCGCTCATCTCAGGGAGCCGCCTGTGTGGCTTCACTGAATCCAGAGGGGCAGCCCCTGGCGCAGTGAGTCTGCCGTGCTCCTCAGATCTGAACAGTGCATTTTCATGGCTGCCATGATGGGCTTAGAATAATTGGCTAAGTTTCAAGGTTAGCTATGTTGAGAATGACATTTGAGTTAGTACACCTTCTATGGAATACTAGTCTCTCAATATCCTTCTTAAAAAAATTGGGAACGTATTGCTTTCTCCTCTCTGAGACTCATCATGCACAGTAATTCAAGGCTCTGAGAAGTTCCACTTAAAAAAAAATGGGTTAACCTTGGTTTAATCCAACAGTTCCCAAACCTATTCGATCTCAAAGCTTCTTCTATATCTATATTAACATTAATGCCCTGTGTAATTAATATTCAACAAAACTCTGTGCTTGCTTAGAAAATTAGGTTTAGGCTATCTTCCATGGGGCTTAAGCATGGATTTAACCTGGTGCACGGGTTCCTTCATAGAATGATTCTGAAGAGGAGTTGCATTTATGTAGAGTTGTGCTATCTGGCAGTGATGTATAGTTGGGATTGGAGCAAGAGGGTGGCCCTCAAAGTTAATCACTGATTACTTACAGCCATAACCAGCCCTAAGATTGCCCCGTCTCCAAATATAGCATGTGAATCATTTGAAATCCAATTGCTTTAATTCCAACCAAAGGTCTAGGAGAACTTAAATTGCTGGGAGGGATGGTAGGTCACCCAGTATCAAACTGACCAACCTCCTACAGCGATAAATAATGGCCCATTGTCCCTCTGGCTTCCTCATCAGCTTCGCTCTGTACCGAGTGTCCAGGCGGCTTCCAGCCAAACTGCCCTTGTGACTTTCCCAGGCCTCAGAACTCTCCCTCACCCTCCTTCCACTGACTCCCACACCAGCCCCAGAGACACAGGGCAGCCACACAGTAGATGCAGGCAGCCGTGGGATGTGAGTCATGAGACATTCTCAGCAGTAACCTAGTGACAAGTCTGGAGAAGCCAACTTCTCTTTCCCTCATTGTGGGGGCTCATGCCCTCGCCACAAATTTACCAGGGAAAAATTTGGAAGGCAGCCATCTCTCTTAATGGACTATGGCAAGAATGGTCCAAAGCAGTGAAGTCTTTGAATGTTCCTTAAATACGATTAGTCACCTTTAGTGGGTAAGGCCTTGAAAATGGGGAAGCAATGTGGATGGCAGTTAAGAGCATATGCTCAGACAGACCCGGGTTTAAATTTTGTTTCCACCACTTAAAGAACTAGCTATGCATCCTGAGCCAGTTATTTAATCTTTGTTGGCTTGTGATTGATATCTATAACAGGTATATATACAGTGCCTGTTTCATAGGGTTGTTATAAGAATTAAATAAAGCATATGAAGAGTTTAGAGCAATGCCTGGCACAAAG
Organism: Eidolon dupreanum; assembly: GCA_028627145.1. NCBI lineage: Eukaryota > Metazoa > Chordata > Mammalia > Chiroptera > Pteropodidae > Eidolon > Eidolon dupreanum. The sequence goes on from CM053506.1 coordinate 44,413,512, forward strand.
GAAGTGCCTGATGTATGTTAGCTATGATTATTTTGATTGTGCTCATCATTACTGATGCCATCATTATTAAATACTGGATGGGCGAATGGGGATAGAGTTGAGTAAGAAATGGTTCTCACAAAGAGTTTGATAGGGAAGGCAGAAATCAGAGTATTTTTTTTTAAAAAAACCATGATATTAGGTAAATTTTACTTTAAAAAAGAACCATAAACAAATATTGAACTCTAGTTAATGATATGAATGCCGAAGTATTTAGGGGTGAAGTATGAAATGCATCCAAAAAGTAAGATGGATTGATGAATGGATAGATGGATAAATATGGGATAAAACAAACATAGAAAAAATGGTAATTGTAGAATCTAGGTAGTAGATATATGAGTATTCATTATATAGTTATTTCAACTTTTCTGTATGTTTGAAAATTTTCATAATAAAAAATTGAGAAAATATGTGATAAATGCCATAAAGTAACAAATGCTATAGAAGCTCAGAGGAAGTCAATGAATGTATAGCTGATAAGTCAGAAAAAACTGTGGTGGGAGTACATTTGAGATGGGCTTTAAAAGGATTCAGAAAATCTAGCTCAAAACATTGGGATTGGGAAGCATTCTGGTGGGATGGACACCATAAGCAAAGGCAGCGCCACTAAATCACTGCCTGTGCTTTGGGAATAGTCTGTACCCTGACTTAGCACAGGTGGCAGGTAGGAAACATGACTGTGATGGAAGGCAGAGCAGGATCATGGGCCATCTTTCTTATATCAGGGACCTTATCCTATGAGTAAATGGGAGCCACTGAAGTTTCTTGAGCAAGACCTTTCTGTATTTCCCAGTCACTTTGGGCTAAGGTATCCCATAGAGGAAGATGTGAGCTTTTTCAAGGAACAAAACAATGTTTCACCAGTGTTCTTACTGGATTTCTGAGTAAGACCACAGGTTGCTGACTGGATGACAGCTTTATATCAGTCTCTGCATCAAACCGGAATCACTACACTGGGATATCAAGTGAGAGGAACTACATGAAGCTTGCACTTAAATTGTATCCTGTTAAGCTGTAACCCCACTATATGCTTTAATCATTACAATTTATATTAAATACTAAATCAGAATGGAGTCCACGCTGCATGTGATCTGGAGAGCTATAGAAAGCTCCTCCTTTTCACTAGTCACTGCTGGGGTTTGATAGACTGTCTAAATCAGTGCTTTTCATGCTTTAGTGTCCCTAAGAATGAAAGCTCAAAATTGCATGCACAAAACCAGGCACATTGTCTTTTATGCATAATTTCAGGGATTTTCCACAAGTACTGGCTGACTCTTGAGCTCAGTTAATCCTAGGATGCCTCTTAACCCCAGCTGTGGGTCCTAACTCCTCAAAATATTTTTAAGTCCCTCTATTCATCTGTGGTTGCCTTAGTTTTCATCCCAGTCCTGTCTGTGCTTCCTTATTCCTGGTTAGTCCTCCTACTGCTGCCCATCCTGCTACCTTTTCCTACAGTGCCTTCAAGAACCTTGTTCTATTATAAGCAAACTACCCTAAGCCCTCAGCTTCACCACTGAATACTCCTTCAGTCTCCTCACCTTAGCGCAAAACTAACTTTTCCTATGGATACTGGATCCCAGGGAAGATTGCTCATTCTCCTCCACCTTCCCCCACCCTAGGACTGGACCTGGGGATAGGAAGGGTGGCTGCTTTCTTCATTCCTCCGCCCTCCTATAAAATCACCTGCTTTGAGGTTCATGCCATCAGTTCTATTACCCTCTGCTTGTTATCTTTTATTACCAGCGTCCTGGTCACTCCCCTGGGTTCCCTGAGGACTTTGATGCCTTCCTCACAGTTTATCTGTCTACCTCTTATCCCAGTGATATCCTGGTGACTTCACTATCCCTGCCAACAACTGGTGCCTATCCTACCATTGTGTATTGGATGTGTGGGGGCAGATGGCTCCAACAACCTACCCTCACCCATCGTCCTTGACCACCTCAACTCCAGTGAACTTCACTTCCACTCCACCCTTTCATGGCTCCTTATCACCCATAATGCTCCACTGCTAACTCTTATATCCCAGCATCCTATATTCTAACCATAACCTCAACTTACAGTCTTCTCTCTCATTCTCTCATCTCATCTCAATGTTTGTTTCAATTGCATGAAGATTCCCAGGCCTTGGCCCCAGTATTGCCCTTAAAACTGGGCAAGAGAATCCCCACCCTGGGCCTCATAGTTTAGAGGGCCCTATGCTAGCTAGATCATGCCTGTCTATAGGGCGAGGAGTCTGCAGGGCTAAGGGAACATGCCCACCAAAGCTCATGCCCACTCTCTCCATTTCTGGACCAAACTCTGGATACAGAAGATATCCGTCTTCTCTGTTGAAGAAGTCCTGAGCCTGCTTCTGGGGCCTGCATGGACTTCTTCCCCAAAGTCCTTTCTCCTGAGCATGGACTGAACTGCCAGCAACACCCCTAAGCCCCGGGGTGGTCAAGGAGCCTGTGTATATGAGGGGGGATAAAGCTTGGATATGTGGCTGGGGAATACCCCTCATGTTGAGGGACAGCTTGGGACAGGGAGAGAAGGAGTGTGTATCTAGGGTTGGCTCTCCCCATGTGACCTCATCTGGCACAAACAGGAGTAGGACTGAGTCTTCATAAAGGATCCTTCAAATTTTGCCTGATGAGATTTCAGAACTGCTGTGGACTCCCATGTTGATCCTGTCCCCCACCTTTTTGAGCAAGGGTGTCTGTAGCAGTTATCCCACGCCTCTCTCCCTGTGAGTGTTGGATGTGTGTGGGGCAGCTTGTTTCTTTAGTTCATAGGTCTTCAGATCAAAGAAATTGTACTGGAGTTGCTGCATGTAAGGAACTTCACCTTAGAAACTTCTTGCTGATGCTATAAAGGCTGGAGGTGTGGGGAGGGAGTTAGTATATTTTCCGTGTAGGAGAAATGTACACAATGTGACCAGAGCATTGACTGTGGTGATTTAAAATATATCCACAAATTCTTTGACATTCCTTTCAAAAGGTGGAGCCTAATTCCTCTCTCCTTGAGTGTGGACTGGTCTTAGTAACTCACTTCTAACAAATAGAATAAGGCAATGCTATTTCTGAGGCTGGAACATATGAGACATTGTGGCTTCAGTCTTTCTCTCTTGGATCACCTGGTCTGGGAAAAGTTATCTGCCATGTCATGAGGACATACTTAAGCATCCCTATGGAGAGATCCATGCAGTGAGGAACTAAAGACTCTTGCCAGGAGCCACATAAGGGGGCCATCTTGGACGTGGATCCTTTAGCACAGTCACCCCTTCGGAAGACTGCAGCCCCAGCTAACATCTCCTCCCTCCCTGTTGCATACAGCACCAGGTCTTCCTAGGTGGTCTCCCATCCAAGTACTAATCAGGCCCGACTCTGCTTTAGCTTCCAAGATCAGACGGGATCAGATGGGATCAGGCGTGTTCAGAGTGGCATAGCCGTAGACCTAGCTAGCATCTTGACTACAGTCTCATGGGAGGCTCTGAGCCAGACCACCCAGCTAAGCTATTCCCTAATTTTTGACCCACAGAAAATTTCAGATAACAAAATATTTGTTATTTTAAGCTTTAATTAACAGTAACTAATACTCTGTCTTTACCTCACTTGACTGCTCCTCAGGATGTGCTAATGTTAAGCACTTTCTCCTTCTCCCAGTGCTCTCCCCTTTTGGCTTCTAGGAAAGTACTCCCTCTTGAGTTTTCTTTTAGCCTCCTGGCCTGTCTGTCAGTTTTCTTCACTAGCTCCTCTGCTGCTTGCCCTGAAACACCAATGCTCCTAAGGCTTCCACCGTTTTTTCCTACCCTATTTCTCATTGACTTAAATCACACCTATGGTTAATCATAATTAAAACTAAAAATTTCATGCCAGTGTCTCTTACCCAGACCTTTCTCCTAGGCTTCATAACTTCCTATTGGACAGCTCCATTTAGATGTGGCCCCTGGCTTTTCATAGTTATCTGAAATTAAATTGAATCATCCTCTTCACCCTCACATCTGTCCCTCTTCCTGTAGCTCTTCCCACAAAGGAGTGCAACCTTTGTGCTCCTGGTTTTTCAAGTTAGAAGTGTTGCTCCTAGTCACCCTAACTCCTCATCACTTGCTACTTTCAGGGCCTTCAGCATTCGACTCCAGCCAACATCTTTAGACTAATCTCTCAACTTTTTCTATAGGTTTTTTTCAGCTTTAATCAATTACTTGTAGTTTCCAAATGATTCTTGCCACTTCAATCTTGGTATGGCTTTGCACATGCCTCCTTCTAGAATTTTGCTTTTCAATCCTTGACCTATTGGCTTTGTCATTTTGACAAGTCCTACTTTCAAACTTTAGTGCAAGTGTTTCCTCAGACTGACTGTATCCACAGTTCTCTTATGCTTATATTTAGCATTGTAGTTGCAACTCCTAAATTCCCCATCCTTTGCTGTGAGACAATTCTCTCTGGTGTTTCTGCAGGTCTTGTGACAGCTTTGATCTCAAACTATCTATTTTGCTACATAAACATCCTTAGGAGCTAGAGGTAGTGTCTCTTTCTAGGGTAGAGGGCAGATTTTATTTCCTGGGAAGTATACAATTGTCTCCCTCTGGGGCAAAGGTTGGGCAGGTTTGTTAGCAGCTCCTTATGAAAGGGAGTTTTTTAACCTCAAGATTCCGCAGCTGTGACACAAACATATGGTATGCACAGCTTCTACCTAGGGAGGTCTGAATCACCCTTGTAGGACATAGATGGCAAGGAGAGCTGCTCTGAACACGAAGCTTATGCTCTCTGCTGTACCACAAGTAATAAAGTCCTTTGTCTCTAATCTTCGAGTTTTATGCTTCTGTCATAATCTACAAATTTATGAAACCATGGCAGACTAACTTGCTAGCCTGCAAGTAGGGTAAAATCTTAGACCCTCCACAGTTCTTGATACCTCTACACACACTTGACTATAAGTGCCTTGAGAGCAGAAACTGTGTCTGAATGGACCTTGCTTCCCCTTTGGGTGACACAGGGTAATGCTGCTTTGGTCTAAAGGGCTTTGAATGTAAGTACTCATATATATTTACTGAATCCAACTTTGAAATAAACTGACATGATTCCTCTGGTTATGAGGTATCGTGTCCATTTTTGGTGTCTGGGCGAAGCCTCAGATTAATGTTCTGTGGCAAAGTAAAATTCTCCGGGGATTAAAAATGCTGCAGATAAAGTAGTCCCCACTGTCTATGTAAGAATATTCAAACCCGTAGAGAATTTTTATGAGTTTGAGGGAAAACTGACAACAATAGCCAGGAAGCAAGATCTCAAATGCTCTGGAGAATAATAGTTTTTGAAATTAAGGAAGATTACATGAAGGTGGGAGAAAGCAAGGCAGGGACTGAATTATAGGATAGTTAACAAGACTACGTGCTCTCTCTTTAAAAAAGATTTTTTTTTATAAGAGTTCACTTGAGCCAAACTGACGACATTGCCAGGAAGCAAGATCTCGAATGCTCCCAGATTTTATGTTTTCTTGAGGGTGGTTACTTCTCTTGAGGGGTGTTACTTATGGCATTTTCAAGGTGTATTAACCTAGATCTACAAGAACAATGGACAGGGCTTGCTTATGGCAAAGAGGTTACTTTCCGCAGAATCCTTTTTTCTTCCACGCCTCTTATCTACAAGGGTATATATTTCAAGACCACCAGTGGACACCTGAAATGGCAGATAGTACTGAACCCTATGTATACTATGTCTTTTTCCTATACATACAGCTTCTCTACGGCATATCCAAGTTGCCAGCATCACCACTCTCGTGCTTTGGGATCATTATTAAGTAAAATAAGGGTTACTTGAATACAAGCACTGCTATATGGGGACAGTTGATCTGATAATCAATATTGGGGCATAGATACCCAGGACAAAGGGATGATTCATGTCCAGGGAGGGAGGGAGAGACAGGAGCAAGATTTCATCACGCTACTCAGAAAAGCACAGTTAAAACTTCTGAAATGTTCATTTCTTGAATTTTCTGACTGCAGTTGACTACAGGTAACTGAAACCACAAAAACTAAAATCACGGATGAGGGGGCACGACTGTAGTTCACAACATGAATAAGCCCTACTGCAGGTAATGGAGGTGACTGAGCTAGAGACTAGGTTTTCTGGGAGGTGATATGTTATGCTGCAGTTGGGATGGGATGTCAGTCTCCCATTAGTCTGCAATAGCATCCAACATAGCCAGAGCAGACCAGCTCCCAGGGAAGCCAAGCTGATTTCATACCAACCTGTCTGAGCTTGAATGACGGAATTAATTAGGCTTTCTAGTGCCTGAACTCTTAGCAGCAAAGACTCTGTTCTTTCCTCCTAACCCTTTACATTAATAACCCCCTACCACAGCCAGGCAAGATTGCTGGCTGGGCTTGCTCACTGGAGGGAAATCCACCATGGCAGCTGTAATCCAGGTTTGGATTCTGGAAGCCTATCTAGCTATCCTCTGTCTGGTTTAGGAGGAGGGTGGAACCTCGGCAGCATTTGAGCAGAGATGGCTTTCGGAGCCAGAGGAAATGGGGGCGGGGGAGTGAGGAGGTGGGGGAGGAGTGAGGAGGTGGGGGAGGAGCTTTTATAGTCTATGGCTGAATGACTATTACAGACCACTTCATCTCATTTAAACTTGCCATTTTATAGATGAGGAAACTGGGGTACAGAGGGGATAAATTGCTGAGATTGGCGATTGATTCCGGAGCCTCAACTGACTCCATTTCTATCTCATTGGAGGGCTCATTTTTCTTGTTCCCTTGGCTCCTCACTCCTCTGCACAACCAGGTCGCTTGAGTGCAGCTTTCTCAGGCCTGGTCAACCTGATTCCTAAATTTTCCAGCAGGCTTGCCTCGCTACGACAGCTCCAATTCTGTGCACGTGTAAAGCAGTCCCATCCCCAAGCTGGGAGGAGGCGGCAGAAGACGAACCCTGAGGCACGAGCAGGGAACGAGGCGGGGCACCCTGAGACGTGCTCGTTTGTTCAGAGGCAGCTCAAGTGTGCCTCCCAGGCGGAGTCCGGCCCAGCATGGCAATTACACTGCCTTAGAAGGCAGACGAAGGAAGGGAGGGCGCGAGGGGCTGGAAGGCGGTTCCCCCGTGCCCACTCGTTTCTCTCTGGGTCTGGAGAGACTGTTTCAGTAGTGCACGCTGCACTTGCTCAGGGCAAACGAGGAGGACGCTCACCGGACCCTGCCAGACGCCCCATATCGGGGACCGTCTGCAGGGTTTGGGAACCACTACCAGGAAAGGGAGACGAAGAGATGTACGTGACTCGCCGCGTGTGCGGCCACGCCCAGTCGCGCCGGGCCTCGAGCGGGCATGCGCCTGGCGCTCCGCCCCGCCCATGACGAGCGCGCGCGGGGCCTCCGCCCCATCCTCCGCGCGCGCGGTCCCTACCGCTTGGTGTTCGCCGTTCCCCGCCCCCTCGCCTCTGGGACTGCCCTCGTAGCTGCCTGACCCGAGATCCGGCAGCTTCTGCCTTTCCGGCCCCAGCCGACGGACCAAGGCAGCCCACCCAGGGGGCGGGGGTGCCCTCGGTCCATGTGGCTGTGCCGGAGCAGGTAAGAGTGGGCAGCTGGTCGCGCTACGGGGACAGGCGCGGTGGACAGCCCTGGGGACAGCAGCGGGGTCCTGGAGGGGGGAGGACAGGGTTGCGGCGGGCGGAACGGTGTCTCCTTCACTTCGCCCTCCAGCCGCGGCAGCTGCAGCCCGATCCCGAGCGAGCCGAGCGGCCTCAGCTGCGAGCCGAGTGGCGGCGGCGGCCCCCCTCAGGAGACCACTAGGTACCGCCGCGCCCGCCTCACTCCGACCTGGGGGCCTAGGCCTCGGCGGCCAGACTGGAGGCCTGAGCCGGACTCGGGGTTGGCCCTGGCTCCCTAAGATGGCCGCGCCGCCCCGCGCCCCCTCTCCCTTCTCTGTCTGAGACCCCCTTCTGGCCCCTTGACCCGCCTCTTACTTCTGCTGACCGCACTTCTTGTCCTTCCCGCAGATCACCTCTTCCTGCGGCCTCGCCATGGCGACTTACGGACCTACTTGCGTGCGGCGTAAGTAGACAAGACATCTCTGCGGGACGGGGCGACGGTGTCCGGGGAGTCCAAGCCTGTCGACCAGAAAACCTCAACTTCTTTCTCCCATCTCATTTAGGACTTGGAAATTCACCCTTTTCCATAGCCACTCCACAGTCTTGACCCCACCCCCCCCCGCGCCCCGGCTCTGTTGGAGGAGGGGCTGAGCTTCTGGATTTCGGATAAAGGGACTATGCCAGGGGAGTTGGTCTTTGGCCGCATTCACTTTTGGCTTTTGAACGTGTCTTTGACCAACTGAAAAGCAAAACGTTATTAACAGTTGGATGCGATTTTTGGAAGATGGGATCAGTCATTTTTCTAGAGGAAGTAGTAACTCCCCCCTTGTGAAAGAGCGCAAGGTCATTACACGTGCTCCTGAGGGCGTGGACGCACTTTGTAGAATGAATGAGCTGGTGTTAGGAGCTCAGGTTGCTTGCACTTAAGCTGCACATTATTGGCGTAAGACTTGAGTTTGAGTATCGTAGTAATATGTTTAAAGTGCTATTTGATATTTAGTTGATGTAGACACTTGTGTGAAACATAGATGGCCGTGTTATTTCTAAGTTACAATATTTAAATTCGCAAAGTATTAATTATGTACCTTTCTCTACTCGGTTTTGACCACAGTAAAGATACTAAAGGATATATTGGGTGAGGGGACTTTATCTTAGGTTTTGCTTTTATCTCATTTGGTTAAATCTGCCCTTTCTGGTGAATTTTGCAGATCTGTCTATATGGATAGATACATGTGTGTACATGTGTTTGATTCTTGTACTAGTCTAGTCTTAGGAGGTGAGGCTGTAGGCAGTGTGTAAATTTAGTAATAGAAAGCCTCTTTTTCTATTTTGGAAGGCATTTCACTAGTTTGTAAAGCTACTTACTGTGGTTATCCATTATAGAAATAAGCCTTTGTTGGGGATGCCTCCTTCATGGATAGTTACAATTTTATTGTAGTTTCTAGTGGTATCAGAAACACATATCCAGTAAGTTGGACTGCTTGAATGTAAAGATAGCAAAGATAGCAGTGGGTCATAATCTAGTTTTTGGACAGAAAGTGGGAGAGCAGGAACCTTAACACTTGGAATGTTTCTTCCCACCAGCAATGTGTGTTCCTCCATCATATGCTGACCTTGGCAAAGCTGCCAGAGATATTTTCAACAAAGGATTTGGTAAGAACTTTAAAAAAAATTTGCAACATAAGTGAAAATGTGTGTTTGGATTGCTTAGGGAAATTAAATTAAATAGTTCTTCAAATTGTAAATATCTTGCTGCATTAATTCTTATATTTTAGATAAAATTTCTATTAAATTGGTTCTGTAGTAGTTCACATTCTTCTCCACCCCAGTTTCCTTCAGTTTTTCAAACTCTGGTTCAAGGATTTTACCTTTAAGAAAAAAATAGCTGTGCTTTCATTTCCTTCAGACGTAGTTTAGGCTTTGGTTGACTAGAATTAGTACTATTGTTATTAGAAATTACTGTTTTGCGTTTGTGGTGGTGACTCCTAATAGATTGTGGGCTTTTTCAAGTAAATTTGGGTTTCCTTCTTGAAGATTTTGGTTCACTCTTCCACTTTAAATTATTCCCCCGGTTATTTAGATTATTAATCCTAAGGAGAGATACACCTTTGGAATGAGTGTTCTAAATGTCTATTATAATAAACTATTTATTGGCTATTCTGAAATTTAAGTTGAATTAATTTTTCAATCTGATATTTAGGATTTAAAGTGGTTTGAAAGACCGTGTGTGTGTGTGTGTGTGTGGGTGTGTGTGTGTGTGTGTGTGTGCGCGCGCGCCCCCACACCAAATAATACACCAAAACACTAGGCAAAGCTGCATAGAGATTTCTGTCCCTTACGTAGACAGATTTATGTCTTTTTAAATGGAATAGTTTAAGTCTTTTTTTTCATTTAAATACTGTGTATCAACATACATTTTTATTCCTCCTCTAAATATGTGAAATCTTGATTTTTTAAAAAACTATTAGTATGCATTTTTATATGAAAGAATCATATTGTTATCATTTGCTCTCTGCTTTAAGGTTTTGGGTTGGTGAAACTGGATGTGAAAACAAAGTCATGCAGTGGTGTGGTGAGTGTTAGCTATCTAATTAAAGTTCTGATGAGCCTTTATAATTTGCTACCCATAAAATAGTCATAACTGAAGATGTCTAGTTATTTTATATTTAAGGCAGAAGTTAATTTTGTTTTAAGGGATTTGAATGTAACTTGATTTATTTTGGCTTTGGTCTTTTTTCATGTGGTCTTTTGCCATATACTATGTAAGCACAAGGTACTCAGGAAAGACACTGGTTGTGTGGGACTCTGTTTACTTTGTAAGATTACAAGCTTGAAGGCAGGAAACCTGTTGTTATACTTTTTCATAACCTTTTTTTTCAGTGCCTGTTAAAAGCATTAAGAGTTCTGGGCATAAAAATAGCAGTAACTCTTAATTCAGGTGCACTGATATTTATATAATGGTCATGTTCTAGCATCCTTATGAATTTAGAGAATCCTGATCTGGATATTTAAAGAGGTTCGTATTTTGGTATTTGATGTCTTGATTCTGCCTAACAAAGTCCCTCAAAGGGAGTAGAGTAAAATTTAGTTTTATGTAATTTCTTTTCCTCCTCTAAAATTTTTGTTTTGAGATTATTTTGGGGAATAGCATAATATGTATATATTGAATATTATTGGTTATTTTGATAAATTCTTGCTGTTGTCACTCCCTTAGTTCATGTAACTGGTGTTAAAATTAATCCTGTTACGGTTTCTTAATGCCTAGACTTGGATTTCTGGGATTTTATATTTGTCACATCTGTTTGGTTTCTTTGATCTGAAAGGAGTGTGAGTGTTCAGTGTGGCTGAGTGACTTTTATTTGCTTAATGTAACAGGTTTCAGAGCAGTGATTTGTTTACTTTTTGTGTTCCTACTCTTAATTTACTGAGGCCCCTTATAAACACTTGCTATAATTTGAAACATAAAAAGATTCAGGCCTTGTGTTTAAAAGATTTACTTGCTGGTTGGAGAGACAAAATAAATTTTAAACTTGGGAACAATTAGAGAAATATATCTAGTAGGCAGATTGTTTGATAAATCAAAATCTTGGAAAGGAAGAGCTGTGGTGGATAGGGTTAGGAAAGTTTTGTGAAATTAGGTTTAAAGTCATAACGGACGTAGAGGAGTAATTTAGGCATGATACTGATCTTGTAATGTGTACCCAACTAAGTCCCATTAATAGCTGTTTCTGTTTACTTACCTGAACTCCAGAGATGTCCAGTCCACACAAGAACGTAGAAGCCTAAACTCTGCTGATGGAGTGAAGGGTGTAGGGTGTAAACTCTGCCAGTGGTGTTACCTGGTCTAGTTTTGGGCCCACAGTATGGTCGTCTTGGTTTTGTGTTTTGAGGATTCTTTGACATATATATATAGGCTAGCTCTCAATCTGTGGATTGATGGATGGCAGTGGATAGGGCCTCAAAAATCATTAATCAGTGTCACTCAGTAAAAAAACAGCTACATACACATTCCCCATTCAAGGTATCTGCTAGGAGATCATACTCCATATATATTATTTTAATAATGCTTTCCTTTTGTGTAGAGCACATGAAAATGTGTAAATCTTTCAGTGTCAGGTTAGTTTGATCCTCTAGAGATAGGTTTTGTTGTAATAATTGAGGAAACTGATTCCTAGAAAAGTTCAGTGTCTTCCCCAGTTATTCATTTAGTAAACTACAGAAATGGATGCCAGGACTCCTAATTTTGTATCTAGTGTGTTCTTTCCTAACATAAGCCAGATTTCAGGAGATTGTATATAAGACCTACGGCTTTGTGTCTGTTTCACTCCAGAGCAATAATTATACAAATGTTCTATTTCCTAAGTGAAGGATGATTGGCCTTTTCTCTAGATGCACAGTTTTTGGTGTGTCTTCTTAATATTTCATCTTGAAAGATTTCAATTGCCTGCCTGTATACTGAGCTCTGGAAGATTATTAGATTTCTGGATTATCTGTAGCAGATTTTAAATTTCAGATAAGCCTTCCTTCTCAGTTGATGTGCATTTAGGGTTTGGAAAGTTATTTATATTTGCTACAAACAAAAGATAACAATGTACTTCAAATTGATCCCTGTATTGGATTTTTTTTCCTACTGTTATCATCTGTTGTGCATAATATAGTTTATATTCTGTATGACATAAACCAGTTGTAGAGTAAATCTGTAATTCCCTCTTCATAGTTTTTTTCCTTCTTTTTTTAATGAGAATGTGAAAGATGGTTGGAAAGGCATGAAACCTGGTGAAGACTGTTTTTATCTCAGAAACAGAATATTGGGATTACCTAAGAATTTAGAAAAACAATTATTTGTTCATGGTGTGAATTCCTACAGTGGGGTACTTTCCCCTTTAAGGACTTTCAGGAAACATTTCATAATGAATAGAGTATTATTATAAGCTCTGATTTCCACAGTGGTTAATCTGTGATTAACCATAGTGACTTAGTTTTTTATTCAATATCAGATAGATTGGATGCATTCCCAAACATTCATTCCCTTTTTCCCCTACTGATTTTTGTATCCCAAATAAAATCACCTTGGAATTTCTCTTGAAAGGTGTACAGTTTGTTTTTCACTTGAGAATTAGAAACAGATTAACTTGTGATTGATTGGTTGGAAAATATCAGCTGTAAAGTGGCAGTTAATAACTTAGAGGCTAATTTGTCACTGTTGTATATCATGAGTAGCAGAGGGTAGGAATATTTGACAAGCTAGCAAAAAGAATTAATGAAGTTACTGTTTCAGTTGGTTTTTTTTTATTGGTTTAAGGTAGTGGATTCTTCAGTGATTATGAGAAAGTTCATGAAGTTATTTATTGTCTTATTAGGAATTCTCAACATCTGGTTCATCTAATACAGACACTGGAAAAGTTACTGGGACCTTGGAGACCAAATATAAATGGTGTGAGTATGGTCTGACTTTCACAGAGAAATGGAACACTGATAACACTCTGGGAACAGAAATCGCAATTGAAGACCAGGTAACGTTTCGAAAATGTGCTTTAGTATTAATTATTTTGCTTCTGTATTTCAAAAAGGCAATAAAACTGAAAACAGATTTTTTTCTTTCAAAATAGATTTGTCAAGGTTTGAAACTGACATTTGATACCACCTTTTCACCAAACACAGGGTAAGCATGGATATTTTTACCTGCTTTAAATTTAAAAGCATTTCTCTTTTGTATAGTTAGGAAAGATGCATATTTACTGTTTGATGGCTTACTCAGCTGCCTTTTGGTGAATTTCTGTGTCTGCCTTGAGAGCATAAACTCTATGATTGCTATCACTGGCTTGCCTTCAAATATTTGTGTCTTTTCATTGTAGCACTAACTTGGGTAATTAACATGTTTCAAATATGCTTCTGTGATGGATTGCCAGTTCTCCAAAGCAGGCTTCTTATGGTGGTGGCAGTCCAGTTACCTCATGTGTCCTTGCCTTTTAGTTCATGAGTTATATACTTTTACCTCTTATGATTATCCTGCTATTTCTTTACTCTACTTATACTGCAGTTCATTTAAGTCTCTTTTTGTGCCCTCTGTGCAGAAGTTGTGTGTCTGAATGTTTTCTACTGGAATCAGTTTTAAATCAGTTTGTTCTTTTTTCCAGAAAGAAAAGTGGTAAAATCAAGTCTTCTTATAAGAGGGAGTGTATAAACCTTGGTTGCGATGTTGACTTTGATTTTGCTGGCCCTGCAATCCATGGTTCAGCTGTATTTGGTTATGAGGGCTGGCTTGCTGGGTACCAGATGACCTTTGACAGTGCCAAATCAAAGCTGACAAGGAATAACTTTGCAGTGGGCTACAGGACCGGGGACTTCCAGCTACACACTAATGTGTGAGTGTTTCTTTTGTTGGATATTTGGATGTAGGACCTAAGGATGTTACTGATGTCTCCTTTAATTTCTTATTAATGTAAATTGAACCTAAAGGATTTCTCTTAATCCTTAATAAAAAGAAAAGCATCTTTGGGCATCTCTAGGGTGATCCTTAGAAATATATAGTTAAAAATGTTAGTCTGACTTTTGGAGTTAAGAGTATAAGTGTTCATTTCACACGAGGCTTAAAGTGCTTTGTATTTTTAGAAGGGGCCAAGACATTGCCAGACTCTTAAACCAGTGCATTCATTTGACTTAATTGCCCGTGATATGTAAGGTGCTGATTTGATAGGATTGCTTAAAATGTATGCTGTTTTTACCTGACCCAGAGTAGATGTATAGGTCAGAAGAACTTAAAATTTTTTTTTATTGAAAAAATAATGTATTGATACATATTAGAAAGTACAAAGAAGAAAACCAAATTTCCAATAATCCTACTACCTAAGTATATAATCTTTGTTAATTGTTAATATTTTGATGTTTCACCTTTTATATGTGTATATACAAAAAGTACATACTGAAAAGGCTATTTTATAACTCTTTTACTGTAATACATTTTGATTATTTTTCTATAGCATTATATATTCTACAACTTGATTGTTAGTGGCTGTATGGTAATCCCACTGGATGGATATACCATGATTTATTTAACCAATCCTTGGTTTTGGACATAGGTTGTAGAAAAACCTTTTAAAATGAAAGTTTTTAGTGGAACACTAGAGACCATGTGAGAATTGCTTTTATTAAATGTAATGCTACATTATCAGCCTAGTGCCTTTGTCATATTACATTGCTCTAGATTTACTAATTTAAAGTATTTTATAGTAATGATGGGACAGAATTTGGAGGATCAATTTATCAGAAAGTATGTGAAGATCTTGACACTTCAGTAAACCTTGCTTGGACATCAGGTACCAACTGTACTCGCTTTGGCATTGCAGCTAAATATCAGTTGGATCCCACTGCTTCCATTTCTGTGAGTACTATTGTAGGCTTAGAATGAATGGGATTTTGGGTTGTGGGAATTAAGCTCGGTTATGTTGACTTGTGTTGAGAATTTCAATTGTAGTTCACGTTATCCCCAGTTTACACACATTGAGATTGCAACTTTGAATACTGTTTTTTCTGTGGAGGCAGTGTTAGAAGTTTGATATCCAGGCCATAGGAATTTTTTTAATCTCAATATAAATAGGTAATAACCCTGAATCCCAAGCTTGTCTGTACCCAGGGAAGCTAGTGTTTTGGGTCCTGGGCAGTTCTCATTTGGGAGTAAGTACTTTATTTGTTACTTTGTCTTTTTATGGTTTACAAAATATCTTCAGATTTGATCTCGGTGCTCTACGTGCCATTTTGTAGGTGAAGAAACCAAAACTTGGAGAGAAAGAACTTATACCATTGCTAGGGTTGAGAGGGAAGAAGGAGTAGAGCCAGGCCTGGACTGCATGTCTTTTGATTTCCCTCCTGTTACGGTTACCAGCTAGCTCATCCTGCATTGCCTGGGCCTATGCCATCGTTAGCACTGAAAGTCCTGCATCCCAAGGACCCCCTATCCCAGGTTAACTGGGTCAGGTGACCACCCTAGTCTTGTCCTTAGGCTTTTTTTTTTTTTTTTTTTTCTCCCAGTTGTAGTTGGAGTAGGAGGGAGTGCAGTGTCTCATGGTGTAGAGGTGCTGGCTCCTATTTTAGGCAGAGCAGCAGCTGGTCCTGTGTGTCAGTTGTTTATAGGTCGGGGATTGCCTATACAGTAAGTACTGGGAATGAAAGAAAGTAAAACCTTCCGTGAGAATTATTTGTTATTATAAAGGGATCTTCATTCCTGAGGACAGTATTTTGATAACTTAGGCAGTTAAGTTTTAGCCCCGTTCTTGTTTTTTCTTAGCACGGTTGCAGTCAAAAAGAATGAGAAGCAACGATAATTCTTTTCTCATTGGCAAGGCAGTGATTCATTTATTTTCCCCTTCTCTAACTGCAGTGTAACAATAAAATCCTTAGGATTCACATAGCACACTAGTCTCTGATAGCTCCATTGCTGTTCTCTTCAAATGTATGTCTGTGGCACTATCACAGATTTAGTGCCAGCAGAAGATGCAGCTCTCATTGTCTAAAATGGGATAGGAGTTTGGGAACTGTGTCTCCTTGTGTGATTCCTGGCATTATTTGGAAATGTATCTAGTATTTCCCACCTAAGTAGTACTGCTGTTGCCCCAGTCAGGCATCACCTGAAGGATTGCTTAAGCCCCAAGTTTCATGGTTGACTCCTATTCTAAAGTAGTAGGAACTTGTATCCAGTTTTCTAAGGCTCTTAATTTGTTGGGCACAGATGGTCACTGGTGGGGCATTTCTTCTTGAGAAATGGTCATCGGTGGCTTATGAAGTCTTGGTTTTAGTGCCAAGTGCATCTAAGTGCTGCTTATTTGACTTTTGTCTGTATTGTTACATCATTTGGATTGGGCTGTTTTGTATGAAAGAGTGTAGACATCAAAGCATTTCCAGATCTCTTTTGATCCCAGAGGCTGTTTGTTACCTTTTTTTAATCATAGCTCTCAAAGTGTTGAAGAGCAAAGAACAATCTCTAGGCCCTGGAGATCGGAACCAGGTGCTCCCATTTACAACCTTAGGCTTAATGATGTTAGTAGTGGAGGAGAAGGGAGCTACTCCATACTATGTCTTGTTCTCCAGGGTTCTTTTCAGCCATTCAAGGACTAAATTGTAAAATAATAGAATCGTCCAAGGATGGCAGGGACTTGGATTGGTAATGATGTCCATTGGAATGTCTTTCTCAAGCACACTCTAATTACAACTAAGGTCCAGGGGCATTAATAAGAGGTGTGAAAATGTGCGGTAAAAGAATTTTAATCTTATTCTTAGAGGAAGTGCTTGGCATTTGGAGGTTTTGAACACTGATGGTGTGATTCTTTAGAAGATTATCCAAAATAGTAATGTGTGTGTGTCAAAGTCATGGATTTAAACTTCATGTCCCACTTTGAGGCTGGTGTGTATCATGTAGCAAGTGAGCCTTGGTGGACTTCCGTTGGCCACATTTGGCATGGTTTTATTGTGCTAGATTAGACTCAAGGATTATTTTTATGAGAGTGCTTAGGTTCTCGCACTTATAAGGATAATTTTGGGGTCTGTAGACACATCCCAGTAGATAGCAAGAATATTGTCGCCTGCTGACAATTTGATTTTGAGTTTAATGGATAAGAGCTAAGTGGCACCTGGTTTTTGTTTGGCTTGATAATATTAAAATTTATTATGTGAATCAAATACTGAACATGTCATAATACAGGAATGACATATTCCTATGATAGGAAAACATGTAGGGGCTTTGTCTTCTTTCAAAATTTTTTTCTTAAAGGTGGTTTTTACATTTTATTTTAGGCAAAAGTCAACAACTCTAGTTTAATTGGAGTGGGCTACACTCAGACTCTGAGGCCTGGTAAGTATTCTTGATAAAATAGGATTTTTCTGATAGTGTTTTAAAAATTAGTTTTCATTTCTTGGCTTCTCTTGCAAACTTCTTAAGTATATAGAAGAATTGACAGAAGAGTACAATGAATACATTTACTTTTTGCCACAATTTTGTATTCTGTTCTCCTCCCCACACTGTTTTTTTCCTGGGCTGTTTGGAAGCTGCAGCTATCATGACACTTCCCTAAATGCTTACGGGTGTGTCTCTTCAGAATGAGAATGTTCTCCTGCATAAAACCACAATACTGTTACCAACCTAAGAAAATTAACAGTGATGCCATTATTATTTAATATCTATTCTCTATTCACTTTCCTCACTTGTACCTGAAATGTCTTGTAATTTTTATTTCTTAAAAAGTTCATTCATTGCTTTGGTTATTCAGTCTTCCTCATTTACTTTACATAATATTTTTGAACCTCGCTGTGTGTTCTAGAGCAGTACTTCTCAAACGTCAGTGTGTACGTAAATCACCTGGGAGATCTTGTTAAAATGCACGTTCTGATTCCGTAGGTCTGGGATGAAGGCTTCTGTCTTTCTAACAAGCTCTTAAATGATGTCAGTGTGCCTGATTCTTGAACCATCATTTGGATAGCAGGGTTCTAGAGCACTTGGAACATTTGCCTCCTCCAAATAGGGATTTCCCCCCAGACTTTGTATTTTGACTAGTTGGAAACCTAAAGAGCATTACTGTGAACACCCATATACCCTTCCCCATGTTCACCAGTTACTAATGTTTACCACATTTGTTTTATCTTTCCATGTCTGTATACATAATCCTTTTTTCTTTTTTTCACATGCCCTTGTGGATTATTTAAATGTATGTTTTATAGACATGTGGACACAACCCTAACGTGCATATCCTAAGAGCAAGACTTGGTTCTTCATGACTACAATACTATTGTCACAGCAAAGAAAATTAACATTATTAATACCTAATATGTACTATAGTCTATTCAGATTTCCCTATGTGTCCCCAAAATGTTTCTTTTTTGTAGTTTTTCCTTTCCAGGATCCATTTACAGTTGTTTAGTCTCCTTCAGTCTGGATAGCATATTGAACATTATGTTCGAGAGCACTTTTGAACTTTATTAACATTTTTATGCTCTGTGATTTGGTGCCTTAACCCGGGATGGTGCCAGCTAAAGTCTCTGGTATCTCAGATACTCCCAGGAGCCCTCTGGTGGCTGGAACTTTGGGTCAGCTGACACACTGAGGAAAAGTGACAGGCTGACTGGGATAATATCAAAGAAGACAGCAGACTCTCATGAAATATTTCACACACATCATGGTTCTCTGCTTTTGTTTATAGGTGTGAAGCTTACACTATCTGCTCTGGTAGATGGGAAGAGCATTAATGCTGGAGGCCACAAACTTGGGCTTGCCCTGGAGTTGGAGGCTTAATCCAGCTGAAAGAAACCTCTGGGAATGGATATCAGAAGATTTGGCCTTAATATATTTCCAGTGTGACCAGCAGGCTCTCCCCCACCCCTCCCAAGAAGGTGATCAAAACAAAGGATGATCTAAACAAGAGCTGTATTTTAAATATTTAGACAGTTACTTGTTAGCTGGTTTCTAGTTGAATTGGTTATCTAGTTACCAATGCTGCAGTCGTGCAGTCACCTATACATTATTTAAATGTATTTAACTGTTAAATGCGCTACCCATCAATAATGAAATAGACCTTTATGAAAACTGTGCAATTGTGTGCATGTTTGTTTGTTTTTATGTTCTTTTAACATTGACTATTGCCATTGAATGAGATGGATCAGTGGATTTAAGATGAGGTTAAAAATCTTTTTTGTTAAATTCAACCATTAGAATCACTTTGGTATCCTAAAATATTACAAATTATGAATAAAACAAGTATACATAATTAATGACTCCACGTATTTACAGAGTTAAAAATTTGCTAATTAGGGTTAAATCTCTCTGGTATCTAGCTAATACTTAAATTTTCCAGTGAGCATTTTGCTCTTTACCAAAATCTGTGCCACAGAGTCATGTGTCCCTGGAGTACTCCGTGAGCTTTTTAGACTACAATAAAATAAGAGGATATATGTCTTTACATCTCCGGTTTGTAAGTTTGTGTAAAATTATATTGGAATATTGTTAACTCCAGGAAAGATTGGAGAGTAAATGATGAAATGAAGGGATGATGCTGAAAAGTTATATACACAAACAATACCCGTGACCTGTTGTTACAGAAAATGAACTAGGCCCTAGTTAGATGGGATGAGATTAGGTGTAGAGAAATGGAGTAAGGTGTAGGCAGTATCAGAGGGACTGAGAGAGGAGTATGTGGGCCCACCGAGAGGTAATTACTCAATTTCTTTCAGGCAGACACTGACTGAAAAGCTTGGGCCTAAGTCTGAGACCAGGGGCAACATCTTCAGGTTCTGTGGTCATTGGCCTTCATCTGGACTTGGGCTTGATGATAGAAAGTAATAGGTGTTTCTAGTTGAAAAAGTATGAAAGAGCACCTTTTTTTTTTTTGATGGGAAGAGACAGTTTGAAGGATAGTATCAAAGGTTAGAGATGGGGGAGAGTTTTAACAAATTCAGTACTAGACCTGAAATAATTTGAAGCCTGAGAGAGAACTAATAGAACTCTGAGACTCATTACTTCAAAAGTGATACATGCTGAAAATTTCCAGGTCAAGAGAAATTAGAAACCTAAGCAAGCTCTCCACACAGGTGTACTGGGGGGCACAAAAGCCCCCATTGGTCTATGTTTGACCTGTGGAATTGGCTGGAATGGCTCATTCGGGATACATAAGAGAAGTATGAAGTAGACTAGCAGCCTCTCAAACTGCTAGTGGTGCTGGGGCAGGGATGAAACATGGACACTAGGCCTGGTGACACCTGCAGCCTCCTGGATGGCCTGCCGCCCTTAACTGTTGGTCCTCATGCTGTGATTAGAGTTCACCTGGTCTAATGCTCTGTACTAGGGTGTGACTGTACGTTGTAAGATGTGGCACAAGTGAGTTACCAGTTTATCAAGGATCTACTTAGAGAAAATTGGACCTTGTTCACCCATATGCATCCTAGTATACTTTTATGAGTGGGAGGGAGAAGGGTAGGTTTATAGCTAGGGGCCTGAGTGTTGTCTAAAATGCAAGATATACCTCAGTTGCTGTAGGATTATGAAAGTTGCCACTTGTGGGCTCACGTTGCTCCTGATTTTAGCAGCCTCATGGTAGACATACCACCCAGGCCTAACCAGATGGTGAATTGTATTCTAGGCTGATGCCTTTTCTGCTTGAGGTGTTAGTGGAAAGAACACTTAATACCTGAGCCTGACTTTAATCTGCAGTGTGGAAATCTTCCTGTGGGATTGAGGAGGTTCAAATAAGAAAAGTGAAGCACCTGGCTCTCTCTCCACCTCCATACATAGGTGATAGTGCTGGAAAACCTAACTTTCTCTTCATCTTCCTCTGGAGATCTTGTTAAAGATTGCCATGCTGATGGTTTCCAACCTATAAGACTGTTTCACACCTCTGGCCAGTGATCCCATCCAGTCCCACCTTCCTCCAGGACTGGGGGAGGGCATCCTTGGGGTCCCCAGGTCTAAGTCAAGCGACCTGGTTCACAGAGATGAGGCCAAGCTGACAGTTCTGTGAAAACATGGGCAAGTGGCAGGCAGAACTGGCATAAGCTCCTCTGCAAAGCCTTTTGTCAGAATTCAGATATTGTCTCCCCACCAGCCCCAGCTGAACTGAACAGGAACTTCATTCACTTGTCCTTCCTAGGAAGAGAGATACAGGTGGGAGACCAAGGAGGGCTCTACACCACCAGCCCTCAGAGTCCGTGGAGTGGAGGCAAACTTCAGGAGCTGGGGCCTCTGGCCACAGCCCTTGTGCCAGGCTGCCTTGAGAACTGTCAAGAAGGGGATGGACATCTGACCTTAAGGCTCCCTTCTGCGCAAGAAGCTGCGTATGCTGGGCCTCTCCTCCCCACCCCACTTAAGTGCCGCGTATGGAAGCTCAAGAATGTGTCCCGTCTGGACCTCACTTTATTGACAGATTTAAAACTGGGTCGATGGCTGGGGTTCCCAGGTCCCCTACATCAAGGCCACAGCTAGGTGCCAACCTTAGATCTTGAAAGCTAAAGTGAGGCCGTCGCCCAGGGGCAGGAGGCTGATATGGACCCTGGCATCTCGTAGGATGCGCTCATTCAGGTTTCGCACAAACTGGGCCTGCGGGTCCCGTGGCTGAGGCTGCAACACCTCTCCTCCCCAGAGGACCTGCGGAAGGGCAGGGAATCATGGTAGAACCGACCTCTGAGGGAGGTGCCTGAGCAGGAGGCGGAGCAAGGGCTGCAGCGGAGGAAAGCCTGGGGACTCGGCTGCAATATCTCGAGCTTACTGGAGTACTGGGTGGGGCGTTGGGGGCGTGGCATAGGGAGGGGCCAAGGGCGAAAGACACACCCAGCACCAGAGGATTCTTTCTTCCGCTAATCTATCGCTTACACTGAGGACAGCGAGGACGCCTCCGGGTCGTAGCAGCTGCAAGCACCGCTCGTAGTAGGCGGTGCAGTTGTCTTTGTCGGCGTCCATCACTGCCACGTCGAAGGTGCCGGCCTCGCCCGCAGCCAGGAGCTCGTCTTGCGGGGAAGGGAGGGGCAGATGCGGCTGAGTCCGAAAGCCCCGACGGCCGGAAGCCCCTGGCCAAGCCAGTCCAGGTGTTGTGGCCTCTCAGGGACTCCGGCCTCGAGGGCGCCAGCCCTGCTACCCTGCATGTGACTGTATACCGTGAGGCTGGGCGGTGGGGGGGCTGTAATTGCCCGAGATCTGTCCGGAGGACCTGGTCACTAGCTCGCACCCGGTGGCCCCATTTGGGAAATGGCGCCAAAGCCCTTTCCACTTCTGTGCTCACCCAGGGTCTCCAGGGCGGGCTTCAATCGAAGATCGATCTTGTGCTCCTCCTCAGCCTGCGAAAGGAGTGGGGTCAGAGACAGCACGTCCCATATGAAGCTGGGAGTGGAGTGGTCGGCCTCCAGGGGCCTGACGTGGGACGCTCACCTGCCTCCACAGGGGCCGCCCCAGTTCTGGGGGCCCCGGGTTCACCTCGCAGGTCACCACGCGCCCGGCCGGGGGCAGCGCCAAGGCCAATGCTAGGGCTGAGTAGCCTGTGAAAGTCCCTAGGGACAGGAACACGGACAGGATCAGGCCACAGTGGGGAGATGGCTGGTGAATTCGGTCCCCAGTGATCGCGGCCGCGCGCCCTACCCAAGTCCAGTGCCTTCTTGGCCTTAATGAGCCGCGCCAGGTTGGCCAAAAGCTGGGCCTGCTCACAGGTCATCATGGAATCCCCCTGCGGCTGCTCCAGAGTCAGCTGAGTGTCGGGGGGGGGGGGGAGGGCGGGGAGAGGGTCGCACCAGACCTGTTGGTCACCCAGCCCAGCCCCACACACAGTTCAGGACCCTCCGGGCGAGGCTGTTGGTGTGGCCTGAGGGAACGCCCACCGCACCCGGGGTCGGGAGCATGGAAACCCAGAATAGGTCACCGCCCAGCCCAGAATCACACAGCCACGTGGGATCCGCAGGGCACGAGGTGGGCACCTGTTCCCGCCCCCCGCCCTGCTGACCAGCCGCAGGCTCCGCAGCGCCGGATGCTCACGCATGGAGCGGCTCAGTAGATACTGCCACAGGGGGCTGTCCTCAGGGGGCAGCAGGCGCTTCTCTCGCCGGGATCGCCATGGAGGGCACCGTCTCCCTGCCGGGGAAGGGGGTGCTGGATCAGGGCTTGAAACTCCAGGGCGCCACGGTTGAGCCTCGGCCGCAGCCAGTGTGGATTCACGGGCTCTGCTCCCGCGCCCGTCCCGCCTGCTAGGGCTCTGCGGAGGCTGCGGCAGGCTCTGCCCTACTCACCCAGGAAGAGGCCGGTAACAAAGGCAGCGCCCAGAGCGGCCGAGCCCAGGGCCAGCGCGGCAGGCACAGAAATCCGAGGCATGGGTTGGGTCATGGCGCAGGCAGGAGGCAGCGGCAGCAAGGTCACTTGTCCTGGGGCACCCGTGAACGCACTGGGACCCTCGGGCCCTCCCTATTTCGCCTTGTCCGGGTACTGCCCAAGGAACTGCGGCCTCGACCGCCGTCTGGCGGCCGCACGTCTCTACTGCAAGCTCTACCCGAGCGAGCCGGGCGCCATCGCCATCCGGTGGCCTCGCTTGGAACTTCGCCTGGCGGAGAGCAAGACCTACTTCTAGGGTCTGCGGACCTGGGTCAGGGAGGAAAAATTTGATATTCTTCCTCATCTCTACCATTTCTGCTGAGGTCCCCTGGGGCACGTGTGGGAGGGTAGGTGGGCCATCGGTGTAACAGGATAGTAATGAGTACATAGTGATAGAAATTAGAGGAGTCCCTGAGAAGAACTGAGAATCAAAGGAGGCCTTTGGTGGAAGTGACCAAAGGTGTCAGGTTGAAGGAGTGAACGACCTGATTTGAAGAGGTACGACCAGAGATTGGCTGGGGCAGATCAGGTTGATGGGACACTGAGACAATGTCCTTAGTTAGAATCCTGGGTACCAAATAGACGTGGGTGTGAGATCTTGGGCCCATTAGTCTCTCTGGGCCTCAGTTTCCTTTTGTAAAACGGGGACTACAATCTAACTGTAAATGGCACCAGATCCCACAGCCTGGCACGCAGTAGGTGCTTGATAAGTGGCAGCTGCTACTATGATCATAGGTTGGAGTGAAGACATCTTGGGGAGGAAAGCAATGGGAGGGCAGGTGAGGTCTCCTTGCAAGCTGTTCTGCAGGGACATCATCCAGTGAGCACTGATTGAACACCTACTGTGTGTTAAACTCGGGGAGGCGGAATAAGTTGTCCTGGCTTGTATTCTTAGTGAAGCTGGGTTCAGAGATCGCAGGACACACAGAACTAGTGAGTAACCCCAGCTTCACAGTTTCCTCTTCTGTAAAATGGGGTTATTAATGGTCCTGACACTCCAGCGGATGAAATGAGAAAATCCAGGTGAAGGACTTACACAGGGCCCAGCACTTAGTGGGCTACAACTGTTAACATTTAAAAGGAGTCAAACTCCAAAGGGCACAAGGTCATCCTGCTGCTGCTCTCCAGCTGTCCTGGCCAGACTAGAATTACGGGAGTTTCCCAGGCAGAGCTCAGCGCCAACAAGGCCCAAAAGCAGGCTTGTTGGAGGTGGGGGACGGTCAGTTGGAGGGCAGCTTGGCTGAGGCCGAAGACCGGGTTAAGCAGGAGAGAAACTTAAAGCAAAGGACTGACGCGAGCTGGCTGAAGCCTGAACCTTAGGTCGGCTACGCAGGAGGAGGCCCAGTTCCGGGGCGGGGCTCCGGGAGCCAGAGGCATGGCCTCCAATCAGACACAGGGGTGGGACTGGTACTCTGACCAATCAACCGGCGCCCCCAGGCCGGAGGCGGGGAGAAGGAGCCTGCTGTCCAGCCCCTAGGCCTGGGTGCTGGGTGTGTCTATGTCCTGCTGCCCAGCTCCTCCCACTCCCCTATCACCAGGCATGCGGCTGGCTACAAGGAGAAGCTCCTCCCCCTTTACCTTTAGAGCCCCTGCATCCTGCTTGGCCCTATAAATATTTCTCCGACGTGATCAGTGTCTTCCTCAGGGTAAGGACTGAGGCTGCTGGTCTCTTCTCCTTCAGAGCTGAGCACACAGCAGTTGCTAAATAAATGTTCTGAATAGTGTGCTGGCGGTGCCTCAGGCTTCTTGCTGTCTGAGCAGCCAGTTTAGACAGTAAAAATAGTAACAGTGGGGGCTTTTATTGAGTACCAGGCCTCCCTGTGAGGCCGTGATATTATTCCCATTCTCCAGAGGAGGAAACCAAAACGCAGAGAGAGGACCCTCTACATGCTTGCTCCCCAGACCCCCTCTT
The DNA here is from genome assembly GCA_028627145.1 of Eidolon dupreanum. Lineage (NCBI taxonomy): Eukaryota > Metazoa > Chordata > Mammalia > Chiroptera > Pteropodidae > Eidolon > Eidolon dupreanum. The sequence goes on from CM053506.1 coordinate 44,438,846, forward strand.
GCTCTCTTAAATCCTCTGATACCCTGGCCAGAGCGGGGGAAACACCTATGAGTTCCTTTGACGTACTGGGCTGCAGCTAGAACAAGACTCCCAAGAAGCGCTTTTCTGCCACCACTGATGGGGCCCCTCCACCAAGCCAGGCGGCATGTGGGCCCTGGACTCTAGCTGGGGCTAAAGATTCCAATCTCTCCTCTGTCTGGGGGTCTGGGTTTAGCCAGGCCACCAGCTCACATCAGAACCTTCCTCCCCAGCCTTGCTTCAGGCCGGAGCCAGGGAGGTGCTGGGGTGGGGGTGGGGGGTGGCGCGCGGGCAGGGAGGAGAGGCATGTCACCATATATCCCCGTCAGATTAAAAAACTAATTTGAAAAGATTAATGTATTCCATTCTTGTTACACTGGCTCTGATACCTCTGGGCCCGCGGCCGCTCTGCCTCCTGATTATTGAATTTTTATGGCCTGGTAATTAATTGCAGATTCCCTGTTTTGTTCTATTTCTTTTTCTCTGACATTTTAATTTCAACAAAAAGCAGTGGTCTCCATGCAGGTTCTCTCTGGAGATCCTAATGGTCTATAAAACAGAATGACTTATAGACGTGGCACCCACTTCAGTTGGCGAGCGATTGTTTGAAACCTTGCTGATCACGCAAAATTTAATTTTTCCATCTCCCTCCCCTATTTGCTCCTCATTTCTTGTCTCTTCCATGGCAGTGCCAGTATCTCAGTTCACAATGAAGGGAACAAAGTGTCACCTCCGAATCTGTTACAGGGCTTTTTCCTAGAAGGCCAGGGGGCTGAAGACCAAATAGGTTTGATTCTTTTCCTTAGAGGTGGCCCTGGAGTTGGGGGATGGGAGGCTAGACCTCCCCAGAGGGCCATGTGGATGTGGGCAGCTGCCCCAGGGGCGGGGGGAAGACCATTTCTACCTCTCTCAGTTGCCCTTTTGTCCAAATACAGCTGCCCCATTAGGCACCAAGGAGCCCACAGGCTCATGAAGCCAAAGGAAATGAGTGTCTGTATATTTCCTTAGGTTCATTCCAGAAAGTCAGGGGTTTGACCCTTAACCAATTCTTAGCCAAACCAGGTCACTGGGAATAGCTGTTTGCAAAAACAGTTCTGGAAGAAGCACCTGAGTTTTTACCCTAATGCCCCAACTTTTACATCTTTCAGTCCTGCTAACATCACACAGGCTAGCCTCCCTGCACCCTACCTCCCGCTCCCCACCTTGCTCCTCAGTACTGGGTGGGGCAGGGGCAGAAGAGTACTATGTCATGGGTCAAGTTGGGCCTAAGGGATTGGAAGGAACTCAGATGTCTTCAGGAACCAGGCAGGTGGGTGAGGGGAGGGCAATAGGGACCAGTGGGGACTGTGGCACTCCAAATCCCTTCCTCATCAAAAGGCAGAGTAGCCACTTCATTCTAGCCCATGCTGCCATATGGGAAGATGGGTGCAGTGTGAAACCTCACAATTTAAATGATTCAGGTCAGCGTTTTTTGTTTGTTTGTTTGTTTGTTTGTTTTAAGCACTGTGTCTGTGTCAGTTGAACTGAATACATCTTTGATCTGGCCCATGGGACAACTGTTTCCTCTGATTTGGAGCATGGATCAGAGAAGTTAGGACATGGGAGTGGAGTCCACCAGGACCTGAAGGGCCTCAGTGGCTGGCTGATCACCCTCTCTCCGTCCCTGCCCCAGGAATCTTCTTCCTGCCTTAGGCCCTTCAGTCCCCTTCCTGTACTCCATGGGCTCCCCTGAAGTGGATGTGGGCTGCCAGAGGTGCCTTTGGGTCTCTCCTCTCCATAGGAAAACTGTAGCCTGGAGTCTGACCACACCTGGGTGAGGTCTGTCAAACTCTCCAGAAAGGACGACACCTTTTCAATAAGACCTTCCCATATGGAGGCAATACCCTGACTCTAGGGCTACAGGGGGCCGTTTCAGGCTGAGTGGACGGATGCAGGTAGACCATGGGTCAGGGGCTTCTGGGACTCCTGAGATGAGCTGAGGAGGACAGGGAGCCCTCAGTCTGCTCCTGTCTTCTCAGTGCTGAGGTGCTGCAGAACTGGCACTGGCAATGCCTCAGCCTCTAGTGCCTCAGTTTCCTCATCTAGTTAGACCAAATGGGAAGTGCCAGTATGGGCTCCAGTGTCAGATGAACTTGGGTTCAAACACTGGTCCCACTGCTCACTTTCTGGCTGTGTGAGCTTAGAGTTCCTCAGTTATAAAGTGGAGATGATACTTCTGTGTTAGTGTTCTATTGCTGTCTCATGAACCACCACACACCTAGTAGCTTAAAACAACACCCATTTATTATTTCACTGTTCCGTAGGTCATAAGTTCAGCAAGGTGTGGCCAGATTCTCTGCTTAGGGTTTCACCAGCCTGAAGTCACAGTGTCATCTGGGGCTGTAGTTCTACCCTGGGGCTCTGGGCCCTCTTCCAAGCTCTCTAGCTATTGGCAAATTCAGTTCCTTCTTACAAAGCTCCTCCATCTTTAAGGCAAGCAAAAGCACTTGGAATCTTTCTGATGCTTCAGATCTCTCTGCTTTCCTCTTTGGCTTTTAAAGGCTCCTGTGATTATATTGGGCCAACCCAGATAATCCAGGATAACCTTCATATTTTAAGGTGAGCTGGTTAATAACCTTAGTTACACCTGCGAAGTCTTCCTTGCCATCTAAAATGACTACCATGGAAATAACACTGGTGGTGGAGATCACAAGAGGATGGCAGAGTTCTTCCTGTCACAACCTTCATCCTTTCACAATGGTTGTACAGATTAAAATACCCCTGCCTGGTTCCTGTCCCCCCTCCTTTAGAAACACAGGATTAGATATTTAAATCCATAGGATTCCCTGCTGTGGCATGAACAGAATGGGAGGTGGGACTGTTCCTTTCTAGTAGCTAACATCATCTCCATTTTCCAGATGTGCAAACCAAGGCTCCCTGGTGGCAGGTGGCAGGTGGCAGGCAGAGCCAGGATGAGAACTTGTCTCTTTCAGCTTTAATAAAGGTTTGATATCTCACTGCTGGGCTCACATCCAGAGCTCCTAAGTCCTCCGGAACTTCATTTCATTCTTTCAGGAGGCACTTTCCATGTACCAGCAATTTACCCATGATTCAATTTCTCTGGCTCAACTCAGGTGTTTCTGCAAGTCCCCAGTGAATGACTTAGGTGGGTATTTCATGGTTTTCTCCTGCTTCTTTCCTCCTTTCTTGTTGGAGTGGCCAGGGGTGCTTCTGCTGAACACCTTGGCTGACCCTCAGTAGTCTTCAAATGGTTGGGATTTCATGAGGCCTTTTTGGGAATTGGAAAAGAAAGTCTCCTTGCAGCTTTTATCTCTTCACATTGAGACACTGGCTTACATTGCGAGTCCTTCTTTCCCCAAAAGGAGACAAACACACATACTTCCCAGAAGGCTTGGGACCTAGTTTCCACCCATCAGATGCGCAGCACAAGACTTGAATGCAAATGTGAGTAGTGTGAGTTAGAGTTACGTGAAGGAGAGCGATGCTCTGGCAAGCAAGATGGGGGTGGTGGTGTCTGTTTCTGCTGGGGTGGTTGTGATGGAGCCTCTACCCAGAGTTGGGCTATGATAGTGGCTGTGTTCTAAATAGAACAGTCCCATTCTGTGATTCGGTGGGGCTTGTAGTTGTGTGGTTCCTGCTTGTGGGGCATCCATGCCTGATTCTCTGGTCCACCCAGAGGCTGCTGTTTATAACAGAGTGGAATATGCTATTTGCAACAAGTGGATTCTATTATTTGTAACAAAGTAAAATCTGCTGTTTGCCAGAGTAGCTTCTATGGTTTGCAATTAAGAGGCCTGCTTGGTACTGCTCTTCTGTGGGACAGATTTTCCCTGCTCTAGCTGACACTGTTACCCTCTACCTCTGAGCCACTGTTACCCTCTACCTCCAAGCCATTCCTCTTCCTTCTTCTGCTTTGCCAGCAGGAGCCTGATACTGTTCACGCAACAATGTGACCAACACTGGGGGATGAATTGTGGTCAGTCCCAGGCTGTCACAACCATACTGGTCCTTTTTGTAAGATATCTACTCTCACCCTCTCCTGCATCTCATTTCTGGCCTCCCTGATGATAAAAAAAAAAAAAAAAAAAAAAAAAACAACAAAAAAAACCCTTTTCTTACTCAGTCTCTTCTTACCTGAATGGGGTTATATGAAGAAGAAATGCTTGGAACAATAGCAGCCATCTTGTGGTCATGAGTCAACAAGTTTACAGACTAAAAATAAAACAAACAGTAAGGATGGCGAGAGGAAAGATGGAGTGTTGGTCCTTGAAGACATCTAGCCCTCAAACCATCACTAGCAACTGTCTACCTTCAGACTATTTGTTACACGAGAAAATGGAGCCATTTGTATTTAAGCAACAATTAGCTCTATATTCTTTTACTTAAAGCTTAAGGCATTCCTAACTGATATGGACTAATGATGGGTCTGGTCCCCCCACCCCCACCTGACAAGTCCAAATGCCAGCACTGGGCACCCTCGCCCTGCTATAGGCCTCTCATCGAGCCCCTCCAACCACCAGCGAGGTAGGTACGATCACCTGTACTTTGTAGGTGGCTCTTAGACAGAAGTGCCTCATCTGAGGTCTTGAGCCAGGATGTGGGGATTGGCTCCAATTCTGCATGGCCCACAACCTGGTGGTGGTGGTGGTGGTGGGGTCTCCCCACTCCAGGGGGATTCACTCTATTTGTCTCAGGGCCACAGGCATAGAAGCCTTTGAGACAGCTTACTACCAGATGGGTTTCCCAACCTTTTGTGCAGCTTGCTGGGGCTGGGGTTCGGGGAAGCCCAAGTCCTCCTGGCATAATGGTCAGGTTTCTGCTGTGACAGTGCTGTGTGACAGCCCCACATCTCAGAGGCTTCCAGAATAACCACCTACTTTTCTCACTGCTGGTTTAATGGGCCAGCTGGGGTGCTTTTACTTCTGGTGATGAGTTCAGATATTTCTAACTGGGAATTCTCTTTCCCAGTGGACAGCACAGGTGCAAGAGGCCCACCACACAAGTGCTTTTAACGCCTCTGCCTCTGTCAAGGCTGCCGATGTTTTAGTGGCCAAAGTGTCACTTGGCCAAGCCCCAGGTACAGGGTAAAGATGTGTGCTTTACCCCCTCCATGGGGTGACCGCATGAGGTCATGGGTCAAAAGGTGTGGATATGTAACCCCATTACTGGTGGCAGAGTAAAGAGTCAGGAGCAGCACTCCACTCTACACACAGGTCCCAAGGGCCCCAGGGTGTCCCCAAAGCTATGGGTGTGGAGGTTTCTCCACTGGGCAGGGCCTCAGCAGGGGCAGGCTAGCCAGGGTAGCTGCCTCAAGCTGGAGATGAAGATTCTCCAGTTGAATTAGCTTCAGAAGAAGAACCTGAACCTCTGGGAGTCATAGTGTTGCCTGAGGTTGCGAGGCAACCCCTTGCCTCCCCCACCTCTCACTGTCATCCTGAACCTGAACATCAGAGGCTGCTGAGGGGTCAGGCTCACTTTCCTGGGTCCAGCCCACAGCATCTGCGCCCCTGCCAAGGTCTCCCAGCCCCATTCTTTCCTTCGTGCCTTTTCTTTCCTTCATACCCCCTCCATGCCACCCCCATGCTCAGCATATGCCCGTTTCCCCCAGAAACACCAGGAAATACAGCTTGAGACTCAGGATCCCACTGCATTGCATGGGAGACCTCTTAGTGCTTGTTTACATCTGGCTGCCTCCAAGGTGGCCTGGGGACATGTTTTATTTGCCTTGATCAGTGTTTTGTTTGTTAGAATGGAGCCAACACCAAACAATCAGAAAATTTCACAAAGAATTCAGATATGATTTCCATTTCTTTTGAAAAAGCAGAAGATTTGACAACACTGGACTAATTTTGCTGCATGGCAGTTTGGCTGGCAGTACATGGTACCTGCCCCCATCCCCACCCCTGGGTTATGTGCCCTTGTCCCAGACCCCACCACTCCCTGCTGCCTCAAACCCAACAAATTTCACTCCTTTTCCATATTGGTCTTTGTGCTGCTGGCACATGAGCTGTAGCCTCTGATTAAATCCACGGCCCAGAGGCCCAGCGAGGAGAGATACCTGCCCAGGGCACACAGCCAGTCAGGGGCCTTTATTTCTCTTACTCTCTCCCTGAGTAAGAATTTCATTTGGATCCCAGGGAGCAGTCCCTCTTTTGGGCTCCAAACTGGGAGCCCAGTCTCCGCCTCTCACCACCATTGATTCTGACTGGGGTCCTCTCCCTGAGGCAAAGCTGTTCATGTCATGGCAGAAGCTCAGAATGCCCCCTGGCATTGATGCCCCAAGAGCACATTAACCCTGAGGGGGAAATCCAGACTGAGATGAAGCTTTGGGAGATACTATGGGGACCCATGTCCTCGAGCTATATAGGGAATCCCTCAATGTGAAAAATGGGTTACTAACTGCTGATACTTATATGGCACTTGTTATATGCCAGGGACTTCTTGTAACTTCATAGTAACTCACTTCATCCTCGTATTTATCCCTACATTACAGATGAGGAAGCTGAAGCACAGAGTTGAAGCAACTCACCTGAAGGTGCAGCTTATAAGTGGGAGAGTTGGGATTTGAACTCAAATCTTCTGGTTTCAGGACTTACAGTTCTTAAGCAATGACATGTCCTAGATGAAATGGCCATTGAGGTGGCTGTTTTTCCTATAATGTCTTGTTTCACGCTCAGACTTGCCCAACAAGGTAGGGTTGGGTTTGGCTGTGAGTGACAGAAAAAAAAATCCAGAAGAACAATGGCTTAACCAAGAGAGAATTTGATTTCTATTTTATATAGACACAACCTGGATGTAGTAGAAGGCTCTGGGGTCAACAGGGACTAAGGTTTCTACTCTGTTGTGCTGTCATCCTCATTATGTGGCTTCTCACTGGCAAGATGACTGCCTGAGCTCCAGCCATCACAACTTTACCCCAGTTTTTGGGAAAAAGGAAGGGTCAAGATAGGACTCATCCTCTTCATTTAAGGACATTTCCTCGGTGTTTGACAGGATACTTCTACTTGCATGTCTTTGACCAGCACTTAGTCACATGACAACACTTCAGCCTAGAAAAAGTCTTTATACTAGAGGATTATGAAAAATATGTTCAATGAAAAATAAATGTGTTCAATGAAAATAATTTCTATCATTAAACTTAAAAGGGAGAATGGATACTGGGAACATTTAGCATCATTGCTGCATTTCACAAATAAAGACACTGAGGGTCAGAGAGGTGAATGACCTGCTGGAGGTCACACAGCCAGAAGAGGTAGAGCCTGGATCTTCTGTCCCTGGGTTCCTTGGAGCGGGTGGGGCTTCAAAGACACACTCTGACAGTTTCCTGAGGAGTAACAGGGGTTGTGCATATATGAACAACCTCCTCCCCAGGCTTCAGGAACACCCAAGGCACAGGTCCTGCCAGCCAGAACCCCTTGTGACTTCAAGGCTTGGCAGCCTCTCTAGGCCCAGATCTGTCATCCTGGCAACAGCCATGCCCCAGGCCTGACTCTATCCATCCCACTAATGCCGGCATTGACTGTGTTCCGGCACATTCCTGAGGCAGCCTCAAGAGCGCTGAATAATTCAGGCCTGTGTAATGGGATAATGAATTTACTGACAACCCAGTGTAGTCTCGGTACTTACATTTCAAGAAATACTGACTCCCCAGGCCCACTCAGCAGGCTGGGGACATATACAAACCTGGAAACTGTTGCTTCTGTCTGCCTCGTGGGATTCAGGCCTGAGTAGAGATCCCACTTTGATCTCACTGGTTCTTTAGCTGCTTGGGCAATTGGGAAGTCTGTGGGCAGGGGCCTGCCTGGTTGGAACTTTGGGGCAAGGTGGAAATGGACCCATAGAAGCTTTGAAATGCAAAGCTGGAAGGGAACCTGGGACCAGCTTACCGATTTTTATAAACAGAGAAACTGAGATTGCAGAGGGAACAGGCCTATGTGTCTAGACTGTTCTGTGGCTGGGAATGCCAGGGTGACTCGGGGGTCTAGGGAGGTGAGCTGCCTGTTTTCCTTCTAACCTGCTGGTTTCCCATCCCCCAGTTGCTGAAGGGTTGGTGCTAATGGCTCACAGCTGCCCCTTCATTGCAGCTGGGTCCTCAGCCAAATAAGAGTACCTCCACCCAGAAGGCCATGTACTGCCTCACACAGCCTGGGCGGACTGTGGCCAATGACTGATTGATGTCGTGGCACAAAAGATGCCCCCAAGACTCAAGGTGGGACTAACTCTGTGATGCCATTTGTGCTCTGGAACCCTCCATGGACCAGGCTGTGGCCTGACCCCAGCTGAGACCGCATTCTGGTGAACCTTTTACTTCTTCCCTCTCCCGTTTCCCTCATTCCCTTTCTCAGAGCCTCCTCTAGTCCAGGGCTCCCCAACTCCCGGGCTGTGGACTGGTCCCTGACCTATTAGGAACAGGGCTGCACAGCAGGAGGTAAGCAGCAGATGTGCGAATGAAGTTTCATCTGAATGTGCAGCCACTCCCCAGTGCTAGCATCACTGCCTCAGCTCCACCTGAGATCATCAGGCATTAGATTCTCACAGGAACACCGGTCCCTGGTGCCAAAAAGGTTGAGGACCCCTGCCCTAGTCCATCATCTGGACAGGAATCTCTGATGCAGGCTCTGCTTCTGGGGAACCCACCTAAGACACCTGCATTTCCTGGCCTGAGCCCTCCTTTCTAAAGACTCCCACAAGAGTGCTAAGAGGGGTTCAGAGCCAGGAATCCTTGGTCCTGGCTCTGCTGTGTGACTGTGAAGATATCACTTCTCTTCTCAGGCCTCAGTTTTCCCAATTTGTGATTGAGGTTGGGGGAGGCTATCTCAGATCCCTTCCAGCTCTGAAGGTCTGTGATAGGACTTGAGGTACCAGGGAGCCATCTCCTGCCCCTACCTAACCCCACATGTGCATAGAGTCCTACCAATGTGGCATCACCTTTTCTGTGAAGGCATTTTCAAAATGCAAACCATCTGAGGTGAGGATGAGTTTCACAGTAGATAATAATGTTGCAGGGCAGAATCTCTCCAGGTGGGATCCTCGAGTCAACTGCAATGGGATCGATCATCTGAAAGGGTGCTTATTATTAATATGTTTCTTCTTTTTTTGAATGTGATACATGATGTCTGGAGCTGCAGCAGCTATCTTCCAACCATGATGAAACAGTGTGAGCTACAAACAATAAGCTAAGGATGGTGAAATGGACATACAGAAAGTAATGGTTTTCAAGGCATTTCTGAATCATTGCACAAAACCTCCTACTGCTAGAATCTTGGTGTGTGAAATAATTAAGTATCCTTATTGCTCAAGCAAGTCTTGGTTGACTTTTCTATTATTTGCAGTCCAAAGCATTCCAAACAAATCGATAGTCCCTATCCCATTGAATCATAGTAACAGTCCTTTAAAGTAGGGATTATTATTTGCTCAGAGAGGTTAGGTGACACAGCCAAGGTCGCACAGTTGACAAGTGGCAGCACCTTTTTGAGATGGAGATTTCAGGTTGGAAGGAATTTTGATTATCAATAATAATTTAAATCCTATCTCCTTTGCTGCATTGTGTCTTTTTGTAGTCTGACCGCTGGGAATAATCCTTCTCCTTAGTCATTCTGGCCTTTGGTCATTCTTTCTCCTATTCATCCCACCCTAGGTCTCAGCTTAGGGATCCAGGAAAGGTCCTTTTTGGGTGGGGAGAAGGAGGCAGCAGGTAGCTACTGTTCATTCCTTCATGAAGTTTTCCAAATAAGTGAGGCCAGATCCTGGTACCAAAGACTGAGGGGAAGGCCAAACCTGTTTTGGAGATAGTTCTGGCTTCTAAACAGCCCTAGACCCTCGTTTGTATGTGTATGTGTGTGTGTGTGCGGGGGAGGTGATTACAGTGAAAGAGAAAAAGCTCAGAGACACAAAAATAGAGGGAGGGAAGGAGAGGAAGAGAGAGGCAGAGATAGAGTAGGAGGAGGATACCAAGGAGGGAAAAGAGAAGGATCTCAGGTTTTAGAGATAAATGTTGAGACAAACTGACAATGAATCTCAGCTCACACAAATTAGTATGTCCCCCTCATCCCCGGCTTCAGCTTCTTCAGCATGTCGAGAAGTACACAGGAGCACCTCTCTTGCAAGGACAGATGGCTCAGTGCAGAACTGTGGCTGACGCTCTGTGAACAGCCATCCCTGCCTCCCATACAGTGATCTGATAGTCTTGGTTGCTGCTCCAAGGGAGGCGGTAGGACTGGAGGAAAGGGTGACACGACCTTAGGCAAAACTTTGTTCATCCTTTGTTCAGCCTCCTCTGGAGGTCAGAAGCCTGACAGAGAAAAGGGAGAAATGTCTGTATGTGTGTATTCCCTCAGTGTCCCAGATTAGGGAGGTACTTCCAGGTGATCAGACAATTTGATATTTCCCTTGACAGAAAAGTGGCCTCCACAGACTAACAGCATAACTAGAAATGCATCTGTCTTCTTATCAACAGAGCGGAGGAGGGTAGAGCTGGGGAGATGTTTACAGACTCACTAGAAGGCAGAGAATTAGGGAGCCACAGCTGGAGTGACTTCTTCAAACCCTGAGACTGAGCCCTCAAACCACAGGGGGCTATGGAATGTGTGGGAGCTCTCTGTAAGGGGCCTCCTATCTGCTCCAGATTAGTGGGGAAGGCAGGACCTAAATGGCTTTAGATTAAGGGCAGAAAGAATGGTCTTTATCAGGCACACAACACACTTGGGCTTCCCCTTTACCTCTTGGTTTGGGCAGTCTCTGGGCAGAGTCTAGATCTCTAGGGCCTGGTACAGAGCCTTAGCCGAGGAGTGAGTGAGCCTGAGGCTCCAGCAGTCATGACAGTGGACAGGTGTGTATTCAGCCTCAGCTGGGAGGAAGGCTCAGGGCTAGGACTGGAGGGGAGTGGCTCCTCTGCCTGGCCCATACCCTGCTCACCTGGCTAACTCCTCCTGCTTAGGTGTTCAGGCAGACATTGCTATCTACAGGGAGCCTTCCCCTATCCCCTAAGCCAGATGTTCCCCTTGACTGAGCTGGTTGGTGGTTTTAAAATGTGTTCATGAATTCTTAGACACTCCTCTCATCAGGAGGTGGAGTCTCTGTCCCCTTGCCTTGAATCTGATTTGGCTTCTGGGAACAGAATGGAATGGAAGTTATGTTCTGTGACTTGCAAGGCTGGTTAGAAAAGGCCAAATAGTTTCTCCCAGATTCTCTCTTGGGAACTTGCTGTGGGAGCTGTCAGCTGCCTTATAAGAAGTCCATCTCCCTGGAGGCCACCATGTGCAGAGACCACATGGAGTGAGAGAGACACCCGAGGGGCCCCAGCTCCTCCAGCTCCAGTCATTTTGAGTCTTCCCAGCCCAGATGTCAGACATGTGTGTGAGAAGGCCTTGGAGAGGAACCCAGCCCCAGCCACCAAATGTCTGCAATGCATGACAGTCCCAGAGTGAGAACAGCCTGGAGTCCAGATTCATGAGCAGAATAAATGATAGTGTATGAGTTTCCACGGGCTACCTAGGTAATGAATAACCACAAACTGGGTAAAACAAAAGAAATCTATTCTCTCACAGTTCTGGAGGCTACAGTCCAAAATCAAGGTGTTAGCAGGATTGGTTCCTTCTGTTGGCTCTGACAGAGAATCTGTTCATGCCTCTCTCCTAGCTTCTGGTGGTTGTAGCAGTGCTTGGTATTCCTTGGCTTGTAGATGCATCACTCCAATCTCTGCTTCCATTTAGCGTTGTGCTCTCCCTATGTCTCTGTCTCCAAATTTCCAGTCATATTTGATTAGGGACCCACCCTACTCCAGTATGACCTCATCTTAACTAATTACATCTGCAATGATTCTATTCCTCAAATAAGATCACATTCTGAAGTATTGAGGGTTAGGACTTCAACATATCTTTTGGGGGATAGAATTCAACCCACAACATATAGGTATCATTTTAAGCCACTGTTTTGGAGTGATTTATTGTGTAGCAATAGTTGCTCAGAACATTAGAATTAAGGGATGGAGTGGAAATGTAAGGAAATGGAAGAATTGACCAGGACACTCCTCTAGGCAGCTACAGTTATTCTGTTAGAATAACTGATTTTCTAAGTAGCTTGGGTTGGGAGTTGGGGGCTAAATTCTCCTTACAAAAGATGTATATTGCAGTTACAACATGTACTCAAATAACAGACAGCTTCCTTAATGCCTTCTAATGTAGGAACATAGCTTGGGTTTCACTTTGTAAGTTATTTTACCTCCTTAAATGTTGAATATTTACTTAAAGAGAACCAACTTGATTATTGAGTGTTCTGGTATCTATATATCTCAGTATGGACTTATTTACTAACACTTACCCCATCAGAGTACACCAATTAAATGTGGGGTGTCTGGCTTCTCCATAGATTATAAGCAATCAAGAAGGCAGAGACAAGCTCTGTTTTGTTCTTCCTCAAATTCTCAGCACAGTTCTTGGCACATAGTAGGTACTTAATAGTTATTTTCTGAAAGCATAGATGTTGGAAAAGGAACAAGAGGATTTGAAATCTATATGATGATTAAGTGTTTACAAATAAATCAGCTACAAAACATCTAATGATGCTAGAAAAAATATTTTGAAATTCTCTTCAGTTAATGGAAGAGCTTATAAGAAAATAAGGGAATTACAAGAGTCCAGGAACAAGTCGGAAACATCAGTTCAGGGAAGTAAACAATTGCTGAAACTACTGCACTCCTGAGGAAATCTATCTTATTGGGCAGCCTACAGCTTCCATCACTAGAGCTTCTGTAGCACAAGAAAGAAGCAAGGGATTATAAAAATGACCAGGCAGATGTGAAAAAGGACTAAATATAGGTTCCAGAAATTTAAATATATCACATATGAAATGAAAAACTGAGTGGAACAGTTAAATAGAATAGATACAGCTGGAGAGGGAATTAGTAAACTGAAAGATAGATTTGAAAGAATTATATATAATCCAACACAGAAAGAAAATGGAAAATATGAAAAAGAGATATGGGGGATAGAATGAAACGCTCTAATATATGTCTAATCAGATTTTTGGAAAGCAATTATAGGAATAATGGGAGAGGAGCAATGTTCAAAGAGATAAGTAGTTAAGAATTTTCTATGGTTATTAGAAAACCTGACTCCTCAAATTCAAGAATTCCAATGAGTGTCAAATAAGATAAGTAAAAAATCCATACATAGATACACTATATCCAAACTGAAGGATTCCAAAGACAATGAGATTTTAAAAGTTCCAGAAAAAAAAGTTTTGTTTTTCACAACTTCTATAATTAAAGAAATTAGGCTAATGGCTTATTAGTTGCACTAGTATTGATAGTAACAATGAAAGACAGAATAATGATAACTTTAAAAGGCTTTTAAAATGACACCAACTAAGGACTGTGTACACCAGTCCCTAATAAGACTGAAATAATAAAAAAATGAATGTCCATCAAATTATGATTAGGTAAACAAGTGTGGTATAGTCATACAATAGAGTATTACTCGCCATAAACATGAATGAGGTTCTGATCCATGCTACAACATGGATGAATGTTGAAAACGTTATGCTAAGCAAAAGAAGCCAGACACAAAGGCCACAAATTGTCTGATTTCATTTATATGAAACATCCAGAATAGGCAACTCCATAGAGAGGAACGGTAGATTTGTGGCTGCCAGGGACTGGGGTGAGGGAGAGGAATATGGAGTGACAGCTAATGGACATGGGGTTTCTTTTTTGGGTGATGAAATCTTCTGGAATTAGTGGTGATGTCTGTAAAACTGTGTAAGTACACTAAAACCACTGAGTTGTACACTTTCAATGGGTGAATTTTATGGTATGTGAATTATATTTCAATAAAAATATGAAAATAACAATAAGGTGGAAATAAAGCATTTTTATTTACACTTACACTGAGAGAATTTCTAAAGAACAGATCCCTCATTAAAAGAATTTCTGAAGGATGAACTTGAAAAGAAAAATGATCTTAAGAAGAAAGCCTGAGATACAAGAAGAAATAATGAATTTAGAAAATAACAAAAATATGGGTAGATATAAACAAACACATTGACTGTCCAAAACAATGTCTATTCCATGGGGTTAAACAAGAGATGGAGCTAAAAGGTTAGACTTTAACTGAGTGGAATTAAAGCTTTCAAAGTACTTTGCATTGTTCAGGAGAAGGGTCAGATATTGATTAACTTTAGACTGTTAAGTTAGGTAATCATTTCAAAATGCTAAGTCACCAATAAAAGAATAAGAAACAGAACACCTATCTTCCACACTAGTAGATGGGAAGCAAAATGTAGTGAGGAAAAAAACCTCAATGAAGTCAAAACAATGCAACAAAGAAGATGAAAAGAAGTCCTTAGGAAGCAGGGCAAATGAAAATGAAGCACAAAATAAGATCATAGAAATAAAGCCAAATATTTTTAAAATCTCTATAAGTATAAAGAGATTGAAATTGCCAGTTAAAATGCATAAACACATTGGATTAAAAAAAAAAAAGAATAGCCAAAGGCTGCTTACATGAGACACATCTAAGACATGAAGACAGATTTAAAAAGATTGTAAGTAAAAAAGTGACAGAATATCAGAAAAATACTAACCAAAAGAAAATTGTCATATTTATATCAATAGTAGACAAATAGACTTGAAAGAAAACAGGCATTAGAGATTTAGAAGGTCAATATATAAAATTTAAATTCTCCTGGAGAAAATAGTTTAAATTTATGGATACCTAAAAATATAAGTCCCTTATCAGATACTTGACTTGCAAATACTTTTTCTCATTCTGTGGGTTGTCTTTTCACTTTATTGATGTTGTCCTTAGAAGTACAAAAGTTTTCAGTTTTGATGAAATTCATTTTGTCTATATTTTCTTTTATTGGTAATGCTTTTGGGGTCACATCTAAGCATACTTTGCCAAATCCAAGAACATGAAGACTTACCCCTTTGTTTTCTTCTGAGAGTTTTATAGTTTGAGCTCTTATGTTTAGGTCTTTGGTCCATTTTGAGTTAATTTTTGTATATGGTGTGAAGTAAGGTTCAACTTCATTTTTTTGCATGTAGATATCCAGTTGTCCTGGCATCATTTGTTAAAAGGAGTATTCTTTCTCCATTGAATAGTCTTGGTACTCTTACTGAAAGTCAGTTGCCTATAGCTGTATGAGTATTCCTGTACTCTCAATTCTAGTCCATTGATCTATATATCTGTTTTTGTGCTAGTATCATGTTGTCTTGATCACTGTTGCTTTGTAGCAAGTTTTGAAATCAGGAAGTGAGAGTCCTCCCATTCTCTTCTTTTTCCATATTGTTTTGGGTGTTCCTAGTCCCTTGTAGTTCTATATGAATTTTAGAATCAGCTTGCCAATTTCCACAAAGAAGTCATCTGGGATTTTGAAAGGGATTGCAATGAACTCATACTAAAGTCTTATATCACTCTTTGGGATGATGCTCAGCTTCACTCATTTGGTCCACCAAAGTAGAACTAAAGGACCTCCTGCTTATTAAGCTGGTCTAGTGTGGCCTCATGTGTGTGTCCTCAAGTGGCCACACCAGTGTGGGTGTCCCTGAGGCTGAATGTGTGTGGTAAGAATGTAGATGGCTAAAATAGGTATCCAAAGTTGTTGTTATGACTGTAGTAACAGATGATCTGAGCTTGGGTTTCCAAAGAAGCAGACCTTGAGATGAGGGTTTGAGCGAAAGTAGTTATGTGGGAGGTGCTGGAATGAGAGTGGAGAAGTGAGTAAAGTAGGGGAAGGAAGTCATGGGAGTGTGCCTAAATGAGCAGGTTATGGCTGTGGGCATCTGGGACCCAATCCTACTGGGGTCCTCCGGGAGAGGTTATAGAACCCCAGCACTACTGACATTTTGGGCTAGATTATTATTGGTTGTGGTAAGGCTGTCCTATGCATTATAGGATGTTTAGCAGCATCCTGGTCTCTACCTACTAGATGCCCATGGCAACCATCCAACCAAAATGTTTCTGGACATTGTCAAATGTCCTCTGGGGAGCAAGATTATACCTGGTTGAGAGCCACTGGTGTAGAACATGGCTCAAAATTGTCCCATCCAAGTGGGGTAGGGAGAGAGCTGGGAGTATTTACACATTAACTCTCATTCGTCATTGTTTTAGGGCTGCTCTTGAGGGCATCAGGTCCCTGGCACCTCTGTTCTGAGGGTCTACTGAACATTATCCCAGGCCAGTAAATGCTCTTAGGCAGTGTTGCAAATGCCTATAATAAGAAGCTGCCAGTATGCACGGAAATAATGAGGGCTGAGGGGATGTGGGCACCCACAGTGCAGCTGCATAGATCCTGTCATGTGGCTATGTGGATCCCTGGCTTTGGAAACCCAGATTCCTCCCCAGGTCTGCAAGTTGGCCTGGAAGTCCATGTTCCTGGGGCTTTGCAGTTTCCTGTAGTGAAACTAACTCACTCTGGAGCAAGGCTTTGGCTCCTCAGCCCACTTCCCAGATCCTCCTTCTGTCACAAGCCTGGCCTAGCTCCTGCAAGGTGAGGAAAGATGGCCTGCAAAGAATTTTAGACTGAACAGCCCCTGAGTGAACTTGTTTTGCCAGGTAGAAGGCATTGGGGGGAAACATGTGCTTACAGAACTGTCCTCCTCTCCCCGTCTCAGCTCCACAAAATGCGTCTCAGCTCATCACAGGGCCTGCTGGTTGTGAGGGTCAGCAGCCTCCAAGGGTGATCTCCTTTTCTGTGTGCTGTATGGCTGTGGACAAGTCTAATTTCTGTAAAAAACCAATGTGGTGTGGTGGACCAAGTGACCTTGAAATGTCCTTCTATCTTGAGTGACCAGAGAGAGCCCAGGGAGGCAGTGAGGAGTCACCAGGCAGCCTGAGCCTGGGGGCAGCCAGAAAATGTGACTTCGTGACAGCTCTGTCCCCAGTGGCGCTGCTGGCCTCTGATCTCTGAACATTTCCACTGTGTGCCTGACTCCAGCCGGTCACAGCCCGGTGCGGCCCCTCGCTCACTCAGGAACATCTGCTACAGCATTTACCACGTTAATAGATTAGCTTTGAGAATCGGGCAGGTGTTTTCCACCCAAGCCAGAAAACATCAAAATCAGATTGCTCTCCAAGCCTTTCCGCACAGGCAATCGAGTTAGAATGACTCATACGGTCTAACAGATAATAAAACACACATAACATTTGCTTTAAGGTACTGGCGGGGGTATTTTGTCCCGCGCTTAGGAGAAACAAAAACTCACTCTATTTGGGAATAGGGTAATTGAATACAGATGGGAGGAGGTAAATGAAAGAATTTAGCAAATATCTCAGTGGAATAGCTAATGGGAATGAGACAGAATAGGAAATTAAAAATTATTCGAAGCAGATGGACCATTCTTTGAGTTTTTAAAAATTTATTAGGGCCACGAAAAAATGTGTCTGTTTATTTTCTACGGCCATGAAATTAATGACTTGGTGAGTTTTGCTTGTGCAATTTTATGACTGCCATGTCATCTGTCATAATTTGGGGGCTGTTTGATATGGATTTATGAATGTCCCCACCCTCCCAACCCTCCCTGATTTATTGGTGTGGGTCATATGTGAATTGGGCTATCCCCTATCGAAGGAGCAATGCCAATGGCAGTGTAACCCCACAGGCCCTAGGTGGGGACCTTGGGGGATCCATGGCCCAGAGGTGGGTGGACAAGCTGTGGAGGGTCACCTGGGGCTACGGGGAAGGGCAGGCCTGACCTGGCTGAACTTCCTCTGTGAGGATGACCCCAGCCAGTCTGGGCTGAGGAGGAGGTCTTAGGGAAGTGTCTCACAACCTGCTGGAAGCAGCAAGCCAGCCCGGGCTGCTTTTGCTTGGTGGGGGTGAGGTGGGGGCTGTCTTTGCAGCCTCAAACCAGCCTAACGGCCACCAGGCTCCCTGTCCTTGCAGACCCCATCACCAGGCTCACCTGCTCCCAGGCACGAAGCTCAGGGAAGGAGAAAAATATTCACATCAATTGGGACTCTGTTGGTGTCTGGCAAGGTATATGAATGTATTTTCTAGATGGTGGTTAAGATAAGGCTTTACAATCAGCAGACTTGAGTCGAGTTTTGCTCTGATTCTTCCTAGTTGTGTGGCTTTGGGCTAGTCGCAACCCTCTCTGAACCTCAGTTATTTCCTCTGTAAAGTAAGAGGAGAAAAACCTAAGGTTTAGGGAAGTTTTGAGGATCAAAGGAGATAATGTAATACCCCTAACACATAACAGAGTGTTAATAATCCTCTTGTTAGCATCTTGAGGTAGATATTATTATTTCCATCCGCCAGATGGGGAAGCAGTCTCAGAGAGGTTAAGTGAGTTGCCTGAGGTCACATAGTTAAAGGAATGGAGCTGGGCTTTCTGCACAGATTTGCTTTTTCCTCCATAACTCTGGGGTGTAGACAGTTCTGGACTGGGAAACCCCAGGCCCCTGGAGTCACAGTTCAGGCTAAACTGATGGCCCTGTTTCTCTGGCGAGGCCTGGCCTAAGTCCCTACCTGGCTCTGGGTCCACCATAAACTCAGTCTTGGTGACTAGTCCCTTCTGATGCTTGCACTCCCTTTAGGGATAGAGAGCCTATTATTAATCCCATTGCCAGGGCTAGCTGGATACCCATCTAAGTGTGAGTGGGGGCGTCTGTCCAGCCTCAGGACCTGGCCCATCTCAATTCTCTACTCACCCTGACCCAGAGGATACTGGAGGCAGGGCTTGCAATGGGTGGTGCTCAAGTTCTCCTCAGGCTGGGTTCTCTGATGGCAAATTCCTGCCTTGGCCAAGTGCCATGGTCTATGGGATTTGGCCACAGAATAGGCTGTTGGTGGCTTTGTGTGCCATCAGAGGTCTTCTCTTTAGCCCCACTCATTCCCAGGAGTACTACCTTCCTCACACCTCTCTTGGCAACAATAACTCCAATTTACTGAACACCTGTGATGGGCCAGGCACCGTGCAAGGTGACTTGTTTATGCAATCAGCCATTGATTCTTCCATTGGTTAAATATTTGTCGAGTGCCTTCTATGTTCTTGGCACTGTCTCAGCACTGGGGATGCAATAGGGAGCAAAACATATGTGGTCCTCACCCTCACTGAACTTACATTCTAGTGAGGAGGATAGGCAGTCAAAAAACACATTACTCTCTAATGTACCAGGTGGTATTAAGGGCTTTGAAGAAAATGAAAGCACAGTAAAGGTAGAGAGAAACGGAGGAGGTGGTGATGGTGTCTGTTTTAGATAGGGTGGTCAAGGAAGGCCTCTCTGACAAGGTAACATTTTGGACTGAGACCTGAAGGAAGTGAGCCATACACAAAGATATCCAGGGAAAGGGTTTCTAGGTATAGGGAACAGCAAGTGCAAAGGCTCTCAGGTGGAAGGATGGTCGGAGAGTTTGAGGGACAGCAAGAAGTCTGGGGCAGAATAAACGAGAAGAGTGATTTTAAAGTAACTTATCTCATTTGGTCTTTACCACAGTTCCCCAATGTGGGCATTATTTACCACAGTTATACTAATAAGGACACTGAGGCTCAGAGACACCAGATCATTTGGTCAAGGTCATGCAGCAGAGAAAGGTTCCAGGCTTGGGTCTATGGCTTCTTCTCTACCACACTACTTCTCTGGATATTACAATTGAGTGATATAGCAGAGTAAGACCTAGGATCCAGAGGCAGGGTGAGGGCTGGAGATGTCTGGAAGGTGTGGCCCTGAGGGCAGGCAGGACTCACTCCTGGGGCCAGGAGGCCTGTGGTGGCCCCAGCTGTAAGATTTTTTAAGGCTAGAGAGCTGAGCTTTGACAGGGCAAGATGGATGAGAGCTCTGGACTTAGTACCCGGCTGAGTTTCCTGAATAGCTTTCATCCAGATGGTCTCCGGGAGGATAAGATTTAAGAAGATTGATTCCCTGGGAGGGGAGAATGGGAAGGAGGAAGGGCTCCTGGTGGGCCTGCCCATAGTGGAAACATCACTTGTCTTTGAAAAAAGAAAACTACTGCTTTGAAAGGTATGACTGCCTGAGCTTAGTGGCCTGTCTGATTTGTAGGCCTCGGGAGTGGGGCTGCAGGACAGGAAAGGGGTGTTGATGCCTGGGGGTTTCCTGCCTGAGAGGAGGGCAGAGGTGGGTAGCTCTCATCTCTCTGGGAAGGGGCACCTGCAGCCTCTACAGTGTTAGGGGCCCACTTGAGTCCAGTCTCCTCAGCCCTGCCTGGATTTCTCCATCTCTTGCTTCCTCTTTCACCTCTGAATGGCTTATGGATTCCTGTTGATCTGTATGCTCACAGCCTCCCAGCTTCTGCTTGTGCTAGGTCTGGGCCTGGAAGGCTGTTATTCATTATTCTGTGGTGGAGTGACCAGTGAGGTGGCACTTACTATGGGTGAGAATAAATGATACATGGAACTGTATCATTGTAAGAAAGCTGGTACAAAAGTTGCAGAGGCCTACTGGGAGAAAAAGGATCAAGACCCCAACCCCTTTTATGTAAGATATGAAGGTATTAATTTTTAGAGTGTGTATATGATAAAGTGGCAATGTTCTAAAACTGACTGTAGTAATGGTTGTACATATCCGTGACTATACCAAAAACCACTGAATTGTACATTTTAAATGGTAAGTTGTGTGATATCTGAATTACATTACAAGAAGTAGTTATTAAAACAACAAAAAGACTTGGCAGGGAAGGCTGTTGAGGTCCCTAAAATAAAATCACTATGGACAGGCATGGGACAAGTGGGTTGGTTGGTGGAAGGGGAGGTGCCTCTGGGTAGGATGGGGTAGTCAGTAGAACCCAAAATCTGCCTTGGTCCACCTGTCTTGGTTTGTGCCCTGGGATTTTGTGTGTGGTGAATTATTATTATTTTTAATATTCTTAGAAAATTTTAAACAGATAAAGATACCAAATAATTCTTTAAGAAAACATCAAACAGAAAATTTCAAATATCCAAACAGAAGGAGAATAGTATAATGAATCCTTGTGTACCCATCACCCAACTTCAACAATTATCAACTCATGGAAATTTTTTTTCATCCACATCTGCATTCACTTCTGCCCTTTCTAGATTATATTAAAGCAATCCGTATTTCATCATCTCATCTGAAAATACCATTACACCTAAAATAATTAATAGTAATTCCTTAAGATCATGAAATATCCAGTCATTATCCAAATTTCCAAATGTTTCATTAATGTTATACTTTAAAAAATTTAGTTTGAGCCAGAATATAAACATGGCCCACACATTGTGATTAATTGACATATCTCTAAGTCTTTTTCAATTCATAAATTCCTCCTGTTTTTTTTTTTTTGAAGCTAATTTTTTTTGAAGAAAGTGAGTTATTATTCAGAAGAGTTTCTCACAGCCTGAATTTTATAATTGTATGTGTAGCTAGATTCTCTGGATTCTGAATTTCCTATAAGTTGGAAGTTGGATGAAGAGGTTTGATCAGATTTAGGTTTTTTATTTTTTGTTTCTTGTTTTGGCAAGACCACCTCAGTGGTAGAGGTGTATCTTCCACCAGAAGACACATAACGTCTGGTTGTCTCTCTTTTTGTGATATTAGGGACCATTGATTCTCAATGCCTAGATCTGTAAATTCGTAAGGGGCTGCAAAAACTATTGTTCATTCTTCATTCACCAGCAAAGAAAAACTCCTCATCTACTATTTGGTTACCAGTGATACATTTCCTATAGGAAAGGCAGGAAAGGCTAGATTCATCTTTTTATTTACAGTCTTCAAAAGAACAAGTTAGTTTCTTATTATCCTCATGGGTTTGTTGTTTTGTTTGCTTTCAGTATCATTATATACTCATAGATTTAAACACATTTGATACATGTCAAACTATTGCAGTCTGTTTTATTGGCAATGCTCCACTTGTTCTTTCTTCATCCAGTGGGAGCACTTCAGTCGGCTCTTGAGTCCTTTTGACAACACTGGTCTTTGGGAAGTCCTTGCTTGTTGGTATAACATGGCTCATGTACTTTTCCTGCTTCAGAACTGGCATCAGCCATTTCCTGTGCACGAATAAATCTAGATCCATGTGGGGGAAGGGGCATTCTCTTTCACATTTTGTGCACCACTTTGGCCCAAGCACTGAGTGATCCAAAGAGGTCAAACCTTTCTCTTTGCTGTGGGCAGAGCAAGTGGCAAAGGTCTCAGCACAAACAGCACATCCTCAAGAAAGCCCTCCCTGTTATATCAGTACCTCAGACTCCTCATTACCATTCTTGTTGTACTCATTTTTTTAACAGTCAATATTTTTAGTTGCAATCAACAGAAACTGCCTCTAGTAACTTCAATGTAAAAGGGGTTGATTTAATAAAATATTTATTAGAATATTGGTTTGGCTGCATCAAAAGATAAAGATAGAGCGATATAAGATGATAGGCAGTCGGGGCAGGGGAGGCTGTAGGGTAACTCTGCTTCTCAGAGTTGTCCAAGGACTCAGGTTCCTTCTGTCTTGCTGCTCTACATCCTCTAGGACAGTGATGTTCTGTAGAACTGTTGGCGATGATGGAAATGTTCTCAATGTATGCCATTCAGTACAGTAGCCACTAGCCACATGTGTCTATCAAGCATTTGAAATGTGGCTTGAGTAACTGAAGAACTGAGTTTTTAATTTTATTTAATTTTAATTAAGTAGGCACAGGTGGCTAATAGCTCCAGTGTTGGACAGCATACCTCTAGAGTATTGTCCTTATCTGCCTGAGTGGAAGAGACTCCATCGGCCCACCTTGTAGATTTCAGGAAGGAGAGGAGAAAGGGGAGGGCATGCAGCTTTCTTCTGAGGACACACATGACTTCCTTTCACATTCTATTGGTCAGAACTTAGAAAGCTAAGCCTAGCTGCAAGGGAGTCTGGAAATAAAGCCTCTAGACCAGCTGACACTTGCAGTTGCTGCTACCAAAAGAAATAAGGGTGAGAATAAATATTGGTGGAGAAGAAGAAACAAGAAAATTGGGTCATTCTAGTCAGGAGGTGAGGAAGGCAGAGAATCAGGTTTCGAGGTCTTGAAGGCAGACATAAAGCTCAAAATTCTCACTGTGATGCTGCTGATCTTGTATCTCGCTCTCCATGTGTCCTCAGTAGTGAGTGCTCTGGGGTAGAACTGAGAGGTTAATATTGCCACTCTGAATCTTAAAGCAGGATCTCCGAGTTCTACAGCTAACTGTACATTCATTTCATTATTTAATCCTTAAAAAAAATCTAAAAGGAAGGCACTGTCACTATCCCCCCTCCAATCTTAGCCTCCATCTTCACATCATCTTCTCCTCTGTGTGTCTGTGTCTTCTTCTCTTCTTGTCTATCTCAAAACTCCCCCTGCCTTTCTTTTATAAGGATACTTGCCATCAGATTTAGGGCCTATCCTGATAATACAAAATAAGCTCCTCCTTTCAAGAGCCTTTTCTTCTTATTCATATCTTTTACCATATGAGGTAATAGTCACATGTTCTGGGATTAGGACACAGACATATCTTTTTGGGGGTCACCATTCATCTCAGTACAGTTCAATTCACCTACCTGGTAAGTGGGCCCCTGGGTTGCACAATTCTGGGGACATAGTGTTTAACATAGTGGCCCCGCTGGTGATTGCAGAGCTGAGACTTGAATCCAGGCCAGGTTTATTTTAAAGCCCACTGTTTCTGTCTAGAATTTAACCTCTAAAAATTTGAGAGTTAGAGCAGTTCAAGATCAGAGAGCCATGGCCAGCCTATATCCACATGGAAGGCTGGATTGAAGTTCACACTCCCCGTGAACCACTCAGCTTTTCGATCATAGGCTTTCTTCTTGGTCTCTCTTTCCCCCACTTGTTAGGTCTTCTCATGCCATGGTGGGGTGTGCTATGCCTCTAAAAGAAAAGAATTCCTCACATCTGTAAAGTGCTTTATCCTTTATGAAGCAATTGCACATAATATGAGATTGAGGACATTTTTTTAAAAATTGGCACCACTTACTGTTCTTGATTTAAAAAGCAGAGGAATTGAGTTACTTTGTTATTTTTCAAGGAAAAACAGTTCCCAGATTAAGTTGATTTTTGTATATGACCCTTGCTTGATTTCTTTTTGGGGTCAAGTGGCCTTTGATAGAAAAAAATAACCATGCTTCTGTAGCCGAAGGAAATGGAAAGACAACAGGAGGCTTGAGCAGCCCAAAGCAGGAAGAAGCCAGCCCAGGGCAGAGGGTTGAGGAGGGAGGAATCTGCCCAAAATCTTTGCTTGCCTCCACAGAGAGAGTGGGCCCAGGCTCTTAAGAACAGGCATCAGCGTGGGAAGGTGCCCTCTAGACTTGTACCTGGCTTGTGAGTGGACTCCTGGGTTGCACAATCTTTCCCAAATCCTGGCACATGCACCCTCAAGTACACCAATGCTCATTCACTGCAAAGTTGCTCAGAATCTATATAGACACATATGTGGGTATACTTATCAATAACTAATAGCATGTTAGGCATTTACTGTATACTAGTACCTTTTGATTAAATGCTTTTTATTCATGAATTCATTTCAGTCCTTACCACAACCCTGTGAAATAGGTGACATTACTTCTCCCATTTAATAGGTGTAGAAACTCAGGTACAGAGAGGCTAACTAACTTGCCTAAGTTGGATTTGAACCCAGTCATCTGGGCCCAGAATCCACTGCTTTACCCAGACCCCATCTACCCTGGTGTGACACACACACACACACACACACACATGCATACACACACACACATAGACAACACCGACATACATGAGCCTTCATACAGACCCATGCATGCATATGGGGACAAACACACCTGCGCATATATACATTCTGCTACTCATAATACTGCCAGACCTGTTTGTGTGCAAATGTGCTCTGACACACACACACTCACCCACCGGCCTTCTATGTGCACTCTTGCTGCTCCTCCTGGCCCCTTTCCCCTCCCAGGGACAGATTTTCTTCAAAGCCAATGACTGAGACCAGGCCTGGCTGGGTGCCAGGGTCAGGATGGGGGCAGGGTGGCCACTGACAGGGTGATGGAAAGCAGGAAAGTCACAAATAAGCAAACAGCCCCTCCTGGACAAAGCTTTGCTGAGCATTTCCTGAATGTCCAGGGCCATGTTTATTTTCTGACGACTGTCCAGAGCCGATCCCAAGTTTTTTCCTTCCCGAATAGCCGTCTTGATGGAGCCATACTGCTGTGCATCTGGCTCACTCCGGGCTGATGTTTACAAATGTCTCTCCTCTCTAGCTGAGGCTAGGAGGCCCTCGAGGGGTGGGCCCAGGCTACTTTTTAGCCTCATACCCACCCCACCCCTGACCCTGGGTACCCTGCTGCCAGCTTTCTGACCTCATAACCTCCAGCCCACTCCAGCCCCCCGCCTTTGTTTTGAGATGTCCTCTGCCTGGGATGCCCAATGTCTGTCCTCTAGGTAAATCTTACTCTCCTTCCTGGACCACATAATGACACCTCCTCCAGGAAGCTGTCTAGGATTCTTTCAAAGTGTAAGAAATCTTTTCTTTCTCTTGGCACTTTTTAAAAAAGAGTTAAAAATTTTTTCATTGTGGTAAAATACACATAACAAAATTTACCATCTTAACTATTTTAAAGTGTACAGTTCAATAGTGTTAGTACATTCACATTTTTGCACAACCACTACCACCATTTCTCCACAGAACTCTTTAGATCTTGCAAAACTGAAATTCTGTACCTATTAAACAATAACTCCCTATCCTCTCACCCTGGCTCCTGGCAACTACCCTTCTATTTTCCATTCCTATGAATTTGACTAATTTAAATATCTCATATAAGTGGAATCATACAGTATTTATCTTTTTGTGACTGGCTTATTTCACTTAGCATAGTGTCCTCAATGTTCATCCATGGTGTAGAATTTGTCAGAATTTTCTTCCTTTAAAAAGCTGAATAATATTCCACTATGTGTATGTTCTATGTTTTATTTATCCATTTATCTATTCATGCACCCTTTGGTTGCTTCCACCTTTTGGCTATTGAATAATGCTGCTATGAACATAAGTGTACAAATATATCTTCAACACTTTGTTCTTTTAATATAGTACTTGTTTGTCCATTCATTTGTTGATAGACATTTGGGTTGTTTCTAGTTCTTGGCTATCATAAATAAAGCTGCTACAAACATTTGTCTTCGAGTCTTCATATGGACTTGTGCATTCATTTCTCTTGAGCGAACATCTGGGAGTGGACTGTATCATATGTTGGGTGTATGTTTCAAAGAGTCTGTCAAGGTGTTGTCCAAAGTGATTTACCATTTTTCTTTCCTAGCAGTAGTGTATGAGAGTGCTAGTTCTCCTATATCCTCACCAATTCTTGATATGGTCAGCCTTTTTAATTTGAACTATTTGTTCTAATAGGTATGTAGTGGTATCTCATTGTAGTTTTAATTTGCATTTTCCTATTGACTATTATTTGCCATTTGTATATCTTTTTGGGAAAGTGTTCACATCTTTTGCTGATTTTTTTGGATTTTTTTTTATTATTGAATTTCATGTTCTTTATATATTCTTGATACAAGTCCTCTCTCAGATATGTGATTTGCACATTTTTCTCCCAATGTATTACTTGTTTTTTCATTCTCTTAACAGCATTTTTCAAAGAGTAGAAAACTTTAATTTTGATAAAGTCCAATTTATCATTTTTTCCTTTATCTATTTGATGTTGTATCTAAGAAATTTTTGCCTAATTCAAGGTTACAAAGATTTCTAAAAATTTTATAGTTTTAGATTCTACATGTAAAGGCTATAATCTATTTTGATCTAATTTTTTTTTGCATATGGTAGGTGGTATGGATTGGACTTCATGTTTTATATATACATATCCAATTGTTTCCACATCATTTATTGAAAAGACTACAGTTCTTCACTGAATTGCCTTTGCATCTTTGTTAAAAATTAGTTGTACACATATGTGTCTGTTTATTTCTGTTGCATTGATCTATTTGTCTATTTTGATGCCAATACTACACTATCTTATTAACTCAAGCTTAAAATCAGGTAGTGCTAGACCTCCAACTTTGTTATTTTTCAAAGTTATTTTTATTATAAGTCTTTTTTATTTCTATCTGAATTTTAAAACCAGCCTGTCGATTTCAATAAAAATGCCTGCTAGGATTTTAATTAGGATTGCTTTGGTGCTGCACAGCAATTTGAGGAGAAATAACGTACTGTCTCCTGATCTATGAATACAGTATATCTCTCCATTTATTTAGGTCTTCTTTATTTTCTTTCAGTAATGGTTTATAGTTTGCAATGTACTAGTGTTTCACATCTTTTGTCAGATTTATCTCTAAATAGTTCATCTCTTTGATAGTATTGTAAAGGATTTAAAAAAAATCTTAAGCTTTATTGAGACAAAATTGTAAGATATTTAAAGCGTCTATCATGGTGATTTGGTATACATATACTTGATGAAAGGATTCCCTTATCAGGTTTAACTAACAAGTTTAATGCATCCATCATATATACACCTTTCTGTGTGTGTGTGAGAATATTTAAGTTCTACTCTCTTAGCAAATTTCAATTGTATAATACAGTCACCATGTTATACATTAGATTCTCAGACCTTTTTCAACTTATAGCTGGAAGTGTGTACCCTTTTACCAACTTGTCCCTTATGTTCCTCTCCCCACAACCCCTGGCAACCATTTTCCTACTCTCTGTTTCTATGAGTTTGACTTTTTTTAGATTCACATATAAGTGATATCATGCAGTGTTTGTCTTTGTCTGTCTGGCTTATTTCTCTAGCAAAATGCCCTCAAGTTTATTTCATGTTGTTGCAAACAGCAGGATTTCTTTTCTCGTGGCTGAATAATATTCCAACGTGTGTGTATATGTGTGTGTATATGTATCACATTTTCTTTATCCATCCATCTGTTGATGTATACTTAGGTTGTTTCCTTATATTGGCTATTGTGCATTATACTGGAGTGAACATGGGAGTACAGATATCTCTTTGTTATCCTGTTTTCATTTCCTTTGGGTATATACCCAGAAGTGAAATTGCTGGATGTTCTATTTTTAATTTTTTGGTAGTTCTATTTTTAATTTTTTGAGGAACTTCCATACTATGGTCCATAGTGAGTACACCAATTTACATTCCCACCAACAGTGTACAAGTATTCCCTTTTGTCCACATCTTTGCCAACATTTATCTCTTGTCTTTTTGACGATAGTCATTCTAATTTCTACTAGAATAGAATTTGAATTTCCTTTATATTTCCAATTGTTTATTGCTAATATATAGAAATACAATCCATTTTGGAAATTGATCCTGTATCTTGCAATCTTGCTAAACTCATTTATTAGTTTTAGTAGATTTTTGTAGATGTCAATGGGTTTTTGCATATATGATCATGTCATATGCAAAGGAAGAGAATTTGCTTCTTCTTTTCCAATCTGGATGACTTTTTATAAATCTTTTCTTGCCTTATTGGATTGTTTAGAACTTCTAGTACAATGTTAAAAAGAGTGGCAAGAGTGGACATCATTATCGTGTTCTTGATTTTAATGGAAAAGCATTCCATCTCTCACCATTAAATATGATGCTAGCTGTGAATTTTCCATTGTACCCTTTATCAGGCCAATGATGTTTCCTTCTATTTCTAGTTTCTTGAGAATTTTCATTACGAATGGGTGTTGGATTATGTCAAAGTCTTTTTCCTGCATCAATTGAGATAATCAACTGGCTTTTATCCCCTTCATTCTATTAATATGGTATATCACATTAATTGATTTTTAGATTCTAAATCAAGTTTGCATTCTTGGGAAAAATCCTACCTGGTCATACTGTATTATTCCTTTTATATATCATTTAATTCAATTTTATAAAATTTTGTTAATTTTTGCATCAAGTTCATGAAAGATATTGGTCAATAATTTTCTTTTTTAATAATATTTTTGTAATAGTTTTACAAATAGTAGATAGTAATAGTAATAGTTTACAATAGTAGCAGTTTTCTTTTTTAATAATGTATAGTTTTGGTAGAGCAATGCTAGCCCCATAGAATGAGTTCAGAACTATTCTCTCCTCTTAAATTTTCTGGAATACTGTGTAGAATCAATGTTATTTCTTACTTAAGTGTTTGCTAGAATTCACTAGTGAAGTCATCTGGGCCTGGGAAAGTTTATAGCTACAAATTCAATTTCTATAATAGTTATAGGAATATTCAGGATATCTATTTCTTCTTGAATGATCTTTAGGAATTTGATGAAAAATTTTGGCTATTATTTCTTCTTTGGGGATTCTAATCATACGTGTGTGTGTGTGTGTGTGTGTGTGTGTGTGTGTGTTTGTGTGTTACATAGATAATATATAATATACATGTTATATATTAGGATGCTTGAGTTGTTCTACAGTTCACTGATAATATGCTCAATTTTATGTTTCTAGAAGTTGATAATGGGTCTTTTTTTATGTCTTTACTTACCATGTATACTCTTTCCTTTAGCTTTTGAATATATGAATACAATTATAACTGTTTTAATGTTCTTGTCAGTTAATTCTAATGTCTGTATGAGTTCTAGGTTTTTATTGATTGATTTTTCTCCTTTATGAGTTGCACTTTCCTACTTCTTTGTACGGGTAGTAATTTTTGATGGATGCTGGACATTTTTAATTTTACTTTGTTAGGTACATTGTATTCTTGTAAATATTTTTGGGCTTTGTTCTGGATACCATTATATTGCACAAAACAAATTGATCCTTTTGGGTCTTGCTTTTAACATTTGTTAGATGGCACCAGAGTAGTGTTAGTCTAGGGCTAATTTTGTCCCACTGTTCAGTCAAGACTCTTCTCGGTATTCTATACACCCAGTGAAAAATGAGGGTTTCCAGTTTGGCTGGTGGAAACAGCAAATATTCTTGGCCCTCTAATCTTTTCTGGTAGTTCTTTCCTTGGACTTGGGTAGCATCCTCATATACCAGGCACTGGTCAGTACTTTGCTGAGTACTTGAGGGGGCTGCACATCTCTGCGGTTGTCTCTCTCTGTACAACTCTCTCCTCTTCAGATTCTACCTTGCAAATGCCAGACAGTTTGATTTCCTCAGAAACCATCTTAACTCCATCTCCCTAACTTACCTCCTTAACTAAGCTCTGTCTGGGATTCCTGTTCCCTTTGCTGTGTCCCAGAAACTCTCTCAAGGCAGTAAGTTGGGAAAAGTGTATGGCTCACTTACGTCATTGATTTCCCATCTTTGTTGCTTGATGTTCAGTGTCTCAAATATTGTCTCATAGACTTTGTACTATATTTTAGTTGTTTCAGGTGGGAAGGTAAATCCAGTCCCTGTTACTATATCTTGCCTGGAAGTGGAAGGCACTCAGTGCTATTTTGCTTTCAGCAATAGTGCCATAAAGCTGGTAGGCTAGCAGTTCTGGAGGAGACTGTTGTGGTTCATGGGATTGGCTGGAAGAAGAAGGGTCAGTTCATATGAAAGGGTGTGATTCTCTGTGCCCGTAGCTGTGTATCTATTATCCCTGATTGTACATCTGTCTACAGGTCTGTCTACATGTCTGTCTGTATGTCTGAATGCATTCTACTGGAGTCTTGGAAGCTGTCTGTTGCTGCCCCCCAGAACAAGATCCTTCCTTCTGTCTGCTCAGGTGAAACTCCAGCCTGCTCATACAGTCATCTTGCTAAGTTTCTGAATGCCCCACACCAGAGTTCATCAGGCCTGGGCTAGCCTATGAACAGGCTGCAGATGGACCAATCAGACAGTCTTTTGTAGTTCTAGTTAGGAAGACAGGTGGAAGAAGAATTGCTTTAATGTTTTGAGTCTGCTGGGGCTGATCTGGGGGCCTGTCTCTCCTTTTTTCCTCGCAGCAATCCCACAAGCCCCAGGCTGACTTTTTTTTGTCTCTCCTGGCTTGATTTCTGGTCTCTCTGGTTACAGGAGGGATCTGGTTGTTGCTATCAGCCCAGCGCAGGTCTTAGAGAAGCATGACCTAGTATTCTGCACAATGGATTTTTCCATGAGCCTCTAGGAGAGCCAGGAGTATGTCATTGTAATCACAGGAGATCCAGCCTTTACCAGAACTTTCTCCTTTTTTTTTCTTGTTCTGTCACCTACACCAGGGTGTGGGCAAAGGTTGACATTGTCCAGGCCACCTCCATAGCATCATCTTATTTTCAGGTCTTTTTCATAAGAGTGGACAATAACACATAAAGCTGTTTATAACAGGTAGCAAATTTACCATGATAGTTAGAATAGAAGAAAGGTGTAGTTTTGTTAATCAAATTAAATTTGGTCTAAGGCTCCACTTGTCAAGATGGATAATCAGTCCAAGAATTCTAGAATTAATGCAGTCCAAAAAAAAAAAAAAGGGGGGGAGATTTAACCCAATTACATATATTAAATAAATATATTTATATCCCTAATTACCCATCAGTTCAGCTACCTGGGAAATCTATATTCCAGGGAAATTTTCTCACAGGTCCATAAAGGGGACACGTCCATGTTCACTGAGGCCTTGTATATGATGGTGTGGAGTTGGAGACAACCTGTCTGATATCCTGCCTGAGGTAGGATGAGAACCAGGTGCAGGGAAAAAAGCCTTGTGGTACAGTGTCTTTCATACCATAATGGCCTTCACTGGAACTCCTCCTGTGATGGGCAGCTCAGAGTGAAGTGTTATATTGCTGGCAAGCTCAAATTGTGCCAGAATTACATCTCTCTGCAGATGATCGTAGTGAACTTAGTATCTTGGGAGTGGAGGTGTGCATTTGGGAGAAATGCGGTGTGTTTGTTCATTCATTCATTCGTTCATTCATAAACAGTTATTGGGCAACAGCCTTAGGTTTTGAAGATGCAGGAGTCTCTACTTAATATGTAGTGGGGGAAACACCTTAAATAAATAAACAGGTCATCAAATTGATAATTCTGGCAATAGAGAAAAAAAACAGCATTTGTATGACATAATTAAGGTTCATGGCAGAAAGACAAAGGAAGACCTTTCTGAAAAAGGAACATGAAATGAGACCCCGGAGCTGAGTAAGGAAGGAGTGGGGCAGAGTGTTCCAGGTGGAGTCACTTGGGCACAAGGGGCATGAGCAGGCAAGAGCTTGGCTTCTTTAAGGACCCTGACTGGAGAGAGGCATGTGAGCTGGTGTGAGCAGAGGAGAAGAGCCTGGGGACAGAGGCAGGGCTGGGAACATGCAGAGCTGACTGCCTGATAAGGTGACCACATAATTTATCATTTAGGCTAGGGCATAGTTGAGACTGACAGGGGTGCTACTAATAATAATGTTGAGATTATAGGTTGCCCTACTTGTAGGTCAAGGTAAAGAGTTTGAGTTTTATTCTCAAGGGTATGAGAAGCCATTGGGGTCTCAGGGAAAGAAAGATGTGACCTGATTTGCACCTGGAGGGCCTGAGATAGAGCCATAGTCCTCAGAAACCTCTCAACATCTTTCCCATCCTAATGGAGGAGCCTCTTGAGAAAGTTTTGGGAAATAGCAGAAATCTGGGAGTGAGAGAGGCAGCCAAGAGCCCAGAAACGGCCAGTGGAGTCCCCTGGGATGGGCAGTGAACTGGTTACTGTTGTTGTGCAGCAACCACCTAGTGGCCCTGTTTGAGTATGCCACCTGCCTCCTGCCTGCTTCCTGACAGTTGCCCTTGCCAGCAAGTAAATCTGCCCCCACTTGAATAGGAAGGAGACAGTGATGAGACCTGTCCCATGGTGCCACAGACTGGTATGGGGTGATACCTCATCCTGCTCTAGCTGTAGGTGGGGGTGGGAAGGGAATAACCCTCTTATAATGGCCTAGATCAATTTGACTGTCAAAGACTTTACAAAGTAAGAGTGTGAGATGTATGAATAAAATGACGAGGCTCCTATTTTCATGCCTGTAGTCTTCAGCATGCTGATCTCCCCTTGCTGTGGAAGTTACCCCTCATTTCACTTACTCAGTATGCTGTCTCTACAAACAGAGGCCACAGTTGGCTCTGGAGCTCACATGTAAGGGAGTGATCATGGTGTCACCTCTGCCCCAACACACATAGATCCACAGGTCCAGGTCCAGAGGACAAAATACTAACTCCCACCACTAGGGAGGTTGAGGTAGACAAAACTCAGAGAAGATGGTAGCTTAGGAGGGAACCAAATTTCCAAAACTCCCCAAAACTGTCTGTGTACATATCCAGCAAATCGGTTTTCTTCCAGGTGGGATCCAGATCTCTTCCATGAGAATAAGAGGTAGCTAAGGGTAAGGATTGGGTGTGGCAGGCACTGTCCATTACATACCCAACAGCCACCCCCTCTCCTTCCTTGTTAACAATGTGATTTGTGCAATTAACAACCAGAGAGTTGCTGATCTTTAAGAGGCTGGGACCCTGGTTGGCTCAGGAGATAAATCATGATTGAGTTAAATGAATCATGGCAACTCATTGGTCAATGACTGGTCTAGATAGAGGAGAAGGTGGGGGACAGATGCAGTTCTGGCCAATGAGATGCAAAGGGAAGTCCACTGGAAAGGGCTTTTTCTTCCCAAACAAAAAGACAAAGACCTGCCTGGAGAATTCCTATTCTCCCTTCCCTCTAACCCCTTTTCTTTCCCTGGACTGACAACATGATGCTCAGTGGTGTAGCAGCCACTTTGTAAGCAGAATGTAAGAAGCTAAAACACACGGATAATGGTGTGGGAAGACAGAAGTAGTCTAGGTTCTTGAAGTCATTGTTGAGTTGCACCAGTTCCTGATGACCTGCTGCTGGCATTCTTGTTATGAGAGACAAACAACCTGTAATTGTTTAAGCTGCTGTAGCCAGGCCTTCAGTGATGTGCAGCCTAAGTCTGGCCTCGACTTCAATCCCCATGAAATAGCTGAGGCTTCCAGTCAGGGGAACCCCTGTTCCCATCCTTAAAGGAAGAATTAAATGGCACAAAGTAGTGAGAGGCTCCCAAGATCATAAACCCCAGCTTTGCCTCTTCCACTCACTGGGTCTTGGTTTCCTGAGTCTGCATAACAGAGGCAGGGCAGGTAATGAGGTAATGAATGGGGTGCGAGAGATAAACAAACAAGCCCAGGAGCTCCCTGGGTATAAAGTAGCTGCTTAATAAGAGTCAGCCCCTTCCCTCTCTGGGAGTTACATGGCACCCCCCGCACCCCTGCCAACCCCAGCTGTCATGTCACACACATTCACTGTGCATGTCACTCCTATTGCCAGGAGAAGATTTTGCATTATGGAATCTTGAGTTTTAAATTAAGTGTCAAATATAATTTGGCAACACTAAGAATTAATTATGTGATTGCCCTTAGAAAAGCCAGGGAACTCAGTTTTGATTGTGAAATTGGTGTCTGACCACAAGGGAGGGGACTTCCTTCCCTCACCCAGGGAAGCAAGTGGAAGGGAACAGGGATGGTGCTTTTCATGGCCAGCGTATGTCTCATCATGGGCCCTCAGAAGAAGGGCTCCTTGAGGAGTGACCGAGGGGTGGGACTGAGGGGTGGAGAAGAAAATGTTTCCAGGAGGTGTTCCCTCTGTCGCTTCTGCCCCTCTCTGGCTAGCTCCGCCCTCCATGGCTTGTGCACTCCAGCTGTCAGCTGCAGACACACATGTGGCTGCTGTCAGTCCTTCCCTTTTAAGGGGAGGGAAGCATTTCCTGAAGGGTGGTGGGGGAAGAGGGAGACAGGCGGCCAGAAGGGAGGCCACATTTGTCTAGAAGACAAACCAAGGACAAAAGCTCAGTCTAGAGCATTCCAGGAGGGGTCTGCCTCTCCAAGGATGGAGAGAGCCATCCTCCCCTGGCCTTAGCGCCCAGGGCATGTTTTGAGCGGGGGAGGCAATATGCAGAGAATGAGCAGCTGGGTATGGGCATCGAGAACCCACCCAAGTCAACAGTCCCCACCCTACCCTGGCCCTCCCCTCTCCAAGGAGTCTGGGTTTAATTTTCTGGTCAGCGAGAAAAGGAGGAGGAAGAGGACCAGGAGGAGGAGGAGAAGAAAGGAGCGAGTTGAAGTTCTAATGCGGTCGGCTGGGATCTGTCACTCAGCACACAGCCCGCTGACGACTCAGGGCAGCCCCAGCTGTAAGCAGCCCATGATTTATGGACACCGAGTGAACTCCTGCGGCAGAAACCAGCCTTGAGATCAGAGCAGCAATAGGGCCCTTTTTTTGGCAGGAGACAGGGCCTGCATTTTTCTCATTCATGCCAAACTGCTTTGCACGGCAATTAGCTCTGTCCTCATTTAGTCTCCAGTCCCAAAGGGTAATGAAAGTCATATATCATCTTCAAGACTGCTAATTATTGAGCTCGCTTACAGGTAGGCTTTGTAACTGTGAGAAGGGCCTGTCGGCCCAATATTTATTACTCTTCCAATAAGTAAGCAAGGGCGGGGGCGCCGATGGAGAAGGGAGGGAGGGAAAGAAGGAGTGGGGTGGAAACAACTTTCTGGAGAGACTGCCCAACCCCTGCCGTGGGATCTCTGACATACCTTCTGCAAATGCGCTCATCAGAGGGGAAACATCTTTATTCCACAGAGCCATTTTTCATGCCCTAACAAACAGGTCTTGGAGAGTAGAAAGTGGGGAGAGGTCTGTGGAGGGGGCAAACTGGGGTCTGCTCTGGAGGACGGGGAAGGGGACTAAGGCGGACAATGTGAAGGAGAGCACAGGAGAGAGCAGAGTAGAGATGGAAGACAGAATCCCTCTAGCCCCCACCCAGGTCCAGAATATCACCACCTCCCTCATTCTAGGTGGATGGTGGGGGTGGTGGTCAGGACCTGGGCTGGGATTAGCTGTGTCTGTCACTTCAGGGCAGGGGGTGTAAAAGGCTACAGCTAGAAAAGTTTTTGTCTGAGCCCTTTGCTTTATTCAATAGTCCTGACACTAAGAAGATCTATTGTTTGGATTATAATCTACACCAGCAGATTTCCATGGATATGGTTAACTAAGTGTGAGGTAGGCGCTCATTTCCATTCAAATGAACTTTAAAAAAAAGATAATGACTTCTTAGAAAAAGTAGACATAAACATTAGCCAGAGTTACTCAAGGTTATTTTATTTTTAAATAGAGGATACAATTAAAGCAAGAGCTAAAGAAATACAAATATTTACATATTGTTAGATACCATACTCAACGTGCAACCAATATTTATTGAGTGCCTACTCAATAAATGTATTAGGTGCTGTTCTGTGTGTGGGAACATAGCAGAGGTCAAGTCCTTGCCCCCATGGAGCTTCTAGTCCAGCAATCACTACGTATTGATCCTGGTTTGTTTTCCATCCTGACTTACGTGGTAATATCAGTTGACCACCCTGACTTGAGTTATAAACATAGCTAACATCTGGGTAGTATTTATTGTGTGCCCAGCACTGCACTGAGAGGTTTGTGTGCACACTTCTCACTGAATCTTCACAATCCCTATGAGGCTGGCCCTGGTGCCATCTCTATTTCATAGGTAGGTTAAGTTACATGTCCAAGGTCACACAGCTAGTTAGGATTGGACCCACGCCATCTGGTGCCAGTGTTCATTCTCTAAACCATGACACCATATTTTCTTCAATTCATTCTGAACCATTTACATTTCTAGTTAATGACACTGGCGTATTGGTCTGTTTTGGCATCAAAAACCATCATAGACAGATTTACCTCTTCTGCGATCAGCAACCATCCCACTCTGAGCCTTCTTGGATGGTGGACTCATTGATCTCAAGCTAAATTGGAAGGAGTCTATTAGGTTGACTTCCAAGCAGCACCAGCTTTTCTGGAATTCTTCCTCGACTGTGGACAGAAGAGTGGTGTGCTGGATTGCCTACAACTCTGTCCAGGGTCATCACATTGGCAATTTAAAATTGACCATGATAGGAATGTTTACACTATGGAAAATGGCAAAAGCTACAAGTCAAGTTTTTTTGTTGTTCTTTTTTGGTTTCCTAAAGAGCTGCTTATTAAATATTTACCAGCACACCACTGTGGCAAACCCAAAGAAAAGGGGTAGACATGATAGCTCATGGTAGCCTCATGGTAATTTCTCTCTATCTGAGGGAATTGCAGAGAACACTGGAGAAGGAGCCTAGAGACCTGAGTTCTAGGCCTGGCTTTGCTGCTGAAGGATATGGATTTGAGCTCTTCATCTTCATTTGCATCCAGTGGCCACTTAGGTGCTACCACACCCATAAAGAGTCTAGGGTCACAAAATGAAGCTTAATCAAATTTAAGTTTTTGTTCACAAATGCAAGGTGGTTCCGACATGTGTTATATAATGGGGTAAGGCTGTGGATATATGTGTAAAACACACATGGCTATATGAAGTGCACAGGGCATGGAGGACATTCCTTCTGCTTGCTCTTTCATTCTTCACCATCTTTGGAGTCAGACAACCAGGGCTGGAAAGCCACCTCTTCCTACCTCTGTGACCTTAGACAAGTGGCTTAGCTTCTCTGTGCCTCAGTTTTCTCCTCTATGAAATGGGCATAATCAGTAGTACCTATTCAAGCGGTGTTGTGAGGATTGAATAAGATAATGCACATTGAATGCTGGGCACTGACTTATTACATAGGAAATACCCAATATCCCCTCAGTGCTGCTGCCATTTCTTCTATGCATTGTCTCTTTCTCTGGGGAGAAAGGTGCTCCTAACCCATCTCCCAAATGCCAGGGCCCCTATACAGGGGACATGGCTGAGACAGAGGGGCTGCCTTCACCTCTTCCTCTGCTGGAGCCTCCCAACCCCCAGCAGCTGTGCAAACATTTTTGTGTTTCTTAAGCTCCCATCAGTGGGAGGGAGGTATGATCCTGGAATGTCATGTTCCCAGGTGTGCAGGTTCCAGCTATAGGGGTGTGACCTTGGACTCTTTGGGCAGGTCAGCTGGAAGGACACTAAACAGACTGTGGGACTCTCCAGTCCACTCACCCTGAGCCAGTTTGCCCTCTCCCCACGTGATTCAGAAATGCCCTTCTGTATGACTGGCTTCTGGTCCTTCTACAAGGGGGGCCTGGTCCTCTCCTTGTATGTCTGGTGGCGACCATCTATGGGGTGGTTGCTACTTGCCTGCTACCTCCCACACTCCTGCTCCCTGGCCCAGCTCTGGGAGATTCTGGTTCTCTACTATCACGACTCCCCCAGCTCCAGGTGATGTCCCCCACCCCCTAGTCTCTGACCATGGCCATGGGGTATTCTCTTTTCCATCTTTCAGCTGACCTTGGCCCTGATTCTGAGGGACTGATGGATCTACCAGCTTGGATGCACACCCCGCCCCACTCATTCTTTCTCCTGACCCTCTGTCTGACCTCTCCAGCCCACCCTGAAACCCACCTTCCACTACTCTTTGTCCTGGTCTTATTTCTGTTTACTTCTCAGTTTCCTACTTACCAGGGTCTGGTCTTATGACCACTTTCTGTACCTTTGATTTAAGACTTACTGAGAGTAGTTTGAACAAACTGAGCCTTGAGCAAGGCAGCAGGGAGTGGAACCAGGACCTCTAATAAAGTTAGGACCCAAGCCTCCCTCCCTGGGTTCTGCCGCTCTCTGTGGTGACAGAATCTTCTCTGCCCAGCTTCTCACAGCAGGGACATGGCTGCCAAAACTGTGGCGTCACATAGATGCCCATGGAGGACAAAGTATATCTATCCCTGGTCCAGTTTAAAAATCCTGGGAAGGATTAAATTGTCCAAGGTTGGGACACATGCTCAATCCTGGATGCCTCACTGTGGTGAGCAGATGGGGTCCCAGGAGGGGCCAGGCACAGGCCGCCTGCCCACTCTTGTGCATGGTCAGATAAGGTTATCCAGAAGAAGGGAGGTGTTATGCCAACCAGGGGAGCGTGACTCTGCTGCAGGTGGAGACAGTCACACCAATATTCCAGCACTAGCAATGCGTGCAAGCAAGGCAGTCTAGGGCACCACATTCAGACACAGATGATGCTGTCCCAGGAGAGCCATAGTCATGTTGGAGCTAGAGGATAATCTTTTAATTTTTTCCATGAACTAGAAGTGATTACTGTAGAAACTTGGTTGCAGTTCCACTGGGCAGCTCCAGCTGAGGTCAGGCCAGGGCCTCCTGCCCAGGGCTGGGCGGGTGCGACAAGGGGCGGGTACAGGGGGAGTGCCTGCGCCTGGGCCTCAGAGCTGTGAGGTGATGTTGGGAGCTGGGCTGCAGGAGAGGCCCGTGCCGTTGGGCCCCACATTCGGGACCTTTCTCACACTGTCCTCTATCCCCATGGAGCACTTCTTGAACTGTCCATTCCCAAACAGTGGCACCAGTGAATCCTCTAGTAACAAATCTGTCTTATTCCCAAAGGTCCCAGTTGGGTCTGCTGGGAGCTGAAACTCACCTTCCGTGTTGTGGGCTCTCCCTGCCTCGGCATCACAGACATTGTGGACACTCAGACATGCCATCCCCTGGACCCTTTTGGCCTGCTAGGCCTAGCCTAGCTGGTTCAGGTGAGCCTTAGGACAGCCTAGAATAGAGGAGTGACTCAAGGCCTATGATAATATAGAATACTTGCCCAGAAGAAACTAGGGTCAGGATAAAGAGGGAAATTCACTCAAATTTTAAATTAATGAGTAGAAGTCTAAACAGGAGCCACAAGACAAAAAGTATTTTTCCCTAAATAGGGCTCTGAAAAGAGGGCATGGGCTGAGGGCCCTGTGGGGTAGGTCCTCCCTGTAGAAACAACTCCCTGTGGACACTGAGTACGTCTTGCTGCCTAGTGGCGCAGAGTGAATTTCTGAGGCCAGGAGGGGTGGGAACAAGGACTGTTTATATGAGGGGCAAGGCCTGACTTTCAAATTGGGATCAAACCTAGCTGGAGAGAGGGTTATTGTGGAGAGGAAACCACTGCACAATAGAGAGTAATCACTGAGCCACCAACAGGTCCCAGCCCTAGACTTTTCTCATGCCCAGAGGGCTCTTGCCCTTACTATTCAGGTGGCATAGCAAAGCATTCCAAACCATTTTATTATGTCACAGATTCTGCAGGTCAGGAATTCGGAAAGGGCACAGTGAGGATGGTTTGTCTCTGATCTCATCTGGGCTGACTCAAAGACTGGCGGATCATCTGCTAAAGTCTTCATTCACATACTTGGTGGTTGATGCTAGCTGTCAGTTGGAACTTGACTGGGCTATGGATCAGAAACCTCCGTGGGCCTCTCCATGTGAATTGTCTGTGAGCAACTTTGGGCTTCCTCATGGCATGCAGCTGGATTCCAAGGACAGGCATCCCCAGAGAGCCAACAGAAGCTGTGTGGCCTTCTACCCTAGCCTTAGAAGTCATGCAGTGTCACTTCTGCTACATTCTATTCATGGAAACAGTCACAAGCCAGCTTAGACTCAATAGGAAAGGAATTAGCTGCTGCTTCTTCATGGGGAGATGCAAGGTTACACTGTAAGAAGAGTGTATGTGATGGGAGATGTTGTTGAGGCCATCACTGAAAATACAGTTGACCCCTGAATAACACGGGAGTTAGGGTGCCAACCCCCGTGCTATCAAAAATCCACATATAACTTTGACTCCCCCAAAACTTAACTACTAATATCCTACTGTTGACCAGAAGCCTTACCAATAACATAACTAATCAATTAACACATATTTTATGTATTATATGTATTGTATACTGTATTCTTACGAGCTAGAGAAAAGAAAATCATATTAAGAAAATCATAAAGAAGAGAAAATACATTGACAATACTGCACGTATTTACTGAAAAATGTCTGTGTATAAGTGGACCTGTGTGGTTCAAACCCATGTTGTTCAGGGGTCAACTGGACCCTTGAACCAGCCAGATATTTGGAAAATCTACCTCCCATACCCATACATTTAGGAAGATAAGAAGGTCTAGAGGCAAACAGAGAGCCTCACATCTGCTTCACAGAAGAAACACTGAGGCTGCAAAAGTCATTAAATTGAAAAAGGGCCCAAAAGCCCAACATCCACTCAATTTGGGGATTCTTTCTATAGTACCCCATGGAGCTACTTATCTAGCCTCTGCTTGAATACCTGCAGTGATGTGGAGATTATTACTTTACAAAGGGGCCCATTCCAATTGCTGCACAGTTGGAATAGTCAGAAAGTTCTTAGATTGTGATGAAAGCTGCTTCCCTGTAAGGTCTGCTCACTGGCTCTGGGTTTGCCCCTGGTTAAATGAGGACTGGACAAGATAGAAGGAAACTAGCATTCTTGAGTGCTAACTATGTGTCCAGCTTATGCCTGGGCTTTCACAGCTGTTTAAGAAAAAACAAGCAAGTGCCAACCCTCTTAGTTTTGATGGAGATGTCACTTCTCCATCCTGAAGTCTTTCCCTGTTTCTCGATGACCAGGTTTCCTTGCTGTTCATTGCTTTTGCCTAAGTTACAGTTTCTCAGAATTCTGAAAGCATCATTTGAATGTGATGCTCTAGCCTAATGGGGCAACATGGCTCTTTTTTTTTTTTTTTTTTTAAGCAGCCACATCATATAAGGTTGGCTCCTCTTAAATTTGTAGTCAACTAAATACCCCCAATCATTTCACTTTAACTGCTGCTGTACCTGGTCTTTCTCAGGCCATCTTTGTCCATGAACTTTTTAAATCAGACCAGAATTAGAATGAGGATGAATATCCAGAGGTCCATTTTTGGCCCCAGAGGACATCTGAAATCAAAAGGGTGTCTGAAGATTGGGATCTGTGGCCATGTCCAAGGTGGCCCAGGGGTCAGCTTGAGCTCTGGCTTCCTGCTGGGCAGACAGTGGTGACAGATCAAATGGGCCTTTCTGAGGCTGAGAGGACTACCAGTCACCGAGTGCCTGTCCCCTTCTTGTTCAGCGGTGGCGACAAACCATAGGGATAGGTAGTGCCATTCCTGACAGGCTCAAAAGTGCAAGTCACTTGAGCATGTCCTGGGAACAGACTGACTGCCTTGCATGAGGGGTGAGGTCACAGGGAGGACTGTTGGGGAAGAGAGAATCAGAAAAAGCTTGTTGCAGCCCTTTTTGTCGTGGGTCTCAGTAGATTCTTATTCATGTATGTGTGTGTGTGCGTGCGTGCGTGCGTGCATGCGTGTGTGTGTGTGTGTATCTATATCTATCTATCATCTATCTATCTATCTATCTATCTATCTATCTATCTATCTATCTATCTATCTATATGAAACATTTATTGATTTTAGGTGAATGCTTCTAAATTAACATGTCCCTTGAGCACCAGTATGAGGACTGTTTGGGTTTATGCGAGTGATGTAAACAAAACTAAAACTAGTTTAAGCAAGAAAGGGAATGTATTTGCTTACCTTCTGTGAAGGCCAAGGGTAGAGTGAACTTCAGGCTTGACTAGATCCAGGAACCTGAAGAATTCATCAGACTTGTCATTAGTGGGCTCTGCTGCTCTGGGTGGCCTCACTGTTCCTGTGGTAAGTTGAGTCCTTTCAGGCAGTGGAAGCCATGGTGCTACTGGGGTCCTAGCTTTACAATTCTCAATCTAAAAGGAATGGAGAGTATCTGTCTTTCAGAATTAATATATAAAATCCCAGGGGAGAACTCTGATTGACCTGACATGAGTCACATACCTATTCCTGGGTCAGTCTTTATAGGTGGAAAGATAGGATCAAATGCTTAGCCAGGCCTGGGTCATGTGTCTTTTTTCAGTGGCCAGCTATCTCACAGACATTCTAGTGCAGTTAAGTGATGTAACCAAGCATGGATAGGAACGGACAAGTCAGGAATTGAGGCCATGCTATCTTTTGTGTCTACCTGGTATTTCATACCTGCTTCTTTTCGCCCACCTCCTCATTCTTCTGCTTTTCTTGGAAGATAGCTTTTTTCTTTCTTTCTCTCTCCTCAGCAAATACATGGCTCAAAATGGCTGCACCAGTCCCAAACATTATATGACTTTCAGGAGCCTACCACTACCTGTGGCTGAGTTCAAGGAAGAGAGAATCTGATTGGTTGCAGGGATGGTTATTCACTACTGGATCAATCAGCTGTAGCAAAGGGAAAGGTTATGCAGTACAAACATGACCTCTGAAGGCTTCCTCTTGAGCAGGCCTGGTAGGAGCAGTTCCTTAGAGAAGGTGGCTGTGGGTGGGGCAGACATTTCAGAATAGGATGTTACTCTAGTCCCAAGTGACTCAGAGAAGAATAGAGCATGGCACCATCCCTGCTCTCAAGTAGCTTCAAGTCTAGCTGGGCAGGCAAGACACTCATGTGAGCCAGGAGTCTTGGAGGAGGACAAGGTCACTGTGGGCCTGGACAAGCAGAGCCAGCTTCCTGGAGGAGGTGGGAATGGAACTGGCCTTTCCAGGCATGCAGAAAGGAAAGGACAAGATACTCAAGAGCATGGAGCAGACATTGTCTCAACAGAGGCTCCTTTCTTATACCTGGGCAGCTCACCTGAACCAATATGCAAATGCATTTAAAGTAGGGACTTCTACTCACATATTGTGGATGAAGAAACAGAGGTCCAGGAAAATTTGGGACTTGCTCAAGTTCTCATGGTAGGACTAGAACTCTGGCTTCTTACCACCGGCCCAGGGCTTTTTCCATGAGCTCTTGCTGGCCAGTAGGGCCTGGCAGGGATAATACATTTGGGGTGGGGTGGGGGAATGCCCCACTTTTACAAGGCTGGAGTAGAGACTCAGCCCAGGAAAGCATGGCCAAATCAAGTTATCTTGGGAGCTCTGGAGGATCCAGAGAGTGGCTAAGAGGTCAC
The DNA here is from genome assembly GCA_028627145.1 of Eidolon dupreanum. NCBI lineage: Eukaryota > Metazoa > Chordata > Mammalia > Chiroptera > Pteropodidae > Eidolon > Eidolon dupreanum. The sequence goes on from CM053506.1 coordinate 44,482,437, forward strand.
AGGCATCTCCTCAGGGACCAGGGCAAAGGTCCAAGTAATGTGCTTTATCTGGGCAGATTCCATTTCCTGTTGGAGGAAAAGGAAGAGATCTTTGTACTTCATTGCTGTTTTTTCCCTTTCAGACAGATCAGAAATCGGATCCTGTCAGATAAACCCAGTTGAAAAGAAAGAGGCACAAAGAGAAGGGTCCCTTGCCAAAATCACACAGGAAGATCCTCAGAGAGACCTTCCGCCTGCAGAAAAGAAGAGAGTTCATGTGGGCCTCACTTCCCCCAAAGGCCTCACTTTAAATTTTATAACATTTTCAAATGAGGTTTTACATACAGTAATTGTATTATTTTTTGGATCTGGTTAAAAGCAACAGCATTTTAAGTATAAACTGAAAGACTTCACACTTCTCACTCTGATAGGACATCTTCATTGTTTCTGGAAGAGATGACCTGACAAACTGGAAGTGGCCTAAACCTCACGTGACCTTTGAGCAGCACAGAAAGCAGTAACAGGGAGAGCAGGGAACAGAGAGGAATAGACGAGGGAGGGGAGATAGGGAAGGGACAGAGGGAAAAGGGAGGGGAGAGAAGTAGGGAGGGAGTACAGAGGAGGGGTGGCAGAGTCAGGAGAGAAAGATAGGGAAAACCCAGAGAGAAAGAGGAGGGCACCCCAGAGAGAGGGAGCGAGGGGAGAGGCGAGCGATGGAGAGGGCAAGGTGACCGCCAGTATCAGTCAGGGGCCAATTGTCAAGGTTCTATCTGCGCGATGATTGATGGGAGCCTGGGTTTTTCTGTCAGCCTGTCACGGCGCAGGAATGTTTAATGTTCTCATTATTGGTTACGCTGTTGTGTATATTTCTCTGTCAGCACCGCAGACCCAGCTGAACTGGCAGAGCACTTCAAAGGCCTGCGGGTCATTCATCATCCCCATGACGCTCCGGCAAATGCTCAGCTTCAGCTCCGCGCCAGGGATTTGTTATGACTTGCGAGCCGGCTGACAGACAGGGCTGTGGTGGCCGCGGGAGGGGGACGCGGGGACGAAGCACGCAGTCCTTTTTGTCACTGGGCAGTCGGCAGCGTCCAGTGCTCTGACTCGGCAGCTCCAAGGGGCAGGCGGTGTGGACTAGCCAGGGATGACCCCAGGGGGACGGGAGGACTCCAGAGAGAGGAAGCGGAGTGGCCCAGCTGGAATCCCAGGGCCTCCCGAGCTCGTCCCGCACGCCCTGCAGGCGCCCTCTCGCTCCAGTCCCACCCCCCTCCTCTCCGCTGGCGGTGGCGGCTCCGAAAGTTGTGCTGAAAACCTAGAGGTTGGGGGAAAAAGAGAAACTTGCAACCGTCCAGGGCCCTGAGAGGGGAGGGCGGGGCGGAGGGGAGAGCAGGAGAATATCGGAGCTTTGTTTCCTTTCCCAGGCCGTGACATGATTAATCGTTTTCTTCTGATCTAATTTTGGAACATGAAAAACAGCACATTTGTCTTGAAGAAAAATGATGTGCCGAACTGCGCAGATGGAAATTTCGAGCAATGAGAAAGATTAAAGTGAAACCCCACTCCTTAGACCTAATCATGAGTTGTAGATTATTCTGTCGGCCCAGCCAGATGGTAGCTCTGATTCCACAGCCCCTTCTTATATTAATGAATACTAGACTGTTATATTTGACTTAGGTAAGTGAAATGTCTATCAGAGCTAATGGACTGCCAGCCAGCATAACACATGTTGTACCGCTAAGGGTCCTTGCTGCATTTTTCATGTTTTATACTAATGTAGAACATTTTGTTTCCTACTGTTTTTCATCATTGTCACTGTTTGCTAAATATTTTCACATGGAAGAGAGGGAGGGAGACAAAGTCAGGAGGAAAAAGAACCCCCCTCTCAACTTGTGTCCAAAGCTAATTTCCTCCCGTTGGGCTTGGCTATAACTCTGCAAGTAAAACAGTCACCCGGAGCAATATGTACAGGAACTCAATAGTAACGTGATTAAGGTCCTAGTCAACAAGACTACACTCGACTGTATGTTAACAAACCTAATTATAGCGCCGTCGTGATAAATTGGGCCAGGGCCCTTGCTACACCTCTCTGAGGTCATGTCTAGAAGAGCAGCTTGACCTTCTTGTCCCAGGGGAGAGAATTGTCCTGGAGAGGGGTCCCATCCTCAGCATGGTAGAGGGGCTGTTCATCCCTGACCCAATTGTTTAGCCCCTGGAGGATGGTCAGATGTCAAGAAACATTTCAGAATATGAGCTACTAGGCATTAGGATTTCTTGAATGAGGCTGGAAGGGTGGTGGCTTTGGAGCCACTGGCCCCATTCATGTTGTAAGCAGTGTCAGGATGCCTGAGAGGAGTGTTCTGTCCCCAGCTCATTGGTTCCATTCAGGCTTCATCTGATGGTTCATCTTCTTTGGACCCAGTAGAGTGTGACTCAGACCCTCCTCTTTCTTCCAGATGTCTTGTCTGTACACTAGTGAGGCCCAAAAGAGCTCACTGTTCAAGAGGAAATCCTGTCACTTGTTTACAAAGGACCCAAGCCTGGGTGGGGATGGTGTTCTGGAGAGAATGAATCGTGGAGATAGAATCTGAAAGCTGTTTGAGGACAGATAAGATGGAGGTAGTTGATGGACAACTTCAAGGAGTGATGTCTTGAGAGAAAAATGAGAAGAAATGTATAGACAGAGAGAAGAGACCTAGAAATGAAAACATTTGCAGGAGAGATAGAAGGAAGAACACAGAGAAAGAGAGAGACACAGAGGCAAGGAAATGTAGATACCAACAGAGTGGATGGCCCATGAACTCAGAGAAACTCTTCTTGCTCCAGCCCAAATGAGCTCCTGAATCAGCAAATTTGAACCTTGCTTAAAATTTTCTCTTGGCTCTGATCCTGCAGGATTCACTTCACTGTCTTGGCTGGGAATATGACCCTTTTCTATCTACCCTAGCCTACCTTTCTAGCCTCATCCCTTATCTGTCCTCAACTATGAACCCTGTACTCCTGCCACTTGAACCTTCTCAAGGTCCCCCTCAATGGCAGGCTCTTTCAAAACAACGTGCTTTTGCCTATGTTTATCTGTCTATCCCACTCCCCTGCATTTTTCTCTGGCAAACTCCTATTCATCCTTCAAGACCCAGCTCCCCTGTATCCTCCTCTACCACACTTTCCTGACATTCCTCAGGAGGCATTATGTCATCCTCTGGGTCCCCACAGTGTTTTGTCCATATCTCTGTGAAAATGTTGGCCGGGGTGCACTGAAAAATGTCTGTTTGCAGATCTCTCCCTCTACAACTGTTCCTCTGTTCATTCGTGTGCTCACTCATTCAAGGAATGTGTATTGAGAACCTATCTAGACATTGGGGATCAATAATGTACAAAATTTCCTGCCCTTGTGGAGCTGACACTTTGGTAGCTATATGTGTGGATGTATTAGCGAGGCTTCTTTATAGTAAGAAACAGAAACTCATTTAGACTAGCTCTTGTAGTGGGGGCTATTGTAAGATAGTGGCAATAAGACAGCAAAAATCTCATGGGGACCTAAGAACAACTGTATAGCTGAGTCCCTCAGCTTCTGTAACTCATAACTAGCTCATTCATGCTCCCCCCGCCCCAGTCCCTAATGCCATTTTTTAAAACTTTTATTGTGGTATAACATACACACAGAAAAGCACATGTTATAAGAATACATCTTAATGAATTTGCACAAATTATAATCCACAATGAGATTAAGAAACAGAACATTCATCACTTCGGTACCCCTCTTTGTCCTTCTGTTTTATTTTTAAGTTAACATCCCACCCTAACTTATCCCCCACTATTTACTGTGACATATTGTTTTCTGTTTTCAGCATTTTTGGGGGGGGGGGGTAGAAGCTTTATTAAGCTAAAATTTACATATCATAAAATCACCCATTGTAAGTGAACAATCCAATGATTTTTAGTAAATTTACAGAGTTGTGCAACCATAACCACAGTTCAGTTTTAGAACATTTCCATCATCCCCTCCAAATTCTCTTGTGCCAATTTTCAGTCAATACTCAGTTCTAGCCCCAGCCCTAGGCAACCAGGTTTTACATTTAGGTCTGTGATCCATTTGAAAAAATATAACAATTGTTTGAGATACAACTCATATGCTGTAAAGTCCATCCTTTAAAAAGGTGAAATTCAGTGGTTTTTAATATATTAACTGAGTTGTATAAATATCAACACTGTATAATTACAGAACATTTCATCATATGTAAAAGAAATCTCATACCCATTTGCAGTCACTCCCCATACTTCCTTCCCATCAGTCCCTGGAAAGCACTAACTTACTTTCTGTTTCTATGTATTTGCCTATTCTAGACATTCTGTATAAATGAAGTCATATAATACGAGGCCCTTTGTGTCTGGCTGCTTTTATCCAGCATAACATTTTAAAGATTCATCCATGTTGATGCATGTATGAGAATTTTTTTTGCCAAATAATATTCCATTATGTGAATTTACAACATTCTGTTTATCCATTCCTCACCAATGGACACTTGGGTTATTTCCACTTTTTGGCAGTTATGACTAATGCTACTGTGAATATTTGTGTCCTAGGTTTCGTGTGTATATATGGTTTAATTTCTCTTGGATATGTATCTAGGAATAAGTAGGATTGCTAGGTCATATGCTAATTTGATATTTAACTTTCTATGATCCATTTGAAGTTAATTTTTGTGTATGGTATGAGTTGAATCTTGAGTTCATTTTTTTTGCATATGGATAGCCAATTGTCCTAGCATAGCTCTCTTTTTTAAATCATGAATTAGCACTGGATTTTGTCAAATGCTTTTTGTGCATCTATTCAGTGAGGTACTGAAATTTCCAGTTATTATCATTGAATTGTCTATTTCCCCCTGAAATTATAATGTGTTTTGTCCTTTGTTCTTTTAATATGGTATATTATATTAATTAATTTAAAAATATTAAACCAACCTTACATTCCTGGAATAAATCCACTTAGTCATGGTGTGTAATCTTTTTTATATATTGCTGAATTCAGTTTGCTAATATTTTGTAAAGGATTCTTACATCTGTTTTCATGAGAGATATTGGTTTTCTTTTTTTTGTGATATCTTTATCCGGCTTTGGCTTCTGAGTAAATCTAGCCTCATAGAATGAGTTGGGGAGTATTCCCTCCTCCACTATTTCCTGAGTTTGTGAAGAATTGGTATTATTTCTTTTTAAAAATTTTAATATTAAATTCAGCAGTAAATCTGATTCTAGGCTTTTCTTTGTGGGATGACTTTTAGTTACTCTCTCAGTTTGTTTTCATTGGAAGTCTAAGATTTTCGGTTCTTTTTTGAGTCAGTTTTGGTAATTTGTGTACTTCCAGGAATTTGTCCATTTTATCTTAATTGTCTAGCTTGATGGCATAAAATTCTTCATTTATTCTCTCATAATCTTTTTAATTTTTATAGTGTCGGTAATGATATAACTTCTTTTTGATTTTGATAATTTGTATTCTCTTTCTCACTTTTTAGGTAGTCTAGCTAAGGGTTTGCCAACTTAGTTGACTTTTTCAAAGAATGAACTTTTGGGTCCATTGATTTTCTCTACTTCCTATTTCATTGATTTCTGCTCCAAGGATGTTGTTCAATTTACAAATTTTTGGCCTTTTTCCATATTTCTTTCTGTTATGGATCTCTAATTTAGTCTTGTTGTGGTTAGGGAACATACTTTGTATAATTTCAATCTTTTTAAAGTTATAGAGCCCAGTTTATGATTTATCCTGGAAAATGCTCCATATGCTCTTGAAAAAAATATTCATTCATAGTCTTTGGGTGGAGTGTTATGTAAATGTTAGTTAGGTCAAGTTGGTTGATGGTGTTGTTAATGTCTTATATGTCCTTTTTGACTGTCTGATTGTTCTTTCAGTTATTGAGAATGGAGTGTTGAAATTTCCAAATATTATTGTTGAATTGCATGTTTCTCCTATCAATTCCATCAGTTTTTGCTTTATGTATTTTTGGGCTCTCCTGTTAGGTGCACATACATTTATAATTGTTACTTCCTGATATTAACATTTTTATCATTATGAAAATTTCCCTCTTTATCTTTATTAATATTTCTTTATCTTAAAGTCTATTTTGTCTGATATTAGTATAGCCACTTCAGCTCTCTTATGGTTACTATTTGTATGAGATATCTTTTCTCATCTTTTTACTTCCAACGTATTTATGTTTTTGAATCTATGGTGTGTCTCTTATTGATAGCATATGGTTAAGTCTGGCTTTTTTTGTTCAGTTTGATCATCTCTGCCTTTTGAATGGGCTTTTTTTTTTTCATTTTTCCATTTTATTTATCCAACTTTCATTCAATATTTTTTATCTGGAAATCTACCAGGCAATGGGGATATAGCTTTTACATGCATTTTGTGGATTTAATGGATTAATTAATTTGAAACAAACACAATATTGCCTGGCATATGGTTAGTGCCATACACATCTTTGATACTATTATTATTGTTCTCGTTATCTCATAACTGAAGTCCAAAGAGATGAAATTATTTGCCCAACATGATATATCCCATCAGGGACATCTGGTTGGTATTTGGCTCAGAGGTTTTTCTCATAATACTTGTTGTATTATGCTTCTTCTATTTTCTTATGACATGAGCAGGGTAAGTACAGTTATACCCATTTTACAGATATAAGGAAATTTGGCTCTGAAGAGTTAAGGACTAGCCAGAGTCTATTAACTTTTAATGTAATTATTGATGTTGGATTTAAACCTGATATTTTTCTATTTGTTTCTATTTGTTTCATTTTTCCTGTTCTTCCTTTCTTGCCTTATTTTGTATTGAATAATTATATTTTTAGTTACAAAATAAATATTTAAATTTCTCCCTTGCTTTCTTATTGTATTACTTGAAATTATTTTCTTGGTGGTTGCTATAGGGATTATAGTGTGCATTTTGATTTATTCTATTTCAGAATAATACTACCTTAATTCTGGTAAAATATAGAAATTGTATTCTAAAATATCTCTCCTTTTCCATTTTTCTCCTTTGTGCCGTTATTGTCCTATATATTTCATCTATATGTGTTGCAAACTCAACAATACAGTGCTATAATTATTTCTTGTGGTTTTTGAGATGTTAATAGAATAGATGAGAAAAAATATACATAGAGAGTCTTTTATATTTACTCACATATTTATCATTTCGGGCACATTGTCTCTTTTTGTAGATTTGAGTTATCAGTTGGGATCATTTTATTTTAGCTTGAAGGACTTTGCGATATTTTTTGTAAGGTGAGTATGATAGAGATAAATATAACTGTTTATATGGGAATATTTTTATTTTACCTTCATGTTAGAAGGATTATTTTAGCTGGATATGGAATTCTTGGTTGCATGTTTTCCTTTTCTTCTAGTACTTTGAATAAGTCATTCAATTGCTTCCTTCCTGCCATTGTTCCTGATGAGAAATCAGCTGTGTGTTGTTCTGCCATACATGATGAGTTGTTTTTCTCTCGCTGATTTCAAGATTTACTCTTTGTCTTAGGCTTTCAACAGTTTGACTAAGTGGATCTAGGTGTAGATCTTTTTTTTATTGATCCTACTTAGAATTTACCAAGCTTCTTGGATGTATATATTAATGTTATTCATCAAATATGGGAAGTTTTTGGTCATCATATCTTAAAATATTTTTTCTACTCTTTTCTTTTCATACCCTCTTTCTAGGATACACATTACAGATATGTTGGTACCTTTAATATTGCCTCACATGTGCACAGGCTCTGTTGGTCAAGGGTATGTGCCATCTTTGACAGTCTTTGGTCTCTGCTATACATGCATATAGCCTATGGTCAGCTCAGGGCTTGAGAGAAGACTTCACGGCTGTCTTACCTCCAGAAACTTATTGATAAATCCCTGGCTAGTCCATCAGCCTTTTGCTTTTCTGAAACAGGCCTGAAACCTCAGATTAATTAAGATACTGGCCCTCTGCTTTCCACTGAGATCATCACTTCAACTGACAATGCTCCAAATCAAATATGCCCCCTTCAGCATCAGTGGTGAAGCTGCTGGTTGTCATGGCACTGACAGAGCTGATGTATGGAGAATGGGATGGAAACAGCCATGCTGGTCTTACTCAAAGTTGGGTAGTTTTAATGATTAAATGTTTTTAGTTGTATGTCATTGGTAGAATTTCAGGGTACTGAAATTTTTTATTTGGTTTCATTTTTTTTTTATTTTTACTATTTTTTCCACTTTTATAGTTGCTTTTTGAGGGAGATGTTTGTGGATCACCTAACTCCATCATGCCAGAAGTCAGAAGCCCCTTGGTATGTTTTTTGAGCTTCTGTTTTTGTTATTTACTAAACCTATACATTTCTAGTTCAGATTTCCAATAGAAAGAATCTTGTCCAAACAGGCTTAAGAAGTACCCCTGCTCCAAGCTATTTCATAGGTGTCTGCCAGGCTCTGCCTTGAAGGAAGTAAGAAGGTTAGGGAAGAAATTCAGGCAAGAGAAACTGAACTGTGTGAAGCCAGGGCCAAGTATGTGACACAGATCTGTTCTTTGTGATTTTAGCACAGGTGTTAGTGACCCCAGAGATAGTTAGAAAGTGGTTCTGGGCAACCTCAGTGATGTGGGTGGACATTGTGTGAGGGTTATAGGTCAGGGAGGATTGAGGCAGTGAGCAGCAAGGCTGTTGGGTCCACATTACACCATCCAAGGCCCAAATAAGGTAGGCAAAGTGGGTCTGACCGGGCTGAACTGCTGTCTTGCCTCAGCCTTACCCCTGACTCTTTCTTTATTCATCTCTACCTCTTTCTGGATTGAGTAGACACTCTAGTGTTAAGTAGAATCTGAGTCACCAAATTCTTTTGTGTAAGCACTCATTCATTCATTTATTCACATATGCATTCAAGCAGTATTTGATCATCCACCTTGCCTCTGATGGTGTGCTAGTTAGTGGGAATGTTACAGTGAGCAAGGTAGACCTAGTCTTTACTCTCACAGAGATTACAGTTTATTAAAGGCCAAGAATACTCTCACTACAGATAATCAGAATGACTGAAATCAGGATAGATTGGATTGTCATTTTTGGTATCTGGGAAGAAAATATTTTGTATACCAAATGAATGGAACAGTATAAACAAGATTGCAGAAAATATGTTTAAATTACTAGTTAGTACAAAACCTTTTGGGATTGGCTTTTATTCACTTAGCACAAATCTCTGGAGATTTCTTCTTATCACTATTCCTTTAGCATATTCCTTTTTATCACTAAGTAGTTCCATGGCATGGATGTATCACAGTTTAACTATTCACCTACTGAAGGACATCTGGGTTGTTTTCTCCTTGTTTGGCTGTTACGATTAATGTGCTATAAATGTACATGAAAAGGTTTTTGTGTGAACTTAGGTTTTAGTTTCTCATTAATACCAAATAGCTTTCTAATCTGCAAGCCTTTTCTTTCCTTTTCTTTCCTTATTGCACTGGCTAGAATTTCCAGCACTATGTTGAATGAGAATGATGAGAGCAGACATTCTTGCTTTGTCAATATAAGGGGAAAGGGTTAGGTCTTTTACTAGTAACTACATTGTAGATTTTATGTAGACATTCTTTATCAAACTGAGGAAGCTCTCTATTCATATTTTTCTGAGAGATTTTATCATGAGTAGATATTGATTTTGTTATAGCTTTTTCTGTATCAATTGATATAATCATATGAGATACATCATAAGATATAAAGAGTGACTTAATAGAGATTAAAGGCTCAACCGACCAAGAGGTTTGAATAATTAAACAAGTATTTTTATTATTTCATTTCCTCCTGTTATCTCATTAATTATAAATTCTTTTACTATTATTTTTAGTAGTTACATTAGATCATTCAATATACATTTTTAGTTTTTAAAAGTCTAATATGAAATAGTACTTTTACCACTTCTCATACTATGCAAAGACTTTATATACTTTAACTCAATTTACCACCTCCAGTTTTTATTCTATTACTTTCATGTTTTAATTCTACATATATTTTAAACATCACATGATATTATAATTTTCGTAGAATATTTTTCATTTGTCACAGTTTGTATTTCATTTTGAGTTTTTTCGATATCCTGGTTGATTAAAAAATTAACATTTGGTAAACTTCATTCTTTCTTGTATACTATTCTATGGGTTTTGTCAAATGCAGAGAGTCATACATCCACCACCAAAATCTTGATACAGTCTATCACCTCCCAAATTTCCTTGTGATGTCTCCTTATAGTTAACTCTTTTCTCAACTCTAGCCATTGGAAATCTATGTAGCCTTCTGGGTCTAACATCTTTCACATACCAATATGCATTTAGAATTTATACTAAACCATTAGTGTGAACCATTAGTGTGTTCCTTTTGATTGCCTAGTAATATTCAGTTATACGGTTATACTATGTTTACCCATTTGGTAGTTAAAAGACATCTGGGTTACTTCTAGTTTGGGGCAATTATGAAGGAAGCTCTTATAAATATTCATTTATAATAAGCATATGTTTTCATTTCTCTTGGGTAAACACCTAGGAGTAGGATTGTTGGGTCATGTGATATGTATATGTTTAATTTTTTAAGAAACTGATAAATTGTTTTCCAAAGTGGGTCAACCATTTTGCAACTCTTTCAGCAATATTTGAGGCTACCAATTATTCCTCATTCTCATCAGCATTTGGTACTGTCAGTCAGGCTTTTTAATTTTAGCCCTTCTAATAGGTATATAGTAGTATCTCATGGTGGTTTTAGTTTGCTTGTCCATAATGACTAATTGTGCTAAATATATTTCATGTGCTTATTAGCCATTCATATATCTTCTTTGGTGAACTATTTGTTTAGAACTTTGGGCATTTTAGAAATTGGGTTGTTTTTCTACTGTTGAACTTTGAGAGTTATTTCTATATTCTGTTTATGTCTTCATCAGAAATATGATTTGCAAGTATTTTCTTCCAGTCCATGGTTTGCTTTGGAAATCACTTAACAGTGTCTTTGGCAAAACAAGAGTTTTTATTTTAGGAAAGTTTAAATTATTATTTTTGCTTTTGTGCTCTGTCCTTTGAGTATCTAGAAACTCTTTGCTTAACATAATATCAGGCAGATTTTCCCCTGTGTTTCTACTGGAATTTTTAATTTTTTAATTTTTAATTTTTTCCAGCTTTATTGAAATATAATAGACAATTATTTGCTTGTATTTATATTGTACAATTCAATGAAGGTTTTTTTACAATTATAGTTGGCATATAATAATATACCAGTTTCAGTTGTATAGCATAGTGATCAGAAATTTATATAACTTGCAAAGCAATCACCCCACTAAATCTAGTAGTCCTCTTCCCCCTTACATATTTATTACATTATTAACCATCTACATTCTACATTTCCATGTCTATTCTGCAACTATCCACTTGTATCTCTTAATTCCTTTGCCCTTTCTTGGCCCTCCAACCCCCTTCCCATCTAGTAGCTCTGAAAATATTCTCTGTATCTATGACTTTATTTCCTCTTTTGTTGTTGTTGTTCTTTATTTTGTTCTTTAGATTTCATATGTACATGAAATTATGTGATATTTGTCTTTCTTTATATGTCCCATTTCATTCAGCGCAATACCTTACAGGTCCATCAAGGCAATATCTTTTTCCATCCTCTTCCTTTCAGTCTCTGTGTTTCTTTTAATCTGAAGTGAGTCTCTTGTAGGCAGCATATGTAGAGGTCTTGTTTTCTTATTCACTCAGTCACTCTATCTTTTGGTTGGAATACTTAATTCTTTTCCATTCGAGGTACTTGTTGATAAGAATGTAGTTGTTACCCTTCTTTATTCATGTTTTTGATACATGTTTTTTCTTCTTAAAGAAATCCCTCCAACATTTCCTGTAATACTGGCTTGATGTTGATAAACTCCCTAAGCTTATTTTTGTCTGGGAAGCTCTTTATCTGTCCTTCAACTCTAAATGAGAGTCTTGCTAGATAAATTATTCTTGGTTGTAGATCCTGGGTTTTCATCATGTCAAATATTTTGTGCCAAGCCCTTCTGTCCTGCATAGTTTCTTTTGAGAAATCAGCTGCCAGTCTTATGGGCACTCCCTTGTAGTTAACTAACTGCTTTTCTCTTACTGCTTTTAAGATTCTCTCTTTGTATTTAAACTTTGGCATTTTAATGATGATGTGTCTTGGTGTGGGTGTCTTTAGATTCCTGGTTTTGGGGACTCTGGGCTTCCTGGGGTTTTATGTCTATTTCCTTCACCAGGTTAGGGAAGTTTTCCATCATTACTTCTTCAAATAGTTCTTTAACGTCTTGTTTTCCTTCAGGTACTCCTATAATACAGATATTTTTACACTTAATAGTGTCCCATAGGCTCCTTAAATTATTATTATAGTCTTGGCTTCTTTTTTCTTGTTATTCTGATTGAGTGTCCTTGGTTTCCCCATCTTCTATATAGGTCATTTGATCCTCTTTATTCACTCTGTTTATTCCATTTAATATACTTTTCATCTCAGATAATGTGTTCTTCATTTCTGACTAGTTCCATTTTATGATTTCCATTTCCATTTTTATGTTTTTTATCTCTTTGTTAAAGTTCTCACTGAATTCATCTACACTTCCCTTAAGTTCATTGAGCATCTTTATAACCAGTGTTTTGAACTCTGCGTCTGTTAGATTGCTTGACTCCATTATTTATGGATCTCTGTTCTGTTCTCTCATATGGTTTCTGCTTCTTTGTCTTTCCATTTTGGCTGCCTTTTTGTGTCTGTTTCTATGTACTAAGCAAAGCTCTTAAGACTCCCAGTCTTAGTAGTGTGGCTTTGTGAAGTAGGTGTTCTGTGGCACGGTCCTGAGAGTGGTTCAGTTGCAGGCCAAATTTAGCTCAAGTCTCTGCCCCTCCAGGGCCACCTGTTAAGATCCAGCACGCAATCCACAGATGCTGTGCTTACAGTTGCCTCAAGAGGCCACGCCAGAAACCACGGTCAGCTGCCACCGGTGTGAGATAAGGTGCTGCTCAGCAAGAGGCACTTGACTTGTGAGGGTACATTTGAATGTGGCTTGGGAGGGGCTGCAAGTTGGGGGAGGCTGAGTTTCAGGGAATCCTCTAGGCAGAGTGACATCTGTTATCCAGTTTGATGAGACTCTACTAGAAGTTTTGTAGTTCACCTTATACATTTAGGTTTATGATCCACTTAGAGTTAATTTTTAAAAACATTTGTTTTATTGAGCTACAATTCACATACCATAAAATTCACCCTTTTAAATATAGAATTGAATGATTTTTAGCATATTCATAAGGTTGCACAACCATTACCACTTTCTAATTTTAGAGCATGTCATCATTGAAAAAGAAATCTTGGACCCATTAGCAGTCACTGACTTTCCTCTTCCCCAGCCCTAGGCAACAACGAATCTACTTTTTGTCTCTGTTGATTCTTTCACTTAGCATGTTTTCAGGGTTCATCCATGTTGTAGCATGTATTGGTACTTCATTCCTTCTTATGGCTGAATAATATTTTATTGTATGGATATATACATTTTTCCATTTTTCTATTCATCATTCAGTTGGCTTTTGGGTTGTTTTCATTTTGGGGCTATTATGAATAATGCTATTATAAATATTTGTGTACAAGTTTTTGTGTGAACATACTTTTCGATTATCTTGTATATCTATCTATGAGTAGTCGAGTTAATTTTTGTATAAGGTGTGAGCTATGGATTGAGGTTTTTTTACATATGGACATCTAATTTTTCCAGCACCATTTATTAATGTAACTGTCCTTTCTCCATTGAATTACCTCTGACCTTTGTTAAAAATCAGTTTAGTCTATTTTTAGATACTGTTTTATTTCACTAATCTATGCATCTATATTTTTGCTAATACCAACTGTCTTGATGACAATAGCTTTATAGTAAGTCTTGAAATTAGGTAGTTTAAGTCCTTCAACATCATTCTTCCTTCTCAAAAGTGTTTTGTTTATTCTAGATCCTTTGCTTTTCTTATATATATTTTAGAATCAGCTTGTAGTAGTGATTTTAAGAAGTATACTGAGATTTTGATTGGAATTGCATTGAATCTATAGATCAGTTTGTGCGGGGGGGGGTGTCATCTTTTCCATTTGATTCTTCCAATCCATAAACATGGATTGTCATTCTATTGATTTATGTCTTTTTTCATTGTTTTATCAGCATTTTGTAGTTTTTAACACAGACATCCTGCACATAATTGTTAGAATTATAACTAAGTCTTTCATTTCAAGGTGTTATTATAAATGGTATTGCATTTAAATTTTTGAATTCAATGTTCATTGCTAGTATGTAGAAATATAATAAAATTTTGTATATTAACCTTGTGTTCTGTGACCTTGCTAAACTCATTTATTCTAGGAGATTTTTTAAACTTTTCTATATAGACAAGATTCATTTGTTTGGACACATTTTGACCCTTCTTATTGCTCTTCATTCCTTCTTGAATATCCCTGATTTTATCTGGGATCCTTTTCTTTCTGCCTGAAAGCTTTATTTAGTTTTTTCTTCTTGACTTGTCTTCTTTCTAATTAGTATTGTTTTCCATTGTGTTATGTCATTCACACATATGTAATAGGCACCACTGGCTAGTAGATAAAGTCCAAACTCTATATCTCTCGTTCTCAACATTGGTGGAATGTTATAATAAGCTATGATATTTTTAAAAGTCTTGAGTTCCAAATTGAACAAGGCCAATCACATCAGAATTTTTGAGGTAGAATACAGATATCAATCAGTATTTTTAAAAGAACTCTAGGTGATTGCAATGTTCAGCCATAATCGAAAATCCTTGCTTTACTTCCTAGCTTTCAAGGTCCCTTATAGTCTAGCCCCAACCAATCTTTCTAACCATCATTCCTCTGCTTCCCAACCTGGGCATAGCTTTGTAGCAAGCCAGTCTACCCAAGGCCCAGACTTCCACCTGCATAATTTCCTACATAAGGCACAAGGCTCAGAGGCTGATAGTTAATCTCTTTTTCCTCCTTTCCATGATGGTGGGAGTGAAGACAAAGGCATGTGCTTCTGTTCTTGTGTTCTCTCCTGTGGCCTTCATTCCTTTATTTAACTTGGATCTGTTTCATGGCAAATTTTGCCTTTTTTTGCCCTTTCTACTTCTTCCCAGACCCTCCTTTCACCTTTCTTTATCCAAGGCTAAGGCAGCCCCCACTCCTCCCTAAAGTCACACTCTTTATCTGTTTCCCTGACCTTGCCAACTGATAGCTTGGCACACTGTAGCTAGATTCCAGTGATGGGGCTCAAGAAACCTGGCCTGCCTTAGAGAACCAACATTGATCAACACCATGGTCATTTCTACCTCTACTACTTTGCTTTGTTATTGTCTACCTAGAATATCTCTACTTCTTCTTCTTTTTCTGCAAATTTTAAATTTATCCACTTCCCAAGTTTCACTTATTCTATGAAGCCTACTCAACAGCTCCAGTGCATCTGTTCTTCCACCTCTCTTGCATTCCTCCTGCTCATCTTGTCTATTCCACACAATTTTATCTTCAAATTATAGACTGACCTCCAATGGAAGAACTTGGAACACAGTAAGAATTCAATACTTAATACTTGCTTGTTAGACTCACATGAAATTGACAGAAAGTCTCAGCTTGAATTCCCAAAAGTGATTCCTCCTTCCTCAAAATAATAGTAAGAATATGGACTAATAGGGATAAGGTGGGAAATTGTGTTTGTTTTCTATTGCTACATAATAAATGACCACAACCATAGCAATTTAAAACAATACCCATTTATTATCTCAGGTTCTGTAGGTCATTAAGTCCAGGGAGCCTGACTGGTTTCTCTGCTCAGGATCTCACAAGGTCAAAATGAAGATGTTGGCCAGGATGAGATCTTATTGGAGCTTCTGGGGAAGATGCCCTTTCAAGCTCATTCAGGTTGTTGGCCTTTTCAGTTCCTGGTAGCTGTAGGTCTGAGATTCCCTTCCTCTTGCTGATTGTTGGCTGGGGGTCACTCTTACCTCCTAGAGGTCACTCTCAGGTCCTTCCACATTACCCTCTCCATCTCAGAAAGAGAGAACCTCTCTTAGGTAGGATTCCCCTCACACTTAGAATCTCTCTGACTTCTTGTTCTGCTAACTGCTGGAGATTATACACTGCTTCCCAACTTGGACAAAAGGCTCACCTTTTGATTGGATGAAGCCCAATCAAAGATGATTTCTATATTTTAAGGTCGATTGATTTGGGTCTTTAATTACATCTGCAAAATCTCTTCACAGCAGTACCTAGATTAGTGTTTGATTGAATAACCAGCGGATGGGAATCTTGGAGAGCTCCCTTAGAGTTGTGTTTACCATGGAAATGATGGAGCAGAAAGTCAGACAACCAATAAGAAGGATCCACTTCTTAGATCCAATGGACCAATGATTTGAAGAGTGAAAAGTACTCTTAGAGATCAGCTAGTCAAGTCCTCTTTTTTTCCCTCCAGTGGGGACACTAAGACCCAGAGAAGGGAAGGGAATTCATAATTCATCTTTCATAAATCCACCCTGGGTCACTGTAGTAAATGCTTATAAAGATAAACATATCTGCTCTTGGATTTTATTACCCACCTAATCTAGGCCCAGGGAATCTAGTTTTCCTTCAAAAAATAGCTTACGTAACCTGTGGAGACTCTAGAATTATGTGCTAAAAAGGAACCTTGGAGATCAAATATTCCAGTGTTTCCCAAGTGTAGTACCAATGACTTTAGGTGACATGTAGACAAACATTTTTTAATTAATTAATTAATTAATTTTAATTTTTTTAGGTGAAGCAACACTTGATTGACCTCATGGATTGCAAGGTACTTGTCAGCTTACAATCTCTTATTTATTTATTTATTTATTTATTTATTTATTTATTTTTTAGTTTTTATTTTTTACACCTACAGCACCTGGTCTTCCTAGTACTAACCAAGTACTAACCAGGTCCGACACTGCTTAGCTTCCGAGATCAGATGGGATTGGGCTTGTTCAGGGTAGCGTGGCTGTAGACAAACATTTTAAATTGTAATCATAATGTGTTTACTTTAATGTCACCTACTTATAGCAAATGACATGATTTTCCCTGCATTACAGAGATGTAGAGTTTTCTTCCTTCCTCCCTCTTTCCCTCTTTCTGTCTTCCTCTCTTCACCTTGCCCTCATGGATACCTACTGTGTAGAGACAATAGATTATGATACTTAAGGGTTCTGGGGTCTGGAAATAGAGACACCTCAATTCTGATCCTGGCTTCTCCCACTTAGTAGCTCCTTACTGAAATTCAATGAGTCTCACTTTCTCACTGATTAGTAAAGACAAATATATCAGTCAAGTGAGATAACATGTGTAAAGTGCTTAAAAGAGGGCCTGCCACATTGTGAGGATTTGGTAGTATTAAAATTAGCTCTATTCTGGTCTGCAGGGAAGAGTGGTTTCTGTTAAGGGGAGCCAGGCCTGGTTTTTCTTGACCCCACGAGGAGTGGGGAGCTATTCTTGGGGTCATCTCTTCCTCTCCTCTATTGAGCAACTTTTGAGGGCCTAGAGAAGTTCCTGAGATGTGATACTTTCTAGGCGGAAAAGAAATGGATACAGAAAATAAAGGAGAATAACATAGGGTGGCACCACAGGGATGTGCCTCTGGAAACTATCCATGTTTTGGAGAAACAACAAACATGGATTGAGCACCGGCTGTGTGTTCTGCTTTGTGGTTGTCTTTTGGGGAGAACTTAAATGACTCCCATTCTATCTCTACACCAAGCCTTCTCCCAAGTCACTCTCACCTTTCCCTCCCATAAATTTGCCTTTCTCTCTTAATCAAAGAGTTGTTAAAATATCTCCATCCTCTAAGAAAGCTGTGTGTGTGTGTTGGTCTGTTTGGAGGAGGATGCTTCTCCCATATACTAAAAATTATTTAAGTCGGCCCTGTCAGAGGAGGGAATGGGACTAAAAAAAAGGACTTTGGGTGGCTAAGGGCACCAGATGACTTGGCAGTAGGTGACAGAGGAGTAAATTACTTTGCATAGTGTCTAACACATATTAGTACATAGAGGTAGAAAACATAAATATTACTTTCAGAAAGTCTCTTAAACTGTTAAAAAGAATATCTTCTTAGCATGGTTTGACATCTTAATGACATAGAAAATATAATACAAAAATTGTCAATTTGGTGGTTAGAAAGCATGTAGTTGGTATGATTTCAATTTTGAAAAAATAGCACATGTGCCCATAAGAAAAGTCTGTAAAGATATGGTCAAAAATGCTGACAGTGTTTGAGTAATGTTGGATTATGAGTGATTTTTACATTTTTTTTTTGCTTTAATATATCTAACCTTGTGTGATAGAATAGACTGTCTTTATTACTGTCTTTCTCTTCACTCAACGTTAAAAAAAAAAAAGACTTTAATTACTGATATAAAGTAAAACAATTACTTGTTGGTTGGCTGAGAATTGCTAGAAATTAATAAATAGTTTGGAAATTATTTAGTAAATTCTAATTACTTAGCAAAAGTAATTAAAATATTTATAAGCGAACACCCATAAAACACCACCAAGCAAATACATTACTCAATAAATGGTTTAATTAGTGTTTCATTACTAGAAATTAATCTCAGTAACCAAATATTACTACAAATTACATGTAGGATGGACAACTTATTTTACTGCTATTAATGATTTCAATTATGAAGTTTGTGCAAGTCTAATTCCTTTCCGTTTCTCCTGCCCCCCTCCCACACCCACCCAGGCGCATTCCCACACACTGGGCCTGAGCTAGGATGTTTGGGGCTGGTCTGACACCTTCCACATTGTTAGAAATCTCAGATTAACAATTTCCTTTGGCTCATTTCTCAGTTGTCTTGCTGAAAAACTGGCCCTGGGTGCCTCTTAATCAGCTGGAATCACACTCCAGGGGCTGGTGGGCTTCTTACTACAGATATACTCTCTTCTGGAGTCTCCTCAATCATTTGGCTGCAAGGCTTGATTGCTTCCTCAGGCCTGTGCCAAAGCCTTTCTGGCACTGGCTTGCAGAACTGGATTAGCTATTAGGCTGGGTGGTGGGGGCCAGACTACAGCTAAATTATAAAAGGGCATCTTCAAGCAGATTAGAATAATGAGTTCTTCCATCCAGAGAGATGCAGTCACATGCCAGGGTAGATTTCTAGCCCCTTCTGTGTCCTTGCTCAGATTCCCCAAGGAACAAACTCTGACTGGAGATTTGTTTGCAGGAGTCTCATTGGGGAGTGCTCCGAGGAATGACCCCTGCCAGGAAGTACGGGGAGCAGGATGGAGTGGAGGGAGTATTTGAACAACAACCCCACGGGAAGCGCTGAAGATGGGACGAGACTTTAAAAATATCTTGGATTGAGGCAAATGGACAGAAGTCAGAGTAGGTATCACTCTGAGGAATGACTGCCTCTCCTCGGCTGAGGACAATACCTGGAGGGGAATTTAGCGGCCAGCCATTAACAGTCAACACTCCCAGTAGCTGGAGGAATGGGTGCCTTTGCTCTGAAGGAGGACTATAGACAGCGCACACCAGCATCCACTACGGTCCCTTGTATCTTGTACAACCTGAGCAACCACACATGAAGGCCCTTTTGGGGTGGCCTGAGGCCATGAGTTGAATAGGCATGAGTTGTCCCATTGTTTAACTGGAGCTGATTAGAGTCTTATTTCTAGAGTTAGGGTAGACTTCCACTTACATACCAGCTGGGACTTATGTCTAGACCATAAACTCCAAGAAGGCAAGTCCATGTCTTATGGTATCCCCAGAACTTACTATAGTTTGTGGCTCAATTCATATTTGCTGATTGAAGCTACAGTGATAAAGACAGTCACTCAAATGCATTAATATAAACTGTGATATACTTGATGAATTTGACCTAAGAGAGGTCAGGGGAGCTACATCAAAGAAATGACTCTTGAACTGAGACCCAAGGAATGGAAGCGAAGTGAAGTGGGTGGGGTGCAGTGCTTTTTAAGCCTTCCCCTGGACAGGTATTCACCTTTGCCGCCTCCTGAGCATGTCTCCTGTGTGGAACCAGAGGACCTGAGAAGACACACTCACTGAATTTCTCTTGCTAACTGTTGCCTAAATGTATCCTTTGTCCTTATCACAGTCTTATCTTGCATAAGTTTCACATGTCAGTGGGCTTTTCCACAAAACCTCAGCCTAGGCCACAATGAGATAAATTTGCTAGTACCTGGTATGCACTTTCTGGAGTGTGATATACAGACAAGGTGTCACAGCTGGAGATAGAGGTGAAGATCACCCTAGATTGCCTATGGGGTATCATGCATGTAGATGCCACTTGTGGAGAAACTGAGGCTGGATACAGCTGGGCTTACCACATCTAAATTCCTGTTTCCTATTTGACCTTATCACTGTCCTGTCCCCACCTATGCCCCCATCTAGGCCTGCTTCCAGACTCCTCACTGCCCCAGAACTATGCATTGCTCATTTTTCCTTCACTCCTGTGCATGTGTCCTCTGCTCTCTCCAGGACCACTGCTGCATTCACAAGCTCCTCCCACTTCCACCCCGCCTGTCCCACTGCAAAGCCCCTCCATAGAGCTCTGTTCAGCAACTCTAGGTCATACTGGACTCATCTCTGAGTTTCTATAGGCGTCAGTTGTAGAGTCTTTACGGAAGATACTGTTTTAGAAATCCTGGGCCTGGTACCATGCCTGGTCAAGAGCAAAGACTGGAAGAGAAGTCAAGCCCTGAGTGAAGACACAATATGCCTGCCTATCCCCACTGTGATGCCCTGGTCGGTGTTGGGCTGCGTGAGCTGAGGCCTGGATGCCATCTGCCAACATTTTGGGCAGGTACACTGTGAGGGGTGCCACAGACTGGCTTCTGCTGGTGGTGGCAGGACAGGGAGGGAGGGAGAAAGATGGAAAGTTCACATTTATTGCATCTGGGACTTTGCCTGATTTGTCCTTAATCAGTCTGCAGCTAATTAGCTGCCTTCCCCTAGCTCAGCAGAACACCATTAATCACTGCTGGAGAAAGCCAATGTCAGTTGGGCCTCCTGCTTAGGAAAAATCCTGGCTTCTTGAGTGTGCCTTTCTTGCCTGGGGCACTAAGAGGGCTAGGGATGCAGGGTATCCTCTGAGGGGTTCCTGGGGTTGTTGGGAAGTGGCTCTGGTGTCCTGCACCATCTGGGAAGATAGGAGGAGGAAGGGTGTATCATCTTTCTCTTTGCTTCAACATTCTAATTTTGTTTGTGGTGATAATATCTTAGCCCAGGCAAGAGACTCACTTTCCTAGACTCTCTTGCAGCTAGGGAAGGTATGTGACACAGTTCAGACCAATGGGGCTGAAACCTTCTGGGAAATCTTAGAATGGCTTTTCCTTTCCTGATAAAATGCATTGGATGCTGCCTGTGTTGCTCCTTCTTGCCCTTTTTCCATTCTTCCTTGAATGTAGAGTTGAAGGCTGGAGCTGCAGCAGCCATCAGATGCCTCTATGGGCGAAAGACCAAGAGAATTATAGCAATGCCAGCCATAAGCTGGTAAACCAATGCTAGTAACTATGCCAGCTCCAGATTTCTGTCAGGTAAAAATAATAGGTCTCTGTTTAGTCCACTGTTGGTTGGTATTCTGTTACCTGTAGCTGAATACATTTCTAACTAATAGAGAGGGGAACTCTGGATAGTACCATCCTGACCATAGAGATGCCCATGGTACCCAGAGTAGTCCAAACATTCCTGGGCCTCACCAGCATGTGGGCATGAGCAAGGCTATAGTACTTAAATGCCACTAGCTCTGCCCCCTCTAATCTTTCATCCTTAAAAGTCTCATTCTCTAACCCTTTGGTAGCCACCTATGTTCATTAAGAAAGTACCTGAGCATGATACTGATATATGTCATGTTAGACTCTGCATAACAGAGTGCCTAGTAAGACAAAACTAGATTTTTTTTTGACAAGTAATGCTTCTTAGTTATGCAACTGTGAGATGAGTAGGCACACATATTGCTTTGAAAAAAATTGCAACAGGGAATATTGTGATTCTAAGAAGGTTTTAGTGTGCAGAGCTGGTCACAGAGGTGGGAATATTTGTGTATGGGCCAGAAAGCCTGCTGGGAGGACTGGGGTCACGACCCTGACTGATCATTCTCTTTTGGGGTTTAAGATTACTAGAGCCTCTTTGATGAACTGAAATGGGTGCCTCTGAGATTCTTTGTCATAAAAAGATAGAAAGAACCCGGGGGGAAACTCACTATTAGGGATTCTGGGTAAATGAAGCAAACTGATATCAGGCTTAGTTGCTTGTTAAGGAGGTTGGTGCCCACCTGGCAGGTGGCAGGGCAGAGATGCTTCTGACACAGACACTCTGGCAGGGGTCGTGCTGTGGGAACAATGGCTGCACATAAGAGTATGAAATAAAAGAGTTGTATCTGGAGCCCAAGTGTGGGACTGGCTGTGCTGTGTGTTTCTAAGGGTTAGACCAGCAGAGACAGCACTGAACTGTGGACATGGAGGTGTCAAACTATGCAGGACCAGTGTTCAACAATGAGCCCTTGTGGTAGCAGACTGATATGACTGCTCCATTCTGTCTCCACCCGGCTTTTAGAGACAGCACAGATCCTGACGCACTAATCTGCTTCGGTTCTTAGTTTGGGGAAGGTGAGAGAAGGAAGACCCTGAGCTTTAGAGAGGTAGTATAGCACAGTGGTTAGGAGGATGGACTCTGAGGTCAGACTGCTCAGGTTAACGTTTCTGCTCTACTACTTACCAGTTTACTTTGTGTACAGGTCTGGCTTCATGGACTGCAGACTCGTGCAGTCTCATAGCAGCCTATCTTAAATAAGCTCCATGCTTGGCTTACTGGTTACTGTCTTGAAAATTTTAATAATTTTGAACAAGGACCCCCATTTTCATATTCATGAGGACCTGCAAATTATGAGGCCAGTCTTGCCTGGACAAATTACTCTCCTATGCTCCAGTTTCCCCATCTGTAAAATGAGTAAAAAAATATTACCTGCTTCAGAGAGTTGTTATGAGCATTAAATGAGTTTATAGTAGGTCCTGGAATAATGTCAATGTTGTGTCAGTAAAATGTTGATGAGATGCCCTGGAACTTAACTCTTGTTTGTATCAATTAGCCCATGGCAAAACTGGTTTCATTATACTTTATTTTGCCACAGTTCCAAGAACCTATTGACAATGTTAAGTGAGGACTTACTGTATATATAAAGTACATAGGAACAGGATCTGGCATGTAGTAAGCTCTATGTGAGTGTTAGCCATTGTTGTCTTCCTATTAATTTAGGCAAATGAGAACTCTAGCAATTAATCTGCAAAACACAGAGACATAACCACATTTGTGTCTCTAGCTAGTGAAGCAGATCAGATCAAGCACGTGGGGAAAACAATACAAGGAGAGGAAAATGTGACCCCTGGACTTACTCCTCACACAAGATGAGATGCCTCATTAATCCCACATCCATCTGGACCCACAGGGCTGACAAGAGAGGAGAATGCAGGGGCCTGAGAAGTGTGGAGTCAAGGCCAACCTCCTGCCTCAGGGGCTGGCAGCAGAAGTTGGGCACCGCTCAGAGGGGCAGGCTGGGGCACCTCCTGGAAGTAGCCTGCCTCCTCTCCAAGGGAGCAGGCTGTCATCAGACTCAGGTCTGCTGCCCCACCTCTCAGATGTAACATGCTATCAGGAAAGAGTGGCCCATCCCCAGCTTTTCCTCCAGCCTGGGCCCATCTTGCATTTACAGACTCAGATCAGAGGATAGAATGTGGTGGAGGATGTAACATACACACAAAAAGAGGAGAAATCCTAAGTACCTCACTCACTGAATCCTCACAAAGTAAACATACCCAGTTTAAGAAATAGGATGTCCCAGAAGTCTGGAAGCCCCCAGCCATGCTCCCCTCCCAGATGCCCCTCCTTCTCTAATCAAGCACAGTCTCACATATTATTATTTAAAACCATTAGATTCAACTTTTCCAAATTTTTTATTTTGAAAAATTTCAAATCAGCAAAATAAATTGGAAAAATAGAATAAGAACACTCATATACTCACCTAGATACACCAATTGTTAATATTTTGCCTCATACTCTCTTTGTCTTTCTGTTTCTTTCCCTTTGTCTTTTTTCTTCCCCATCTCTACACACAGAATTTTTTGAACCATTTGAGAGTTATTTGCAGACATCATGACGCTTTATCTCTAAATACTTCCACACATATGTCCTAAAAATGAGGGCATTTATATAGTGCAATTATCGCACTCAAAGCATTTAACATTGCTACCATATCATTATATAATATAAAATTGATATTCATATCGCCCCAGTTATCCCAATAATGTTCTTTATAGGTATGTTTTTTAAAATCTAAAATGTAAACCTGGAACACACTTTGCATTTAGTTGTATGTCTCCTTAGTCTTCTTTAATCCAGAATATTTCCTTTTTTTTTTTTTGGTCTTACATGATATTGACATTTTTGAAGAATACAGGCAAATTTTCTAGATGTCTTGAGTTTGGATTTGTCTGATTGTTTCCTCACGATTGAACTTGGTTTAAACGAATGTTACATGAGCTTTATTATTAATCATATATTTATTTTTTTACAATTAATTAATTATTAGTAATAGTGGCTGCAATTTATTGAGTACTAGTCCTGTGATGGGGGTATTATCATGTCCATTTTACAGGTCAGGTAACTGAGGCAGAGAGTGGCTAAGTATTTTTCCCAAGGTCACATCGTCACAAGAGGAGATGCCAGGATTAGGTTTGTCTGACTCCATTGCCTATGCTCATAGCCAGTTCGACCCACTGTCAGTGATGACTGGACACCCTGGGAGGAGACCTGAGTCTGTGCTCTGGAAGGCAGGGACTATGTTATCCTCTCTGCTGAATTCCCATCTTAGTCAGGGCCAAACGCAAAGCAAGGGTCCATAATTTTTTACTGAATAAATGAATGGATGATTTTTCTACGGACCAAGGTTAGCCTGGAGCCCATGGGCCACTGCCAACTCATGGAACTTGCATCTCTGTTGGTGTGACCTGAGGATTTATCTGGTAGTTCGGTTGTTCTGATGATTCTAATACAGACAAAATTAAGTGAAAGAAAGCAAGTTTCAGAAGTGCGTACTGCATTATTCTGTATCTCTCTCTCTCTCTCTCTCTCTCTCTCTCTCTCTCTCTCTCTCTTTTAAGGTTACCTGGTTTTATGTAGATATATAGTTTCAGGAAGGATTCTAGAACTGTTAATAGTAGTTACCTCTGAGGTTTGGGGCTGGGGGCCTGGAGAAGATGGGGAGACTTTATCTTCCACCTGATGCACTGTTAGAAGTGATATAAGTGATCAAAAAATACATTCTTTTTGTAAAAAATTAAACTCTGCAGATAAGTAGGTTAAGTATGTAATTTATCACTCAAATTGAACACTTTTGAGAGTGAAAGGCAGTGAGTGCCCTTATTAGTTATATTGGCAACAGAGAAAACAGAGCCATTCTGGGCAAACCTGAGCAGGTGGTCACCCTGCCAAGGCCAAAGTCCCCTTGGATCACCTCCCATCATGTTACAGACACTTCCAATCGGAAGTAGCCACTGTTATCAGTTTGATGCATATTTTACAGACCCTTTAAGTACAATATGTAGCCATGGAAAGCCATTTGTTTGGGAGTTTCCCTTTTTACATAAGTGATACCTCACTAAATATAATAACGTGAAAGCTGCTTTTTTTTCATTCAATGATAACATGTCTGGAGATTTAACCATGTCGAGTCCACGTGTCTACCTCATTCCTTTTAACTGCTGTAGGGCATTCCACATATGAACAGACCACATCTTATTTTTCCATTCTCTTCTGGGTGGATATTTGGGTTGTTTCCAATTCTTTGGAATTACTAACCATGCTAATGATCATGATCATGGGGAAAGTGTCCCAACAGGAACAACCTAGCATCCATCGGAAGTCAGTCTAAAGTTAAAATATTATCAGGAGTTGGAACTTTTGAGTAATAACTGAATTTATGAGCAGGGTCCCTTATCAGGCCTGAAGATTCTCCACTTTCCCATCTCAGGAAGTTATGGGTAGGAGTCAGTAGTAGGGCCCTCCCCAAATTCGCCATCAGAAGATTCTTACAATACCCTTGGCTTCTTGAGCTCTTTCTTGCAGTTGAGGTCCAATTCATCTCCCCAGGCCTGACTCTTCTAGTCTCACTGTTCTTCCTCTTCCCTTGCCTCAACTGTCCACAGGGCTGTTTCACTCACCTGAGGTGACAGCTGGCTATGGTGGAAAAAAGTCTGTTCTTTAGAGCCAGGTAGGCTGTTCAACTCCCAGTTCCAGTACTGACTATGTGAGCTTGAGTGAATTGCTTCACCTTCCTGGGTCTCCAGTTCTTCATTTGTGGAAAAGGAAATATATTATTTACCTCTGGGCTTGTGAGCACTCATGTGGGAAAACAGAACAGGTAATGTATATACCTTTTGTACCATAAAGTGGGTGCTCGGTAAGTGTTCGTTTTAGTCCCCTTTTCTGTGTCTCACTGTTGCTTTGTGTAGATTATTGTCACTGAAAAACTGAAAAGCCTATGGGTACTCCTGAGGGCAGATATTGTGTTGTCTTTGGCACCGTTCCCACCCCTCTCAAGTCCTGGCATAGGTTTGGGGTACACTTTGGGCTCTAGGAGGAAGAGATACAAGGAGGCTGTTTTTATCCAGGGTCCTGGGAAGCTACCCAGAAAAACACAGGGAGACAAGGCCTTGCCATCCAACAGATTTTTTAATCTGGTAATTCCTAATTCTGGGGGTCTCCTGTGTGATGGAAGAGACCTGGTCTTTTCCTCTAGAGGATCGCCTAGTCTGATGGGAGGGACATTGTCAGTATCCCCTGAGGCACTTAGCCCAATGAGGGAGACATGATATCAATTTCCAGGGAAGCTTCCAAACTAATAGAGGAGAAAAACATCTGGGGAGCCTTCCTAACTTTCACTGAAGACTTCACTTTGTGTGTGAACCTTTTATATAGCACCCCTTTCCTACACATTATGCATGTTGGAGCTGCTCTCTCTACTGGGTGTGAGGATCAAGAAGACAGAATTGGCATCTCACCTTTGAGATTTCTAGTCCAAGCTTGTTGTTGGGTATTCTCAGGAATGCTTGCTGTTGGCCACATTCTCAGGGGCTCCCAAGAGTCAGGGTTCTTAAGCTACTCAAGGACTCAGACAAAGCAATTTAGAGGAGAGTGAGTCATCAGAGACAGCTGAGAGGAGAGGCTGGTGTGGGGAGGCTGGGCCTGGGTCCTGCCCTCACCTCCTCTCCCCTCACGCCTCTGGAAGCTGCTGTAGCTCTGACTGTGGCATCTCAGAGGAGCACCCCCACAGCCTCTCTCCCCATGGGAGCTATGTGCTGAAGTGGGAACCTCTGTGGAGGAAAGGAGAAGACATGTCAGACCCAGAGCTGACGGGCAAGTCAAAACTGCTGGTTAAATGGCTTTAAAGTAGTGGCCATTTATAAGTTAATGAAAGAGAAAATAGGCACATTATACATACAGATTTGTCCTTAATGAGGGGAAAAGGCATTGTTTACTGATGTTCAGTTCTAATTATCCATGCACAAGGCTAGCTTTTTTTCCAGTAGCGCCTCATGCCCCCATTTTCTTATCTTCCACCACATACCTTTAACCCCTTCGGTGCCCCGTTGGGCACTGACTCATCTCTCAAAGTGTCAGGATCTGGTGCTGTTGGAGAAGCCAATTCCTGACTGAGAATGCAGGGACTTTTGACCCTGAGACAGGCCTGGCATCTGCTTCTGTTCCCTGCTTACCTCAGCACAGCAACCAGATGGAGGACAGTGCTGCCAGGCCCTCAAGGCAGCCACTCTTGGAGGGAGATAGAGCTCTGGGATTGCTGCTTTTCTGGGGAGGGAACTGTAAGGTAACAGGAAGGACTAACCAAGGAGGCAGACAGAGGGTGGGGGCTGCAAGCCAGGGAGTCCCCAGGAGGCAAGGGCTCCGGAGCATCATCTACTAATCTCATCCTTTACAGTTTCTCTGAAACTGTCATGAAGGAAGGGGGCTTTATTGGGAAAGGTAAATTTTGGGGTATATCCTAAATGGGCACGTTACTGAAACCACTGCTGAACTTATACCTATTTCTCACTTCAGCATAAGAACATATGAGGTCACCCTGGGATAAACAGATAACTCCTGACCACCCTATAAGCTTCCCTCTCATCTCCAGGTTCCAGCCCTTACCTCAGCCTACTAGATGCTGCTGTCCTCAGTGGAGAAATAAACAAGAAACAGAAATGAGAGTGGAACATGCATTACTATTGCCAAGTGAAGTCACAAAGCCTACTCGGCTTGGGAAACTGGTGAGGAAAAAAGAAGTTACATTCTGGAAGTGATTTGGAGGAGATGGCTTGGTCAGCTCCAAACTGTAATCATCCAGGGGCACATTTCAGCTGTGTATAGGAGCCTAGGCTGGGAAGGAACTTGGCTTTCCCTTGAACTTCTGGGTGAGTTTCAGGCAGCACTTCTGACTTGCTAATGTCCAGAGTGCCTTTTCCACTTCGCCCTGGGAAATCCAGGGAAACGTGCCTGCCAGGGGCTAGTCACAGGTTGTTGCACTAGTGTTGGCAAAACTGCCACCTCTGTGACCACTAGACAAGAGTACATAAACCCCACTACACAGTTTTGATGGTTTAATAGAAGGGGGGACTTCATGATTGATTAAAAAAGCAGTTAAACAACTTTGAAAATTGAGATAAAATGTACAGTCATAGAAAAACACAAATTACCAAAACTGACAAAAGAATAGAAAGCTTAAATAATCTTATAACTATTAAAGAATGTGAATTCTTAATTTAAGATCTGCTCACAGAGAAAATGCCAGGCTCCAACTACAGCAGTTATTGGGCACTTGCTACAGTTAATAAAGCAGAGACTTCAACCCACATTCACCTCCTTATGCCTATTTTCTGCACATTCAAACCCTGAGACAAGCTGAGTTCTGTTTTCACCCTCCTTCCTACCCTTGACCTAGAAGAGATGTCCTGTAGTGTTTTCATAAGCTCCTCCTATATGCAGGTCTGAATGGGTACCTAAAGATCTTTTTTTTTTTTTTTTGAGGATATTTATTAATGGTTTATGTGCCAACAGAGTCACCTACATTGATCTTATTTAATCTATTCAAGCCCCTGCAGGAGAGACATTATCATCCCCATCTGAGACTCAGAGCAGTAGACTGACCTGTCCAAGTTGCAGAGTTAATGAGAGGGGAGGAAGGAATGATGGAGCCCAGGGCCATGACTCCAAAGCCTCTTCCTTTACTGCTTACCACACTGCTGCCTGGAAAAAGCATGCACCTTCCTCAGGGAGAGGAAGATCGTGACTGAACCCTGTCCATACCCTGGCCTCCATCTCTGGCTTTCAAAGTCCAGGTCAGAGTTCCACGTCCCTCCCGCCCTGGTTATAATGATCAGGAGTTTCTTCATTTGGTCGATGACTCCCTTACCTAGCAGCCTCCAGAACTAAACATAGTATTAAAAGGCATGATTAGCTATACTGGTTATCTATTGCTAGGTTAAAAATTATCCCAAACATAGTGGTGTAAAACAAACAACCATATGTTATGCTTACACACTCTGTGAGTCAGAAATTCAGATAGGGTCCAGCAGGGATGCCTTGTCTCTGCTGCATTAAGTCTGGGCCTCATCTGGACTATTTGAAGGGTGAAGGCAACTCAATTACTGGGAGCTGAAATCATCTGAAGGCTTGTCTGGTGGCTGGTGGCTGGTGGTGGCTGTTGGTTGGGACCTTAGCTGGGACTCTTGGCCAGAATATCTATATGTGACCTTTCCATATAGCTTTGGCTTCCTCACAATATGGTGGCTAGATTCCTGTGTGAGAGCCAGGCTGAAAGCCAGATTGCCTTTTACGACTCAGCTTTGTGGGTTGTACAACATCTTATCTGTGGCATTTCACTTGTTGAGGTAGCCACAAAGCCCTACCAATTCCAAGGGGAGGAGAAATAGACTCCACTTGGAGTTCTAGAAGAGCAGGTGGGACTAGAAATATTACAATGGCCATTTTGGGAAAACACAGTGTGACTCATGGGGCCCAGCTCAGAAGAAGCTTTTCACATAGGAGGACCTAAGATGTGACCAGGGTGTTATAACACCATTCATTCGGCCAACTCATAGTGACCAAAGTGTCTACCACATGCAGGTACCACCTTCCCAACTGGTCCCCAGCTGCCCAGTCTTTCTGCTCTACCCCCACACAGATCCTCCCCCTGAGGCCCTGAGAAAGTTGATCAAAATGAGGGAACTTTGGGCTTAATTCTCTCTAGTCTTTTGGGAAACACTGCTCTAGGCCACTGTGGCTAACAGCCCAGGGAATAATCTCTCCCATGGAAGTCATATACTCTCATTTCTGAAATAGCAGGCATATGGAATAATTTCTATTTACTGAAGGAAAAAAGTTATTTTTACTTATACACAGCTCTTATTTTTATTGCAACCATGGGAAAAAACAGGGTTCCTCAACAAGAAAGAGGTTCTTGCCCTTCAGGAAGACTCAGAAGTGGGAGAATCCATGTGCAAATTGGGTCACTGTGGAGTAGAGGAGGCTGGGTGAGCTCCTTTTCTTTAGCATATGAGCGTGGCTACTATAGTTGGTTCCCTAGATATCCTGGAAGGTGTAGTGAGCTGGTCATGACAAGGTGAGAGTGTAATAGTCACAATAATAGCCAATATGTGTCATACTCTAAGCTCTGGGCTGAGCATTTTTGATACTATCCCATTTAATCCTCTTACCAATGCTGTGAGGAAGGTACTAAAATTGTTTTCATAGTTGAGGAGACTACTTACTAAGGCTCAGAGAGGTTAAATTATTTGCCCAAGCACACACAGCTAGGAAATGGTGGAACTTGGATTTGAATCCAGACCTATGGACTCCAGAGACAATTCTTTTAATATTAGGCCATGCTGTACAAATAATAGGCTGGTAGCTTAAAGGAGTGGGAGGACTCAGAATATAACAGGCTCTAGGTGTTGGGTCTCTCTTGGTTGTATACCAAAGACTCATTCTGCTGCCTCACTCTCCTCATCTGTAAATGGGGATAATACCTACCCGAGCAAGTTAAATAAAGCCCCAGTATGATACTCCAGGCCCAGTAAGTACTCAGCGCATGGTTGGGGAGTCTCCTTTCCTTTCTCCTTCCTCCACAATTTGCCTTGAGCTGCCCCAGGAAGGTGGCCTCCCTGCCCAGAAGTAGGGGGATGGCCAACATGACTTTCTTACCCATGGCTGCTCTAAAATCCCTGGTTCCCTAGGCTCTGGCTGGATTTCAGGATTCCAATCCCTCTCCACAGTGATTTTCACTGGGAGAACTTTAAATGATTTTATAAAAACTGCAAATGTACAAGGTAATTGAGTCTTCTATTTTATTACCCTGAGCTGCCTGGACCTTGCCTGGCCTCCTCCTTACTCGTTGAGCCGCCGGAATAAAGTTGGAAGTGTTTGTGCTGGTAATATATAGGACTTAATTAACCTGGCCTTTTATAGCATTTCCAATGGAGGGTTGGAACGAACTTCGAGGCAGCTTGAGGAAAGGGAAGGGGGGCCTGGGGTGGGAGTGTGTATGTATGTACAACATTCGATGTTTTTTTTTTTTCTCCTGTTCTTTTCTCTAGTACTTTAATCAGCATTTAATGACCCAGTCAAAAATCCATCATTTAGACTCAAGCATTGGTAAGAAGGGCTGGAGGAGAAGCATGCCTTTTTCCTTTCTTCTCAAGCCCTACAGCAGGCCTTGGAGTGGTCAGCGAGTCCAGCCACATCAGCCACATTCAGTTGGGAGACACTGAATAGACATTAACAAATAGACTTTCTGTGTTGGCCAGCACCATTCCTCACTCAAATGCAAACCAACCTAAGAAGTTTCCAATAGGGTCATGTCCCCATTCCTGGAACCCAAGGCTGAGTTAATCTCCTATTCTGTTTACCCATTTCCCCTTCTACTCCCCTACATTCCCTCTCCTTTCTCCTCCCAGCATGAAGCCGTGCCTGAACTGGACACTCTTCTAAACCAGCCCAGGAAAAAGTGACTCAACTGAGATCTACCCTGGGTGCAGGGGACAGGTTTATAACTGCCAAGGTACCTTCATGTCTTACAACCGTTATTTTAGGGAGATTTCCAAGCAAGGGCAGTCAGGGTAAGTGCCTCTCACCAGCTGCCTGCTCAAACTATCGTTCCACATACCATGGCTCATAAATCCTACCCCGACACTGTCGAGTGGTTACATCATCTCCAAACCTCATGCAACAATTCGATTTGGAAATAAAAAGGCAGGTGTTAATTGACTCACTCCCTCTGCCCCTTTGTGGTGCCCCTGACCCTCGATAGCTTTTAACCTTGCAGTTAATAAAAATTTGGGGCCCAGCCCCAGCACAGTTCCTCATTCATTCTTTTATAATGTCAGCAAATTCTTAGTGAGTGACTGTAATGCACAAGTTATTGGCCAGTCCCTTAGCGGAGAGGGTTAGGTGGCCAAAGATGAGCAAAAAGCATTTCATGCCTGAGGAAAGCTTCTAGAAGATGCTCACAAATTATGCAGATTTAGGCAATATCTGCTATGGGCACCCAGAGAAGGTCTGAGTGCAGCCAGGGTTTTAGAGTGGTCTCCAACTCTTGATTGATCATTCCTATGTTTGCCTGCCCAGCATCCATTCCTCTTTCAGGGTCACCCAGATTCTCCTTTGGGGAATCCACATCTCTTTCATTTGAAACTGTGTGGTTTCAAATGAAGTTGAATGTCTGGAGTCCACAGGGATCAGCCCATGACTAGAACTAGCCCGTCACAGCATGTCAGCCCCTGGATAACTTCAGTAATGAGTGCGGGACAAGAGCTGGACTAATTAATAGAAACTTTGTTGCAACTACAGAAAAAGAGAAACTCTTTTTTTTTTTTTTGCCATAAATAGGCCCAGAGCTGCTAGCTGCTATCTTGCCCTCTCTTGAAAGATGCTTCCTGGGCCTTAGAGTGAAGCTATCACTTCATTCCTTCCTGCAGGAGAACCTCTGTCTCTGGCACCACAATGAGCACCTCTTAGTTTTTATGTGTGTGTGTTATCTCAGATTCAAGTGACCCTCTGTCTATTTTTGACTAGTCTGTGTCTAGGAAGAATTTCAAGGAAAGCAGAACTCGAGGTAGAAAGAAGAAGGTTGTCGAGGACATTGGGTAGCTGGATCCAGCCTTGCTTAAGGCCTGACAGCACCTCAACTTTCACTTAAGTGAGCCAGTGAATGGCTCAAGTTTTCCCTCTGTTGCCACTTATATAAATCATTTTCCCTAGGATTTCTGTTGCTAATCTAGCCCTGGAATTCCATCTTTCTAGGTACAGGGACTAATTGAAAGCCACCCTCTCCCTCCTCCAACTCAACAGTGAGCCAAAGAGACATGGGCTCCTTACCACTTTCCTGTTTGTGATAAAGTCAAAGCAATTCAGGGTCAGGCCCTGGCAAGGGAGATGCCTGAGTACATAACTTTAAGAGTACTCATTTTAAAGGTCTGCACTTGCCGTGACTCTGAGAGTGAGTGCCTCCTTAAATTTTACACCTTATACTCCTCTCACCTTCTTAGACCTGGCCCTTTTCAGGTTGCTGAGTGTTCATACCTATCTGTTTCCAAATCCAGCCTTGAAGAATTCAGAGTTTTTCCTCCAGAGGTGGGCTTGGCTCATTCTCTGGCCCTGGAGGACAGTGTTTCATAAAGGCCTATTCTGGGACTTTACCAGGTCAAACCAGAGTAGAGCCCAGTGCAACTCATTTTGGCCCAAGGATTCTTCAAAAAGACAGTCAGCTTACAGCATCCATGTTTGAGAAGAAGCCTAAGCACAGATAAATCAATGGAGAATCTTCAAATTCTCCGGGCTCAGAATCATTTGGGACACCAGATTTATAGTTATCATTATTTTGCGTTCATCCATGATTCGACTTACCTTAGGATGAGATGATATTATTCTTGGGTGTAGACTAGTTGGAGATAGACAGGCAGTCAGGCATTCAGAGCTGGGGAAACCAAGAGCTGTTCACTTTAGTTCAGGAGACAGCAGTGGCCTGATGCCAGAGGCTCTCCCTTGACCACAGCAACTGGTTGTATGTCCTTCATCACAGCTCTTTACACTTCTGATCTCTGTTACCTTGATGTGGTGGGGCAGATTGTATAGGATGAGCTCTGGAGGCAGAGAAATCTGGTGACAATCCCACCCTTCACTCACTTGGGTGAGATTCACTCTGAGACTTGTTTTCTCATTATTATTCCTCAGTGGGAATCATAAAGGTGCTTTCCTCTTAGGGTCATTTTAAGATTCAATGAGATAATAAATTATTTAACATGGGGCCTGATATAATTTCTCAATTAGTTATTATTGGTGTTACTATTTTTCTATAAAACAAGAGGGCATATTAGAAGATCAAAAGCACTGCCAAGCATTGAAGTGCCAGTTCTAGATCTAGTCCCAGGCCTCTGAAGACAATGGTTGTTTTCAGGGAATTTAAAAGCCAATGTGAATTAAACATCCATTCTGAGCTCTCCGGGGAAAGAATCGAGATCTGTCTTTTCAATTTTAAGGAGTCTTCAGCACCTTCAGCCCACAGCAACATCTCCATCAAGATTCTTCTTGGACAGTGGTTTTCACTCCCCTTTTCCTCAATGGAGGCCTTTTTCCCCCTTAGAAATCATATAAGAAAACTTGTACCCTCAGTTATGCCTCTCAGTGACCCTTAAACCATGAGCCTCCTGACACTGATAATTTCTTTGCAGATTTATGTCCTTTTTCCTAGTTAGATTATTGGTACCTTGAAGGTAGGGACAGGCCTTGAACTTCCTGATGTCCCTATAAATCTAGACATAGAACAGATCCTTAGACATCAGTATCAGGCCCATGAGCTCCTGCCCAGACAATACTGTATGTCTGAGCTTGGGGACAATAAGAAAGGGCACTAGGGAGGTTCTTGGGAATAAAGAGCCCCTCTGATTGTGGAAGAGACCCTGTATTCTTTTTGGACAACTGGAATAATCAAAAATTCTTCCTGAATCAATAGCAGTCAGAAAGACCTATGGGACTTGGTTGCCCAAAGCCCTTCCCAAGGCTGCAGCCACCCCGGGTAGCCAGCCTGGCCTCCCCACCAGCCCCAGGGCTGCAACTGAACAATGTTGGCTTCTTAATAAAAACAGCGCCACTGCTGAGTCCTAACTCCACTGGAGAAATAGCCTTGTGCCCCCCGATCTCATTAACATTTCACACCTTAATGCGGCCATATTTTTGGAAGGCTAGTATAAGCTGAGTAGCTTATTGGTATGCAGCTCCGGGTGGGGGTTGTGGCTCCAGGGAGGAGGGGCAATTTTCAACGGGGATGTAATTAAGCCTCAGAATGTTCAATATGTGCCTCAAAAGGAGGGTATTTGGGGGCATGAGAACGAGAGCGATGGGCTTGTCCAGAAGGTTGTGTTCTTTAAAGCTTGACCATTCCTGGGAAGTCCCAACACAGCTCCCACCCTTGTTCACCCCAACCCCCACCCCCAGCAGGGCCACCCACTCACCCTTTGGATCCCTAACTTCACATTTCCCAAGCAAATCCTATCAGCAGCTCTTCTCAGATAAAATACATCATCATTTGCTCCATTAGAAAATAAATGTATGGCCATATTATGGGATTTGCATTCCATTACCTTGGTTTGCATGCCATAAAACATTTATTACACCCTTGGGCTAAAGTCTTAATAATGACTGGGTGCAAGGCACTAATGTGGTGCTGGTCTTGCTCAGGAACCAGAGATTAATGCTTTTTGATGTCACCCAGCTAATAGTTGTACTCACCAATTTGTCCCATCAGAAGACATTAGAGTCAGGTCCTGTGTGTGTGTGTGTGTGTGTGTGTGGTAGGGGGAGGCACTGCTCAGCTTCAGCTGAGAGTCTGGGCTTCCCCTTCCTGCCCCTCTACCTGGTCTTGCTCAAAATGGCCAGCAGGAAATCTCAGTGCCCTCCCTCTTCAATTGCCCATTCCACTCCCACTCCTACCCCCAACCCTAGACTTGTGCACATCTCTCCCCCTGGGAGTGATGAAGCTACAATGAAGGGTTTAAAGTCTGCTTTCCTGCCAGACTGCAGCAGCAGCAGTAGCAGCAGAGTGCATAAGTGCGTGTGTGTGTGTGCACGCGCGCACACACGCACACACACACACACACACACACACACACACACACACACACACACACACCTCTCTTCTCTATCCAGGAATTTACCAGGCCTGCTCCATTCAACCTCCTATGATAACACAGCAGCCCAGCAGGAGAGGCTTAAGTCCACCTTCATCCCACAGCAAGGCCCCATCACAGCCCCAGGTCAGGGAGACAGGCCCAGCACAGGAGGTGAACAGGCCCTTTGTCTCCTCAGCTGGTTTGGTTGGAGCAGATCTGGGCCCATCTGGAGCAGTGTCCCAATTTGTGGGCTGTTGTGATTCTCTGGGGGCTCCTGGGGCATCCTGCTTGAGAGACCAAGCCATAAGGCTAGAGATGTCCCCCACTGCCACCCCACTAATTTTGCTCAAGGCCTTAGCCAGAAGATAGCCAGTCTTTTCTGCTCAACAGCCAAGGCTCTCTCCTGACTCTGTGTAGAATCATCACACAGATTTGAAAGAAAAATACGTAAGTCCAAGCTCCAGCCAAGGTTGCTAAATCAAATTCTCCAGCCTGGAGCCTGGGCATCTATACTTTAAGAATCTGATTCTCAGTGATGTTGCTGTGTACTCAGCCTCAGGTTGGACCCTGTGGGGACACCAGAGAGAGTTAAGCTTCAGATCTTCATTCTGGCAGCTTTTGCACCCGCAGGGAAGGCTGCACAAATGTCAAGGTCACCTGTTACAGAGTAGTGCAGCTGTGAGGGGTGAGGGAGGTTGTGAGAAAGCCCAGGGTGTGATGACAAAATTCTCCTCCTTCTCCTCCGAGCAGCCCACCACTTCCTGTCTCCCTCAGGGTCCCAGACCACGTGACACCCATCAGTGTGAACTCTATAGAGGAAATTTGTTGTCTATTTCAGGTCACCAGTACACTTCTCCTCCCCAATCCTGCTCACCCTTCTCTGGGTCAAGAGGCACTAGAAACAGACTTGCTCATGGCCACACCCTTGGTACAGTGAGAAACTCTGCTGTCACAGGAGAGATAGGAGGCCCTAGAACAGCGAGAGACTTGAGTACCCAGTGCAAAGTGAATATGGGGGTACCTTTCTAAAGAGGGAGCTTGGTGAACAGGAGAGACTGGGCAGAGTTCCCTAAAGGTTCTGCATTAGCCTCACCAGATTCATCCTATCTCCCTTCCTGGCCCCTGCTGAGATGACAGTGGAGAGAGAGATAAAGGGGGAAGCTCTATACAGGATGGGGCTATGTACAGAACATGACAGCATGGCATAGGATAGGATAACATACTGAACAAAAGGTATCTTTCTTTAGATAATAATATAGGATATTGTTATCCTGTAATAATGTAACCTACTCTAATAACATAATGCATGGTGAGCCATATTACAAGCCTTATCTGGATTAGAAGGAAGGTACAGAAGATGTTTAGTGAGACTGATGCCTTAAAAATGAGACCAAAGAGTAGTAATGTGGATTTAAGTTAGTCAGGGACAAGTTAGTGAAATTCCTTCTTACTGGAACCTCCTGGAGAGGCAGCCACTTGGCACCATGTGCTATTTCAGGTACAGCAGCAGCAAGGCTGGTGACTCGAACCCAGGCCTTGGCGCTCTGAGGCCGATGCTCTCTCTACAGCTTGTGCATACTCTCCTCCCTCACCCTGGTGGGAGGTGGTGGCACCAACCACCTCCTAGACAGAGCAGATTCAGGGCTTCTTTTGATTTCTTCTCTCACCTGGGAAACCAAATTGTCATCCTTCTTTGCCGTAGGATGGCACCAGCCTTCACTCTTTGCCCCAGTACTGTACCCTACCTCACTGGTGCAATCCATCGAAGCCGCCACTGTGTCAAGTCAGTCCTCACTCACGAAGCCATATGGCTCCCAGCAGCCCATTGATTAAATCTATGCCCCTCCTAGGCTAGTCCTACCCTCTACCCAAACTTGAGCTCCACAGATCTCCAGCATGGGGCTCCAGGGGTAGTGAGTCCTGGTCCTTGTTCTGGGGAGATTCTAATTTACAGAGGAAGAAAAACACTCTACAGAGGTGTTATAGGTCTACAAGAATTACAGATAAAATACCACAGGAACACATTGCTTCTGACCATGCACATCTGGAAAGGCTGGTGAATAAGGTGGTGCCTGGTCAAGAAGAGGAATGATGGGAGCAAAAGCTTGGAGGTAAGAATGCTTGAAGAATGGGAGGGGATAGGAGGAAAGATTACTATGAAAAGTTGGGGTCAGAGCAAGAAGCATTGTTAGTATGGGGCTGAATTCTGAGTACAGTGGCAAAGAGAGAATAGGCTTTTTGCTGCAATGCTGAGAGGGTTCCCTAGCTGAGGCTGGAAGCAGGGAGCCCAGGTAGATGCATCTGCTGGTCCAGGAATGAGGCCATAAGGGCTGGATTGGGGCAGGAGTGGGAAGGAAAAGATGAATGGAGGAATCAATAAAGAGGTGTCAAAAAGAAGCTGAGGACTGCCTGCTGGTGGGAGAGGCTAGAGCCACAGTTAGCTCTAAAGCAGTGGTTCTCAGTGGGATCGTGCTGCCCAGGGGTTAGTTTGGACATTTGTAGGGTATTTTGTTGTTATAACGCTGGCATTGAGTGTGTTGAGGTGGGGGAGGACCCGGGAATGCTCTCTACATACTGCAATGTGTAAGACAGTCCCACAACATGAAGAATTTTCCCACATCCCATGCAACTTTTGAAAATTCCAAGCAAGTTGCTGCTGTGTTTTCTACAACCTAGGGGGGCACCATTCACTTACATGATGAAGTAAATGGCTGTATAGTACACAACCAGCACAACCATCAGAAAGGTCTGAAGCTTGATAGTGATCCCAGTGGAAAAATCTGTTTATAGTGAGCTAAGTCTAAACTTTGCTCAGTTTCACATAATAAGTACAGAATATTCTTGCATGGTTTAATATACAAAGAATTTTCTAGGAATGCAACTCCTAAGACGATTTAGGGGGAAATTATCCTCTGTTCTGTACAGAACCTTACCAAGAATTGTGCACCATTTCAGAAACTGTGGTTCATCTGGGCACTTCTCCCATTACCCTTAA
Organism: Eidolon dupreanum; assembly: GCA_028627145.1. Taxonomy (NCBI): domain Eukaryota; kingdom Metazoa; phylum Chordata; class Mammalia; order Chiroptera; family Pteropodidae; genus Eidolon; species Eidolon dupreanum. The sequence continues at coordinate 44,521,647 of CM053506.1, forward strand.
GTCACCAGCATATACCTCATGGCAGGAGATACTGACAGCTGTCCCATCATGTGGTTTTCTGTTTAGGTGTAAGTATCCAATGTTTCATTACTGCTGAGCATTTACATATTGGAGTATATATTATTTTATTATAACTTTCTTTCTTTTGATTTTGCCTTTATATTACAGTTAGGTCAATATATTGATTTTTTAAAAAATTATGTGGATAGGTTGGTTATATTATCTCTGCTTTTTCATCCTGGGATAGTAAATGGGGTGTGACAAACCTACTAATAAAAGGAGGCTATGAGTTTAATGATCTGAGGGCTACAGTCCAGGGAATTCCAGCCTCAACAACTTCTCCAGGAAGCCCTTGTCTGGCCACTTTAATCTCACAGCCCCACCCAAAGCCTCCTCTTTTTCCTCCTTAAATGAAGCCCTTTGTTGTCACTTGTGTCCCAATAAATATGTAAGCTCCCCAAAGACATGCTTGTTGAAGTGGTCACCTTTTATGGCCTGAGCAGGCGCTGGGAAAACGACACTACCCTGTCTCTAGTTGTTCCATCACCATTGGACCTGAAATATACAAGTCCAATGGTGATGGAACCCTTGTGGGGAAACACAAGAGAAGGGCACCCACAGCAAAGTAATGCAAAGTTCAGAAAACCCCATCAGGCAGCTCAGAGAGCTGGGCAAAATGGAGAGACCTCAGACTCTACAACAGAAATTTCACAACCATCTCATCAAAGTAAATACTGATTAGGAAAAAAATTAGTGGGAAATCACTGAAAAAGAAATCTGGGATCATTGGAAAACAACTTATTAGAAGTCCAAAGACAAGACGTGTTGAGGACTGGGGGAAAAAATCTGATGTGGTGAGATGATGACTTCAAAGTGACTTCTGTAGACAGAGAGGCATCCTTCATAGATGGGAAGATTGGCCAAGTGCAGAGACGGGGTTTAGGTAAGTTAATGGATGATAACATCATAAAAGGTGATTAAAGGGAATGTGGCACCTCTGGAGGTCGGCGCTGCACTAGCTGGAGGACGACCAAACATTTCTGATGAAGGTTCTTGTGTCCAAAGCAGACAGTGGACCTGGGCTCTGAAAGGAAGGAGGCAATGCTGGGGTCTCCAGTTGTTTCCATGGGTCCCCCAAATAAATGCAGAAATCCACTTTCGTTTTTTTTTAAAGAGAGAAAAAAAGAAGTAGGTCAGACACATGCTGCATTTTGGAAAAGAGAGATTTTTAGTGTATTTCAATTTAGGGGAAGCATAAAGCAAAACTCAGTGGGGGTATAGTGGGTGTCAGAATTCCCAAGGTAGTCTCATCAATAGGGTCCTGGACTCAGACTACCAAGTTCATATCCTAGCTCCACGACTGAGGAGCTGAGTGACCTTAGGCAAGTTACTTAACTTCTCTGTGCTTCAGTTCCCCCCACTCTAAAATGGGGATAATAATATTATTTCACTGAGTTGTAAAAATCAAAGGAGTCAATATAGTATATGAAAAGGCTTAGAACAGCATATGGCATATGGCAAGTACTCAATAAATGTTTGTTGTAGCTGCTGTTAATACTCCTGAGAAATGGGCCAAATGTTATTAGCCCCCATTCCCCTCTCCTTACTGATTAACCAATGAAGGATGTCACTGGGAATATAAGGGAAGAACAGCGTGGTGATGGCGGTGGCATATATATTCTCTCCCTCTTCCCACAGAAGCCAAGGCATGGAGGTTAAGTGTCCTGATTCTGGTTATAAATCCACTGTTTAGAGTAGAACGTGCTTTAGAAGCGGAGATTAGCCCCCTCGCCCCAAAGAAGCAGTTAGGTGGGGCACAAGGAGCTATTGTGTCTCTATGTATGCGATCAGTGCATTCCAAAACATTTTGATTAGAGAACATGGTGCTCAGAAAGGATACTCTTTCTAGTTTTATCTCTTGTTGCATGTACAGTTACTCGATAGTAATCCTATTGAGAATTCTGAATTGAAACCTAGATGCAGGGGGAAGGGTGCCAAGATCAAAATTAGACTTATTTGCTAGGGACACCGCATATGCAAGTGTCAGCACTGGCTGGATGGAAAAAAACCCAGTTAGCTCACAATAGCCTCTTCCAAGATAGCCTGGATTACTGGATGAGGCAGGGTGTGGGACCCTGCCATTAAGAGGCAGGCAACCTGCCTTCTCAGTTCTCTTCTGCAAGGTTCATAGCTCCAAGCGTGTCACATCACCTGCCCTCTATGCCTGTTTCTCCCAATGTAAATGCTCTAGAAGGATATCCAAGGGGAATTGGGAGAATTGTAGGACGTTAGGACTGGAAGGCCTCCTAGAGGTTATAGCAGACACGGTCGGTGCCCACCCCATCCCCTTGCCCTTATCATGTCGGGGCTCCAAGCCTGACTTCCAGATGCCAGCATCTGCAGTTTTTTTGCCCCACTGGTGTACCTTTACACAGCAGCTCAGAAGCAATCTTCTACCGATGACCAACAGGATCATTGTATAAATATTCTAGCTCCTTCATTCCATGGATAGGATAGCTCTGAGATGTACATTCTATTGTTGTGTCTGAATTCCCCAATGGGCGTGAGCTCCAGGAATCCACAGGACTAACTTGTTTAATAACATATCCCTTGTCAGTTTTGTTCCCTTTCCCAATTCACTTCCCCACTTCTGGGGTGACCTCCCAAAGAAATTACTTGTCCAAATCCTTATCTCAAGGTCTGCTTTTGCCACTCTATGGCAGAGGTTTTCTAGCTGAACCACTCTGTATTATTGAAGTGAGATAATTGCTGGAACACGCTTACCCCTAGAAATGGGGTGTAATAAGTGCCCAGCTAGCAGGGCCTATACACAGCCTAGAAAGAATCAGAACATTTGCATCATTAGAAAGAAGTTCCCTCCACCCCCCACTTGGGAAATGTTGTTGTAGGTAGAAGTCCTGTGATGAGACCTCCCTCTGGCTTCTCTCTCACCAGCTGTCTGTTCCTAATAACCCCACCCACGCACCGGAGCCTCTCTGACTTGATATTGCAGGACGCTGTCACTTGAAATTAATTGCAACTAATTAAAAATGATCCGGTTAGGACAATTGCACAATGGCACTCCGGAGACTGCTTCATTCCCAGAGGTTTGGTGGCTTTTGCGGCTGCTGCAGCCCCGGTTGGCCAACCGGGGCCATACATCATCGTGTCATTTTACATTGTTATTTCTCTGAAAGCAGCAATTTAAAAGAGTCTCGGATGAACCTTGAGCAACTTCGCACTAAAAAGAAAAATGTTACTGTCCAAGATCTGTAAAATATAACATATAGCCTCAAAGAAGCCACTTGACATGAAAAGAGGCCTTAAGTTTGTGCCGTGATTTGCATATAATATATAATGTTGTAGCAAAAGGACCTACAAAGCAGGCAGTGGCTGCAGAGCATCGATCCTCAGCCCCTTTGTTCAAACTGGGTCACCTACTGTTTCTGGTTATTATTTTATCATAGTCATTCCTCGTGTAAGATGACAGGACAGCATCTAACCCACTGAGTTCTACAGACTACCACACCCTGCCACTTATTTGGTGAAAGACTCAGGGTCCTTCCTGACTCTGACACTGAAAGCATTGCAAGTCCCAAGCTGGCCTTGCCAGATTCCAAGCTGATTCCAAGAGAATCAGTCTTATTGGGACAAGAGGCACTTCTCAGGCTTAGAAAAGGCCCAGCAAACCTAGAGTTGAGGCAGTAAGCCCTGCCAAGCAGCCTAGCAGGCCCAATACCTCATTTCAAAAGAGTCCAGGCAGTTCAAATGAATTTTGGCCCTATGTCCTTGAGCTACAAATCTCTCCAATTAGGCCACTTGCTGCCCCACCTTGCTTCTGTGGTCTCTATGGTACCTTTTGACCTTTTCCACATCAACAGAGCAGGGGAGAGACAGGTATCAAAACAGAAAGGGTATGTCAGAAAGTCATCTTCAAAAATTATTTTTGTAATGCTCTTGATCATTCTGCAATTAAAAAGAAAAATGAGGTGACTTTCATGGGTACTAACAAAAATAAGAAACCTTGGCAAAATAGAAAAAGGAAAAGTTCAAAATTTAAAAATCAATATCTTTTGCACATCGATGTTCATAGCAGCATTATTTGTGGTGGCCAGGAAATGGAAGCAACCGAAGCATCCTACAATAGATGATTGGATAAAGAAGCTGTGGTACATATATACAATGGAATATTACTCAGCCATAAAAAGAGATGAAATATACTGCCATTTACGACAACCTGAATGGACCTCGAGATGATCATGCTAAGTGAAATAAGCCAGACAGAAAAAGTTGAAAATCATATGATATCACTTACGTGTGGGATATAAAGCTAAAAGCAACAAACGAACAGAACAAACAAACAGACTCATGAATGTGGACAATAGACTAGTGGTTACCAGAAGGTGAGGGGAGAGAGAAGGGGAAAGTAGATGGGATAGAAGGGGTCAAGTATGTGGTGACAGAAAGAAATCTAACTACAGGTGATGAACACATAATGCAATGTATATACATGACAATGTTGAATCATATACTTAAAACTTACTGGATTTCGTTACTATGGTAACCAATGTCACCATAGTAAAAAAAGAAAAAAGAAAGAAAAGAAAAAAAGAAAATAATCAAGATCTTTAAAATGGAAGTTTCAGGAGAACTATAATATAAGACAATATAGATAAAATGAAAGGAAAAACTAGCAAGCAGATATGCACACAAAGTTTTATGTAATTACTAAAATTTGGCTCTGTACTTCCTGGAGACCAAAGCAAAAAAAGGAAAATCAGAAACATGATTACTTACAAATATCGCATAGTCTTAAAGGAATAGAAGATCAGTTCCTCAGAAGAAACAAGACTTTTTTTGGATAGACCTCATGAGGGTCATGCAGTGGTCGACACCTTCCTTGACATTCTCATGGTTAGAGCAGGGGCGAGGCTTGGGAAGACCCCTGCATTGGAAATCGGGGCCATGATGCTGTGAAGGTACCTGTCTGGGAGATCTAGGATATGTGGATCAAATATGTGGTTCACTGACGGATTGCTTCATTCAGGGATGAGACCTAGATACTAGAAGAATGCAAAGGCTAACCCCAACCTCATCTCCAAATTGTTCTTCCTGTCAAGTGTTTCCTTCAGTTCTGCTTTTATTAGAGACTAGGCAGTGGACAGTTTGAGGCTCTTGTTTTTGACAAAGACTCGGAATGCAGGTATTACATGTGGCTGAGAAGTGGATCAAGATATACAAATTATAACACATCAGTACAGTAGAATACTGTACAGTCATTGACAGAAATAAGGAAGATGATACATGCTGTTAAGAAAAGTTGTGTAAGATATTATTAGATGAAAAAGGCAAGTTGCAGAGCAGTAAGTATTATACGATCCTGCTTGGATTAAAAATGAAGTAATAAAACAGCATAGGGGTCTAGAAAATTTCTGGAAGGGTACATAAGAAATTGGTGACAGTGTTTAACCTTGCGGGAGAGGGAATTTTATAGTTCACCTAATTATGTATTGCTTTTAGATTTTAAAATCATTTTTAAAAAGTTAATCAGGAAAACAATACAGTTTTGTTAAGAATGAAGCAGATCAGTATTACTGAAAAAGTAAAACATGAAGGCAAAATCTGGATTAAATATAGATCGAATGTTTAAAAGCAGTTATCTTAAGGAGGTAAGGTTACAGAAGACTCACTTTCCAAATTAATCATTTTTATAACATTTTTTATAATAGGCATTACTTTTATAAAAATAATTTAAAAACAACATTTTAAATCAAACTACGGACTGTCAGGTTGATTACCTTTTATGAAAATTAAGAAGCCTAATCAAGACTCATCCAAATGAACGGCCACCCTCTCTCTGTAGGACAGTGGCCAGAAGAGAATCTGCAAGCAAGACAAGAATTTTTCTTAGGGAAACAACTGGTTGTCTATTCTGGCACATAAATGAATAAATGATCTTGACATTAACATTCTGGCCTCGCAGAGCACTGATGCTCACCAGGGAAGATGCTTGTAGCACAATCCAGAGCCCGGTATGTTTTTGAAAAAAGCATACTTAGAAACTGCTAATGTTTCATGGTGACATAATATGTTTGAACTATTAATTAATTTTTAAGAATTCTGGCTAATTCTTTCTCTGTCTCCGTCCCAACCCTTTATCCCTTTTCTGTGCTGTGTGTCTCAAGGGAGAGAGGGGATAGCAGAAGGCTCATCCTGGCTTTTACTTTCCCGCGCTTAGGGAAAAGAACCCAGAGAAAGAAAAAATAACGATCATTCTCAAGACTAGAAAATGGAGAAGGGAGAGGATCAGAAGTGGGGCTGCTGAGAGGGTCGGTGCTGGCTGTGGTGCAGCAGAGGCAGCTAGGGAACTCAGAACTCTACTTTGAGAAGCTAAATCAGCTCAAAATATTTGTGCTAAATGAATGAATGAACACATTTATATGCTTTATAGGCAGGTGAGACTGAACAGAGCAAATATACCAGTGACATCAATGGCAAATTGATTATTAGCCCATAGAAAAGGAGGGACGAAAGACTCCAGCTTGGCTAGAATCTCTAAAGTTCCCCATCAGGCCAAAGTCGTACCTAGTCTAGTCCCTGCCATCCCAGCCAGGGAGCTCCTTGAGGACAGGGACTATCTAATATTGGCTGAGTGCCCAGCTCAGCCCCTGGCATGTGGCAGGTGCTCAATCAAGGTTTTTTTGAGTGTGCCAATGCACCAAGGTGCTGGGAGCCAAGGGAAAGTGACCTGTACCTTTGGGCACACGGTGAAAGGCATCTTCATATGCCTCTTATCTCAACCCTTAGCAGTGGCCAGTGTTTTTCAAAGTGTGTTCTGTAAAACCCTGTGCAAATAGGTGTTAGGGATGCTAATGGTTGTTAAGTGGAAAAAGTGCTCTGTGGTTCTGTGGTCAAATAAGTTTGGGAAATGCTTGGTTAAATAAACTTAAACAGGTTTCCTGAGTTCAGGACTCTTAGAAGCCTTTAATACATGAATATAAATTGTAACTCCAAGAGGAGTCTTATGTTTTGAAAACTTTTCCAAACTTATCTGACAATAAATCCATTTTTCAAGGAGAACAAGGGTTGCACAGAGTACTCTTTGGGAAACACTGACATAACTTCACACCTATCAGAAATGGAAGGAATTTTAGAGAAAACGTGATGCAACATTCCCTCTTCACAGAGGAGGCAAGAGACGGGAAGACCAGAGAGGGTAACGGATGGACTTCGCGAAACACTGTGCATCAGAGTTGGGGCTTGGGCTAGCATCCAGCCATATCTGGCCTCCAGGACACTAGTTGTTTTCAGTCTTGACCTTTGGCTTGTCAGTCCTCGTTGTTCCCTTGCACTCTCAGAGTCAAAGGAACTTAGTATAGGAAAGCCCTCGGAGATGTGGAAGTCCCACTCCTGACCTCACTTCCTATTCCTTGCCTCAGCTTCTTCCTGTGACCCAGCTCTGAGATTGTAACCTGTGTCTGGCAGTCTAACACTCTTCACCTACATCTCCCTCCCTGCTGCCTCTGCTCCTCCCTGGTGTTGATGTTCCTGCCCCCAAACCCTGGTTTTCAAAGTGTGGTCCCAGGACCAGCAACATCAGTACCACCTGACAACTTGCTAGAAATGCAAAATATCTGGCCTTACCTCAGAGCCACTGAATAAGAAACTCTGGGGGTGGAGGTCAGCAATCCATGTCTGAATAAGCCACGAGGGCTTTCGACTCATACTGAAGTTTATGAACCACTGCTCTAAACCATACCAACTCCGACTCTAGGGAAAGGCCTTTCCTCAGCCTCCCTTGTCCTCAACGAACAGCACTGGCAACCTCCACAATTCTCAGCCAGGACCCTGGAAAACCCCAACAAGAAATCTTTAGAGACTCTTACAACTCAGTGGGTTCTAACCGCCCGAACTTGGTGCCATCTAAACCCTGGAGTTAATATACACTACATCGTTTCAATAGTTGGTCCAATCAATAGATGCAATTTTATAAACGGACCTGGGCTGAGGAGTTTTCAGACTCCTGTTGTATCTATCAAACACCCCACCTCTGAAATAAATCACAGCAGGAGGAGGGCTGTATGAAGCATACTTTGGGAGATCTGTAGGTATCTGAGTCTTAACTTAGTCTACTTAAGCTAACATGGAGTCTTTTCAGACATCAAGAGAAGTGCTTCAGTTGAATTTAACAGCTTGATTCTGGTACATTTTTCTGCAAAATCCATCTGCTTCCTGAATTTCTATCCCGGTTGTTATGAGCATAATTCAATGGTGGTGACCTCAGGGCTGCTGCACTGAATAATTGTTGGGAATGCCATAATGCAGCGCAAGGTCTACGTGGCCAAAAGTGGTGGTCCCTGCACCCCCCACCCCCTTCATTCAGAAGAAGGATAACACAGCACTCTTTTCCCAAACCTCCACCCCTTACTGATTCTATTGGTGGGTGGGAAGCCCCTCAATGTACCCACTGGAAGGTTGGCTGGGGTAAGGTGGGTTGCCATTTGCTTGCCATTGAGAAATGCAGCCCTGAAAGTCTTCCTGTTTCATCTTCCATCACAGTCCTGGCTCCCACTGCTTCTGTGTTCCTGGGTGAGGGTGTAGGTAATTTGGGCACCCATCCACCCTCTCACTCACTCACTCACTCGCTCACTCATGCACCCACCCACTTCCTCAGCTTGGACGGCTGCGCTGGCTGCTGTGGCAGTTCCCCATCCATCCTCGTCATTCAGGGGCCTCTGAAAGTATGCCTGTCAATATAATGCACGGCCTGTTGAGGGGAAATGACATTTTGAATAGTGGACACTTTTCCAGGAGCATTCATCCTAGGTCAGCCTCATGATAAATAAATACATTTGGCGTCTGAAGTCAGCAGGCTGGATACAATGACCGAAATGCCAGCACAGATGCACATACCATAAGGCTGGGCTGATGGGATGGAGGTAGGGTATGAGAGAAAAGGGGAGAAGGAAGGCTCAGCTAGCAGATTTGGGGCAGAATTTATTCCCCTTCTCCCTGGTACCTCTAGGGAAGACAGGAAGCAAAAGATGCTGCAATTTCTCTTTCTCCTTGAACCATAAGATGGTCCCTTCTTATCACCACTTCTGCTCTGCACCTGTCCCTCTCCACCAAAACAAAAAACAAAAAACAAAAAACAAAAAACAAAACCCCTAGTCCTGATCTTAATTACCCCTAACAGTGCCCTAAACAAAGTATTTATAAGGCTTACTACGTTCGTCTTCCCGTTCCTATTAATAAAGTCTGGGGATGTAGGGAAGAAATACGGGTGGGTGACAGGGTTGTTAATGGTGCCTCACCTTAAATGCATTTTAAAATATGTAAATCAATAAAAAAATTATTTGTAATAGCAGCCTAAGAGTGCTGGTTAGCCTGGCACGGAGTGAAATGCATGCTACAAGCCCTATTACCATACATCCTGGGAGCTGTAGTTAGGATTAATCTGTCAAAGGGGATGGTTTAGTGTTGATGAATATGACATGTGACCATTAACGATGTTGATTTTATCTCCTGAGATTAGCATGATTTACTTCGGATGGATAATAATGTCATTTGCTTGATGCAGTAGATCTGTTTACGAGCTGATTAAATTGTAAGGCCTTGCCTCATTTCATGCTATTTGGTTTACAGCTTCATTACCACAATCACAAAAGCTGGGGAAATGTCCCACATTCCATGTCACAATAAATCACTGCTTCACGTTGCTGGAATGGGTTTTAGCAGTTCTGCCCAGCAAGGACCATTCTTGGCTCCCCACTAATCTGTGATCCAGAATACATTAGGGGGATCTTTGGGAACACTGGAATGAGAGGGGGCAGGAATCCTCTCAGATCTTTTCATTGAGATTAAGGAAGTCCTTGAGTAATTAGCTGTAACAAATTACCTTATTATTTAGACAGTGAAGTCACTGTTTTTGTTGTAGGGATGATTACCATAAATACACCGAAAAGTAACACTCAAAGAATAAGAGGGAAGCTTGGAAGCGAATTTTATTTTCAACCCATTTTCTTGTGCTCTGGGGAGAGGGGTGATCTGAATGCAAGGTAAGTAGGGGACCTATGCATTAGGTCAATCTGCCATGCTTCTTCAAAATGGAGCGGGAGGAGCTGGGCACCACACACCCACAACACAGCACTGGCCACCTCAGCACCTCTCGGTGGGATGTGGGTGAAGCAGAGGGAAGAGAGAAGAGTGCCTGGCACCTGGGTCAGAAGAGAGATGTGAACTACAGAGCTGTTAACTCCATGCCAACTCTGCCCAGACTGAGCTGGCAGTGGGGTTCTTACTCTGTGCATGGGGGAGCGGATGGAGGCACATGAGATGGAAAAGACAGGTTGTTTACCCCTTGAGAAGTAAGGGAGGCAGAAGAAACAGGCTGAAATGACTGTGTCTCTATTAACATGGTTCTTATCACCTGCCAGGTCCTGTTCTTTCCACTGACACAACTCTATGAGGTTGGTATTATTATTCTCATCCTGTGTTATATGAAACTCAGACTCGGGGCAGGAGGGTGGGGGGAGATTAAGTGATATGCCCAAGGTCACAGGACCAGCCAGTGACAGAGCTGAAACTTGGCACGGTACCTATACGCTGAGCTTGCATTTGATTCAAAGTGAAACCATTTCAGCAGAGGGTCAAGGAGGGAGAATTTTTAGGACTTCTACTTCTTACTCCTGAACTGAAGCCTGTAACAGTGAATGGCCCTTTCTACAAAGAATTCAGGATCAATAGTAATCAGGAGCACTGAGGCCAGGTTTTACATGAGAACTTCAGCAAGATTTTATGATGAGTAAAATCAAAGAAGACTTAAGACTATACTTCTTCCAGGCCAGGCCTATGGAAATAAAAGGCAATCATTTGAAGCAGCCTCTCTCTGCTTCTCAGCATTTCCCTAGGACACCAATGGATAAAGAGGAGGAATTGTGGCCTTCTGAAAGTTCTGCAGGTGAGGCAACTCCAAAATTCTAAAGCTCAAAGCGCAATCTCACTTCTGAACTTGAGATGCCACCTCAAGTGTCTGAATCCCTTAACCAGAACTCATCACTGTGTCCTTGTAGGAGGGTCCACTAGTGGCCCTCCAGTCTCCATTCTCCTATTCCAGAATCCTTATTTGTAATTGATTTTAATAAAATAAAGACTACATTTCTCAGCCCTGTTGGTGCTAGGTGGTCCATATGACTAATATGGCAGCCATTTATTGAGCATCTACTACTCCGAGCCAGGCACTGTGCTGAGTGTTGGTCGAGATAAAGATACTTAAGGTGTAAACCCTGTCCTTAGCCAGCCAGGCTGAAGGTCCCTCCATCAATCACTAATCTGGCAATCTGTTGGGTGCTTAATTGACCTGTCAGTCAATTGGCATGCCAACTATTTGATCAATGGCCAGACCCTTGCCTCAGCAGGCACTGGTCCTAGTATTGAACTTTCAGGGTGCATAGGTGGGGGTACTTTGGCTGCAGTCCCAGGATGTGTAGAATTTGATGCCAGGCATAGGGATAAACTCCCAAGAAATTGACATACCTTTATCTTATAACATACATGAACATTAACTAAAGACTTAAATGTAAGACCAAACACCATAAAACTCTTAGAAGAAAACATAAAGAAAAATCTTCTCGACATTGGTCTTGGCAATTTTTTTTTTTTGATGTTACACCAAAAGCACAAGCAACAAGAGCAAAAGTAAACAAGTGGTACTACATATGACTAAAAAGCTTGTTACATCAAAAGAAACAATCAAAAAAGTGAAAAGGCAACTTGCAGAATGGAAGAGAATATTTATAAACAATGTATTAAATGAAGTGTTAATATCCAAAATATATAAGGAACTCATACAATTTAATAGCAAAACAAAAAGAAAAACAAAAACAAAAAACCAACAACCTCATTTAAAAATAAATGGGCAGAGGAGCTGAATAGACATTTTTCCAAAGAAGATATACAACTGGCCCAGGTACATGAAAGGCACTCAACATCACTAATCATCAGAGAAATGCAAATCAAACCACAACGAGATATCATCTCACACCTGTTAAGATGGCTATTATTTAAAAGATGAGATAACAAGTGTAGGCAAGAATATAGAAAAAAGAGAACCCTTGCTGGGAATATAAAATGGTACAGTCACTATGGAAAACAGTATGGAGTTTCCTCAGAAAACTAAAAATAGAGCTACCATATGATCCAGCAATCCTACTTCTGGGTATATACCAAAGGAAATGAAATAAGTATCTCTAAAAGATATCTGCACTCCCATGTTTATTATAGCATTATTCACAGTAGCCAACCTATGTGTTCATGGATGGATGAATGAATGAATAAAGAAAGTGTGATACACATACACTTAAAAAATAAGGAAATCCTGCCATTTACAACAATGTGGATGAACCTGGAGGACATTATGCTAAGTGAAATAAGCCAGACACAGAAGGACAAATACTACACGATACCATATATATTATGAATCTAAAATAGTCAAACTCATAGAAGCGAAGAGTAGAATGGAGGGAGAAATGAGGAAATATTAGTCAAAGGGTACAAACAAAGTTATAAGATGAATAAGATCTGGGGATCTAATGTATGGCATGGTGATTATAGTCAATGATACTGTATTGTATACTTGAAATTTGCTAAGAGAATAGATCTTAAGTGTTTTCACCACACATACACACACACACACACACACACACACACACACACACACAGTAACTAGATGAGGTGATGGATTTGTTAATTGAATTGATTGTGGTAACCAATTCACAATGTACCCCAATAATGCTCTGGCTATGTAATCATGACAACCCCTCTATGAAAGCCCCTCCCAACCCCATTGCCTTGTTGGGGGCTTCTGGTAAATGGAGGCCATATCCTCTCTGGGGTCTCTTGTCCTCCCAGGATGTGGTGCCTCCAATCACTTCCCATCCTCTCTCCTGGGTCTCCCCTTGGTCACAGAGGCTTCCTCTGTAACCCTCATCTCTCTGTCTCTTCAAGTTTGACATTTATTTGTTCCTTATGCAGATATCCTAAGGAGAAATGAATATATTAAAGGGAATATGAAGATCTTTCCATTCCTTGTATTCAGAGACCCTGTGCTCTCTTCCCTACCAGCAGACCACCCTCTTGGCCCTCTGGGGATGGAGAGAGAGAAGGGGTGCAGCCTGGAATGTCTTTTGTTGGGTGGACTTTGAAGTCAAGCCAAGGGCCCAGCCCAAGGTAGGGCAGAGAGGCAGCCATCCAGGGGGTCCAGAGGCTGGTCAAAGCAGAGAGTTGGGGACTAGGAACACTGATAAAGGGAAATGTCACAGCCGAAGCAAGAACAAATGAAACAAATAGAAAGAAAAATATGGGGGTAGATGAGGTCAACCCAGAATCACTCCTTTTCTGTGTGGGTTGAGGGCATTTTCCTAGGATGGGAAAGGGGATTCTGGTCTGTATCAGTTACCTATTGTTACAAGAAAAAGATTGCAAAATTTAGGGGCTTAAGATGATAACAACATAATTTTGTTCATAAAGTGGCAATTTGGGTGGAGTTTAGTGGAGGAGGGCTTATCTCTGCTTCGCTTAGGGTCAGCTGGGGCAGCCCGAAGGCTGTGGGCTGGAATCTTCTTGTCACTCCATGCTGGCTATTGATGCCACTGTTAGCTGGGACTTCAATTATAGCTATCATCAGAATACCTACACATGGCCTATCCATGTGGCCACTTCACTCTCTCAAAGCATGGGGTTCTGAGAATGAACATCTCTAGAGGAGGCAGTTTCACCTGTCCTGACAGCCTCAGAAGTCACACAGCATCATTTATGCTCTGATCATAGCCCTGCCCAGATTCAGGGGGAAGAAGCACAAACTCCACTCGCCAGGGGAGGTGTGTCAACTTCATAGTGTAAGAAGGCCCAGGGGATGGGGTAGATTGATGCCACCATCTTTGGAAAATACAATTGGCAAAATGTTTCTTGTAAGCCTTCCTCAAGGGTTTCCGGACAATTTCTTAGTCCAATTTCTTCTATTTTCTCTCCTTGGTTATATATCGCTTACACCCTAGGTTTCAACTCTCTTTTCTCTGCTTACAACTCACAAATTTACATCTCCAGGGCTGATCTGCTGCAGGCATCAGAAACTCAACCTATACAAAACCCATACTCTGTATATCTCTGCTAAAGCCTGCTCTCCCTCAGAATTTCTGCCAGGTACCCAGAAGTAGCAGACTCCTGGTTAGGCCTCTATCCCCAAATCCATTCTCCCCTTTTTCCTTGCACATGGCCACCTGGGCAGAAACTACATTTCACAGTCTTCCTGGAGGCTGGGTGTGGCCAAGTGACTCTGAGAAACTCCTTACTCACTTGTGCATAAGGATATCCCTTGCCCTGGACTTCCTGTCTCTCCCCTTGCCATGGGTGGGAAGAGTGCCCATATTTAATCACACCAATGAGCATAATATACTAGGGGATGAAGGAGCACCAAAATGGAAGAAACTTGGGTCTCTGAGTGATATCATGGTGAAGAGCAGCTTCCCCAGAATAGATCACAGAGACCTAAGAGGAACTTCCATCTGATTTAAGTCACTGTATTTAGGAGTCTTTGTTCCAGCAGTATAGCTCAATATCAAAGGCTAAAGACCCCAGGATCATATTTGCCTTCCATTTTTCCTTTACAGCCCCTGCCTTCCACTAAGTTCAGTCCATTTTACCACCTCACTGTCCCCTGGAACTGTCCTTGCTTTGCATGTCCTGCATCTTCTCCCTTTTCAGCTCTCGCTTTCTCCTGTCTGACCCACCTGACCTCTGAATTGGTCTCTTTATCTCCAGTCTCTCATTGTTCCATCCTTAATGGAACTCTTCTGCTCAAAAGACCTTTGGTAAGCTCCCCATTGCTTATCAAAGAACAGGATACCATCTGTTCCCACCATATTCCCACCTACTCCCTCTGCTATAGCCACATCCCTACCAAACACCCTCATGGGCTGTCCTGCCTCCATGCTTTTGATCCTGTTGATCCCTCTTCTTGGTTTCCCAAATCCCCCATTTTCCACCAATCAAATGCCTATTCATTGTCCAAGTCCAGATCAATTGCTGCTTCCTATCCAATGCCACACCCATCGAAGGGAATTAATCCTGCGCCTCTCCTGATTATGCGAATTAATCCTGTGCCTCTCCTTGTCACAGCCCTCCTTAAGGCAACAGCTGTTTCTGGGACCAACTAGACTGGATGGTAAATTTTCTGAGGACAGACATCATGTCCCAATTGTCTTCTCGCTGCCTCCATGCCTAAGTGAATGCTGGGTATGCAGTAGGTGCTCATTACATGCCTGCCAGTTGAACAATCACTTTACATGGCTGGAGGTTCACAACTCTTACTGAGCAGTGACCACTTGCTACAGGTGACCAAGGTTGTCTTTCCTCTCACCTTGGGGACTCCTCCAGGGAACCCCAAGGGGAGCAAGTAGGGTTGCTTTTCCCACACTTCCTCGTGAGCTGGGGAAGGAGTAACTATGGGCATTCTGTCAGCTCTGTGAGCAGTACCTATGAATTGAAGTACACAGGTTTTATAGGTATGGGCTTTGGAAAGAGACATCTCAGGCCTTGAATTTCAGCTCACACTTGTTAGCTATGTGACTTCAGGCATGTTACTTAACCTCTCTGAATCTCAGTTTTCTCTTTTATAACATACTATTAATATAGTACTTACGTCCTAGAGCTCCTGTAGGGATTTAAAAAGATATAATAATATATAAATCTCTTGGACCAAGGAAAATGCTCTCTAAATGATAACAATGATAACAATAATAATAATCCAATGTATTTTCTGTGATCTGAGACTCTGTCTGTGAGAAGGTACCAGAGCAGGCTAAGCTCGAGGTCTGGTTCTTGCTGTTTCCTTATAGACAAAGGTCAAAGAATGTACACTGTCACGACTGTCTTGGTCTCAGCTGGGCAGTTTGCTGGGTACTCCCAGAAGGTAGAGGAGAGGGGGTAATCTAGTGGAGCAGGAGGGAGGGGCCAGCTGCCTGTGGCTAATCTCAAAGGGGAGGATTCAACTAGATCTGGCTGGCATCAATAGCCAAGTGTCCAATGTCAAGGGTACAGAGCTGGGTAGGTTGCAGAAGCTTCTAGGCAGCCAATGGCTCCCCACATCAAGTGGACTGCCAGAATCATCTCACAGTGGTCAGTCTGCTATAGGATAAAGTATCTGGACCTGTGTGGAAGAACGGGTCCTGATCCCCAGATGACCAGGCTTAGATTCTAGAAGAGGGAAGATACTGAGAGTAGCTGGAATAAGGCCTGCAGATGGTGGGATCAGAGAAGAAAGTGATATTCTCCCTAAATACCCCATACACTAAGCCTGGGGGCAGCAGGCCATATCTAAATCCTCTTCTCTGACAAGGAGGAAGATTCCCGCTTCCCACTGATTCAGGGCCTAGGTGACTGGTTGCAGCTATCTGAGTGGGATTGGAATAAGTGGGTCCAATGGTGTGCTGGTAAATGCTTAATAAACAGGTCTCTGGGGAAAAAGCCTCTAGTTGTAGTGTTTGTCATTTACTGTGGTGTAAATACTTCCACTGTGGCTGATTTCAATCTATCAACATAACACCACAGAATGAGTTGGGAAGAGATGTGCACAACTGACTCTTACCGGCCAGGATGAGCTGATTGTAACATACTATGGGGTGGGGCCTAATGCTTGCATTAGAAGAGAAGGGCAGACTCGTGTGGCTTCAGAGTACAGAAGGGTAAAGGCCACTATGCAATTGTAAAAAAGCACAAAAAATAATGGCCCTGGAGTTTAATAGCCTATAACAGAATACTACCTCTGTCACTTTTGGCTGTGTGACCTTGGGCAAGTTAATTTACCACTCTGTGCCTCAGTTTCTTCATCTCTAAAGTGGGGCTAATAATAGTGCCTACTTCACAGAGTTACTGTGAAAGTTGCACAGGTTAATACTGGCCTATGAGGTGGCAAATGGTATTTATTAGAGTTAATCACACAGAGTAGTTGGAGTGTACTCTGGATCAGAATAATTTAGAAAGGAAACCCCAGAGCCCCTTGGGCCATTTCCCAAGGACATGCTCTTTTTATATGTAAATCTTGGATTTCCTTCAATATCAAGGATTTAAAATCTTTGGGTACACGGACTACCTGAAATTATTTTTCTTCTTTTTTTAAAAAAAAATTATTATTATTTATGCCTACAGCACCTGGTCTTCCTAGTACTAACCAGGCCTGACCCTGCTTAGCTTTCAAGATCAGATATCGAGCTTGTTCAGGGCGGCATGGCTCCACTGGGACGCAAACCCAGGGCCTTCTGCGTATAAAGCAGACGTGCTAACTGCTACACTATGGAACCACGCCCTGAAATTATTTTTCCAATGTTGAGTATGTGTACTTATTTCTATAAGGAGGGGCCATAGCTTTTATCAAATTCTCAGAAAAATCCTGTGGTTTCTGCATTCTTCCTTCACCCCACAAAAGGCTTAAGAACTAGTGATGTGGAGGGTATAGAATTCCTACACCACAGGAATTGCCTCTAGAGGATGTGGGGGAGAGATGTTTGTAAAATGTGTAAAAGAAAAATGGCAGAGACACAGAGAGACCTGCAGAGAGTTCAGCCTAGAACTCTGAAATGTCTGTCCTTTGTTGACACCTGAAGTCGAGAAAGCTTCTAGCAACAGAGCAACCAAAACACATTTATGAATCTCTGTTTCTGCTTTCTCCTTACCCTTTCCAGTCTTAGGAGTCTCCTCTTCCTTTCTTTAAGAACCCCCACCCTGCCCGCAACCTCTGGACTCAGCATAGATGTACCCTGAGGGCCACTGCTGTGCAGGTGTATGGAGGCATGATTAAAATTTGCTCAAGTGTTGCTATGATTCATTGATACCATTTGCATTCTTTTTGGTTGTGGTTTGTTTCTTTTAGGTTTCTGTAGTTGCACTATAATTATTTAAGGTAGAGTTAGTGCAGAGTGGATTTAGCATCGGTCTACTTCTGTTTTGAGTTGCAGGCTGTGTTCAGGTTTTTTATCAATAACACGGAAGCGGGTGGGAGATAGGTTTATAATACTACTCTTTTTCTACCTTATTGTTTTGTTTTGTTTTGTTTTGTTTTGTTTTGTTTTTAAGACAATCCCTTCTTCTTGGCTTGGTATTGTGTTGCAGGGTGCAAGGCCAAAATAAACAGTTATCTAACCAAAGGTCTTTATAGAGGTAAAAATTACTTTTGACCAATCCTGATCTAAATTAGTGCAGTATACAACTCCAGGTACCTAAAAGGAACAAAACTCACCAACCCCGAAACCCCAAATTACAACTTCTGTAGGCTTATCAAGTACTACTCCTGCCCACTTTATCAACAAGAATCTGTAGTTAGAGGTAGAAGTTGCCATCCAGTGACTGCCCTCTCTCTTGCCCCCGGCTGCCTGCTGGAAGCCCACCAACAAGAGAGCTTTCCTCTGACTCTGGTTCTGAGTGACCTCATCTGTATATTGCAGGGGAGTCTGCTAGTGTTTTATCCTAACTTCCACTCTTCTTGTTCCCCTGAGTAACAGAATCCTGGATTTATTTGAGGCAGCAGTGTGTCCAGCTAAACATTACACTTCCTAGCCTCCCCTGCAGCTAAGCATGACCATGTGACTAAGTTTTACTCCATAAGGTATAATAAGCTGAAGAGTGTGTGTGGATTCCAGAAAGACTCATTAAAAGTGGGGGAACCCTTTTACCTCTTTTCACTCTTCCTTCCTGTTGTTTGGAATGAGGTGATAGTTGCTAAGTTCAAACACCATCTTAGATTCAGAGGTGACATGAGGATGAAGGCTTCCTGGTTGGGCTAGCACAGCTGAAAAACAGAAGGACCCTGGGTCCCTGATGACCAAGAGCCATTCTTAGCCTGAACTGCCCACCTTCGGAATGAAAGAAGAGAACGTTTATCTTCTTTAAGTCACAATTTAAGGGTCTTTGTTATTGTCAGTAAATGTAATTTCTAACTGATGCATGACAGTTCACTCAGCTCTAGTTTTGTGCCATGGGCAAAGACATTCAAAGTTCCTCTAAGGCCACTGCAACTTTTCTTCTTACTCACTTTGGAAGAAGCATCTTGCCCAAGAGGGCCCAATTCTTTCCCATCTTTCCTCTCTTGTCACTTGTTTTTTCTTTTTCTCTGTCTTCCCCCCTCTCTCTTCCTCTCTTCTGTCCTTCCTTTCTCCTCCTTCCCTCTCATATCAATTGAACATCTACTGTGTTCCAGGTACCATGCTAGCTGTCATGACTAGAAATAGGTATAGGAGATAGTCCCTCCTCTCCAGTATCTCAGAGTCTAGGCTATCAGGAAAATGTAAAGAGAATATGATAGTGGGATGGACAGGTGCTACAGGAGCAAGGAGAAGGGCTTTAGATCCAATGGGAAGGACCTGGGGGGCTTCTAGGTGGAGGTGACACTGGCTTGAGATTTAAAGCAGGAGTTTTGAGTTGCTGGTTTTTAAGAAGAGAAGGCAGAAGACAAAGGTTCTAGGCACAGGAAATACCAGTGTAGCACAGTGATTAAGAACTTGAGCTCTGGAGCACAGACATGTTACTTCTCTCTAGTCCTCAGTTTCCCCACCTGCTAAATGAGAATAGTAATAGTAATAGGACTAGATGAGTGTCTGGAAAGTAAGTGTGCAATACATATTATTTATTAACACTATTATTATTGGTAAACGTGCTGCTCACTTATGGTACACACAGTCCTATATTAGTTTTGGAGACAAGTTTCACAGAGACCATAAATGACTTGTCCATGGTCGCACAACTATGAAGGGGTACCACTCGAACCTAAGTGTCCTCATCCCTAGTCCAGTGGTCTTTATACCTCTACCCTCTGCCTTTGGGTTAAGTGCCAAGGGAATGCAAAGAATGAATAAAAAATAAACATCAGTGGGAAGAAACCCTGGAAGGCTCCCTAGAAGAGATGAGTCTTGACAGCTTTGAAGGAAGGGACAAGGGAAGACATTCCAGAGGAGTGTATTTTGAGCACCACCAACCAAGGTGTTGGGGGCTAATTGGCTTGGCAGGATGTATGAACTGTGAAGATTTGTGAGAAACAAGGTATGACAGGCAAAGAAGGGCCAGATCAGATTATAGATACTCTGATAGCCAGGTGGTAGAGTGAGATGGCAATTTGAGTCTGTGGGCCACAGGGAGCCACAGTTAGTTCTCGAGCAAGAGAGCTGGTCATAATGAAATGAGACTTGGGAAGAAAAGGAGGAAAGAAATCTGTCTTTACCAAGAGCTTGTATGGGTCAGGAAATACATTGGGCATTTTCACATTTATTATTTCATTTGAGCCTCACAACAACCCTGCTGCGTTGGTGTCAATGTCCTAAACTCACCAAGCCTCAATGGAGGCAGGGCAGCGGGATGAGCCCTGGATTGGTTCAGACCCTGGCTGGAAGCGATGAACAACTGAGGAAGTGAAATGATAAGATATTTGTATTCACTTCAAAATAATGAGAGGAGGCAAATTGGAAGGGGTTGAGGAGAAATAAGACTGACCATGAATTGATAACTGTTGAGGCTGGGTGATAGGTTTATGGTAGTCCATTAGGCCATTTTCTCTACCTCCAGTTGTGGGTTACCTCATCTGTGTTTGTTCAAAAATCTTCAAAATAAAAAGTAAAATAATAACAATAACACTGAAAATTGAACAACAATATCGGAAAAAACAATTATGTCCACCATTCTCTCTCCCAGTTGAAAAAGAATCTCTGGTTCCCAGGCATTGTAGTGTTTCAAAATCTTTTCAACTGAGAGCAGTCAATGTGAGAATCTCTACATAAACTCTATCTCTCACAAGCTATGTGACCTCAAGCTAATATTCTTTCCCTGCTGAGCCTCAGTTCCCTGATCTATAAAACAGGGAGAGGATTCTAAAGACCTCATGGAATTTGTGTGAAATTTAAATGGGATAATATGGGCTGGACATCATCCATAATAAAGTGAGCAGGTCAGCATGAGCTTTGCAGTCACTCTGAGCATAACCAGACTCTAGTCACAGTGGGTGAGGAACCCTAAGCCAGTATGTACAAAAGAGGCTATCAGATGGCCTCTCAGATTCAGGGCTCCCCTTCTGGGTAACTTTTACCCAACGCACAAGGAATCCATCAACTAGAAGGGCTTTTTCGTCTGCCTTTACTTATTGCTGAAAGGCCATCCAACACAAAGATACCAGCCACTCAGTGTCACCACCAGAGGTAAGGATAGGGGCAGAGATTGAATGAAGAGAAAGGCTTGGGCCGTTTCTGCTGGCCTTGCAACTGGCTTCCAGGACTTGGCCTCAGTTTTTACACCTGTATCAGGGGCTGATAAACAGATGAACAGCCCTTGGTAAGGGTTAGGCCCTAGGAAATAATCAGTGAATGAGAGCGTGAATGAATGCGTGAATGTGTAGGGATCACTCCAGTATGACAGACAAGGTGACCCGGTGGAGCCTCGAGAGTGGCAGCGGGAGCTCCCAGGGTTGGGAGCTGGGCCAACTCTAGGACAGAGAAAGAGAAGAGGAACACAACAGCAGAAGCTAGAGCAGGTGAAGTGCAGAATACATGGTTCGCAGCAGGAGATGAGCGACTAGTTACAAGGGGAGGATTCCAAGACACCGCTCCGGAAAGACGTGCGAAAGTGGAGCCTCTGGGTCTGACCATCAAGCGGGCCCGCGCACTGGACCGGGTTCCGGGTCTCCTTCCGCTACGCCAGGCTCCGCAGCGCCGCCTGGCGGACACGTCGCGCTTCGCTCGAGCTTCAGCTGCAGCGGAAAGATCAGAAAAAAGTGGGAGAGCTCCCGGAGCGCGCCGCGGGGAGGGGCGTTTGTTCCCTAATGGGGTTGCATTGGCCAGAACTCACGGCACACACTGTTATCTTCCGTTCTCTAACCGCGTACCTAGGATGACTCAGCTCTGTTCAATACGTCGGGGATCCCTTTTTCCCCCAGGCCTCGGCCCCAGCTCCGGAATTTTGCTGCCTCTGAGCAGCTTCTCTGAGAAGGATGTCTCATTAAAATTTCAAGGATTTTTTGGTTTTGATTTTTGTTAATAAAATACCAAGAGTGGGCGCGAAGTTACAAACGTGGCCAGTTCTTCTCCCTTCAGGTTCCAGAAGTGAAATTTCAGGGCTGGGGAATTTCTTCTACGTACATCCCCGCCCAAGAGGGTCCGGGCAGGCGAGGCGTGGTGACACAAGGACCCTTGTTTGAAGACGCGAGGCGAAGGAAGGCGAAGCATGTGGGCGGAGTGGCTAGGGGCGTGTGGCTGGTGCTGGTGAGAGGGTGAGCAGGGACCTAGCTTTCACGTCCCAAGCCGTGAGCACTGGAGTCGATCCGAACTCGGGCCGCACTACCTCCTTGAACGTCCTCCCCTTGCACTTAGCGGGAGGTGGGTGTCTGAGAGTCTGGGGTTGACAACCTTCCCCATAGGCCGGGGTTCTCGAGGAGTCAGACTCAGCCAGGCCCAGTCCAGTCTCGTAGCCGGACCAGAGTGGGAGCTGGGCTGCAGTGTCCCCGGACACCGCCGGCCAGGGTCCTCCTCGTTCATCAGCTCTGATTCCCGGAATCAGGGACTCCAGGCAGGAGGGTAGGAAGTGCAGGAGGCTGCCACCCTCTGGGTGGCGGCGTTGGAGCCTGATTCTTCACGAAGTCCTTTCTAGGCAGAGGCCTGGGAGTTTCCCGCTGCATCACAGGGGCTGCTGCTGTGCGTGCAACCCGGGAAAAGGCCACGCAGCCGAGAGGCTGACGCTGGGAGAAGGGTGGAAAATCTCAAAGTTATCAACCCCGGAGCAAATGGTGGAGGGGGCTGCGCGTACTACCCACCGAGGCCAGAGGCAGAAGGTGGCCTCTGCACCGCGGTGAGCCTCCAGAGGCAGCAGGGGGAGTTTGACACCGAGGGAGGCCAGTGGCTGGGAGAACCCAGAAAGGCCTGACCCTAGGGAGAGGGAAGTTCGGGGTACGCTCTCAGCGCCTTGACTGAGTGGTGCGGGAATCCTAGGACAGGCGCGCTCAGTGCCCAGAGCTCCCGCGGACCTGGAGGACGAGCGCTTAAACAGCCATAAGTCCAGAGTCATTCTCAGCCCTGGAGTATGAGTGTGTGTGTGTGTGTGTGTGTGTGCGCGCGCGCGCGTCGCGGATGGGGTCCGCTGAGCCTCAGGATCCCCTACACCCCCAAAAGACTAGGGCTCTTCTCTGCGTGGTTCCATTGGCCCTTCAGGCAGCTCAGTTCCACCGCTTAATATCGGGAAAAGGGAGCGATGCGCACCGCGGGGATCCGCGCTGGGGTGGAGGGTCCTACAGCGCCTTTGCGGAGCAGAGCTCGCAGCTCAGAATGGCACTCGGTGCCCACTTGGTCGCCTCAGCGAGGCCGAGAATGGGCGCTGGGACCATCACAGGATTGAATTTGAAGGGGCTTTGGGTCCCGCCCTGGCGCGCTGTCCTGCAGCACAGACTGGGATAGAGCTCGGCTGCAGAGAAATCCAGACGCGGAAAAGCAGCCGCGGCGCCGGCCTGCGGTGGGTACCGACTCCGGAGAGAGGAAGGAACCGGAGGAGTGGGGGTGAGGGAGCCGGAGGGGGTCGGCTGGCGGCCACCTCTGGCCCTCCGCAGCTAGAAGAAAAGGAGAGCGAACTCACTTTCCCCCGAGAGACAGGAGAGTTCCGGCGCGCTCTCCCCAAGCCTGGGAAACAGGTTTCCAAAGGCCCTCCGTCTTCAAGTCTATGCCGGCTGCCCACCCGGGACAAGGGATCCTTAGAAAGCAAAGGGAGGGACAGTGGGCAGCGGCACCTCCTCGGGCCGAAGCTCGGCGGGCGAGTCTGGGCCTGCACTGCTCTGTGCACAAAACGAAACCCAAACTCCCAAAAATCTCAGGAGGAAATTTTAAAAAATATTTTTTCCTTTCACTTTTAATAAACAGGCTTCTGGGAGAAAAATTAAAAACGAAACGAGCGATAGCTAAGGACACTGTCTTTCCAAATTGTGAAACCCCCTCTTTAAAAATATTTTTCCTAAGGCCAACCCCAGGACTGACCCGTCCTTCCGAAGCTTTTGCCTCTTCCTGAAAATCACAATCGGAAATGCGGCCACAGTCCTGGGAAGGAGTAGCCGTGTGGCCCAGAGGACCTACATCGGCTAAAACTGCCATGCTCTTCTTTCTCTTTTAATAATAATAATAATAATAATAATAATAATAATGAAAAAACTTTTAATACATCAAATATACGGAATTTTAATCTTTAAAGCAATACATTGTCTATTATTTTAGTACATGACGTAAACCTTACTTGTCCCCTTCTCAGTGGGTGGACTTAAAAATTAAAAATAGTTAAGTGTTCCTTTTAAAGAACAAAATAAGGCAAATGAGGTTTTGGAATAGAATTGTTTTTTCTTTTTTTTTTGTTTTCTTCCAGAATACATACAAAAAAATACCCATTCTCTTCCGATGGTATACACCTTAAAAATAATTGCAATTTGAAATCAGAGCTGACAAATTGTGACTTGTTTTGTTTTTCTTCTTTTTTTGTAACAAACATGCATGTAAATTGTGTTTCAATCAGACATTAAATAAGAACGTACAATACAATCATAGCAATTTTAAAGTAACATTAAAGAGAAGACCTCTAGTTCTGTGGCGGTTTTGTATTTATTTATAATCTACAAGGGACGGAGGGTTTGTTTTCCATTTTTACCCTCAAGTTTTAATTTTTCCCCCTTTTTCTTTTTTACCTACGGAGCTCAAACTAAATAATGCACTTGAGAACCACGGGTCCGCTTGGAGCTAACATAAATAAATACCAGTGTCCACCAATGATGCAGTCCTCAAATGAACACTTTCTCAATTATTTTTTCCTTCTTTTTCTATAAAAAGTCAAATGATATTTTTTTCAACTTTTATAAAGTTTGGATGGGGAGGTGAGGTGTGGGGAAGGGGAGTTTCCCACCGGGTCTCGGTCGCTGTTTTGGGTAGATAGATACGGTATATATATTTTTCTTTTCCTGGCCCGGGTCATCCCCACGCTCGGTGACAGTAGCTTCTCCCTGTTCCCGCCCCTCCTTCGGCTCCTCCCCTCCCCCCAGCTCCTTTCTCTCTCTTGCTAACCCCCTCGACCGTCCCTCACTGATACCCCAGCGCCGAGGCCGTGGTCAGTCTCTGTCCGTAGAGGGCGTAGGGGGAGTAGTAGGGTCCGGTGGCGGCGGGCACCGGCACCGGAGCGCCAGGCGTGGGGAGTGGGCTCTTGGAGTAGGGGTGGTAGCGGCTGCTCAGTCCCAGCGCGTGGTGGGGGCTGCGCAGCGCCAGCGTCCCGGGGCTGCCCGGAGCGCCCGACGTGGGGATGTGCATGTGGCAAGCCATGGCTGCTGCTGCGGCACTGGCCAGAGACGACGAGCTGGGATAGCCCGACAGGAGTTTGTCTGTCCCAGGGAAGGCCGTATGGGTCCGCAAGTGGCTCAGCAGCTCTTCGGACGTGGCGAAGCGCTTGTCGCACGGCCCGTTAGCCGACACCCAGTTGCAGATGTGGGGGAGTGGGTCGTTAGGAAGCATGAAACCGTAAGGGTAGAGGGGATGGCCCGCCAGGGAAGGCGGTGTGGCGCCGGCAGCGGCCGCTGCCGTCAGCGATGAGTGCACGCCGTGAAGCGGGTGTGTGGGGTACACCAGCGGGTATCCAGACTTGAGTGCTGCGGCCGCCGCGGCCGGATCATGGGCGCACGATGCGCTGGCTGCCGCCGCCCCAGCCAGGTGGCTGGCGCAGTGGTAGCTGAGGCAGTACGGGTCCCGGCACAAACTCGCTGTCATTACGGACGGCGGCGAAGCCCCGGCCAAGGGGCTCGAGCCGGCCGGCTTACTGCAGCCCAGCGAGCCCGCCGCAGCCGCCGCCAGCTGTGCCCCAACCAGGCTGCCGGGCTTGGTGGGGTCGAGTGCCACGCCGTGTGGCAGGAACTGGGGCGGGTAGCCGGCGTAGGCGCCAGCCAGGCTGCCTGGGTAGGTCATACCCGCCGGAGGCAGAGGGAACACTGTCTGACCCGGCTTGTAGGGCGATACCGGCGCCACCAGCCCAGAGCCCAGCACCGAGGAGGAGGTGGGCGCGCTGGGGCCCGAGCCCGAGCTGGAGCCTGATGAGCCGCCACAGTCCGAGCCTAGAGCCTTGCCTCCGGGGCCTCCATCTGGGTGCTGGTTCACGTCCACATTAATCCCGCCGCCGCAGCTAATCCGGCCGTGCGCTAGCCCGGTGGGTCCTCCTTCGGCCGAGGCGCCCCCAGAGCCCTTACTGCCGCCACTGCCGCCGCCTGCGTCGGGGTCCTTCTTGTCGTCCTTGCCCTCCGGGCCGCTCCCGGTGGAAGGTAGCATACTTCCTGGCGAGCAGGCCGAGGCGCTGGAGCTTGGGCTGCCTGTCCTGGGCGTGAATGGCTGGCAGGTGGCGCTCGGTACCCGGAATCCGGACTTCTCCGCGGAAACTCCCCCGCCGCCGCCGCCACCCCCGCCGCCACCGCCTCCTCCGCCGCCGCCTCCCGGCTCCTTCTTATCCGAGCCGGGTTTGGAGTACGGCTTGAAACTCGACTTGTCCTCCACGCCGATGTCACTCAGCTTGAGGGGCCCTGACTTTCCGTCCTTGTCACCCCCGGCGCCACCGCCGGCACCGCCCGCGCCACCCCCATTGGAGGTGACCGAAGAGAGTTTGGAGGAGGGCGAGGGGTCCGGCTTTCCGATCTGCGAGCATGTTTGCGCCAACAGCGCCAGCGGGCTCTTCTTGGCATCAAGCTGCGGAGTCAGACGTGGAGTGGGGGACGGGGGAAGAGAAAGGAGGGAAAATCCTTTAGAATCCTGGCTTCTAGGGTTCAAAAGCCTCCGCAACGGCTCGCGAAGATCCTCCCAGCCCTGAGGCGCAATTCTAGGCGGCACCCCCCTCCACACACACACATTCTTGCGTTTGAAAAGGCAGCAGATCCCCTCCCCCCAGTCAGGATCTTTCATGCCCTAAGAGCTAAATTGGATTTTAAAAAACTCACAAAATGTTTTGATTTCTGACTCGGAGACCCAGAACTGTACCAACTCCTCCGCCCCATCCTTAATTCTTCAGAGTAAGGGCTTGGGCGGTTTGCGCCTGAGAGGCTGTGTACAAATACCAGCTTCGGGGGAACCCGAGGACCGAGACTTTGACACCTTATTTCGGATTCCCGACTGTCTCCCGGGCCGAAAGTGAGTGGGCCTGGGTCTGGAGTAGGGGCTTTAATACCAAAAGCAGAAACAAGTTTTGACTACCTTTCCCCCCTAGCATTCACACCCCATTCTACCTCCTCTATCCTTTCCGCCCTAGTTTTAAGGTGCGAGAACACTATTCTCTCCCTTCATCCCGGAGCTGAATCACTCTGACCATCCCCCCATCCCCCCACCCCCGCCAACTTCCACCTCCAGATCCCGAGAGAAATTCCGTGAAGCTGCAGGCAAGGTGGTGGTCCCAGTACGATCCAGGGCAAGGGTCCTTACCTCGATGGGGCTGACGGGAGTAGAAGGCAGGGGCTGCAGGTACTCGGGGTGCAAAATGTGGCCAGTCCGTGCCGTCAGCATCTTCAGCACCTTGATGGGCAGTCGGTTAGCCTGGCGGAGAGGGTCAGAGGGGGGCACGGCGTGCACAAAAGGCTTGGTGCTGCCGGCCGGGGACGAGCCTGGGCCGGGGCCGGAGCTATTTCCAGAGAGCGCGCTGGTCCAGGCAGGGTCTGCACTGCCACCGCCGCCGCCGCCGCCGCCGCCGCCGCCGCTGTGCTTACTGCTTCTTAGGGCAGAAAGCGAGGGCGCTGTGCTCATGACCCACCCGCGCGCATGGGAGCAGCGGGGGGAGGGCTCCGGGAGGCGCGGGGCGGGCTCGGGCTGCGCGCTCGCCCGGGGAGCAGGAGCAGCAGGAGGAGGAGCTGGCGCGGCGGCCGCGGGCGCCCAGCGCGCCTTCTCGGCGCCTGGAGCCAGAAGCGAATAATCCTGGGTGGCCCGCAGCAGAGCTGTGGCCGAGCGGGAGCAGCGGGCCCGACTTCTGAAGTGCCGGGTGGCTCGCCGTGTCCGCCTCAGGCTGTGCCCTTGCGCTGCGCACTCGCGGCCCGGCGCTGGCGCTGCTCTCTGCGGTGTGAGCCGCTGCCTGTCCAGCCGGGGCTCTGGCGAGGAAACTCACTTCAAAAGCAGCTGCACCAAGGGGGAGATTAAAGCCTTTGCCGCCTTCCAATCAAATGGGAGCCCGAGGTGATTGGAGGGTCAAGGGGATGTGACGCGTCCCGCGCCGCGGCTGCCGCCAGGACTCTCAGCGCTGGTTTTAATGGGCAGCTCCTTCTTCGCTGCCCCCCCCCCCCGCGTGTCCCCTCCCTCGATTTCGCTCCGAGTACGTGCTGGACTTTTATTCTACGTTTGCTATCTGCCGCCTCCCTCTTTTTTTCTCCTCGTCGTCCTTCCTTTCCCCAGCTCGAAAATAAACTGAAACGGTTTTGCAGGAGGGTGCGTATGAGAAACAGATTGAGGTAGTGTTCAAACGGAGCACCGGCAGGAGTCTGGACAACAGCCGGGCTGTAAACTCCAGGAGCGCACAGGGGCCCGCTCACCAAATATTCTCTCCTCGGTAATTGAAATCTCTCGCGGGGCGGCCGCCAGGGTAAGGAAAGGAGGGGAGCAGATGCTGGAGAAAGTCTGCCCTCCCGCTTGATTTCCTGAGATTCGGCAATGGAGAAACCAGAAGCTAGGTGGGCAGCGAAGGCGGCGGCGGCAGCGACGGCGGCGGCTCTTCTCCAAGCTAAGCGCTCGGCTCCCCGCCCTTCCCGCTCACGTGACTCCCGGGGACTCTCACATTGGAGCAGGAGCGGGGGTCACATGCTTCCTCTGTTTCACACTCAGCCCCCCTTCTTACTCTTCCTTACCAGCCCCTCTTCTCCTCCCCCCGCCAAAGTTCTTTGGGCATCTCCACCCCTCCATCAATTGTCAATGTTCCTCGACCGCAATCAATCAGTTATTTGTCAGCTCTTGTCAATCCGCCCGTGATTTATGTCAGCTTTTGTTGCTGATTACAAGGCGGGTGCGACTTGAAGGAAAAAAGAGAGAGGGAGAGACGGAGAGGAAGGAAGAGACCGAGGGGAAACCGGAGGAGGGGGAAAGAAGAGCAGCCTCCTGGGATGGGAGGGGGTTGGGGGCTCTAAGAAAAAGAATGAAATAAGGGAAGGAGGCGCTCAGTGTCAGGAAAATGAATAAAGTGCGCAGGTGCGCCCAGGGTGCTGAGAGGGGTGCACAGGCCTGGGGTGCGCGCCTTACCCCTCTCGATGTCGGAGACAGATACACCTTTTCATCTCTGGGGACTTCGGTCCATTGGGGCCGCGGAGTTCGGAGTGGCTCCGGGTACGCGAGACGCGCAGCGGCGATGTCTAGCATGGGAGATTTTTTTTTTTTTTTTTTTTTCTGCCCGGGAATATTCTCTCGGGGGCGTGTAGCGTGCGGGTGCCAGGCTGCGAGCCTGCCGCGGACCACACATTCCGTAGTGCTCTGACCCTAAACTCGGAAAGCCACATCATTAACGTAACCTTGAGCTCTAGAAGTCAATGGTGGGGTATCCTCTTAATTCTTCGACCCCATTCGGATCGTGGCTAGGGCTGAGAGGCTGCGAAAAGAGGTCTGACACTGGGGGTATGGGAGAGTTATGTCTCAGGCTCACTCAGTTGCGTTCCCCAGTCCTCCCGCGCTGAGCGCCACCCTAGCAGGTT
This sequence comes from Eidolon dupreanum, assembly GCA_028627145.1. Lineage (NCBI taxonomy): Eukaryota > Metazoa > Chordata > Mammalia > Chiroptera > Pteropodidae > Eidolon > Eidolon dupreanum. The sequence continues at coordinate 44,551,381 of CM053506.1, forward strand.
TGGTAGTCGGGGTTTCTCTGTTCTGCTCGCTCAAATTTATTGGAACGCGGAGCTGAGACTGACCTGCGCTGGCAGAGCAGAGAGAAGGAGCGAGGGAGGGAGGGGGCGGCTGTCTGTGGGAACATGGCTCTTCCAGGGAAGCGGAGCGGGACTGCAGCGTTCCCCTCGATTTGCACCGTCACTCGGGGTGTTTGGAAGGAAGAGGGGAAACGCTGTGCGTCTCTTGTATACCTGAATCTGGGTGCACAAGTGTGTATGTATTCCTGTGCCGCTGTGTGAATTGTCAGGGCTTTGACAGAGTTCGGAGCGAGTTCGAGGGTCACCTCCAGAAAATCGCAGAAATTAGAAGGGGACGAGAGGAGGACACACTCCCTTCCTCGGAAGGACTTGGAAGACTTTGAAAATCCCTTCCCCCATTTTCCTTTCCGGCTCTTTTGTTGTCAATTCTTTTGATAAATGGTGGGGCAGGGAGCGCTGGGAGCCAGGAGTCAGTCTGTACCCGCGCGGGGGTTGGGGGCCGGGCCTAGAGACCCCCGGTTGCCTACCGCGCACCGCAAGTGAGGAGCCGGGTGTGCAACGGGGTCGGGTTTCGGACCTGCCCTCGGGGTGCTCGCCCTCACCTCTCTGACGACCCCATTCTCCTCTATCTTATTTTTGTCTCTGTTTTCCGGTCCACACAGATATCGAGAACTTACTTTCTGGGGTGAGTTTTAGAATTTTCTTGAGGGATTCATTTTCTGTTTTAATCTTATCCCTTGATTCTTCAGGTTGATAAACTTCATGAGATTGTAACTTGACTAATGATAATTTGAAGAGGCGAGTGAGGCGGTGTGTATTTTGGGCTGCTGTTTGTTGGTGTGTGTATGTGTGCGTGTGTGTAGGTGCACACCTGCATTCAAGGTGGTTGGGAAAGTCTGTGCAACTGAGGAAGGTGAGTTTGGGAGACGGTGATGAGGCCACAAGTAAGGCTATGAAGGTTGTTTTGTTCATCTTTAATGAGACAGTCCTAAACTATCTCTGAAGAACAGCATATCTGTGAGGCTGCTTGTATCCTGCGGGTGTGTTAGTGTCTGTCTGTGTCACTGAGCGCGCGGCTGTCGAGGTGTCGGCCCGGATCATCTGTAGAGCTCCTAGCTACTCGAGCCTAGTGGTGGGCCACGTGTCACGAAGGCTTCCCCGCGAGGCCGGGACACTGAATGTGAGGGGCGACAGCCAGAGTTTGAGGTGACCCCGGGCATGCCTCCCACCCCCTCAACCCTGTCTCCAGACTCAATTCTTTTCCTCTCCTAGAATTCCAGAAGCTGTTTTTTTTTTTTTTTTTTTTTTTTTTTTTTAAATGCGGGGAGGCCAGGAGGTGGTAACCCCAGCACACGAAGCGCGCGCTCTTGCGCTTGTGTGTGTGTGTGTGTATGGGGGGGTAACCAGAGAGTGGCCCCAGCGTCTCCTGGAGCCGGGTTGAGCGCGCGCGGGTCGTGGTCTGCGTGTACTTGCTCGTCCAAAAACCCAGCTCCGACGGTCCGAGCGCATGGGGGCGCCTGGGGGCCTGCGCACCCCGGGCTTTCAGGAGGTCCCAACATCCGAGTCTGCGCATCTTGCTAGGGAGGCCAAATCCCCGAAGACTGTGCGGGCGGTGGGGTGGGGGAGTTATTAATTACTCCGCACTGGGCCTAATGCCTCCAACCCCCAGCGTCGGTTGGCGTAGATGTCCTGTGGATTTTATTTGCACACAATGGAAATGATTTGTTTTCTTTAAAAAAGGAGTGGGCATGGCAGATATTTGAGGAGGGGTGGGAGGAGAAGGAAGGGAAGAGAGTTAAGGAAAAAAGTTTGAAAATGCCTTGAACTATTCACTGTCGAGATGGCTAATCAGTATTGAGGCCGGAGGGCAGGCGGGCCGCCTTTCACCGCCGCTTCCCTTTCATCTTGGACTCGGCGGAGGCGCTCAATTAAAAGCCTATCAGTTTGTAAGTAAATCAACGCCTATCAGAGTTGTCACATCAAACAAAACGATTATTATTGCAGCCCGCCTCCCCTATTAATCTCCCTCGAAGATAATCCGCCTGACAGGTCAGGCCCGGCGAGCTGGAAAGCCTGGCCCAGAGCGCCCAAACAGTCCGGGACTGGCGCACCGGGGGGCCTCCCCACCCGGGTCCAGCCCCACCCTGTGGTCTCCCAGGAGGGGGGAGAGAAAAGAGCTCTCGGAAACCGCTGGACCCAGGCCTGACTCCCCGGACTAGAAGCCGGGCCCAGATTCGCGGGGCTGGTAGGGGATGGCCCCGGGTGGCCTTGTCCTCTTCTCGAGGCCGAGGAGGCACCAGCCTTGTCGGACCTACAGCCTGGCGTGTTCCCGGGGCCTCGCCACAGCCTGCACTCTTCTGGACTCGCCTCTCCTGGCTCTCTTTTTCTTTTTTCCCTCTCTACCTTATCTTTTTTGTTTCCTCTCTCACTTCTTTCTTGTCTCCCTAACCTTTTTCTTTTCCCTCCCTCGTTCCTTTCCTCTTTTCCTACTTGCCAAGGAATATTTCCTATTCTCTCTCCCGCCGCTAGGTATACCGTATATACCACTCCTGCGCATTCACACTCTCTGAGGCAGGGCATTCTCAGGGACCGGGTTATTTCTCTGCGGTAGGGCTGCCTCAGGAGTGTGTGCAATTCCCAGGAACTCATGACAAAGTCATTCCTAATTTTTCCTCTCAAGCAGGAGCCTCAGAAACTACACCTGTTTAAGGACTGGGTGCACTTGGAGGGATGAGAAAAAAAGAAAGACCAGAGCAATGAGATGGGTGAATGATTTTAAGCTCCCTATTCTGGAATTAGTATTTGGTCTTGGAATTTCAGCGCTGCAACGTCGCCGACCTTGCTGACGGTGTTGCCTGGGCGTTGCAAATATGTCGAGGAGACCCACGGGTCATCTGGGCCTCAGCACCGAGAATGAGAAGGGGTACCTAACATTTCATTAAGGAAATACACCCAGATAACTGCTTCTGTGGCCTCAAACTGGCGCTCCACCGGCCAGGTGAGGCCTTGATTCCTCATGGACGTGAAATCATGGCCTTCGTTCCTGTGGGTTTTGGTTTGGCACTTGGAGACGCCTCAGAACCAAGCATAACCCGCCTTTTCCGCGCTCTTGCTCCAAATCGGTAGGCCCAAATGGCCACTGTCTGAGCCCGGTGGAGCCAGGGGTGAGGGGTTGTTGAAATGTGTCAGGGGGAACGGGTAGTGCCCGCAGGACCCTAGGCCCTGCTATCCTAAATGCCGGGTTCAGAGCCAGGCGAAGGCTTCCTCAACCGCGCATGTATCCGCGAGAACCCTCCAAGGCAGTGTTGGCGGTCCCGGGCAAGCCTCTCCCAGCTGTCGCATCGGTCCGAGGCCGCAAAAATCGAATAGAGCCCGCCTCTGGTGCTAGTCACCTGGAGCTGCAGGACCCGTGGCCCCCACCCCAGGTTCCCCAAATCCCCTCTATTTGTGCACACTTTCCACAGCCGACCTTGTAGGAATATTTATTTCTATACCTAGAAATATTTGTAGCGATGTGGTGGCGCAGTTACTTGCGCGCCTGTTTTTCTGAAATGTATTTATTTCACCTCTGCCATACGGCAGATATTTCAAGAAGTACACATGCCGCACCCCTTAATGATGTGGAACTCACTCTGGCTATAGGAAATATTCGCTGGGTAGTTATTTGGACATAAGTGCTATCTCGAGCCCAGATTAAACCCAAGCAGGGGCTGTAAAAAGACACTTGGTCTAGAATTTTTCCAACTTAACTATATGTTCACACACTGAGAATTTAATGATATTTTACATCCCTCTATAGATTTAAGTAATCAGATGTTATGTTACATGCCCTTGAGCCGGAAGCGATATTCCGTTCTCACTAGACGTGGAGCTATTTGTATAATTTTCATCTCCCTGCACTACACATGAATCTTGATCTAATAAATTCAACCTTGTCATTTTTAGAATCGACGGGATTTCTCTGGCTGCGGTTTGCACTGCCTGTATCCGAATGAATCCAGCTCGCAGGCATCCGGTAGGAAATGGCTCCCAGTTCTGGTGTACACACACGCATCGGCCCAGGGCGGGACACAAGGTGACTCCTCGTGTTAGTGAGGCAGCTGGTCCGGCCTCCGAGGGAGGACGGACTATTAGCGCCCTTGGGCCGAGCAGCCCCACTTCTGCCGGTGCGTTGGAAACCGCCGGGCCGAGTACGCCCGCGGCGAAAACTGAAAGCAAATTCCGTGGCAGATGAAGCCCAAACTTTCTTCCTCAAGTTTGCAGCACAGATTCGGTGTCGGCTTTGCAAGGACAGTGCGCTAGTGTGTGCGCACACGAGGTGGGGCGGTGGGCGAAGGGGGCACGGGGCGGTAGGCGAAGGGGGCACAGGGCGGCGGAGCCTGGCCCGAGGCAAAACGGTAGGGAAGGCGCCTCCCATTCTTTACTTCTCGCCAACTCCTCGGCTCCGTCCGTAAAAATAGTTTCCAAGGTGCTGCGAACGCCTAGGATGTGTTTGTGGGGGTTGCATCACGGAGGAGGAAGCTTTGTAAAAGCTGCAGAAAGCTACGTGCAGAAGCATCCGCCCAGCGGGGCGCAAGAAAGCTTGGGAGCAGAGAGCCTTCCAGAGGGCGGAATGGCCAGAAATCCTCCTGGGGAGCCCCCCCGCAGAGTCCTCTCCCCTCACCTCGAAATCGCGCGTAAATAACCGCCCTCCGCCTGCACTACAAACTTCCCGGCTCCGCGCCGCGATCCGCGGACGAGGCCAGGACGAAGAGCCGGCACTCGAGGCCGCTGCTCCGCCCGCTCAGCCTCAGTCCTAAGACAGGCTTGCGCGGAGGTGAGAAGACGAGTGTGGTTTCCGCTCACACAGGCTCCCCAGACCATCACCGCTTACCTCCCAACTCCTCAGACCGAGCGCTTCCTCTTGGGAGCGGCAGTCCTGCGGGGCTAGCGAGGGCGCAAAGTGCGCGCGCGGGTTGGCGAGGGGGGGCTGCGGCCGGTCTCTCTGCGGGGCCTGTCGCCCGGCCAGCCGCGGCGGGTGAGTGATGAGGGCAGAGAAGGGCGCCCATAAATCGCGGGTGTCAGGGCGAAAAACTCTCTTTATTGTCTGCGTGATGGATGGGCCCGAGGACGAGACACCAAATACTTCGTATCGCCTTTAAATGGGAACACATTTTCCGCGGCCATAATTCATGTTTTTTAAATAGAAAGTTTGAAATGTTGCCTATATTTCACCGGCCCTGACATATTTATGAATCGCTCCCTGCATGCAAATATCATTATTTAAAGCGCCGGAGAGAGCTCGGGGGAGGGGAGGAGGCGCGGCCCCCAGGGCGTGGGGGTGGTGAACCGGGGAAATGCGGGTGGAGGGGGGCATCTCTTTAAAGTGCGGACAATGAGGCGCGGAGGAAAGCAGTATTCGGAAGCCGAGTGCACGGTGAGCTCCCCTCCGGTGTCCGACCCCGCACAGCAGTTCTGGGAAGTTTTTGCGGCTTGGGGCGGAGGACAGGCCTTCGCCTCCTGCGGGGAGACCAGGGGGTGTTCTGCGTACCTCTACCAGGCCCTGGTCCAAGCCGAAGCCACCTTTTCCAAGAAGGAAGAAAAAATATAAATAAAATAAAAAGAATTTAACAAGCGCAAATAATAACAATCCAACACGTTTCGTGGTTTTTTTTTTTTTTTTTTGCCATTCCATCGATTTTTATTGATTTTCATTCTGTAAACCTGGGATTGTGCGCGTTCAGGCGGGGCGACTGTCAGACCCTAGTCACCGCAGGGAGAGGGTGGGGGATAACCCTCCGGTGTCGCGACCTCGACCAGCCCTCGCCCAACCAGCTCACTACCTCCTAGGCACAACGGAGCCTGCGCACCACGCGGGGACACAAATGATCCAGCCCCCAACCTATGGGGGCTTCAGTCCCGCCCCCTCTGCCTCCCCAGTGCACGGCAGCCCTCGTGGGGTCTACGTCTGCCCTTCCCGAGCTCCTGTTAACACAAATGCTTTGGGAAAAAGCCAGGCACGTGCCTTCAGCCTCTCTCCCCTGCCGATCATACCTGGGAGGCACCCACACCTGCGCCCTCACTAGCCGTCTTTACCTGTGCAGTCCCCAGCGGCGCCTGCAGCCGCGCGGATAACAGAAATGGGAGAGAGGGCGGGGGAGTGGGACAGACAGAAAGGACCACCCGAGACAGATACGCAGCCTCCTCTTCGGACCTGGCACTGGGGTCCTGGACGAATTCAGTCTAGGAGCCTAACTGAAAGAAGGAGACTGGCCAGGAGAAGTGCGGGGGGAAACTGGCCTCGGAAGAGCGGGGCGGACCCTCCGGCACTTCCGCTGGGGGCGGGGCCTTGGGGTGCCGCGCGGATCCCGCCCCTCCGCCACGCCGGCCCGCCTCCAGCTCGGTAGGCTCCGCCCCCGCGGGCAAGGCTGCGGGATCTCCGACTCCTGCCCCCGGCCTGGCGCACCACCTGGGTCTCCACAAAGGGCACTGCGCCGCTCCTTTTCCCCGGCTGGGGGTTCTGTTTTACGGAATTTAAATCACAGGAACAGAAGCACCTACACACTAGCAACCTCGGCCCAAACTCATACGTAAGACTTTGTCACATTTTGGTATTTTGATAGTCCTGAGACCTGCCTGGCCCAGGGGCTCAAACATTCTCTGAGATCTGACCGGTTGTCCCCTCAGACAGTAAGGTATACGTATCCGTGCCAACAGGGTCCCGTTTATCTTTCAGGAAGAACAAAAACAAAAGTTAACTCTTTTTGAGCGTTCGCTTTGCGCCAGATACTAAGGACGGTGTATAAATTACGCCCTCAAGCAACATTCTGAGGTAAGTACCACGAATGCCCGGTTTTATAAAGAGATTGAGGCACAGAGAGGAGAAATTTGCCTTACCTCACACCCATCTCATCCACGTTCTTATCGTTTCTTTTCTTCAGATCCCCAGCGTTCCAACCCATCTGGGGGAATCTTTCTGGTTTTTTACTTACCTTATGGGGGAGTGTCTGTGGCCGTTTAACCTCATCCACTTGCAGCTGAGGCCTTGCAGCTGGAGGGGTCCTACACAGAGGAGGAAAAAGGTATAAATGCAATGAACTCACCTCAGCCTCTGGGCAGCTCCCAGCCTGATGGGGAAGGAAATCCGACCAACGAGTATCCTCCCGTTGTTTCTCTGTACTCCTTGCCAAAGCCTAAGTGATCTTTTTAAAAAAGCATATCAGTCCATGTTTCTCTTTTGCTTAAAAGTACCTGGGTTCTCATTGTTCTTAGGGGTCAAGTTGAGCCCATGGCTGGCATGTCTGAGGCTTGATTTGCCTTAGCTCACTTTTCTGCCTTTGTCTACGTCCTACTCCCCCTCCCCCTGAGCTCCTGCTATCAATGGCTACCTTTTGGTTACTCTAAAGTGCCATGCTACTTCCCACCCCAGGACCTTGCTAATGCTTTTCCTACTATCTGGAATGACCTCTGTCCTTCTCTTCACCTGGCTCACTGCACCTCTTTCTTTAGATCTCATCTTACACACCACTTTCCTGCACCCTCCCACCTGGTACTTACGGCTCCTGAAACACTCTTTAGAGAAGCGGTCCGAAGTTTTTCGGCACCAGAGACTGGTGCTCCTATGAGAATCTCATGCCTGATGATCTGAGGTGAAGATGAGGCAGTGATGCTAGTGCTGGGGAACAGCTGCAAATACAGATGAAGCTTTGCTTGCTTGCCCACCACTCACCTCCTGCTGTGTGGCCCGGTTTCTAACAGGCCATGGACTTGTACCAGTCCACTGCCCGGGGTTTGGGGACCCCTGTCTTATAGCTCTTACCATACTGGGGATTTCCTGTTGCAAGTCTGTCCCCTTCATTGAATGGTAACTTTAAGGGGTCAGGGACTGGGGCTATTTCTTTAAGGAATTAATGAAGAAAAAAGCATTTGTATGTACTATCACCTGTGCTGAATGAATGAATAACTTTTGAGGTTAAAAACACTTTTGGGGACCATCAGTTAGTATCCTCTATGGTTTCACATCCTGAGATGTTTTCAGTTTAATAAAGGAGATAACAGAAATCTCATGAAAAAAAATTTTGAGTCTTGTTATTGTGAATATCAAATAACTGAATGTTCAAGGAGGTTAGAGGAGAGAAATATCTATGGTTTCCCAGCCATTCAGATTTTCAAAGTGCAAGATGTGTTAATTGACACAGTTTAATGGAAAAACACCCATCACCCATGAACACTCCTCCTACCATTTGAGTATATATGTCCCAAGGCTGTAGCCTAGGCTCCCTTTCCTCTTCTTTACTTCACATATTATTGCTATCACAGTTTAGTACTTTATTAGGTTCACACTGAGCTGCTGCTATAAGAACCTTCCAGTCTTACATCCCCATCCTCTCTTGCCTCTAATCCATTATATCTACTCTTGCCATATTTGTTTTCTTGATTACATTCTTTCCTTGCCCAAATATCTTCAGTGGCTCTCTATTTTCCACATGTGATACTTGAGTCTTCATAATCTAGTTCTAAATTGCTTTTAAAAAGCTTTGATTAAATTGCATTCCAAAATTATAAAAGATACACCAACTTCAACCTGCAAAGCACTCACAGATATATAAAGAGAAATGTTATGCTTGCTCCCATATCCTCTTCATTTGCCACCTAGTCTCCTGGTATATTCAGTGTTTAACAGTCTAGGGTAGAACTTCTATCCATTTCTCCATGTTCACCATGCTCATATAAACTATACTCATATATATGGTGCTATTGTATTATTGTTTATTTATACAGAAATAGTTGTATTAGAGTTCTCTGTGTAACTTTCTCATTCTTTCTCTATGACAATGGGTCTATAGATCTAGATCTAATTTTTTAACTGCATAGTATTCCATAGAATATTTGTTCCCCATTTATTTCACCATTCCCTTGTAGATGGTCATATAGGTTGTTAGCAGTTTTTGTTTTGTTTTGTTTTGTTTGTTTGTTTGTTTTACTAATAAAATCCTTGTGTCTATATTCTTGGAATCAATGACTTTATTTCTGTAGGATAGATTGCCAAAAGTTCAGCTGCCTTATACCCCAGCCAAATCTGATTTTTTTGTTCTCTCCACATGCACTCCTATCACCTCTCCCTAGAAGGCCCTTATCCCCATGCTTATATGTCTAACTTCAAATCTTGCAAATCTTACACCAGAATTTAGATATGCAATCCAATATCCACTTCTCTCCTTCCTAAGCTTAATATTGTAGCAATGTGCCAGGCCCAGGCAGTGGCTCACAGTTGGTGTACACCAATCATGATAATCCTATTTTCATCTTTCCCAATCATCCTTGTAGCTAGGGATCACCATGTGACTCAGTTTTGGCAAATGAGGCATAAGTAGAAGTAAGGAAGTGGCAAAGCAGGAGGGTGAGCATTGGGAAACACTCTTGTTTTCCTGATCAAAGGAGATGATGAAGATATTTTGACCCTTCCCTTTTCCTCCATTTCTCCCTTTTTCCTTCTATTGACTTGGATATACTATCTAGAGCTATAGCAACAATCTTGTGACCATGAGGAAGAGTCCAAGAAAATAGCAGAGAGACATTTAATCCTGGCATCACTGGGACACTGAACCATCTCTAACAATCACCCCATTTTCAAAACTTCTATATTAGAAAAATAAAATCCCTGTTTATTTAATTCAGTGAAATTGGAAATTTTTATATTTGCAGCTAAATATATTCTTTACCTGTCCCCTTTGGCAAATCTTATTTCCAATGGTGTTTCCATCATAGGTATATCACTATAGTGGTTCAAAAAATTTTGAGAAACCTATTAAAGACTTTCCTTCAAACATTCTTGAGAGATGGCTTTGGTATTTTAGAATAGCCCAAAGTCACTTGGAGTCAGGTCTCATCGTACCTTTAACCCTCAGTGTTTCTATAAACTATCAGATAGTGGACATATAGTATTTATCTTTTTTGTCTGCCTATCCTCTGAGCCCCCTTCCTATTTGCTATAATGCTAAGCCTGCTTCCAACTACAGAAGCTGAAGGGGCCATGTCCTCCTTCTCCCTGCCTCTGAAAACTGAGGCTCCATCAGCAGGATATTTGATTGTTAACAGGTGAGCAGAGGATCAGGGTAGGTTGGACAGCCTTCTCGGCAGAGACAGAGATGCTAATAGCTCAGAAGTAGCATTGAGCCCAAATCAAAGGCATTGACTGTCTACGGGAGGCAGAGTGGAGAGGAGTTACTGCCATGTCCAGTGTGATAATGACAGCCACTCAGGCAGTAGCCTAACCAGACTACTGCAGTAGCATGACCAACTACATCCTCTATTTCCCAGCCACTCTCAGTTCCTGTCCATTTCCCCAAGTCTGGGTCTCCAGTCTTCTTACCGATTTTCTGAGCTTCCTGAAATCCTTCTAATAGATTTATTTTCTGCTTAAATTAGCCAGAGCCAGTTTCTGCCACTCACAACCAAGAATATTAATAGATCTGCTATAGCATGGCTTTTTTGGTAACTTCTAAACAGGTTTGGTGGTGATTATTTCTTAGCGTGGCTTCTATGATGGGTACTGGTGGGAGCCCCAACACCAAGCAGCCTGGCTGAATACCTCCAACCCAACCAGGCCATGATTTCAATGGAAAAACTGTTAAATTCAGTAAAGAGGAACTATCATGCCAGAACTGAGTGAGAGAACATACTTAATGTTCAGATGATTTTATTGAATGCCTACTGTGTTTTGAACACTATTCTAGGTAGCTTTACAACATTACCTTATTTAATTCTTACCAAAGCCCAGTGAGAGAAGAATTATTATCTCCATATGGTTCAAGAATGTGCAGAATGTCTCCCCTTTACTTCTAACCCTCTCACCCCACAAGCCTCAGTGGCACTCAATATGTTTGATTAAGGTTTCTCAGGCATCAAAGGCGTCAAGATCAACCACCTTAGGTGACAATCAACTCTGATTCTTCTCAGCGGAGCTTAAGAGCTTAAGTGCCTGGTACTTTGGAGTGCTGAAAAAAATGTTTATGGAATGCAATCAGTGGCATGGGAATACCTCTGGGCTCCATTTCCTTGGGAAGATGGTGGCTTGAAGCATTTGAGGTCTTGTGTATGAGAAGAACCAAGGAAGAGGTAGGTAGCAGGTTTTCCCATCACACTGCACTGCACTTTCCCCAACCCTTGACTTTGGCCAAACACTTTCCATCTCTGGGTTCAGTGTTTATTCTTTTTTTCTCTTTCTTTTACTATCTGTATCTCTACTTTTGCCCTTCCTTCCCTTCACCTTTTCTAAAACATGAGTGATGCCACCCTACTTTTATTTCCTGCAGAATCTACCACATACATCAACAATATTCAATAAATATTGGTTACATGAATCCATTTTCAAAGAGTTTTCTTCCTCAGTCCCCACCTTTGCTGAATCTTCTGACCTCTTGGGAACTCTTTCTACCACACAGTTTTTTTTCTTTTTTTTTCTTTTTTTTCTTCTTTTCTTTTTTTTTTTTTTTGCCACATTCTCATATTTGCCAAGTTTCATTTGAAGAGCCAAAGGCCTTGCCGTGTCCTTAGTCTTCTTGCCCTGCCTCTTCAGAAGTTATGAGGGCCTTTTTGCCATCCACTGGTGGGGGACCAGCCCCTTCATCAGGGATGAGGGACTGTGGGGGTGAGAAATGGCAGTAGTGGCCTAGAGAGCTGGCTGATGTGGGGAGGGAGGATCTGTCAGACTGGGAGTAGTGGGAGAGTTAGGGTGGATTCTGGTGAGGATCAGCTCTGTAAGAGCATCAGCATCATCTTCAATCTCCTCTCCCTTTAATAATAATTAGCCCCCAATTTGTATAAATTGATTCTCCCTTTGACATGAGAGCTCTGTAAACATTTATGGAATGAATGAATGAATGAGCTACTTCCTCCAGAACCAAAGCATGAAAGGAGTTAGTAAATGTGCCAAAATGAGACCAGAGGTCATAGGAACCAAATGTTGATTAGGCCAAACTGTTACAAAGATAAAAAGTAGGGGAACAAGGGCTTTCTAGGAAGGATAGCATCTATCTCCCTCTGCCCCACTCCGACGCTTCTGCTCCAGCTTCAGTCCTCTTCACCTCCACGTAAAAATCTCTTCAGGTGTCTCCATCCAGTCCTGCTTCCCAAACACTGCTTTGGTTGGATCCTGCATTGCCCCAAACCTTCATGGACAACCCATTTCCCACCAAAAGATGTTTCACATGCCTTAGCTCCTCTCCTGTAACCTTCTTATCATTAAATCTAATTTTTCACTGTCCCTGCAGACTAGCCATTCAGCCAGATTGGGATCTTCCCCCTAGCATTAACACAGCCTTCTTGGTCCAGTCTTTGCTTCTGAGGCTCCCTCTTGTACCATCCAGCTCAGGACTTAGCTCCCTCTTCCCTACCTCCATCAGAGTAGATCATAGTGCTTCTGCATGTGGGCTCCGTGTCCAACTGCTTGATTCCAAAGAACAGTACTGCCACATTTCCTAGATGTGTCACTTGGGGCAAGATTCTTAATCTCTTTGAAGTTTGTTTCCTCCTGTGCAAAATATATGTGATAATAGTACTTACTTTATAGGTCAATGGTTAAATTAAATGAGACAACACATGTGCCAGGCACATAGAAAGTGCTCAAGGTGATCATCATCATCATCATCATCATCATCTTTATTATCATCCCCTATGTTCTTTCTTACCTGTGAACCACTGGAGTGCTGACTGTGCTGCTCATGTGGCACTTAAGTATATACTAATTGATATATTTTATTAACTATTTGAATTCATATTGTTTCACTTTGTATGAGTATGTGTTCAACTTCCCAATTAGAGTTTAATTTCCTCCAGGCCTGAAGCAGATACTTCTTTATATTTCTAACATAGACTAGCAGAAGGTTAAGTAAAAAATATGCACAAATGGACACATTAAAACAAGTAATAAAATATCCAGTTTCTGTATAATCCTTTCACAATCATGATTTCCTTTAATTCTCATAACAATTCTATATGATATGTACTGCTATTTCCATTTTACAGATTAGGAAACTGAGGTTCACAGAGAGGAGGTCATTTGCCTAAGTTCCAAAGGTCAGGGCTCTTTCCTTCCTTATAATGGCCTCCTTCAGCTTTCAGAAATTCTGGCAATGTCTCCCTCTCTTGTTCTAATGCCCAAAGGCACCTTCTCTGCTAGCTCAATTCAGCATCACTGCTAGCTCTAATGTTCTTTCCACGTGCCCATGGGGAGAGATGTTGAAGATATACTATTAGATGAAAAAGATCTGTTTATGAAAGAGCAGGGACATGCACACATCCACAGTTCATCCATGTCACCTAGGATGCAGGTCGCAAGGATGTGTGTGACCATTGCCTTTATAAATAAAGGAAAAAAAAATACAAATTTTGTTTGTTCATTTAACAGATGACAGTGCAGTGCTTCCAGAACTCTCTTTGCTTCTTTGCCCCTCCCAATTTTCTTTTACTAAAAAAATGCTCCCAATTGAGGCAACCTTTTCCTCTCCTTCCTCCCTCCCAGATCTGAGCCAGGTGGGCAGAGTCTCATCCCTGGCACTTATTAGTCACAGGTTTGAAATGCAGGGGAGGGAGAAGTGATTGGTGTGGGGTGGGAATTTGGGGATTCTTTTATACCCTGCATCTCAAAGGCTGACAGGTTCTTGAGGGGTGGAAATGACTAGTAATTAGAGAACCTTCTCCACAGCACATACTGAAGACACACTTCACAGTCTCTGTGACCTCTGCAGCCCGGTGAGGCTTTGTTATGTAGATGCTCTTAATTGGGTGAGTCACTTACTGCAAACAGCTTTAGGAGAGAGAGAGCACTGTGGGCTGTTTCAGGGAGGCTTCCTACCAGGGGTTCTAACTCAGGAATTGGGGGGCTGGCAGCAATGGCATCTATGTAACTTCACCCTCTCCCATAGAAGTGAAAGGTGGTCCTCACAACCGGGAGTCAGCATGGTGAGCTTTTAGGGAGAGTGTTAAACTATGGCCTTTGTCCTCCTCCTCCCTCTCTGCCTCTGTCTTTCAGTTTATAGATCACCTATTCTTTGTGAGGCTGGAGATATTTTGAGATTTAAACCGGGTTCCCTACATTCTAGGAGCTGACCAACTAGTTTGGAAATTAGGGACAGATATAGATGTACATAACAACACCAAATAGTAGGGATCAATGCCAGGCATATGGAAGAGGCTCTACAGTTTCTCCTTTCAGGCCCTTACTGCCGTTCACATGGTATCCAGTACATTTTCAGAGCCTGTGAGGACATTTTCATGACTCTACTCTCTCCTTCTAATGCATTCTACCTACACCTGTCAGACCGATTGCTCTAAAACACAAATGTTTAATAATCACTTACTTTCAATGTGCTCAAACTGCGGCCTACCTATCTCTTTATGATCTGGTCCCTGCCTACCTCTTTTGTTCTCTCTCCGTATTCAAGGTCACCAGTGACCTCTATGTTGTTAAATCCAATGGTGAATTCTCTGTTCTCAATTTACTTGACCTTAAGTAGCATTGGACAAGTTGACCATTCCTTCCTCCTTTTATTCCTTAACATTTTATTTATAAATTTTTTTAAATTAAAAATATAGGATAATGAACGCCCAGTTCTCTTCTACACTTGTCAGCTAACATGTTATCATGTTAATACTCTCTCTCTCTTTCTCTCATGCACACACACACACACACACACACACACACACTTTTGTCTGAGCTATATGAAAACTGTAGGCATTTTGATGTTTATTCCTAATTTTTTTACTTGCATCTGCTAAAGAAAAGAACATTCTCTTACAAAATCACATTGCAATTAGCATACCTAAGAAAAGTAATGTTAATTTAATATCAGTTATATCATCATATGGTTCAAATTTAAACATTTCCAATTGTCCTTAACGTGTCTTTTTAGCTGTTTTCCCGCCAGTTCCAGTAAACCATAAAGGATCATGTGTTGCACTTGGGTTTCATGTCTCTTTAGTCCGCTTTTATCTAGAACATTCTTCTTGCCCTTTTTCTTTTTTCCATGATATTGACATTTTGGGCAGTCTAGCCCAGTTGTCTTGAAAAATGTTCCACTTTCTGGGTCTGTCTGTTTCTTCATGAGTAGATTCTGGTTAAATGATCTGGCAAGGCTACCAAGTAGGCGATGTGGACTTCCCATCGTGTCACATCAGAGGCCCATATCATCAGGTTGTCTCAGCCTTGGACTGCTAAGTTTGAGCTCTTATGTAGGACTGTGACCACCAGATCTCTCCACTGTAAAGGTAGATTTTCCCCTTTGTGATTTATAGGTAACCTGTGGGATATTTTAAGACTATATGAATTTCCTGTTCACCCGGTATTTTCAACAACTCCCTGATGATCCTTGCCTGAAATTCATTATGTTGGAACTTCATCTTTTTTTATTACTTTCTTTTCTTGGCTTTCAGGGCCTGACTTCATTTTGGTTCTTCCTTACCTTCCTTAGCTGCTCATTCTCAGTTTTTCTGTGCTTCCTTCCCTTTTCCTTGACCTTTGTGTTAATGCTCTAGGGCCCAATCATTAGATCTTTTTCATCCTGTCTCGTGGCTTTAAATGCCATCTAAAAACTGAGGACTCTCAAATTTCTAACTCTAATCCAGATCTGTTTTCTTAACAGATCCAACTTCCTTCTTGACAATTCCACTTGTATGTCTCAGCATAATCTCAAACTGCTCAGGTCCAAAAGTGATCCCTAGATCCAACCAACCCCTAATTTCCTCATCCATTTCAATATGACAACTCTATCTTTCCAGTTGCTCAGGCCAAAATTTTGGTGTTACCCTTTATGCCCGTGTTTCTCATACTCTCCATGTCGAAAATTCTATTGATGCCATCTCCAAGGTATATATAGGCACTGCTCACTGTCTCCAGGTTTCCTGCAATAGCCTGCTCTCTGGTCTCCCTGCTTCTGCCTTTCCCTGTCCATGGTCCATTTTTAACACAGCAGCCAGGATATTCCTTACAAAATGTGGGTCTTCTGCTCAAGGCTCCTCATCTTACTTGGAGTACAAGCCTAAGTCGTAACTGCAATCTATCAGGTCCTAAATGATCTGACACTTCCCTGTCCAACATCTTACTCTAAGATTTCATTTACCATTACTCTCTCCCTTGCTCATTTCACTCTAACTACTCTGATGTCCTTGCTGTTTTCCAAACCTGCCAGGCACCCTCCTGCCTGGAACATTTCCCTCCTAGATGTCTACCCTAGATTTATGCATGCCTATGAATGCCTCTGCATCCAGTTGCTGCATCTCGAGGTCTTATCCCACCTGAACTTTGGAGCTAGGAGCAATCCAAAGCCTGGTGCAGCTGTACCTGAGATACTCATCTTTCTGACTGGGGTGACACTGTGCCCTTGGAAGCACTTGAGTTCAAATTCACCATTCAAGCATAAGCAAAGTGACAATATGAGACTAAGAGAAAACGTGCCACTTTTTCATTCACTGTTCTCTCTGCCTGGAAAACCCTTCCTCCAAGTCTTCTCATGACTAGCTCCATCTTATTATTCAGATTTCAGCTCAGATGTTGCTCCCCTTAGAGAAGCCTTCCCAGGACACTCCAAAGCTGTCTGAAGCTGTGCAGTTTGTGCATCAGTTTGTGTATCACAAATGCTTTGCGAGTGGGGCTGAAGTTCAGCCCATGTTCTGCTCATAAAGGATTTCACAGAAGAAAGGCCCTGAAGGGCTGGCAGAGACCTTGGACATTATATCTAAATTAGCCACCTGTCCCCCACATTGTCAGCTTTTGTCCTCATAGCATGCGTCAATGCTTTCTGAAATTATATATCTCATATACTTGAAACTGTATTATTTATCTACTTGTTAACTCTGTCCTCCCACCAGAATGTAAGCCTCGTGGGAGTAAGGACTATATATGTCTTGTTTCTTCTTGTGCCCTCAGTGCCTGACACATAGTAGGTGCTCAATAAATATTTACTAATGACTGTCTTCTCTCTCCTTATTTCGGGGAGATGTACATACTTACTTATATTTTTATTTTAGTAATAAATAGCTGCTTAGTTCAGTTAGTTTGCGTCTAACAAAACCGAGGACATTAGGAGTAAAAGGCTTTGTCCAAGGGTACCCAGCTAGCTAGTAGCAAAGCTAGGTGATGAACCCAGGACTCCTAGGCCAGGGTACTGGGCACTACAAGGCTTGACCAGCACGTCATCTGACCCTCTGCCTGCTGGCACTGGTGGTACCAGGTGCAGCTGATACTTGCTTTGCCCCTGGCTCAGAGCTGCACAGAGAGCTGGGGCTCCTTTCAGAGAAGTAGAAAGAGACTCTGAATTAATATTGGTAAATCATGCCAGAACCCTCATGTGTGCATTATTATTATTGCCCCCCATATATTCTAAAATAATTCCTGTAAATAATTATAAAAATAAATCTCAGTGACAAATTTTTTATTTTATTTCCAGGAACACATTTATTCATCATAATCTCTTCAGGGGTAGGACAAATTGGAGCACTGGGTAGTGAATACAATTTGCAAATAGGCAATATAAGTAGAGAGAAAATTAATATGTATTCCTCAGTGCTCTAAAAGGATAGGAAGAACATTAATAGCCATTTCCTTGCAGATATAACTTTGAAAATGTTATTTCTGATCCATCAGCGTGGGGCTCTATATGAGGAAAATGGTTACAACGTGACAAGAAGCGATTAGATGTGAAATGGCATCTTCCTGGCGCTCTGCCCCAGTTTCTTCACTTTCTTCTTACTGGGACATAGGAGGAGTCCTATTTTATTTTTTTGGATCAGTGGTTTGGTCTAGGGGCAGCTGCTCATTTGCTAGGTGACCTTGGGCAAGTCCCTTCCATTCTTTGGCCTCCGTTTCCACAATCGATAGTTGGAATAGATGATTTCTAAAGCAGTGAAACTGGATGATCACAAATCCAAATTACTTGTGGGGTACTTGAGAAACACATAGATGCTAGAGGGCTACCCACTGCCTCAAAATCTCATTTTCATATATTTTAATTGAGGTGGGGGAGGTTCCTTATCCTCTAAGTGGCAGAACCTCTCCATGCCAAGATGGGATTCTGGAACAGTACCTGGAACTTAGACACTGGTCTCCTTGACCCCACTGGATAATATACAGTTGAGCAGGTTTTTCTGGTCAGTGTTCTCTTTCCCTCTCAAAGACCAACATGAGCCCTGTCCCTGAGTCAGAGATGACTTCCCTCTGGAGCCCAGCTAAGGACTTGGAGTATTGGGCAAGTACTAGGCAAACTGGGGAAGAACATTTGTTTCTCATTGCTGTTTTCAAGATTTGTGAAAATAATCCTGCCCTTCCATCACAATCTCCTCCCTTCTTGTTTTTAATTACAAAAGTAGTAATATGCATATTGCAAAAATCACAGAAGAAATGGAGTGAAAAGCAGAAGTCCCTTTACTACTCACCATCCGAAACCTACTCCCTTCCTCACTCCCTGTTAATGTTTATATTTTAGTATAGACAACAACAGCAAAATCTGTAAGATCAAGAGGGAAATTGGAGGCATTGAGCATTAATGATAGTAATAATTATAATAGTAAATAATAATATTATTAAAAAATAAACTAATATTTGTGCAATGAATACTCATGCCAGACATTATGATGGCATTTAATATATATTTAAATATTTAATTTGTTCTAGGTGGGAGAGGAGGAAGGTGTTTTGGAGCATAGACCATCCTCACTCACTCATATGTGTGCAAATACTGCAGAGAGGACCTGGAAACATTTCCTCTTTCCTAAACTTCCTAAACTCCTTCCTTTAGGCTGAAAGAAGGCTGCCTCAGCAACAAAGAGCATTTTGTATGCAGACATTCAGTCTTTTTTTAAAAAAAATGTTGAAATCTGAACGTGGTGAGTCTGAACTAGGGGCTGGGGCATGATTAATTACAGCAACTATCTTAATCTACCCAGAAGCTAGGCCTGAAAGAAATGTGGCCAGGCTGAAGAGAAATTCGGCTAAGGATAGGTAGGAATGCTGATAAAACTTTGTTAACTGGTTCTGTCCTTCTCTCAGCCTCTGAAGGAAGATTTAAGGAATCAGTTCCTATTTCGCTGGTCCTGGCCAACCCCAGAATCAACTCTCTTGATTGGAAATAAACAGGATCTTCCTTTTTGTCCCCAGGAATGTGATGGAGGAAGGACTCTAGGGGAAAGGGCCTCTTCTGCCAAAGAAGAATAATAATATAATAACAAAGATGACAGTAGGAATAAAATATTGCCCTCCTTATCAAGGGCGATAAGGAAATGCTGAATTGTCTGTGTTGAACCTCCTTATTCTCTATATGGACGTGTTAAGAGTTCCAGAATTCACAGGCCCAGGATTTCCAGGCCAGGTCTGACTTGAACTTTCTATTCAGTGGTTTTCATGTGTGCACTGTAAAAATTAGGCTACATGTCTTAATTTTAGGTTCAGAAAATAGGATCACAATTACAGCACTTCTTATCAACTTAGTACTATAAATGTCTGAACACAAATCATTTCCGAAGGATTTGTCTTAGTTGTGTATAACCCCAGTGCCTAGCATGATACCTGGTCCTTGGAAGCTGGGGTAGAGGGGTTGTTGAATAATTGGAATAACTGGGGTGAGGCAGGGGCATAGGTAGCTCACTCTTAGTTGGCCATGAAATGTGATGAGGGGGGGTGAGGAAGAACCCAGATGACTACATGAGCCTTCCCTTTCCCTCAGTGCTCCTGGGGCAGGGGTAGAAAGAGGTGTGTTCAGGAGAAACCCCGACAAGACTTACTTCCTCTGTTCACTCTTGTAAACTTGTGTTCCAAAGGAATTATCTGTCTGCCTCCTGGGCCAGCCCTATCTCAGTATTCCTTTGCTCTCTCTTCTTCCAAAGGGAGGGCCACATTATCCAAGGAACTTTACCTTTGGTATTTCTTTTTGTTCAAGAAGGTGATGAGGTAGGTCATCCCTGCCCTCCTCTTCCAATTATTCTTAGTTCAGAGATACAGATTCTTTTCCTTCTTTTACCCCCTCTCCTCCTCTCCTTGCTCTCCCTCCTCTTTCTTCTCCTGTTCTGAAGACCAGCTTTCAAAACCTGAGGAGAGTAAGCAGAGGTTAATCCAGTCTGTTTCAAGAGGAGCCCTCCCCTACTATATTCAGCAAATTTCTACTCTGCTCAAGAACTTTTGGTCATTCTCTACTGTCATCAGCTTACATTTCAAACAATTAAAACTCACCTCAATCTAAGCTATCCTGAACTTTATTTTCTGTGATTTCCTCAATTATCTCTCTCCTACAGTCAGCTGGCCTTCCTAATGAATTCACCCAGAGGAGTCATTCTAGGCAAAACCAACAACTAAAAGCCAAGCAGAAGACGTGAAAAGTAGTAGAAGAGGCAGGAGAGGTAAGTGTTGATGGGTTTATAAAAGATCTTGAGGGAGGTTCTATATTATTATCATAATATATATGATCAGAATTCTATATTATCTATATATCAACTAATAATATAAACTATATTATTTGTTGATCTGGAGCCACTGAAAGATTTCAGGTGGGGTCAGCTTGGGCTTTTAGAACAGTTACCCTGCGGCTAAGCAGAGAAGGGAACAGTAGTGAGAAAGTCTGGAAAGGTGGAAAAGATCTCTGCCCACTTTGGTGTTATTGGCAGATAGTGTCTGCAGACACAGCAGTGTATGGAGACAGGGGCAGGACTGAGATGACCTTGAGCACTCTCCTCCTGTGCAGGGAGAAAGTGTATGGTCCAGTTTTATCTCTGAGTAGGTTTAAGTCTGTCTCCACATGTCCTCTCTTGCCAGTCAAAGCCTTTCTAGGAAGGCCAAGGTGAAAGGTGCTTGAGGAGGGCAGAGTATCCTGACTGCCAGGGACTGGGCCCACTTCCTCCCTTTTAGCCAGGAAAGGCAGACGAAAGTGGACAATGGACCAGAGAGGGTATATCCCGCAGAGAAGGAGGAAGGAGTGTGAGGAGCTGGTCTATGAGGCAGTAGGCCTCAAATGATTCTCTTTGATCCCTCTTATCTTTGGAGGGCAAGCTTTCTTTTTTGGCCTGCAGGACCTTTTGTTGCAGGATTTCCTGGAACTCCCTAGAGCAAACACAGCCAAATTTTCTTACAGCTATGTTCTTACAGCTCCACTTTGCTATGTCCACTCCTTCCAGCAGAGAGAGGGGCAGTAGGGTCAACCCTCAGAGGTCAACACCGCTCAACAGAATGCTGGCAATAAAGGCTCACATTACAATATGTTGGCACTGGGCCTGAGAAACAGTGGTGGCAGCCACACAATGCTTAACCAGGACATAATTATCATCCTCAGCTGCACAACCAGGAGTTCCTAAGTGCTGTTTAGACACACAGAACAATGAAAAGTCCTGTGACACTGCATGGACAGAGGTGGGGAGCTACAATTACAAATCCATCTACTGAGTTGAGGTATCTGCAATTCCATGAGACCTAGAGTCTGGCACGTCAGGACTCTGTTTTGTCTATTTGAATGGTGCCTATACCCACTGGTATGAAGGGAGCAGAGTGGAGAGGCCAGTTAAGGTTGGGCTGGCTCTTAGCAGCAATAAGGGACAGGTGATAGTATGACAACAAATTGGTATCTGGTGATAGCTTTGTGCATCCGGTGGATGGAGGTGGGAAAGAAAAAATAGGCACTGAGAAAATCTGGATCCTTTCCATTGAGGACAGACATGAGCTTCCAGTTTCCTGCCCACTGGGCCTGATTTCATCCACACAGGAGGCAGGAATGGCCAGCCCTCACTTCCAGATGAGGGGAAGGTATGTGTGTATATGTGTGATGTCTGACTCCATGGATGATTTTGAGTCCCACAAACACCTTTGCTCTGTGAGGAAGGAGAGAAAAAAAGAAGCCTGAAATTTGGGCAGACCATTCGATTCTCTTCCCAGTGTTTATTACTGTCAATGGGGGTGCTATTAGCTGAGCCAGCACTTTATAGGGAAATTCAATTCCTCTCTCCCCCACCCCCCACCCCCACAAATGGAAACCCCATCCCACCAGGTGTCAGTTCAACCTCTCCACTTCTTCCTTCCATTCAAAAGTTGGGGAGGGGAGCTCTGGGCAAGAGGCCCTTCCTCCCTGTAGTTGAAGATAGTTATGTAATGCGGATTGTGAAATATCGGAAAGGCCTGGCTTTTTACCCTCTTCTCCACTAACGACTCAGATGGGGCGCCCCTGATGGGAAGCCCCCTAAGCCCCAGTCTGCCTGCATTAACGCAGTAGAGCTCTGCGCATGGAGTTTTGGGGGACGCTATTCCTATTCCCCTGACTTGTCATGCGCGATAGGTCCTGGGACGCCCAGGGGGCACACGGGGAAATCAAGCAGCCTTTGCCATCCCAGCGGGGCGCTGTGAGCCACCTGTTGCGGCGCGAGGTGGGGTTGCGGAGGCTCATCTGCGCGAGGGCCAACCCCAGGGCCGGGGGCAGGCGCGGAGCTGAACCGAGGTTCAGACGCCGACCTGCTCCTCCGGCTTCCGCGGGGTCAGCTGACTGCCCAGTGCGGAACTAAAGCACCCGGCCCGCGCCGCCTCTGCCGCCGTCACGTTCTCTGTTCTGCGCTAGGGGCAGTGGGTCCGCCCCGTCGCCATGGCCGGGGTCGTGGTCAGTGGAACTCAAGTAAGTCTGCCAGGCCAGCCCCGCCCCCGCTGCGGAACAGTCGGTCTGGGGAGGGAACACTGGGCGAGGGGCGCCCCCTGGTTAAATATGGCTCCTGTGCTCCACTTCAGGCCTGAAGGTGGGGAGTCTGTCCTGTGGCCAGACCTGACACACCCCTTCTGTGGGGGGTGGGGAAGGCTCCCCCAGATCGCTCTGGTACCCTTCACTTCCCTCTGCTTCCAGTGCTCACTGTCCAAGGCCCGCCGGCTGGACTTCAGGCAGGGTGGTCAGCGTCCACAGCCCACTGTACTTTTCGGCCCCCACTCTCCCCAAAAGTTTTAATTTCTTTCATAATCAGAAGAAAAAAATCTCTGGTCAAAGAATACGTTTTAGTCATCTTTATACCAATGTAGTTGTAAAAAACAGGCATACTTCCCAGCCCCCGCATTTCGCTTTATTGCCTTTCACAGTTGTGTTTTTGTTTGTTTGTTTGTTTTGTTGATTTGTTTTTAAATTGAAGGCAAGACCCTCTACCAGCAAAAAGGTTATGACTCAATTTATCGCAATACTTTATTGTGGTGGTCTGGAACAGAATCTGCTATATCTCCTAGGCTTGCTTGTATAGAGTTTAGTGTGTGGGTTTTTTTTTTCTTTTTTTTAATGGAGAAAGGAGCCCAGGAAGGCAAAAGCCTCAAGCCCACCAAAGATAGTGAAATCATGATGTGTAGGTGGACGGGCTGGCTGTAGACTGTCTCTGGCTCCTAATGATAGGCCCCTTATCCAGGGCAGGTAGAAGGCTGCAGCGCTCCAGTTTTATTTCAGCACCTGATTTTTTACACAGGTGTCTGTGGGAAATGTCAACCCTCCTGTTTCAAGTCTGAGTGATAGACAACAGCTGCACTTGCTTTCAGCCCTGTAGTGAAACCTCACATGTTTTCAGTCTTTGCTGGAGGGACAGACTCAGCCACTCTGTAACCAGGTGCTTTTTACCTGCTGAAAAAGCCTGATCTCTCTTTTAACCTCTGATTAAGCCAGCCCTGTACTTCCCACCTTTTCCTGCACACCCTAGAGAAACAGTTCTAAGGTTTCAAAGCTCTCCCCTTGGATTGCCTAAGGCAGGTAGTGTCAGGCACAATTAGATTTTGAGATTACTTTGGGCTAAAGGGAATGTTTCTTCCCTTTTCAGAGTTCAGAAGAGAGCAGGCCATGGAAGTACCAGCCTGGGGGAGAAGCTAAAAATGATGGGTCTTATATGGCTGGCAGAAGAAAACTGCTTCTGGGAGTTAACATGGCTGGCTGCCTAGAGGGAGAAGCTAGAGGAGAGGGCCTTTGCCTAGGAAGGGTCCCCTTCCTCTCAGACCCTAGATCTCTGCATTTCAGACCCAGCATTCCCTGGGTGTAGCTTCAGCTTCATGGAGGACTTGACAGTGGGACTGAGAACTTTGCCTCCTTTTCCCTCCTACTGTTTTCCAAACTTGATTTTCCCTGTACACCCTGCTTTTAGCCCCATTACACACAGCCAAGGGCAATCACTGACCTGTGGGTGAAGCATTTTTGAATACTTGAGGACTTTTAAATAGATGGAGCTGCATGGGGGAATTGCTGAGAAAGTAGGCTGGGAAAATGTCTCTGGGGCATCACTGCTCTTTGTCCTAAAACCTAAAGACCCTAAACCCTGAGTGGCAGCTCTGGGCTTAGGGCCTTTTTTGCATTCTGCCCCATGCAGATTCTAGTGACAGCCATCATAAGAAGTAGCAACTTGAATGTATCACATGATACTTCTCAAACTTTGGTAGATCCTTCTTGGAGGGATGAATTTACCCTCAGCTCAGAGTGTTCATATTGTTTTTATTACAACATTGCTTAAATATACCAACATAAAACCTATCTAGAGACCAAAAATCCCCAAATAAAGGGATGATTTAAGTATAGAGAAAAAAACCATAACATCAATACAATTAATTTAATGAGATGGATGATGATGTTTTGCTGAAATTAGGTCACTGCTTTTGACCTCACTGTGGACTGACTGCTGTTGCCCTGGTTTTTAGGAGTTCCACAGGCCAATAAACACTAAATGCTTGGGGATGTTGTAGTTCTCCCTCCACTTTCCTCTGTAAAATCTTTCATTCAACATGGATCTGACTTCAATTGGCCTTCTCTTGGCTTGAATGCATCATTTATATTCAGCAGAAAGTTCTCAATCTTTCCACTAGTTTATAACAAAGTAGCAGCATCAATAAAATTATAGACACAAATACAAACTTGGAATTTGGGCACTGAAATTTTGTGCCTAAGAGACATCAGTATAACAAATCCCTTCCACAGTGATATTAGTCTGATTCAACAACTGTTTACCTGGTGGTCACCAGGTACTGAAAACAGTGCTATGTACTTTAAAGTTATCTCATTCCTGTCATATAAGTAAAATGAGAATGATATGTGACTCATGGGGCTATTTCATGAGGATCGAATAGATAACAGACAGGTGGTAGGCATTTAATACATGTTGTTACATTATCCTCAACACCTTTAGAGGTGGTTAGTGTTTAGTTTACAGAAGAGGAAATATTATCCATCCAAGATAATACAGCTTATAAGCAGCAGCACAGGAACTTGAACTCATACCATGGGCTATTTCTAACCTGACAGAGCTTCTAATACTGCAAATTTAAAATCAAGAATTTCTGACTCCTGGCTGGGGGCAGGCATCATAAAATCTCTGTCTTACTGACAAACCTACCATCCCTAGATATGTCCTTGGAGTCAGAACATCCCAACTGCAAAGAGAAACCTTCAGTGTTCTGTAGTTTGGCAATTTTCTGCAAGTCCTTGGAGGAGCTGAGTGTGTGTGTGTGGATCCGCCAAGACATTCTTGTTTTTCTTTTTGGTGTTCTTCTCCATAGGGGTCTTTTATTTGATATGTTTTTACTTTCCCTGATAAAGTTGTCCCTTTCTGTTATCATTCCACACAAGGTGGAAATCTTGGGGTTCAGATTACATAAGGTAGGCGAATTAAAAGTACAAAACTTGGTTCCCTAGTTCAGTCTAAATCAAGGTAATCTACTAAATGCAGTGACCTATTATTTCGGATATGTTCTTCTGTGCCATTTAAAATTATCTCTACATCCTTTCTCATTTGCTGAAGAAGTTAACTATTTTTGTCTTCTGGCCTTCTTTCTTGCATTAGGTGGTCATGTGTTCCAGGAAGCTTCCTGACATCCTGAGAGGTAGTGTCTTACACTAAGGAGCACTTCTTAATTCTCTTCTTATGAGTGTTGGTTGTAGTGCCTGGGAATGGCTGCTTACTGCTTTTAAGCCGATCTCAGGCAATTTGAACCCTTCTGCATGGTTGGTTGAACTCATGTCCCAAAGCTTCCAGTTTACCATGCGGGTGATCCAAGTTTGCAGGTGGATTATCCAGTTGGTTTTTCTATTCATTTTGAGACTTGGTCTTTGTCTCTGTGAAATGGGAACAAGTTGTGTTTTCTTTAGTTTTCTTGAGATGTGATACTATTAAGACTGTATAGTAAGACAAGCTGATGAAAGACTTGTCAGACATGTTGTGAGTGATCCAAATACTTCATGGTGATCTTAGTGCTGCTGTTTCCTCTTGATGGGGAATCCTACAGAAGAAAAAGGGGAGCAAACATCCCTCTTTCTCTAGCGTCTGACATTCTCTTGGGGCCTTCAGCCTGGTGTCTTAAGGTAGTTGTTGGCTTTTCAGTTAGGAAGACTCAATTTGAAGCCAAAACATATAGTAGATGTGCCATTGCCATTTGTTGATCAGGAAAATCCACATCCACATGTGGATTTGGAAGAACTCCATGTCCCCTGAATTAGAAGTCCTTATTCCTGGTGCAGGACTTGGTTCAGGCTCTACCACTAAAAAGCTATATCACACTGGGCAGGCCCCTGGAATCTTAGTTTCCCTGTATAAAACAAGGTTTTTGACAAACTAGGTCCCTACTAGATTTAGTCCTTCATGAGTCTGAGGAAAGAGCTCAGTTTCTATATCTAAAGCTCAGCTTCCCTGCCATATATATTACAGGTCATGAATTATGATGATATGTACAAGATGGTGGTGTATGCTAGGGTGAAAGAGATGGATATTGTGGTGAGCACTGTGGGCCTAGGGTGGGGTGGGGCTGGGGGTCAATGTGAACTTGTAGTATAGAACAAGCTGCTGATTGAGTGGACACCCTGAGGGAAATTGAAGTCCCCAGATTGATTGAGCTTTATATCTGCAGTCTCTCCTTGGTGTATGATTTCCATCTGGGCTTGGAAGCAGAGCTTAATTTATTACACAAGGAGTTCTGAAGAAAGATGAGTCCCATGTAGGAAAGGGGAAGCTTGCTAGATTGAACTTAGAGCCCTTTATTTTTTAGCCTGTATCTTCCTGAGTCAAAATTATTTTGTTGGAATCAGCTATTTTTCTGTCCCTTCTTCTCACTTTCTCTCTTCCAGGAATGAAGTTACTGAAGGACAATGAATACAGGATATTGTATTATCAGTAGTTTGTCTCCATTGGATAGGAGAGGGTTGAGAGATGACTTGCAACATTGAGGGTGCTAGGGTAAAGTGCGATTCAAATTAGGTTGGGCCATATAAAAGTGCTGTTTTTGTAGTTCTAAAATGATTGAATATTAGTAATTCCTATGGCTCAACATGCTATCTGAGATGACCATGATATACTTGTTCCCCATTAGGAATTATAACCCCCTGGGGAATCCCTCACTCATTCTAAAACATCCTTATCTGTATGCCTAGAAGAATATGGATTTGTAGGGGGAGAAGGATCCAGGTTGTAGCCATGTAATGGGCCTGAATTTTTATGTGGCAGTTCAGGGAAGGATATTTCAGGGAAGTATCATGTGTTGTGATCCACTGGCCAACCCATGAGTTTGTATTATGGGTTTTGGAATGAATTCCCAATCCTGCCCACAGGTTTTAAAACAGGTTTTAAAAACTGAGTAGTTAGAGCAGTGAGAAAGCCCTCTGACCTTGTCCTAGAAGTTTTGGGGTCAAATTTTAGTTCAGCCTCTTAATATTTGGGCATATTCTAGGTTAATATTAATAATATAAATAAAAAATGCCTAAGGGAATAGCTCTGCAAGTAGAGTGGTATTGATTGCAAAAGGCTCCCTGGAGGAGGGAGACTTGGAAGCTCTGGCCATTTATTGTTGCCCAGCCGCCTTAGAATCAACTTTGTTCAGAGTCTGGTGGACATTTAATACACACTGGTAATAGGATGGGATTGGCGGTCTGGGGAGGTTTTCTTGGCCAACCCTATTTGTTCAGCACCCTGCAGGTTGAATGCTGGTAAGTGCATCTGCTGTGTCTTTTATGAAGTAATGTGCATAACAGGGTATTTGGGGGCAGGAGGGTGGGGGGGAAGGCAGTGGAGGAGGAGGAGAGCCAGAGGGGCAGCTGTTGGAAAGGCCCCTGAGCGAGAGGCTGATTGCTGCGATTATATCACCATGCTCTGACATTGAGTTTTTTTTGGACCTCTGAATCCAGCCAATTTTGTCCAATTTCCATTGTGCCGGGATTACTCTCCATCATGCTAAGTGTACCAGGAAGGGGTTGCTGTTGGCAGAGTCCTTGAAGCTCCCAAAGCTGATTTGATCAGAAAAACAGCCACAAATGAGGCCATGTGTGTGTGTGTGTGTGTGTGTGTGTGTGCGCGCGCGTGTGTGTAGTACGTGTTTAAAGTTGCGGAAGCAATCATCGGATCAATGACTCAGGGTTGTGAGCAGCTGGGTGATTTCCGTTTGCCACATTGTTTCTGTTCTATTTAATTTCCAGGTGTCCTACATAGGCCAGGACTGCAGAGAAATTCCAGAGCACCTCGGCAGGGACTGTGGACATTTTGCAAAGAGGCTCGATCTGAGCTTTAACCTTCTGAGGTATGTAACCTTCACAGGATGCATACCAGGCCTGGGAGGCCCAGTCCCCTGGTAGCAGCCTGCAGGTAAGAGTCACACGTTCTAACTCTGCATAAGCTGTAGGGATCTGAGACATATGGACTCGCACCCCAAAGGTTTGACTGTGCTTTGAATGAGTCTTCAGCTAGCTTCATCATGCCACTGAAGAAGCAGTGGATGTGGACCTCATCCATCTCACATGAGTTCCTAGGAGAGTTTCACTTTGTTCTTTCTCACTGATATGCAGACAAGTTAGAATACTCCTGGGGAAGGAATGGAGTGAAATCAGCAAGAGTGTTTTGGGGGCATTTAGGAATTCTTTTCTGGATAATCCCATTTCCCAAAGATTTGCCAAATCACCGGTAGGGTGTGTGTTTGTGTATTTTCTTTCTTTGCCTTTTTATAAAGTAGAACCTTAAATATTTGGGTGGTGATTTCTCCCAGATGGTATTTTAAAGTAATTCAAACACTATTGGTATGGGTGGGTGGGAGGGAAACTAACAACTGTTCCAATCTTCGCAAAAGGTAAGTGTGATTGTCTATATTATTCCAGTGGAGGATATAGTTATTTCACTTCTTCCTGAATGGTTATGAATTGCGACTGTTTTGGGGGCTTGGAGGAGGGAAGTAGAAGGTATCTGGAAAGCAAGTATCAGGAGGATCAATGAACAGGTGTCAGGGTTTTTCCTTTTAACAAGCTGGTCCCACGCAGAGCTTTTTTCCTAAGTGTCCTCTTGAGAGCTGTGTTATCCTCTGAGCGGAAACAATTGTCTTGGGTTCAAAGGAGTGATGAGGAGCCTGAATCCCACCCTGGAGCTCAGGCACTTTCCTGCTTGCACACTTTGGAGTCTTTTTCTCTCCCAACTTCTGAGTCACGACACTTGGGGATTAAAAATTTGAGGGAAGATGGACAAAACTCAAGGCACTGTGGCACCAGTGGGTAGAAGGAACTTTAAGGTAGCAGAGCTTCTTGGGCTGGTGCTCAGTAGCACACGGCCACTCTGACATGCATCGTCTCCAGAGAAGAGACATCCTGAGGGTTATGTAGAAAGAAAGGGGGTACTGCATGCATTCTCTTCCTGACTCCCAAAGAGTTGTATGCTTCTGGTGAGATTTGGAAACTGGAAAGTTGCAGAGTAATACATAGTGATGAGAGGATGCCAAACAAATGACTCTAAAGAAATTAAGAATGGTTTTTGGTCCCAATGCCCAAGGAGAAGACAGAATACACAGCTTGGACTGGACCATGCCTTAGACATGTGTGCCCCTTAAATAGCTCCCTAGCATGGACTCGGGCAATGAGTTCTTTTGCCTGAGCGTTGGAAGGAGTTCTTTCTGTGTGACTGGCCTCCAGGGGCTCAGGCTGTGGCTGCCTTGCTGGTGGGAGCCCAAATGTGGGTTTGAAGAGGCCGGACCATGTGAGGGAGTGTGTCAGCAGGCACAGATCATGGGATTGGGCTGTCAGGTCTGAGGAAACAGCAGTCTTTGGCATACTTGGGGGCCCTGCCTCCCTTTGGCAGAGAATGTGCTGGACACTGGGAGGAAGGGAGGGTGTGTGTGTGTGTGTGTGTGTGTGTGTGTTGTGTTGTGTGGTGAGTGGAGTTGATGAGAAGGAGCTCTTGGTTCTGAGGGGCTGAATCTTTAAGGATTTATCAGAGGAAATGATGGTCTTAGAGGCAGGAAAATTTAGTGCAGAAGGCCAGTAAAATGGATTCAGAGGGAGAGGAGTTAAATTTTTTATTTTCCTTTTTTTAGAGGAGAGAAATTTTCATAGTATTGAGTTTGAGGAGCTATCACATCTGGTCAGGAGCCTATTCTTGTCAGTAGTACGGTCAGCGATCTGCATACCGGGCTCTGGCTGGGTTGAGGCAGGAATGAGCAAATGCGGGGGTGGTGAGGTATAAGGTTCAGGAAGTATTTACGTTAGGACAGGGTGAAGCTAAAGAGAGTTACAGATCAGAATAGAGAAAAGCAAGCCTGACATGGTATAGGTGTATATGGGATCGGCTGTGTAATTTACCTAACTGGAGAATGAGGGGAGGTGGCACTATTTCTCTTGGGTGTCAGAGGAAGGTGCAAGCTTATTCAGGCATTGATCTCTATCTTTGCCTTCAGCTGGCTCAAAATTAAAGACGTTTTAGATGCTTAGCTAATTAAAAAAAAGAGAGAGAGAGAAAAGGAGAGAATAAGAAGGGAAGATCATAAACTTACCTTCCAAATAAGTGGGTATGTAACAGATGACCCAAGCCCACCAGGCTGCAGGGATCATGTCCAAATGAAATATCGTGAAATTCCTATCCTACATTCTGTTGAAAATTTCTCCCTAGTGCCCGCTTACCGTTTCCATGGGATTCTGGAGGAGCATATCTTCTGGTCAGTGTTCCTTTCACTCTGATTCATCATAGCTCCCTGCTCTATTTCTTTGTTGTCTGCTGGTCTTCCTTTTGGCAGCCTCTCTGGCCCCACTGGGGACACTCCCAACACAATGTTACTATGTATTATAGAATTCCACTGACAGTTCGAGGAGTACTGGGGAGGGTTAGGGTGGTAATTGTAGCACACAGCAGGAGACAAGTTTGGGATAGTATTGTTCCTGGAAATCTTTTGGGTACTCCCTTGCCATTGAGAATTTCTCCCTGGCTGTGCCTCTCATTAAGGTCAGGCTTCCTGTGTGTGACCTGGTGCCTCTCTCTCCTAGCCTCTTTCTCTCCTTTGTCACTTACCCTCTTCCCAGAGCTGCCTTAGAAACAAAATTCTTCTCACTTTGTTCTACACAGAAAAATTACTCCCCTCTGCCCTTTAGAACATCTCTGCAGCCGTTCTTTTTATATTCAGAGAGTCATGCCAGGTATTGCCTTAAACAGAGCAATACCTCCCCCCTCTCCTCCACCCCAGTGCAGATGTTGCTACTCCTATATATTGTAAAATCAGCTGCAGTCTGTATTTTAGGCTGCAGTTTGTTTGAGGTAAGGAGTTTTCTGCATTCATTTTTTGAATAGTTAATCCATGTACAAGGCATAGCCTTTAGAAGGAGCAAATATGCAGCAGTGAAAAAGTCTCTATTGCACTTATGTCCTTTAGCCTCCCAGTTCTCTGCACTGCTAACTACTTTTACTCACTTTTTTTTTTTTTTTTTTTTTTGTAGTCTTCCAGAGATACTTAGTGCATATACTAATGTGAATTTCTTTTGTGGCTAGGTTTGTATTACTTCTTGCCAAGATGTTAGTTTAAAGGGAGGCACCAGGCTTCATTTAACCACTCATATGAGGAATATCCTTGTCTACTGTCTTACCTCTAATTCATAGCCATATACCACCATCATTATTAATCTCATTCATGAAAGTGGTAGTTCGGCTGATTCTATGGCCACCTATTCGTGCTGGAGGGAAGAGTAGTTATGGATTTATAAGCTTTGAACTTTTAAGTCACTATATATTTTTTCTTCCCATTACACTTTGGTCTTCTCTTTGCATTAACTAGTATGAGTCCTCTTCCTTCTGTTGAGTTGTCCAATATTAAACTGGTTACCTCTCCATGCAGAAGGCTGTGGAAATTCAGGCTGTGTTGTTTCTGTGACTTTGTCCTGGGGGGCAAAAGTCCCTTGAACCAAAGTGTTCCCTGTGAGGTTGGAAGTTGGAAAGGGAAGCAAGACAACAGGTCTGAATAAAATTTCTGGCTCCTTGAAAAGACTCAAATATTCCTCTCTACCCTTTCAGTCCAGATCTCATTCTTCCTGGACATGATTTCTAGCGAGTAGGGTCCTGCCATCTGCCCGGAAATGGGAATGGAGGCTTTAGGGAGCTAATCAGATAACAGCTGTCAGGAGTGATGTTGCTTCTTGAATGCATTAATGATCATGAGTCCAATGTCTACATTTGCATGAAATTGTACTTTAGATTTTGTTTTTGAAGACAATTTTTTCTTATAGTAGTAATCAATATGGAAATCTTGAAAAACTCAGAAAGGTAAAGAAATCTTTTCTCTCAAATTGCTGATAATCATACAACCCAGAGATTACCTTTGTTAACATTTTATTTTGTCTTTTTTATAATGTCAAATGTTAAAAAAAGCTCTTGCTTACATTGTGTTGGAAGTATTTTTACATCTTAATACTGCATTAATTTGTTTCTTAGAGTTGAATATGTAGGTTGTTCCCAGATTTTTACTGTTAATAGTATCTCTATTATAAATATCCTCGTAATACTGATTGGTGAACATGTTTCTGATTAGTTGCTTGGGACAGTTTCCTAGAGACAGAACTGTCAGAGGGTTTTGATACAGATGTCAGATTGCCCTCAAGAGAGGTTATACCAATTTTTCCTACTAAGAATATTTAAATAATCATTGTCCCAAGCTCTTCCTTGAGCTTATTTTTAAGGTTTTCATATTTTACTTTCTCTTTACTGATCAAGGAAGAGATCCTATGTTTTAACCAGTGCTGATTCCTTGATCTACTCAAGGCAAAGAGTTGTTAATGACTTGTTCCAGTGTTAGTTTCCTCCTCCCCTGATTGGGAAACAGTGGAGTTCTCTCTGGTGGCCCAGTTTCTCTCCTGCAAGGGCCTTGAGTGGTTTGAGTGGGTTTCCTGTTGAGCTGTTTGAGCACTGAATACAAACAGTGATAAATATGCCCGTGTCAGTCTGGAAGCAAAATCAAGAGGGTTTAATTGATCTAGGGCAACAGCAAGCTTATTTTTAAATATGAAATTGTTTGCAGTTGCATCTTATTTAGCATTTAGGTAAATGCACTGGATGGGGGAATTGCATAGGAGAAAATTTGTTAGTAGGGAGCTGGCTTGTTGTTTCCTTGGTTTTGGCCAGGCTGAAAGTGAAGGACTGGGGAGTTCAGGCAGCTCCAGTAAAGAGATGGTGGCTTTGTTCTCTCCCCCACGCACATGGTACACTGTCAAAGCTTGTAGGACAGACACACCAACATTTCGATGTCTGTCATGAACTGCTAGATGAAACTGGGCCTGTTAACTTGCTGCTTAGTTGGGAAAATGGGCAGTGGAATTAAAAGGAACCAAGGTTTTGTGGCTAGACCACCTAGACTTGCAATCCTGCTTCTGTCACCCACCAGTTGTTTAAATGGCCTTGAGCTAATTGCAGCAATGTTAAGTGTGTAACTGTGTGTAACATTTCTAACAAATTATCTGGCACAGGTAAATAGGTCTTCCATAAGCATAGGTGTGGTTAGAGACTGAACATGGTGCTAGTGAGGCTGGAAGTCTGGGCTTGATCCTCCACAGGACCTTTTCTCTGGTAGTCATATTGGGGTTGTCACAAACGTTCAGAATTTCCTCTCCTTTAACACATGGTGTTTGCACATCACACCTCTGCACCCTTTGATGTGATCAACGGGCAGAAACTAAGATCCAGTGTACAATTTGCCACTTTCTTCAACCTGTTGTGATTATTAGTCTTGGGTTCTGACCACAAATGAGCAGAACCCCTTGCTGATCTGTATTGGACATAGATTGTAAATGAAAAATCTGTTATGAGACTTTAGGGTATTTGTTAATGTAGCATAACCTAGCCCATACTAACCAATATAAATACCTTAGTTTTCCAACTGTCTCTGATGTTCCATATGCTAAACCCACTCATATCATACATATTTTTTATCCCTGCCAGTGAGCAGTACACCTTTGTTCATATTACAGTGGGAATGGATGAGAGAAAATTCCCCACCTAGACTCTCAGAGCAACTCAAAGGGCATGTTCTGTTGACATTGGGTCTTCATCACATCATCTCCTTGTAGTCAGGGGCCTTGTTTTCAAAACCCAAATACAGTGGTCTTAATTGGGGAGCATGCTGATCTTGGAGTGGGAGTGGCAACAGAGGTCATGTCAGTAAGCATTGAGAGGAAGAGTAGTAAAGATGGGCTTTAGAAAGATAAACTGTTAGTGAATTTTCAGATTAGTTCTAGGGTATTGATAAATGTAGGTAAGGGTCTACATATCTTGGAATCCATGTTCTCTCTAAGCTGGGTAATGCTGTGAAAAATATCCTTTTTGTTTCAAGAATATCATTGGCAATTTTAGTGTTTGCAGCTACTAACACAGAATATACAATTAAAAGGTGATGTAGAAAATAACTTGTAAGGTAACATTTAATGTCTCAGTAGCCAAGACTTTGATTCCCTGTACTTACATGTTCTGGAGTGACGTCCATGAATGTGGAGCCACCAAAAACAGTTTGAAGGAGGCAGGAAAGATCACTAAGGGAGCAGCTATCAGCCACTGTGAGTAAGGTTTATATGACTCCCCCACGCCCACCACCCAAAAGTGTCCTGCTTTTCTGGGTTTCTGTGTTTTGGCCAGAGAAAATGGGGGTATTGAACCACTATGGGTAAGACTGAGCTAGGAAAGCAGTGGGTGATTAGAGAGAATTGTCTAAGAGGCCATAATGGGGTTTGGGTTTCTCATAGATGATGAGCCCTATAACTTGGAGTATGATTTAGAATGTGCTCTTATAAATATTGTCTCAATATTTCCTACAGTATTTGTTACTGGGGTAATAAATTCCTAAATTTTTTCATAATGCTTCATTTCTCTCTTCACCCATTTTACTCCCCCAGAATCTTGACCTCACTCTTCCACCTTCTCCCTCTACCCTGCTCTCTATCCTGAGGACATCATCATGTGTGTGTATGTGCATAGGGGATGATGCTCTCTGTATTATCAGGGTGGCTATTAGAAGCACTGGTGATTTGGGGGAAGAAGAGGAGATACTGGTGAGCTTAACCCTCTCCGACTTTCTATTCACTGGTCCTCCAGGTTCTCCACCAAGAAGTTCTGTTGCAATGAGCGAGTAGGAGCTTTACTAGCATTTAGTGAGTAAGGTTAAGGATGCTAACTGTCTTGCAGGGCATAGGACAGCCTTGGACAAAAATTCTCCCTTCCCCATGCTGGCTGCACTCTGTTGAGGAGGACCTCTGAGTCCTGTTGGAGATAGCTTGCAGAATGTTTCTCTTGATGAGCTTCACAATAAAGCAGCTTGCAAATAAGTACCTAGAGGTGGCTGGCTCTTCTCTCCAATGGAGTCCAGGGGCAAAGTGTCGAACAAGTGACATCAGTCATGTTTGTTTTATTAATTAATAACTGGTATTGTGGAGCAATATGTCAAGGCTGGGCAGAACACTTAATGTGTTACTTCATTTAGTCCCCTCAACAGCATTTTGACAATGGGACTATTACCCACATTTTACAGATGAAGCAACTGAGGCCCAAACAGGAGAAGAAATTTGCCTTAGACTAGCCCAATGGTTGAATGGGAGAGCTGGTATTAAATAGCCCCCAGTGGTCTGACTTCAGCTTTACTCTAAACTGCTTCTCAAGGTAGAAATCATTGCTTTCTTTGTGCGAGAAGACAGGTGGCCATTTCCAAGCCTTTGTGGGAAGAAATTTTTTTTTTTTTAAATCACGAGCAGTCTGTGGAAGTCACTGTAGCAGGGCTACAGTGGATCATGTAGTTCTCAGGTGGAGACCTCAGAGCCCTTGGAATTCTGTTGTATTTCCTTCTCTCTCCTGTTTCTCCAAAACCTACCTGATCTGGAAAGTTTGGGTTGGCAGAACCATGTGAGACCTGGACTGGCGTGGAGGTAGGGTGCTCCCAGAGAACTCATTTTCTTTTATCTCCTGTTGGGCTGTGAGGCATGGCTCAAATGGTCATGGGGGGAAATGGCTCAGCAGTGCTATGGCCAGACTGCTTGCTGTCTCAGCCTTGGGACGGGGAACCCTGAGACAGATTACTGCATGCATGAGTTTTTAAGTCTGGAGGGAAAAGAAGAGGAGGTGCGTGCGCGCGCGCGTGCGCGCGTGTGTGTGTGTGTGTGTGTGTGTTCATCTGTGTGTTTGTACTTGCGTGTGTACTTTCATGCACACACCCACCATCTGAAAAGCTTCTTGTCTCCTCAGGGACTGCAGAGTTGGCGATTTCAGCTGTTCCCTGCTCTTTTATGATGAAAGGGAAGCGATTATTCTTTTTGCTGGTGTCTGTGTTTAATTGCAGGGATATAATAACTGCAAATTCTCCCTGGCCGAGACTTCTTAATAAAAGGTCTCTTCTATCCCAGCTGCTTTCTTTTCCTTTTTGCATCCCCACCCCCATCACTGCCATAGCACAAGGTCACTTAGGGTTTTAAATGAGGGAGAGACACATACACATATGTTCATGTTTCGTTGAGAGTTTATATAAAAGACACCTTCTCCAGACCCATCATTATGGAAATCAGCTACGTGCCCCCCACCTTTGCACCACCTCCCCTTAGCATCTCTCTGAGTTTATACAGAACCCAATTTTTCAGTCTCCTGGGTGTCTGCTTTTTCTCCGGTTCTGAAGAAATAAGAGCCGGGCAGAGCAGGGAAGACCAACAAAAGAGGTTAAAAAAATCCCCAAACCATTCTTGAGATAAAGCAAGACTTATTAAAGACAATTGAAGGGGAGGGCAGGAGAAGGGGGTATTAACCCTTACATGGGTGTGTTTTCTGCAGCTGGAGAAGTGTTTTAAGAAAATGTACCATTGTTAAAACTTTTTCCTTGATGGATTTATTTTTTAAGGTAGAGAAATATTTTCCCCATAATTGGGTAACTCTTAATAGTAGCAATTGCATATTTATCAGTGTGAGGGGCTGTTATTAATGTAACTGTCAGGCCTAAACACATTTCTGCATTAAATCCATTTAGTATGTGCATTATTCGGGCTGGAATGTCACCAGGACATCAAAGCCCCGTAGGCATGGAGAGCTCAGTGCCCTGCTGTGGCTGCCGAACAGGCCCTTGATCAATAAATGTAACATGTTAATGCAGAGCAAATAGAATAAAAGATTTCTTTGACAAGACATGAAAAATCACCTTGTGGCAGCTGGCATGTGATGCCGTTTCTGGGGAGACACTAGCAAAGTTGATCTGACAAGTAAAGAGGAGAGATGATGGTTGTAAGGTGCTTTTGTTTCAAACTTCTTTCTTGACCTGTCAGGTTTTGAAGGCGCCTCAATGGCTCTTTTTTGTCATGTGAAAATTGTAGTCTTAGGTAGTTATGAAGCAGTTATCTCTTCTCAAATTGTGAATGCTGCTGTTTAATTGATTCACTTAGCATTTGAAACTGTCACGCATTAATAATTGCGAAATCCTGTAGATACTGTGCTAGTGTGTCATGCTTAAATGTGTAGTTATCAGAAAATTAATATCCTTAATGAACCGGTGCTTTCAAACTAACATTGCATGAAATCTCTTTTGCCCTTTCATTTGCTGAAGCCGCATCCGCCAGTTTGCCGAGAATCACCTCTCGACAGTTTGCTTTCTTGATGCCCGACAAATGCCAGCTTTGCTGTGGGTACATCGTGTGCTCAATGACAATAAATATAGTAATTATACTGGAGTTAGTAATTAACATAATTGTAGTCAATTACGACAAATACAGTGCAGAGCTAAATAAATGAGAGGGGAGAAATTAGCAAGCTAATTGATTTATCTTTACTTGGCTTTCTATTAAAACTGGCAGGGCTGTTTTTCTTGGGGTAGGGGGAGAGAGGAGGTGGAAAAAAATCCCCACAAGGATTGTTTACAAATAACTGATTTTGTTTTGAAGTTACTTTGTCTTTTGACTTACTATGCGTCATCCCCAACTCTGCTTACAAGGAGAAAAAAGGAAAGAAAAATAATTTAAATGTCAGGGGAACATTTTGTTAATTTAGCTACATCAAGCTGAATGCAGCGGCTAAACAGAGAGACAGGATTTAGCTTTCTCTAAGGCTTGAGGAGTTATAATTTTTTCTTCTCAGCTGTTGCTCTGGTAAAAGAAAGTTTTAGATTGTGTGTGTTCATTCGTTCTAAGTTCCCATCAGTGAGGTGGTGCTTTACTGAATGGTACTTTTGGGGGTTATATGTGTATGCTAACTTGCTCAATTCTGTGCTGCTGGTTTCGTGTAAAAAGTGGGCCTTTTTTATTTGGTTCAGCTCCACTTGGTCTAGTTAAACCTTCTTCCCTCTGTACCCAAGGAGGAGATGGAGGAAAGGAGCAGCAATGTTGTTGGAAAGGGCAAGGGAGGGGCTCCAGTGAGGACCTCCTACCCTTTTTCCCATCTTTGTCACACTTCAGGGCTACCTGGGGTCCTGGGCTGTCACACTCCTGAGGCTGCTTAGAAAGTTTTTGTTGGGGTCTCAGTGCCCATTTGTTTGAAACTGGTTTATTCTCTGATGCCTGGAGCCCTGGTTAATGATGTCTATCGTGAGTCTCTGTTCTTTGTTCACCCCTTTCAGTGTGTCTGTTCATGCCACTGAGGGAGAACGTGTATGTTGGGAGGCTTGGGTCTACTACAGCCCTGTTTTTTCTCACAACTTTGAGAAATAGGATTTTTTTTTTTTTTTTTTTTTTTTTACACCTCTTGACATAGAATAGGGGCTAGTGGCCATAGCTTTTATAGGGTTGGAGTGCTTAAAATCTTACCCTGGTGTTAGCCAGTTAAAATTCAGTGCTTTCAGGATGTGACAGTTAAAGTATCCAGTTTAGCAAACTAAAGTTTTATTTCAAAGCCTTTTATTTAGCTCTGCTTCCTGAAGATTCTCCTGGTACGTTGTTTCTAGTCTGACAGCGATTTTACTTTTACATAGATGGTATGAACCGTCATGCATGACCTTGTGTGGAATTGTTTTCAGTTGCATGAAAATGCTGCCTGTGTTCTAGTGCACCGGGACGTACTTGGACACTGCTTAGTGTGGTCCTTCTTTATGTGCACTTCATTTGGAAATCAATTTCTGACATGAAATATTTATAAACAGGGAATTGCTTAAATAATTTAGTGTTTGCCGACATAATGGCTTTCTGACGAAGTCTCAAATTATTTTAGTAAATGTGTGGAACTTCTGAGGGGAAAAGACTTTCATCGTTGGAGGGGGGACAATGATATCTGGAACTTCAGCCTGCTTTAGTTTGATAAGAATCTAAGAGAAATCAGACGATTCATAGGTATAGCTCTGTTTTCCAGAGAAAGATAAATTCTAGATATTGTATATCTCCAGAGAGGGCATTCTCCTGTGAGAGGTAGTGAGGTGGGGAGAGATGGAGAGAAGATGTTTGGAGAAAAACCCTTTGGTACTGACCATTGTCAAAACATGGCATGTGTAGTTTTGTCCCTGTCTGTAGCTCTGCTCAGCTGCTGGTTTTTACACTGTCTTCTGAATGGTACACTGATGTGAGTGAGCAAGAATATAGGATGCTGGCAAAAGAAGCCTCTTTTTACTTTATTTTAAAATTAAAATTGTCTTAACTGGAGCTTTTGAGCTAGCTTTATTCTGTCCCCTAATTGCTAAAGAAATAACAGCATGGGGGATAATTTAGATAGATTTCTTTTCAAATAAAATGCTGTTTGCAAAAGCAGCATTTTCCAAGACGTCTGTTTCCCTGAGACATACACTCCTCTAGATGTTCAAATATGTGTGCTTTGTTCCTCAGAAATTTTAATGATTTTTCTTTTTATACTAAATTGCGTTTGTGGGGTTGGTGGAATAGAAAGAGGAGATGGAGTTAAGAGCTTTTGCTCTTCTTATTCTGAGAAGCTGGGTGAGTGGGCATTTGCCCACTTGCACGTTAGTCTTTGAGAAGGTACATTGGAATTGACTGGTGGGGTATTAATTTTTTTCAGGGACTTATTTTTCAGAATATATTTCCTATCTCATCTGAATGTATCAGTGTGGTAGCTTGATTCCTCAGGATTCAAACCTCCTAAGGGCAGTGGGTGATCAGGTGAGTTTGGGAGGGCAGACTGTCTTCATCTGTGTAGACAGTTGAATCGTGGGTCTGTCTTTGTTGGCTCTTGTGAATTTTCCCAGAAGCCTGGGGTGGACTAACATCACAGAAACCTAACCATTTTCCAGTTGTAATTAGGTATAGCAAGCTAGTACCCTGAATTCTGTTCTTGGACGTTGGGCTCTGATAAGAAAAATTAGCCTGACCTGGGGTATAGAAAAATGGAGCCTGGAAATGACTCCTGAAGGTCACATTGTCTGGTGACCTGCCCCTGAGGAGTACTACATTTGTTACCACCTATGACATGAAGTCCTGGGTATTTTTCTTCCTGTTTAGCTGGTAGGTAGAAGTCAGGCTGGGGGTGACTTACATTTTGGAGGATGCCAGCAGGGTTAAGCAGTCTTTCTAGCTGTCATGTACAACTGGATCCCTCCATGAATGTACCTTTGGGCTAGGTGGTCTTTAAGGTCTTTTAATGGCTCATACAGCCATGACCATAGATTATCATGGAGCTAAGTGGAGGTGGAGACTGCTTAGGATAGTGTGGTTCTCCCAAAGCTGTCTGAAGATGTCCTTAAGGTCAGAGGACTTGGATCATTGTTCTTTGCTGTTCCTTCCTGTTCATTATATACAGGTAAATATTCAGTGCATTCTGGGTTCCCCAGCACCTGAAATTTATAGGTGTGATGTTTCTCCTTTGAAAAAGCTCACATGCGCAATGTGGAGATAAGGCTAATAATACAGGGGAAACTATTAAAGAACAATACAGGGCCACTGTCAAATTCCGCCCGTGGATTTTTAGAACTTTGTAGTTCTCTCCTATTGGGGAGCATAGTTATTCAATTCACTGTCTGGGAGGCTTATTCTCTTTGACTTAGCATATTTAGAAGCCATGTGTGGAAAGGAAAGGTCCTATCCAGGCAGAGCAGGTCACTTGTCTCAGGAGAGCTCTTGAGGTAGCCTCAGGTCTCTTAAGGTATCTATAGAATGACACAGTTAAGGACCAGGGGCATACTATTGATTCTCATGCCCAAGAAGGTCTTAGGAGGGATGACTTCTTCCAAGGAAACTACATGAAAAGATTGGGACTTGAGCCACAGCACGACCAGAGCAGTTTGCCACACTGGGTCAAGATTTCTGGGCAGGGTGAATGGCTTGCATAACGTCAGGCCTTTAAAACAAGGCTTGTGTCCTCAGTGGAGATGGTGAGACCCTGTACTTTATGCCCTCAAAAATTTGTGGGAGTCCAGGAAGAGAGAAATTGGAGAGTAGGATAAGCTCCTTCCCACAAACGCAGACATAAACCCTTGTGCTGTGCAGAATGGAGGTGGTTCTGGGACATAGAAGGTGGATGGAGAGGGAACCTGGCCAGGTCAGTCATTTGGGGAGGCCAATCAAGTAAGGACTTGGGAGAGACACAGCTTTCTGCCCTCAAATCTTCACCCTGGAGTGACAGGCATGTGGGGAAGACAAGCCACCTCAGTTAGAGGGCAGCCGTTCCCAGGCTGAGCGGGGCCCGAGTGTCGGCCCTGACATATATATGTGGCAATTATACTGTTAGAGGGTCATAGTTAATGCAATTCTTCCACACTCCTGCCACTAGCATGCTGTGCTGCTTAGCACCAAGCAAGGCCTTGTAGCCTAACCCTGGGGAGGAACCAAAATTTGCAATCTCATCTTTCAGAAATTGCATTTTTATTGTTCTTGCATGCCACAGTGTTTTTGCAAGCCTGGCACTTAGGGGTGCATTAACCCCTGGGGAGATTTTGCATGTTACTGGCTCTGTGAATGCCTTGGGGCCTTTGCAATAACTGTCTCCAATTCGAATGTAAGCTCTTCCAGGAATGGAGAACAGTTCTCTCAGGAGTGCACAGGGCAGGTTTATACCCGTGGTAGGTGCCCCTCTATTGGAAAATGCTATCTAATCTCAGAATTTCACTTGCTAAAATGGATGTTTAAAAACATGATAATAGCTTATTTTAAAAGAGGTAGCAGTAATAGTAATTACCATTCATCCATCAGTTTTCCCTGATTTCCTTCTTAAGTCCTTATGACAAGCTAGATGTTCTTCACAGCTTAAAGATAGGAGATAAAAACTTGCCGAAATTAAGTGACTTTCCCAAGGGCACATTGCTGGTTAGTGAGAGCCAAGATCTATGTGTAGTTTTGCCCAGCCACAAATCCTACAGTCTTAGCTACTTACCATCTTGTATTCCATTGTGTTTCCTCCAATTCTCATTCATTGTTCTCAAGATCTTTATCTGAAAAACTATTGTGGATTGATAGCTAAATGGTAGAGAAGAGGAAAATTTTCTAGGCAGACTAAAAAGGGACCCCCATTACCACCTTCAAGGCTGTTGCTGTTTGTTTTCTTGCCAAACTAATATGTTACTTCATAATTTTTCAGGGGAGATAAAACCTGTAGACAGTGAGTCTTTATATCAAATATTAGCATTTTAGAAGTCTGTAGAAAATTAGATTGGGTTAACTTTTATTGTCCTGTTCCTTTAGTATGATGAACAGCAACAAAAATACAAGAAAATTCCTCATGCATTCATAAGGGGCCTCGAGGCCAAGTCTCCACGATAGTTTTTGGCTCCTCCTCAGGTGTTTGAGTCCCGTTGCTGCTGTTTATCTGGACAACCTTTTAGGAGACATAAGTCTGTTTTTCTTATCAGTGACAGGCAAAGAGTATTGTCTACCTAGGATGTCTCTGGGTTCACAGGAGATAGGTTATTTGAATGTAAATGCTTTGTACATTGCTAAGCGCTACATAATTGTAATGCATCATTTTCCAGTTTTAATGAGATTATAGTTGACATATAACATTGCGTTAGTCCAAGGTATACAACATAATGACTTCATGTATGTATTGTAAAATGATTACCACAGTAAGTAACATCATATAGTGTATTATTGTCATTATGCTTTTTCTTTTAAATGAGAAACTGAACTCTTGCTTGTTTAAAGCTCAGTCATTGCTGAAGACCAAGAAGCCAGGGGAGTTCTGGCTGGAGCATGATCTTGTGGAAAAGCAATGAGATCATGAGATAAGATGCATGACTATTAGTCTTTACTCCATCAAAAATTATTTGAGATACTGAGCAAGTCATTTAATCTGTATTATTTTTCAAATGGGGGATAATAATCCTCACCTATCAGAGTTGTGAAGGTCAAGTGAAATACTAAATGTAAAAGAATTTTGTTCCTATACCAAATGATGTACCAAAAGAGCAGCTATCTCCCAAATAGTCTATTTTATTTTTTTTGATTCTTTTGTTTTTGAGCAGAATTTTCTAAAGTATTTTGCTTGGGGTCATGTGGCATTTGTTTGTGACTTTGTACCAGTCAAAAGGGAGATCACAGTCCTACAGTGTTTCCTTGCAAGGAGCATGTGACTATTTTCTACAACCATAAGTTTCTCTTATCTGATTTTCTTGACTTGACTAAAAGTTTGCCTTTTAGGTAATTTCTGATCTACATTGAATTGAATGGTTCTGTTGAAACTAACAGGGTCTGTGTTAGCTTTTTTACAGAAGGGCTTGTTAGAGCCTCTTCCCAGAAGATAATTGTAAAAATTACATTTAGGCAGTGCACAGGTAGATAGAATGTAGAGATTTGTAATTGATTTACTATTAAAAGAAGACTGTACTTCTAGAGTATACACTAGTCAGAAGATACAGAAGGTGAGGAAATAAATGGGGAAATGAACATTGGCCAGGTAATCTAGAGAGACTGTTTTAGATTTTATTAATCAATTTACTAAAGAATGTCTATTACTGACTCTATGAAAGCGTTTTCATCTGTTGCCTCTGTGAACTTTTTATACCATGTTGACCCGTCCACTCTTTAGCCATTCCTTCCTCCCATGTGTAATAAGTAGTGATGATGTAATATTGACTAAATTTCTAAGTGCCTACCATGCTATCTCGCTGAACTCTACCAACTCTATGAGGTTTTTATCCCCTTTTTACAGATAAAGAAACAGACTTGGATTGATCAAGTACCTTGCTCTGTGTCACATAGTAAGCATGAAAACTGGGAGTTCAACCGGACCCGCTTAATCATAGCGCTCCACTCCTCTATGATACCCCATGCTATGCCGTCAGAAGGAATCTTATAAGTAGGTTGGTTTAATCCAGG
This sequence comes from Eidolon dupreanum, assembly GCA_028627145.1. NCBI lineage: Eukaryota > Metazoa > Chordata > Mammalia > Chiroptera > Pteropodidae > Eidolon > Eidolon dupreanum. The sequence goes on from CM053506.1 coordinate 44,595,810, forward strand.
AATGTTGGTTTAATCCAGTGTTTTTCAAAGTTATTTTTCTAGTGGCAGAATCTAGTTAAACAAATTTTATAAAGACCATTATAGAATAAAAATGTTTCAATTTTTTTTTCGTGAGTCAGCAAAAAGCTGTTCAGATGACCATTGGGTTTGATATTGAGGTTAGAGATAAGAGGCAGTTTTATACCCGTACCAGTGTTCAGATTACTCCTGTGTTTGGCTTTGAGTGTGCAATATTTAAATGTTAATCACTCAGTTAAGTAGTTGTAAATGATAAATGTGTTTTTGCCCTTAAAGTTCACCTTGCAAATATCAAGATATTCTTTAGACAATTGTAAGAAAAAACGTTGAGATCTTATAAAAAGAGTTAATTTGGTAGCACAAGATAATAGGCAGTTGTCCTCTTGTGTGTTGAATTTGGTATCTAGTATTTTGAGAGTGTGTACTGCTCTTAAATTATAGTTTTAAAAAATGGTTAAAGTAATTTAAAAGTTAAATTCAAATTAATCATTTGAAGAAACTCAGAAGACTCTCATGGTACCCTAGGGTTCTATGGAACACAGTTTGAGAAAAACTGGTCTAATGCTTTCTTTTAACATGAAATTGAGGCCTAAAAAGTGCAAATGCTAGATCGGTGTAGGGAACAGGAAATTGGGTCAAAGAAATGTTTTCTTTTTAAAATTAGTTTTTCAAGCTTTTCTTTTTTTTTTTTTTTTTGGTTATAAAGTAATATACTAATTTTATAAAAATTTTGAAAATATAGGAAAGATATGCAGAAGGAAATAGAGTAACCAGTGAGCGGTCTTACTGCTGAACAGTGAACCAGTATTCCACTATTAACATTTGAGTATGTATTTTTACAAAATTGGGTTCAGGCTATATATACAGTCTTATATCCAATTTTTTTTTCTTCCTTAATGTTATATTGTGATTCAGTTTTCTAGGATAATGTGGTTCTTCAGTGATTACATCATATTTTTTCACAGATACACCATAATTGAGCCATTTTCTTATTGACTGACATATGTTTATATATTGTTTTCCACCTTTAGGTGTTAATAAATGCTGTGATGAACATTGTTGCCTATAAATTATTTCACTGTTTCCTTAAGATAATTTCCCAAAGAGTGAAATTACTGAGTTAAAGGTCATTAAAAATGTTTTGCCCTGAAACCCCGTCTGACCTTTCTTCCATCTCTCACAGGAGAGTCTAGGGTGTGGAGTTTCCTCCTTTACTGTTTGTTGTAGGTTGAGGAGGTAGCAGATGCGGACTCCATGGGGAGAATTATTTTGAGCATCTTAACCTAAGCCTGTCCATGCTTCTTCACAGGCTGAATACTGTGTGTGCTTATGCTGGTTCAAATACATGTAAACTTAATATCTGCCCATAGTCTGGGAGGCACAGTAGGCCTGTTGGGAGGGGAAAGTTGTTCTGCACTTAGGTCTGGGTCACTTCTGCGTCCACATGTCAACCCTGTCCACTCCTGGGACCTAGAGAGCCTGAGGCCACCTCAGTGCCAGCCTTAGCCCAGAGGGGTGTCAGCCAGGCTTGTGAAGGAGGTAAAGAGAAACCCAAATCATTTTCAGCTTTTTCTTTGCAGATTCAACCTTTTAAGCATACCTACATTTACCTGCAACGGCAGTCGTTTTGCATTTTAATGACAAATCAAGTACGCTAACTTGCATTTGAAACGAAAGTGCCTTAAATGTCTCTGGCTGTCAGAATGAGATGTTAGGAGCTTGATGAAAAGCGAACAAAGAAGACAAAGTATGAAGCCTGGATACAGTGCAAAATGAAATAAAACCTTGTATGGCCTGTCAGGGGTGTCAGTTGATATTCATATCTAAAGCACATTATAGCATTACTTTGCAGCTCATAGCTTACTCATCTGTCTTTTTTAATTCATCACATTCGAGCCCACATCTTTTAAGTCTCGTGTGTCAACAATGGAAGAAATCTGTTAATTGACAAATGAGTGTCACAAATGTGAATTGGTGCCTTTACATCAGCGGCAGGTGTAGTCTCTTTTGTTTTTTGTTGGATCTATTATTGGCATAAGCCAGTGTAAGACATCTGTCTTTGTCGGAATGAGAAATGACAGGCCTTCTTGGCTGTCATTGTCTTAGTGTGTGCTCATTCTGTGAGATACTGTATAAAGATAAAATGTCAGTTAAAAGAATATGAAAAACTATCTAGAGGAAGTCCTTAAATTACTCAGAGAGGGGATCCGGGAATTGGGGTTGGAATTGAAATCCGAGTGTTTCAGTTTGTATCTATCACACCTATTTAAAAATAATATTTCCTGAGTAACAGGATGAGGTTATCAGGCATTTAGGAAAATGTTATGTTGTGCTGGTATAATTAGCTTTATAAGAAGGGGAGAAAATCTACCTTTGCAAGATATGAATTTATTATAAGGTCATCTCTCAGACAAGTACCGAATTGTTTCAATAAAAACACTCCAGGTAGGATTCTGGGTGTTGATTTGCATGTGTTTTGAAATACTGAAATTGTTCACCTCCAATTTCTTTTTCAGTTATATTCCTCTCTGAGACTGATGAGAAGCATAATGAAATAAAAAGCAGCAGTTGTGGAGTGATGAGACAATTAGTGGGGAGAAAACTTAGTATCACTGAGCTCCTGGTGGGGTTAGAGATGCAGGCGAGTCTGGACACCTGAGGCTGTGTTAACTCAGGTTATTGGTGGTTGGGGGGTCTCAGTGAGGAGGCAGAAGGTCTGATGGTGGAGGAATGCTGTTCCCCCTTCTCTCTGCTTCAACATGAGCTAGAGAGCCTAGATATTTAGGCATGGTAAGGACAAGGTGATCTCAGCTGGGCACGTGCTGGTTATAGGACTGGTAGACTCTTCAGGCGTACTTCCCAAACTCAAGTACGTACACAAATCCTCTGGGGGTCTTTTTAAAATGGAATGTCTGATTCAGTAGGTCTGGGCTTGGGCCTGAGCCTCTGCCTTTCTAATAAATTCCCAGGTGCTGCGGACCTGCTGCTTTGCAGACCCAAAGTGAGAATTGAGGAGTTCAATTCATCTTCCCATAGACTGTCAGGCAGACTCCTGTAGACAGTGAGGGGTTATGAGAAGAGGGAAGTCTGGGTGCTAGGCCGGAGTAGACAGTTCTGGAATTTCTATGTCATGAAGTAATTATTTCTGTAGAAATGTTTCTAGCCCCTTCAGAGGAGATTCAGACTCATGAATTTTTCTCCAGCTCCCTGTGGCTGGGGGTAGGCCTTTTTCCCAGTCCAAAAAATCCCTGCCTTCTCTGAAGGGGTTGACATTGTGTGTGTGTGTGAGTGTATGTATGCCTGCACTGCATGCATATGCTCATTGTTGTGTGATTGAAGAAGGGCATGTATTGAACCTTACGTGTGTCAGCAGGACTTGTGTTTGTGTCCATGTGGTGGATTTGGGGGTTGGAATGCAGCAAGCCTGAGCATATAATGTTTGTGTAATATATAAACACACGTGTTAGCTATGTTTAGGGACAGGTGTGTGCCAATATATGGGAGGGGTGTGTGAGTGAAAGCACGCACACGTGAGCACATTCAGTGGCGCACTAGGGCTCCTTAGCCGATACTCATTTGAATAATCAGATTGATTGGATATACGTGGGAAGAAAAACACATGGGGATCTGTTGCTGGGACTAAAATGTTGTCCTTTGTGCCATTAGTCGTTGGTAAACATATTTGCCTCCAAGGTTCCTCCCGGCCTACTGCCGTGGAATCTGACTGCAGTGTTTATTTTTGGATGGAATAGACCCCTGGCAAAATTAGACAATACTATTGAGACCTGGGGGAAGTTTCCAAATAATTAGAGGATCAAGAAAGGGCAAAACATATGGAGCCTCAAAACTGGACACTCATCTCCCTTTTATTTCAGCTAGAATCATGACTCAGAGCACAACTCCACATCTTTTTACATAAAATAATGAGCTAATTAGTAATTGGGAGGATGAAACTGGTATTTTCTATGGGAACTCAGGAAAGCTGATGGTTCTTTTTCCAGACTTTTCTTTCTCTCCCTTAGGACTCTTTCAAATGCTATGTATTGCAGACCCTTTCCTGGCTGACCCTTAAATGCTCTGTTCTGGAGGAAATTTTAATTTCGTTTTTTTAAATTGAAACAATACTTACCTGAAGGGAGTGAGGCAAGCCAGAGAGAAAGGGAAACGGCTCTTCTAAAAAGGCACGTAAGTTGTACCATATACCCCTTTCACTATGAACTGGAATGTTTTTGTCACATTGTGAGAGGCCCATTTTGCTTTCTGTGGAGAATGCATTGGTGAAAAGGAAGTTGCCTGACTACGAAGAGTATATGTGTGTGTCTTCGCATATGTCTCCCTGTTTGCCTTCTAAAAATGGGCAAGGCATGCACATCTATCTTGTGTTTATCCATACACATGTCTGTGTGTGCAGACATAGGCCAGATCCACACACAGACAACTTTTAGTATGCATATTGAGGGACTGGGTACATAAGAAGACCATTTAACTTTCTGCTCTTGGTTTTTCATTGCTGGCTGTCACAGAGAATCTGAAACAGACAAAAATTTATTGGGTAGTATTTAGAAACATGTCGGTGGTAACGACTGCAGCTCTGATTTCAATTAACACCCAGTAAATTTAGGCTAATGCAGTGCATTTGTAGACCTGTTGAATGTGCTTGGCATCACGTTGCAAAATCTAAAGTGGTCATGGTTTAAAAAATATTTTATGCTGACCACTGCTTTTGCATCTTCTCCCCACCATCAATCTGGCACATAGTGGTGAGCTCCCCTGTGAACTGTAGAGCCTTGAAAATTTTCTAAGTTTGTTTTCTTTTTTTTAATAAAAATGACCTTTCAATTGCACAGAGCACAGTTAAAGTTTTAGCGTCCAATCTTGCTTAATGAAATACTACTATAGAGTTCATAATTCATCATTTTTCACACCCCACTCACCCCCTTTTCTGGCTATTTGGGTGAAAACAGCTGGGGAAGTGCTGCATTTTATGATTAAGGCACTAAAAGATTAGCCGTAGGCACTGCCCATCGATGGGGTTACAGAATTCAGGCTGCTGACAGCAGATCTGTTTTGAATCGGAGTCAGATTAAAGTGAGTGAAAATCATTTGGGGGCTGAGGGCTCGAAAGGTCACACGTGTAATGAATTGTGGGTGCTTGCCTGGCTTCCCAGGCGAGAACCATAAGCAATTATTAAATGCCGTTGTGTATTGGGAAGGATCGGCTGGTGGTGACTTTGAAACTTCCCAGAAGCAAGACTGGAGACTGCAAAAGGTAGTAATAAGGCATTGGACAGGAGAGGATTCGGAGGACTGTTGCCTTGCGTATTTGGCTTTATTTGGGGAGAGATTTTTATTTTCCTCCCATCTTCAGTTTGCTCTGAGTCTGTAGTGATGGCCACAGCAGTTGCAGGGGGCAAGGTCTTGCTTGGGTCTGTGGAGGAAGCCCTGATGTTACCTTTTTTGTTTGACTTGGTAAGTTCATTTAATAGCACCTTGTTTTTTCTGAGTGCTGAGGGAGCCAGTGGTTTTGCTTCAGCCCTAGCTATTCTGTAATCATTAACATGTCTTTATCAACAAACTCCTTTTTATCCATCGAAGCCACTCCAAGCTACTCTGGCTAGTGGTGTAGGCATCAGGGACTGGTAAAAAGGTCTGAGGCTCCTTCCTTTCTGAAGATGAGGAGGCTTGGAGTGTCTTGGTTAAGTGAGGCCGTGCTTTTCCCCCTCCCCAGTATTTTCCATCTCAGGTGGTGTGGCCTAGCCCTGTGGACAGATTTCAGGAAGTTTCTTCATCACGGAACAGGAATGACTCCTGCTGAATTAACCCTTCTCATTTGATATGGATTTCTCTTATAAACCATGCCCCTATCCCTGGATTCTCCTTTATTTAACATTTGAGAAACCCTGGTATAGATCTCTCTGGAAAACCTGCTCTGAAATGGAAAGCAAAGCAAAAAAACAAAATCCAAAACTTAAATAATTAGGTTTAATTGGTGATTTTCTTTCCTTGGCTCAATCAATTTATTCAACAGTTACTGAATGATTGCTGTGAGCCATGTGGAAGGCTAGGTGGTAAGGGTACAAAAAGGACTAACATCCCTGTAGAGGAGACAGATATGGAAATGGGTGACTGCAGCCCAGTCAAGTGATGAAATACTGAGGGATGCACAGGGCACTGATGATGTGGAGGAGTGGCAGTTGACCCATTCTGGGGGTGTAGCAAGGAACATTTCCTGGAAGGATAGCATGTCTAAGCTGAGTCTGAAAAGATGAGCAGGATGAGTCATTTCGGAGGACAAGGAAAGACATTCGTGGCAGAAGGGACAGTGTGAGCAATGGCAGGGGAGGGCGAAACAGTTGGAACCAAGGCTTGACTTGCTCTGGTGGATGCCTTCCCCACTGGCCATTTCTTGACCAGGGTTGCATTTGACCCCTAGTCATCTCTGATTTATTCAGTATTGAGTGTTTAAATTTCTTCAGGTACTGTCCTAGGCGCTTGAGCTACATCAGGGAATGAAGCAAAGACCTTGTTGTCTATGCCTCTTGTTTTTCCTTCCTTTTCCCTACTAAACTTCCCCTACCTATTGCCTTCTTTATGGTAAATTGATCAGAGTGATGAGAAGGAGGATGGGGAAACAGGGGGTGGCCATTCCATCAAATGTGTAATGCAATGGGTTCCTGGAAGACCTCTTACCTGTGTATGGCTAACTGATGGGGACCAGAGGCAGCACCAGTGCCACACATCAAGTTTGCAAGCTTATCATCTGCTCTGATTCCTTATTGCTCTATGGTACCCTCATTCTTTCTTCGCTTATTACTAAGATGCCTGTCACTTAGTGATATTCAGGTACACATAGCTGATAGCAGTATAAAAATCCCAAGGAATAACTGCATTATTCCAGTGATTAATTTTAATGGATCAAGGACTAATGGTGGAGCATCAGGTATCTTGGACCAGGCATGAAGATTTGTTTTTAGGGAGGTGTGGGAATGTGCTTAGGGGCATTCACAGTAGCCTTCAGATAGATGGTTGTCATTCACCCCCACACCTAAGTTCCTTTGCTTCAGTTGTCTTTAGTTAATAGGATTCTATTGGCAGGGGGAGGACAGATTATTGGCTGTGGCCCAAGGATGTAAAAAGGACCATTAGAAATCTAGCACCGTCTTCATTACTGTGTGATCATTGTATGTAGGTGGTAGGGCACCCATAGTCTCTATCCATAGGTATCTTCCCAAAGGTATATTTGTTTCAAAAGATACCCGGTGTGGCCAAATACACATCTTGGTGAGCAGTAGATTCCCCTCTGTGATGGCCCCACCAGTTCTCTGGCTTAGAGTTGGGCGAATGTTCCTTTTGCTTTTGAGGTTCTGCAGTTAAAGTGATGACAATTATTTCTTTTTGGTTCAATGAACTTGGAATGAAAGGAAGCTTTTTGTTTTTCCTGTGGTAGAAGGTTTTTGCAAGTCTTTGGGGTGGGGATGTTGGGCACAGGGTTTGGGAGGGGTAGGGTGGGAAGGATGAATGCCAAGTTCCACCATGGGATGGGGTGGGTAGGTAGGGCTCTGTCTGGATTATTGGTTCATGGCGCCCATCCAGCCAGTGGCCTCTCTCACACAAAGCTTTCGTTCTGATTAATGGCATCCGTGTCTGGGAGGCATGGATTGTATTAGACCTTGTTTAAAAGTGCTTGCTATACATTCACTTCCCCTGGAAATGCACCAAAATAGTACAAGAGGAAAAAAGGGAAAGAGCGAAAGAGCCTGCATTTGGAAAGGGTAGAAAGGAAAGCTTTTTTCACAAATGCTTTCTCTGACTTTCTGTACTCTTGAAGGTTTTATCTCTCTGGTCTCTTAGGGGAGAGCAAGGGGAAAAAGTGAAGACAGACATCTTGGGAAAGAAAACGGGTTTCCCTGCCAAAACTGGGAGATGGTGCTGGCTCTCTTGGCTTTTTAGAAACTCCAAGAAATCTGCTGACATTTTAAAGGGAGGGGGAGAAGAGAGATGATTTATAAGGATATCACATGTTGCCCAAGCAGATCTTGCAAGAGGAAAATGACTTTCATGGAGAGCATGTTGCAATAAAGAAACAGGGAGTCACTGGGGGAGCATTGTCAATTGCAATGCTTTGAGTTATTTGCCTTAACTCTTGCCCCTCCAACCAAGGCCTTGCCAAAAAGAGGTTCAGAGAGCCCAAGCCCAGCTTGAACTCAGAGTATGCTGCCTTCTGTCTCCACTGTCCCCCTCCCCTGCTCCCCATCACCTGGTGTTCTTAGCTTCCTGTAGGATGGGGTAGGTGTGCGGGTATTGTACTGGCTGCTCTTGCATGTGTATGTGTGTGCCTGTTGGGGGTGTGCTGTCTCTGTGTGTTCAAGTGGTGGGTAATGGAAGAGGATCATAGGGTGAGGGGAATCAGTGACATTTTGCATTTCTCAAGAGTGGTAAAACAATGTTGGACTTTTGTGGAGGGCTGTGAGTTGTCACCATGCTTATTCTTCCGAAGCACCATGGGATTTGTTTTGGGGTTAGGGATCAGCCTTTGGGTCAGGCAATCGCGGGAACTGCACTTTGAGCTTCAAACAAGATTCAGAGCCTGGTTTTGGTCTCTAGGAAGTTCTCTTGTCTCTGTTGTACACTATGGTTCATTACTTGCAGGGTACCAACCCTGGATCTCAGCAATATGACAGATGGAGTCCAAAGGTCTTGTAGTGGCCTCACATTCCTGGTTCTTCAGTGCATTTCTCCTTAACGACACTTTCTCCCTTTTCCCTCAAGACTCCAGTACCTTCCTGCTGTCCCTCTGCCACCATCAAAATGGTCTGAGAACCAAGTCAGGACCCCTTTCATATTCAGGTCGAGCCGACAGACTGGGTTCTGACTATCTTGTATGTATTTGCATTTCTGTGAAGATCAAGTCCTAAAGCTGAAGGACAGAGACCCTTTTGAAGGGATTTAAGTCAGTGGTCCCCAACCTTTTTGGCATTGGGGACCTGTGCTCTTATGAGAATCTAACGTGTGATGATCTGAGGTGGAGATGAGGTGGTGATACTAGTGCTGGGGAGTGGCTGCAAATACAGAAGAAGCTTCACTTGCTTGCCTGCTGGTTAACCTCCTGCTGTGCAGCCTGGTTCCTAATAGACCACTGACTGGTACTAGTCTATAGCCTGGGGGTTGGAAATGCCTGGTTTAAGTCATTAGAAAGATGGATTTCCGGTGTCCTTGGGTGGTGTCACTGGTAGTGGGTGGTGGAGCAGGCAGTTGGTCGGGCCGGCTGTGGGGCAGATGGTGTTCTTCTTTTCTAGTGCTAGAATGCATTAGTAGCTCAGAGCCAGCCTCTGTGTGGCAGGTCTTCTTTGTAGGGTCTTCAGTCTGAACAGCTCTGCTGTGTTCACTTGGTTAAGCCCCCAAGAGTACATGAGGTTGGGGAATCCTCCTTCATAAGGGCCAGTCAATTCCTAGGTGATAGTTAAGAGCTCTTCAAGCCTCAGTGTTGGCCAGCCCAGCTCAGGTAGTAATAAACCATCATCCCATCACCTTCATCCTGCTTTTATTGAGGTCTGGGGATACAGCAGTAAGAAAGACAGTCCCTGTTTTCAAGAAGCTTCCCTTCTAGAGTGGAAAAAAATGGCATAGATGATAGAGGCTCTGTTCATCCTGCTGGCGACCAAATCAAAGTTGTGACAGAAACAAGGAGCATACAGCAAGGAAAAATCTCCTGGGATCTAAATGAACAAGTCATTCAACTAGGGAGAAATCTAAGAAATCACCCTGCAATGGCAGAAGATAGATGGGGCGAAGACACGAGGCTGCCCCAGTCCCAAGTGGCTGAGTGGGACAGAGGCCATAGCAGTGGCACAGTAGCTGGCAGCTGCAGAAGCCTTTTAAAGGGACCATGTCCACAAGAGGACTTTTGTGGTGACAGACCTGCTTGCTCTGAGCACTAGTGCTGGTTTGGTTGTGCAGGAGGCACCAGAGACCTATAGGGGGACACTGAGTTGTTGGAGTGAGGGCCAAGGCATGACTCACTCTGTACAGAAGTGCCAGCAGTATCCATTGTTCCTCTGTTGAGCCCTCCCCATTCCCAGTGTGCAGACATAGCATGGCCATAGCTGAGACATCATCAAACTAGATAACAGAGGTCGCTCCGCCCAGAGGATTCCCTGAAATTCCACTTCCCCCAACTCAGGGCACTACCCAAGTCACATCCAGGTGTAGCCTTAGCGAGTCAGGTGCTCCTTGCTGAGCAGCACCTAGACTTACATTGGAGGCAGCTGGCCTTGGTTTCTGGTGTGGCCTTTTGAGGCAACTATAAGCAGAGCATCAGTGAATTGCTTGCTGAATCTTAACAGGTAGCACTGGAGGGGCAGAGGCTTGGGCTAAATTTGGCCTGCAGCTGAACCCCTCTCAGGACTGGGCCACTGGGCACCTACTACACAAATCCACACTAATAAGATCGAGAGACTTAGGAGCTTTGCTTAGTACATAGAAATAGACACAGAAAGGCAGCCAAAATGGGAAGACAAAGAAGCAAAAACCATATGAGAGAACAGAACAGAGATCCAGAAATAATGAGGTCAAGCACTCTGACAGATGCAGGGTTCAAAACACTAGTTATAAAGATGCTCAATGAACTTATGGGAAGTGTGGATGAATTCAGTGAGAACTTCAACAAAGAGATAAAAAACAAAAATGGGAATGCAAATTATAAAAGGGAACCAGTCTGAAATGAAGAACACATAATCTGAGATGAGAAGTATATTAAATGGAATAAACAAAGTAATAAAAGTGAATAAAGAAGAGGACCAAATGACCTATCTAGAGGATGGGAAAGCCAAGGACACTCAATCAGAATGGCAAGAAAAATAAGCCAAGACTATAATAATTTAAGGCGCCTATGAGACACTATTAAAGATAAAAATATGTGTGTCATAGGGCTGAAGAGACCAAGAAGTTGAATGTATATTTGAAAAAATAATGATGGAAAACTTCCCTAACCTGGTGAAGGAAATAGACCATACAGCCCCAGGAAGCTCAGAGAATCTCCAAAACCAAGAACCCAAAGAAGTCCACACCAAGACACATCATAATTCAAATACCAAAGATTAAATACAAATTGATAATCTTAAAAGCAGCAAGAGAAAAACAGTTACAAGAGAGCACCCATAAGACTAACAGTTGATTTCTAAAAACTGCAGGACAGAAGGGCTTGGCACAAAATATTTGACACAATGAAGACCCAGGATCTACACCCAAGAATACTTTATCCAGTAAAGCTATCTTTTAGAGTTGAAGGACAGATAAAGAGCTTCCCAGATAAAAATGAGCTAAAGGAATTTATTATCACCAAGCCAGTATTATAGGAAATATTGGAGGGACTTCTTTAAGAAGAAAAAACATGTATCAAAAACAGGAATAAAGAATGGTAATAACTACATTCCTATGAACAAGTACTTCAAATGGAAAAGAATTTAGTGCTCCAATCAAAAGATAGAGTGGCTGAATGGGTAAGAAAACAAGACCTCTACATATGCTGCCTATAAGAAACTCATTTCAGATTAAAAGACACACAGACTAAAAGGAAGGGGATGGAGAAAGATATTGTCTTGATGGACCTAGAGGGTATTGTGCTAGTAGAGAAAGACAAATATTGTATGATTTCGCATACATGTGGAATCTAAAGAACAAAATCGACAACAATAACAAAAACAGAAATAAACTCATAGATACAGAGACTATTTAGAGTGATACTAGATGGGAGGAGAGTTGGGGGGACAAAAAAGGGCAAAGGGACTAAGATGTACAAATGGATAGCTGCAGAATAGACATGGAGATGTAGAGTGTAGCATGGGAAAGATGGTTAATATAATATGTAAGGGGGAAGAAGGGTGCTAGATTTAGTGGGGTGACCACTTTGTGAGTTATGTGGATCTAGTCACTCTGCTATACAACTGAAACTGGTATAGTATATGCCAACTATAAGTCAAAAAAACCTCATTGAATTATATAATGTAAATACAAGCAGCTAATTATATTTCGATAAAGATAAAAAATAAAAAATTAAAAAAACTTACTTTTTCTGTTGAAAAAAACCTAATTTTAGCCAAGGAGCTATGGGTCACCTTGAATACATTGTGGGAGTCAGGGGAGTTGAACTTTAGTTCTGTGCCAGGCATTTGAAAATTTCTAGCAACCCTGTAAGGTTGTTTTTATCATTTCCCTTTTATCTGTGAGCAAATAGAGATGAATCCTGACTATGATTTCACAGCTCTTAAGTTGCAGTTAGTATTAGACCTTGGTTCTGTCTCTTCTGAGCCTGTGCTCCCTGTACTGCACCATGCTCTTGGTAATGGTACGCATATTGTTTTGAGTTCTGTTGTTTTTCACTTAGCATGTCGAATGCATTTTTCTGTGTTTCTATGGTATTCATGATAATCTTTTTAAATGACTACATGTATTTTCTCCCCATGCTGATGTACTCTAATGTAAACCAGTCCCTAGACTATTGAATGTTTATTTCTAATTTCTTTGATGTTGGAAATTGAATGGAGTGTTGTAAGAGTGCCCCTATCCCCAAACCATTTCCTAAAAGAAGCAATTGGGCTGGCACAGATGGAGCCTTGTGAGGGTCTTCAGGTTGTTTGGGGAGCAAGTTACCCTTCATCAGTGAGGATTCATGGAGGGAGAGCTTGGCTTCTTGTCCTCGACCCTCTGGCTTCTGGCTCAAGCCAGATTTATTTACTGGGTATTTCAGAGATTCCTAACTTCCTTCTCTTCACCAAGGGAGAATGAAAACCATTTTGCCAGTCTGGTCCCTGGGCTCTTCTCTCCAAGCAACTTGCCTACTTTATTCACTAGCCCTAAATCCATTCTCTTTATCTGGAATGCTCCCTGCTTCCACCTCCCACAAAATATTTTCTACCCAACTCTGTCCAGCTTTTACACCTCAGCTCAATATCTGTAGCCTCCAGTCCCCTCTGCCAAAGTTGATTTCTCTTTGCCTCAAATTCCTTGAAACCTTGTTTTCGACTTGATGCCAAATTATATGCTGTCACATGAATTCCTGTCTTCTCAGAACTGGGTAAGGAAAGAAGCAAAGGGGTCTCATATTTATGTTCCCAGAATGCTTCCACTATTTCACTTAATCCTCACAACAATGCTTTAAGGCAGGTTTTATTATCTCTGCTTAACAGTTATGGGAGATTAAAGTTATCCCAGAAAGGCCTACAAAAAGCAAGTGCCATGTAAGTGGCAGAACTCCCAAATGGCAAGGACTATTTCTTTAACATATCTCTTTTCCTACTGATCAATGTGTAGTGCAAGACATATAGTAGGTGCTCATTAAATATTTTTGAATTTGTAACTGTAGAATCAGCTCAAAATGGTCCTATCCTGTTTAACAAGATACTGAGCTGCTTTTTAGAGACAACAGTCCAAAACCTCTCAATCGCATCAGTGCTGAAGGTTGGGTATTAAAATTATGGAAAAACATTCTGATGATCAGCTTGAGTCTAGGTGAGTAGGCTCTATTAGGTTCTTTTAATAACCCATTCCTCTGTTAAATTGATCCAGCTATTCTTAAGAACATGTAGGACAGCCTCACTGCTGACAAAAATCCATTCAGAAGCCTTCCAGAAATCAGAGGGGGACATGCTCCTATTCTGGTCATAGTACACCCTGGCAGTCAGAATACTCATTTGAACCCCTAACAGATCTCAAGTTACTGTTTAGAAGTCAACTAACAAAAGATAAGTAATGCACGACTCATACTGTGCACACTTGTCTTCACTTTACTTGACTTTTTCTAATTTTCCACTTGCTTTAAACCATCCCCTTTGCACATATATAATTTAATTAGCTTCCTTTAAATTTATTTAACTGATTCGAAAGGGAAGCTCCCCAATAGTCTGACTATCTACCTGGCTGTTAGGAAAGTGGTTTTTGGCCGGTGTTTGGCAAGAATTTATCTCCCTGGTGGGGAGTGGGAGCCCATGAACACATGATTAGAAATCTTTCAGTAACTTTAGGAATAATAGCCAATGGGACCACTAAAGCCATAGCATCTTAAAAGGAGGCCTTAGGCTCTCTAGACAAAGCTATATTAGATAATGGAATTGTTTTAGGTTATATCCTAGCTGAACAGGGTGCTATCTGTGCTTTGGTTGACTGTTGCTCAAAAGCTGCAAACCAGGGCATCAAAACACAAGTAATGCAGGATGATGTCCAATTGGACACATGTAAATATTTGCAATTAGGTATAAAGCAGTCTCATTCTTTAAGCTGCTAGGTTTATAGCCCTAACCAACTTTAACAATTCTCTACTTTGCACAGGTGGGCAAAGGTTATTGCTGAGGCAGTTAGAAAAATGAATTCAGCCAATACTAGTATGAGACTGGCTCCTTACCGAAGCTTAGGAACTGCTACAAAGAAAGTTCCTCTGGCCATATTTGTTAAAGGCTATGGCTTGAAGCTTTAGTGCCAGAGCTGATTAAGGACCAATGTCAGCTACTGTTCAGAGCTGCTCAAGATGTTGAACCAGGGGAGGGGACACTTGAATGGGGGTTGGACTGGCAGCTTCCCTCAAGTTGGATAGAATATTTCTTGCCAGAGAGTGAGGTGTGTCCCCACCAGCTAAAGTGATCCCCGTTGATCCTGTTGAAGTTTGAGCTCAAACACTCTGCGGACAGGAACTGACACCAGAAGCACTAAGGCCTCCTCAATATGGTCTTACCATCCCACTCTACACCTCCGACAGTGTGTCCTTATATTCACTGCTCGCACAAAACGCATAAGCTACATACATGTTAACTGACAGATGAAGCCACCGCAGTTGTTACAATTAGAGGAAAGAACCTCAGAATATGTTTGGGACTTTCAGAACAGGAATTCACACAAAACTATAGGTATTACAGACAACTTCTGATGGCAAGTCCTTGCCTTGGCTTTTCTGGTCTTAGGAGGCCTTTTTAAGTTCAATCTTAAGATTCCTTATGAAAAATTCCAGTAAAGATTTAAGTGCCTATAGGGTTAATTACTCATCTTGCTGGACTTACACAAATAATCAGGCCAAGTGTATTAAAGCTAGACTTATTTCACAAATTAATTAGTCTTAATTTGGGCTAGCTTTGTTAAAGATGGGGGTGATTTTTAGAGAAACTTTTCAGTAGAAACTGTAATATGGTTTTGTGGATATTAGAAGCCAGTGCCGCTCTCTGAATTTTGTTTTGTTGTCTACTTATAAACTCAACTGGACCCAGAACTCTAGTTTCCTCTGGTATCTGCCTGTGACTCTTTAATGTGCAATTACAAACTGCAGCTAGACAACATAAGATAAATTTCAGAGAAATCTCTGCAACTGCTTATGCTTAAATAATCTCAGTGACTGATGCTGTGTAAGCTACAGTTTACCTGAGTACCTGATGACATCAGATATCTCCAACTACAATAGGTGCTTCGAGGCTTAACTTTAAAAATTCTCTTAACAGCCTTACAAACTCAAACTGGTTTACAGTTTGCTCTGATCATTAACCTTTGTTTTTCTTTTGTTTTGATAAATATAACTCCTATCAAGTAATTAACATTTTGGAATTTAACCTGTATAGTCAGCTGTTTGGCCCATTCTACTGCTCAAGCTCTTAAGACTCCATCAAACCACCTTAGAGTCCTTGGCATGTGGGTTGTTATACAATAGGATTGCTTTAGATTATTAGCTGAACAAGGAGGTGTTTATTAAGTGGCCGACTCATGTTTCCACACTTCTGTGGAAGTCAAAACCCACCTAGACAAAATGAGACAGTAAGCTACCTGGCTTCAAAAGTCACTGACAAAAAAACACAATTTAACCTACTTCATGATATTTTTGATTGCCTTTCCCAGGGTATTGGATCCTTCCTCTGATCTGGGTTACAAATTTCTTGGTTATTTTTCTAAAATACATAATAGGAATGGTTTAAGCTGCTTATTCTCTACTGTTCAAAATGCCTGTTCCTTAGAACCAGATTCAAACAACTCCTTTTAAAATATAATCCTGATGTTAGAGAACTCTTATAGCTAGGACCAAAGTAAGTAGCTATCAAACCCCAAACTTCTGTTCTCCTCAGTGATCACGATGATCATCATCATGGTTTGGGTCTTGGAGGGACATAATAACAAGTTATTTTTAATTTCATATTAGGGTACAGGCATCTTGGCCTGGTGCTGTTTCTACTTTTGCTGTGGTCTCTGCTTATAAATTGAGCACTTAAAATGCCTCCTCTATGGCTCAGGAACCATTGCAGAAGAGTTGGGTGCATGAGATTGTAAGAGCTGGGTAAGAGGGGCACAATGGGTGGACAAATCTGACTTCATCTTGAAGCTAATCCTGTATTAGGTGAGCCCAGATGCCCTATTTCCCTCATGACTGAGGAATGAACAACAAAAACAGGAGATTTGTAACCCCAGAACCAGCTTAAAATGGTCCTATCCTGTTGGACAAGATACTAAGTTGCTTTTCAGAGCCAACAGACCAAAACCTCAAGTAATGCAAATGAAGCAGGCCCGGAGGAGGGAACTTTGATTTCCAGGTTTCCTCAGAACCAAAGTATCACCCTCCTCTCAACACACACAGAATCAAAGGACTGGGACATAATCAGAACTTGAACACTAGAACCCTTTCAGAAGCAGTGTCCATTGTCCAGGAAGATCCAGTGCTGATGCCACTACAATAAATGGCCAAACTCTAAGGTCTTCTAATTTAAATTTGCCCCATGAACACTTCTGCATACTTGTTCCCTGTAAACCTTTAAAAACCCATCCCAAACTCTGGATTTGAGGAGTTCAGATTTTTTCAGCACAAATTGCCCATTCTCCATTGTGTACATTATACAGTAAACACCATTTTCTTTCACTGCACCCCCGGTGTCAATATAATTGGCTCTTTGTAGCACCAGGTGGACAAACTCTTCTCTCAGTTACAAATTGAATTGTTGGACAGTTTCCTTTGTGGGAGTGAAAATTCCTCCTGTGTATTGCTGAATCAGGAGGGAAAAATTGAATCAGTTGTGCAATGTGATGTGTGCTTTTAATTTCAGTGATCTCTGCAGCTCGGCAAGGGTTGGGCCAGCATTGACTAGAGTTGGAAAGGAAGTTGACAAGAGGGAAAATAATCTAAAGCTGTCTTCTACCCTGAGGAAGAGCAAAGCCTGATATCTGTTCCTTATCTCTGTCCTAGTTTCCCTTTCTTGTTGAGATCTTAACAGCAGTTGGGAGGGTGGGCGCAGCCAGATCTAAGAGTTGAATGCCTTTGAACTTAGGAGTTCAGGGCTCAGTGGGCATGATCTGCCTTGTTGGTCACTGTTAGCTTTGGATGTCAGGTCAGGTTTACACAGCATGGGGTTTGGTCTGTGCAACAGTTCTAGAGTTTGTACCTTCTCCCATGATGAAACAAAAGAATTGTTTTACCATTGGACTGGGAAACTTTAGAAGCTATGGAGGTCTTTCTTCTTGCTGCTACCGAGTTCTTGGCTAGAGTTAGACTGGTGTAAACCAAAGAAGGGGCCCTGTGAGAAGTATATGCCACACGGGAGTCTAACTGTGTGTCCATACCAAAGTGGAGGTAAACGAAGGATGTATATCGGGGTACATGCAAAGTGGGGGCCAGACCAGGAGTGTACACTAAAGTGGGGCCCAACCTAGAGTTTTTCTGAAGGGGCTAGAATACCACACTGTGGTAGAATTAGGTAGGAAAGCTGCAGAAGTTACAGTGCTGTGGGATTTGAGACAGAAGTGCTGGAAGGCTAAAAAAATAAGAGATGGGCATTCTTCAAACAGATAAGTGTTACCCAAACTGTGCTTGGAAGTGCTGGGTTTCCAAAGGTGGCCACTTTCTTGATGTCGGGATTTCTCAGAGCCTCTCATGCCAGTCCCCATTGGAATCTCCAGGCAGCAGCTCAACAAGCAGCATTTAGAAGTGAAGTTGTTAGTACACCTGCAGAGGTTGGGAGTTCAAAAGAATTCTACTAAGTTCAAATCTCAGCCTTACTATTGTTTGTTGTGTGATTGGATAAACTGTTTAACATTCTGTAGCTCAGATTCCTCATTTGTGAAGTGCTGGTTGTAAGGATTAAAAGACACAAGGCTTACAGGTTGCTTAGTGCAGTGTCTGGCTTATGTTAATTGCTTGGTGTTGGTTGCTGCTGCTGTAATTGTCATGATCTTCTCACCAGTGACCAAGGAAAATTTCCCCTCGAGCAGTGGTTCTTAACCTGTAGTCTAGGACTATCAGCATCACCTAAGAGTTTGTTAGAAATATAAACTCTTGAGCTCTACCCTATTGAGTTTCAGATTCTGTAGGTCTGAGTGATGCTGATACTTCTGGTCTTCTGGTACCATATTGGAGAACATCCCTTTGACCCCTGTTCTGTGTTATATAATTTAGAATGTGTGTTTGCATATGTTGTTTCTACTACTACACTGCCTTCTCTCCTGGATGGTTAGATGACTCATTACCTAGAATTCTGTTGAAATCAAGGATTCTTGTGACCAAAGCAGGAAGATGTAGGGGCAGGATGAGGACTTGTGAAGAGGGAATAGGGCAGTGAATGCTTTTGCTCTTTAAGGCAGCCTTGCTGGGGTACTGCAGTAGACCCTCTGTCAGGTGATCATAGCACAAGGACAGTTGGCCTTAGACATTTTCAGAAAGTACTCAGAGTGAGACATATGTATCTCAAGCCCCTTATTATGATATCATTTCACTATATGTTGCATCCTATTTCCTGAGGGCTGGTCCGGTCCTTTCCACTGGATTCTAAGACTCCTGTGTGTATGTGTGACACAGTACTTGATTCATTTGGTAAATGAGGCACTGTTCTCAAGATCTGCACCAGTGTCACTTCCTACAGGCAATTGTTCCTGGTGTCTGTCCTGCCTTAACACTTGGCAGTGTATATCACACTGCAGAACAAGTGTTGCTTCATGGCGCTGTCTGCCCACCAACTTGTGGACACTAGTTCTTTTATCTTTGGCACAGCATCTGGCAGATAGTCATGTTCAAAAATGTTTCTTGAGAACCTATAAATGTTGTTTGGGGACATTAGAGTAAGATTCCCATGTTGTCAGTGGGGTCCTTGGAGGGAATGGGACCTCATGGGAGGGTGGCGTGGATAGCTTTTGGTTGGGTGCCTAAAGATCCAGGAGATCCCTCTGGTTTTAAATGCTTCCTTTCTGTGTTTCTTTGGGAGATGGTCTTGCTGTGAGCCTCAAGGCCTCTAGGGAAATTCCCTCTAGAGATTAATGTGAGTGTTTGGTAGTCAGAGCTGGACTGTGGGAGCCAAGGCCTTGGGGACCGGGAGGACCCTGGAGCCTGGGTAAGGATGATATAGTGAAGAAATCAGGGGCCACTCCATGGCAAGCCAGGTCTCTTCCCTCCTCCAGTTTTCCTAACCAGTATAATTTTTGAGAACCTGGGACTGTATCTGAGAGATAATTGGATCACGGAGTTATGGTCCTTAGACAAGGAAAGTCATCTTTTTCCTAAAGAAACTGGCAAAGAGCTGCTCATTGAAGTCCATTGTTTCAGATAATTCATGGTTTGGTATCTGGGCTCCTTTGAAATAAAAAGACTCTAAAATATAAACCTTTCTTTTCATAATAGAATCCTCTTGTGTTATTTAAATCTTAAGGTTTTACATTACAATAGTCGCCCATCAGGCTAGGAGAGAAATGGAACTTTCTCTGACAAAGCCCTATGTGGTGTTCTTGCTGGCTTAAAATTAAACCTAATCAGGAGGTGTCACTGAAGCCTGTGTTGAGTAAATGATGGACATGAAATAAAATGATTTACACAACTTTCTTTTCCAATAGGCAGTGCTTTTTAATATTCTTTGTTTGAAAGAAGGTGTGGGTGTTGAAAGTGATTTTTGACTGTTTTTAAGTGGTCCAAGACCACAACATTCTAAGAGCCCCCTTCACACTCCCTCCCCTTCTTCCCACATGGTTGACTCTTGCTTGAACTTTCACAATTTGCAAATACAAGAATGTTCTGACAGCTTCACTGACCCATCAGAATAGAAGTGAGATGCTGAGCCTTTCTGGAATTATCGGAAATCTGAATTTAAAGTGGTGGGATTTAAGTCTTATAGTGTTAAAAAACAAAATTCAACTAAAGAAATTTTAAAGATCATATTGGCTTTATCCAATCATTTATGAGTTGGGCAGCATCTCATCTAACAGATAGAAAAGAGCTATGAAGAGATGTACACAATAAAAGATTTTTATATGCAGAATGGAGAGGGGCAAAAACGTTATATTAGCAAAGAGCAGATTGTTTGTGGCAAGGTCACAACCTTGGGGGCGGCAGGGGTCTATTAGGCAGCTTACCTCGCCAGCGCTGACCAGGTAATTCCAGATTGATTTAAGTAAATTTTATTCCTGGGAGAGGTTGAAACTATAATTAAATTAGGAATTCAGTCTTGGTTTGGTGATGTGGGGTTTAGCACATTTTGGTCCTGTTGTCTCTCTCAACACTACTTATTGGGTTTTTGTTTTCATATCATCGGGTTAGGGTTAAGTTGGTTGTAATGTCATCATGTTAGGTTAATTAAAAAAAATCACTGCTTGTGAATGTGGGGCCTCATATATGAACAGATGTGTTTGCATATGTGTGGATCTAAGCTCGGCAAAGTGTATGTGGTATTGTTAGCTGGCAGTAAAGTGGGGGGTAAATTCTGCCCTGCTTTACTACCCTAAATACGTGTAAACTCAGCCCATCCAAAGCAGATTTCATATGCTTCCTCCTCACATTTCTTCTTGTCTCCTTTATCTCAGTTACTAGTGTTGCCATCCTCCCAATATCCCAGGTTCGTCAAAGTTCATTTTCTTACACCCTTAAGAATTGCTAAAGTGTCTTAGTTGCTCTGCCTGCACACATCTCTTCTCTCCTCCAGACCTTGCCAACAGAGCAAGAATTGTCTAGAGGCACCGTCTGACCCAAATTGTTCCCTGCTTTAAATGCAGGCAAGCCTCTTAGCCTACAAGGAACTTTTCTAGTTTCTCTTTTCGTAAGCTCTGACCAAACAACTTGACTCAGTGTATCTTGCGTTTTCCCAGCTCTTGGTCTTTGTGTTGTTCTCTTGTATGAGTTTGCTAGGACTGTTATAACAAAATATCACAGACTAAGTGGCTTAAACAATAGAAATTTATTTTCTCACAGTTCTAGAGGCAAAAAAATTCCAAGATCAAGGTGTTGGCAGGGTTGGTTTCCCCTGAGGCCTTTCCCCTTGGCTCGTAGATGACCTTCTCTGTGTCTCTTCAAGGTCTTCCCTCTGTGCATGTCTGTGTTCTGATCTCCTTTTTTGAGTACACCAATCATGGTGACTTTTAGGCCATTGCTCTGAAGGGCCAAAGGGTGGAGAGAGTAGGTCTTAAATCTCTGTGCTGCCTGTCACCTGCTCAGCGCTGTCTGTATTCACCTTGGGAGAAGGTGGCTCTCTCCCAAGATTACAACCGGCTCCAAGTTAGGTGGAGAAAAATAGCAAAGGGAACATCATATTTAAGAGTCTGAATGTGCTGAGTGGATGCTTTGGAAACCTAACCTCAGGCAAAAGGTCCTTGATTCAGGCCTGGTGACTGATGTGGCATTGTCTGCTGTTAATAACCAAGAGATTGAAGACCCATTGAGGACATATTTTTGCCTGTCAACAGAGAATCTTCAATCCTTTAACCTCTTTAGTTTTAATATTTGATTTTGCTTAGGTTTGCCTTTAGAGTTGCTTTGCTCTGACCCTTATCACATTACTGTATTTAATGGAATTAAGGGAGATTTTTGTTTCAACTTAAGTACTTAGCATTTTGCATTTAAAAGGCTGTTTTTAAAATAACTTTGGAAGGAGTTCACTGGTTTAATGAAATCTTATTCCATTGTAAAAAGCATTAACATATACCTCAAGTTTTATTTAAATGTAGTCTTCCCTCTTTAAACAAAATAACAATGAGTAAAAGTGTCTAAAAGATCATTTCTTTCTATATGTATAATAGATTTCAGTGGAAATTTGTACAAAGTGTGGAGATTTTGTCCCACCTGCATATATTTCTGCATAAAAGGAGGGTATCACCATGTAATCAGTGATGGTGAGTTAGATATAGGCTGTCTGGCCTCAGGGACTGACTTCAGTCCTTTTTCTGATCTTTTGCACTCCTCCATGACTGTTGACGTCACGCCTTTTCTTCCCCCACGTATGTCCTCTGTGTACCTCTGAAGCTTGTACATGGTTCGTTTAATCTGGGCCTTCACCCTCAGCTTCTTTCCTTGCTTCATTTTCATCTCTCTTTGGTTCTATGCCTTTTGGGGCCTCCTTCAAGGCAAAGCCTTTTCTGATTCAGTCCAGCTTCCAGGCTTTCCTGCAACAGAAAGTGTTCCTACCTTCATGGAGCTTCCATTTTAGTGGGGGCAGTGGGTGGAGGGTATGGCCAAATGAATAGTGAGGTGATGCTACCGTGGGGGAAGCTTAGGTGGCTCTGAGAACAACTAAAATGTACACGCAACCTTGGGGTATGGAAAGGCTATGAAGAAAGGCATCCTGAAAGAGGTGTTTAGGTGAACTTGAAGTATACTTATTCATTCCTTCAACCATTCCTTAACAAACCCATTGTTTGTTAAGAGGGGTAATCACTGTGTTGATGGCTGGCAAACAGCTGTGAACAAAGCTCTCCCTAAGCTTCTATCTGTGAGAAGTGGACAAGTAAAGTGCTGTTGAGAGCAAAGAGTATTTCTGGTGGCGGGGAACAGAATGGACAATGTCCTGATCCAGAAAGAAAGAGTATTCAAGGCACACAAAGAAGGCAGGCAGGGGCCAGATCACAAAGGGGTTGAACTTTATTCTGAGGGTAAGGAGTTGCCATGGAATGGTTTTAAGTAGAAGGGCGAGGTCATATTTGTATTTTAGAAAGATCACTTTAATCGTGGCGAGCGGGCTGGCAGTACAGTTAGGAGGTCTGTTTGGAGGCTGTGGAGGCCTGTGTTGGAGCAGTGGCAGTATGAAAGGAGAGGAGATAAGTCTGAGCAGTAGTTTAGGAGGCAGTTTTTTTTGGGGGGGGTATTCTTTTAATATTAGTTTCAGATGTACAGTATAGTGGTTAGACATTTATATAATGTATGAAGTGATCCTCCCCAATTACTTTAGTACCCACCTGGCACTGTGCATAGCCATTACAATATTGACTATATTCCCTACTCTGTACTTTACATCCCCATGACTATTTTGCAACTACCAATTTGTACTTAATTTCTTCAGCTAGCCCTCAACCCCTCTCCCATTTAGCAGTTACTAGTTCTCTGTATCTATGAGTCTGTTTTCGTTTGTTTGTTCATTTATTTTGTTTTTTGGATTCCAAATATAAGTGAAATCATACAGTATTTGTCTTTCTCTGTCTGACTTATTTCATTTGACAGAAGACCCTCTAGGTCCACCCATGTTGCTGCAAATGGTAAGATTTCATTTTTTATGACTAAGTAATATTCCATTGTATATATATGTACCACATTTTCTTAATCCTGTTGTCTATTGATGGGTACTTAGGTTGCTTCCATATCTTGGCTATTGTTAACAGTGCTCAGTGAACATAGGGGTTCATATATCTTTTTCAATTAGTGTTTTGATTTTCTTTGGATAAATACCCAGAAGTGCAATTGCTGGTCATATGGTAGTTCTATTTTTAATTTTTTTGAAGAACCTCCAAACTTTTCCATTAGTGACTACATCAGTTTGCAATCCCACCAGCAGTGCATGAGGGTTCCCTTTTCTCCACATCCTCGCCAACATTTGTTGTTTTTTGATTTATTGATGATAGCCATTCTTACAGATGTGAGATGATATCTCATTGTGGTTTTAATTTTTATTTCTCTGCTGATTAGTGATGTTGAGCCTCTTTTCATATGTCTATTAGTCATCTGTATATCCTCTTTGGAGATATACCTGAGCAGGCCCTCTGCCCATTTTTAAATTGTGTGTGTGTGTGTGTGTGTGTGTGCGCGTGTGTGGTGTTCTATGAGTTCTTTATAAAATTTGGGTTTAATCCCTTATCAGATGTATCATAGGCAAATGTCTTTTCGCATTCAGTAGATTGTCTTTTTGTTTTGTTGATGGTTTCCTTTGCTGTGTATAACCCTTTTAGTTTGATACAGTCCCATTTGTTTATCTTTTCTTTTGTTTCTCTTGCCTGAGAAGATATATCAGAAAAAGTATCACTAAGAGCAGTGTCAGTGAGTTTACTGCCTATGTTTTCTTATAGGATTTTTATGGTTTCAGGTCTTATATTTAAGTCTTTAATTCATTTTGAGTTTATTCTTGTATATGGTGTAAGAAGGTGGTCCAGTTTCTTTTTTTTGCATGTATCTGCCCAGTTTTTCCCAACATCATTTATTGAAGAGACTGTCTTACCCCTTTGTGTATTCTTGCCTCCTTTTTCATAGATTAAATGACCACATAGGTGTGGATTTATTTCTGTGCTAGGAGGCAGTTTTAACAGTATTTGTGTTGAGTGGATTTAGAGTGGTGAGGCATGGGAAGAATTATAGCTGATTCTTGGGTTTATTGTTGGAACAACTGGATGGATGGTGGCGGCAATCTCTGAGATGGGGTAGCTGAATTTCCTTGGAGTTGTGGGGGCAAATTTAGGGTAATAAGAGATTATAGGACAGAGTTGAGGACTTAAGGAATGAACTGAGGATAAGCAGCCAAAGAGAGTGGAGGAAACTGAGGAGATAATGTGGTTTGCCAGAAACTAAGGAAAGAACAATTTAAAGAGGAGGGAGTGGTTAGTAGGGGCAAATGCTGAAAAGGAAAAATAGGGTGAGGTTTTGCAACAGCCATTGGCTTTAGCAATAGGGATGTAGGTAGTGACCTTGGCAGGAATGATTTGATAGAATGATGGGCTTTTCGGTCCATATGGTATCTCTTGAACACTTTTCCTTCCCTCCATCTCCATCAACAATTGTTCTACTTCAAAGTATGATCGTCTCTCACCTGGATTTTTGATGTAGTCTTCTGGTTGGTCCAACAACATATTCTCTATTCTTCAGTGAAAGTGATCTAGTGAAGACACAAATCTAATTGTGCCATTTCCTTGGTTAGCATCTTTTACTGGTTTTATGTTGTTAGGATAAAGACAAATTCCTTCACGTGGAGCACAGACCTTCTGCCTCCTTCTCCGTCTTCTTCTTGTACCATGTTCTTCTCTTTTCCGCTGCCAAGCCATAGCAGTCTTCCTTAAATGCCTTGAGCTGGTCATGTCTCCTGTGGCCATCTGGACTTAGCACATGCTGTTCTCTTTATTTGGAATCTCTCACCTCGCCTTTCACCTACTTCATTTCTACTTGTCTTTTAGATTTTAATCCTAGCTGCACTTTCTTAGGGAAGTCTTCCCTGACCTCTCTCACATGGTCAAATATCCCTGTTGGGTGTTCTCATGGGATCATCTGTTTTTCTTTTATGGCTGTGGCAGATTGCATTATGTTCCCAGTTTTTCTTCTTCCCTATATCCACACCCTTTGCAACATGGCTTTGCAATTCTACTCCCAGAGTGTATTCCCCTGACCCACTGATATTAGGTGCACCCACGTGACTTGATCAGGCCACTGAAAAACAGGTGGAAATGAGTGCCAGTTCTGAGTCTAGATGTTAGGAGGCTTTGCACATTCTGTCTGCCCCTCTTGAGCTTCTGCTTGGCTCATTATGAGACTGGGCCTCACAATGAACTCATGTGGAGTGGATCTAAGTGGTTTCTGAAGTCTACAACCTGAAGTCAAGCCTAGCCCAGACAAGTTGTAGTCAGTTTGCAGATACATGAGAATGAATGAGTTGTGAGCGTAGTTTCTTAGGCAATAGATGGCTGATGCAATAGCAACCACAGTTGCAATTTTATATATATTTGTCATTATTTGTCTTTCATTGAGTTCCATGAAGTCAAGTTGGGCATCTGTAACTGTGCACAGTATTTCTAACCACCCTGCATCTTGCCTGACATGTGGCAGGTGAGCAACACATATTAAAGGATTGAGTAAAGTCTGTGTTTCAGATCAACCATGTGGTGTAGGTTTTTATGTTCCATGATAATCTTAAGAGTTTATTGGTTCTGGACAAATTGGCTCACTGCCAAAGGTATCAAGATACATTTTGCATTCAATTATAACACTTTGCTAACTTGAAACAAAATGACAGCTTTTAGAAAAGTGTGTTTCTTATAACTTAAAAAGAAATTTTGATAAATCATTGGTTTGTGTTAAGAGGTTATGAATTGTGTGAATTGTGGGGAAAAACACTCCATCTGCAGTCTTGAAGCAAAAATGAATGTTAATCACATTCTGCCTAGTTAAGAATTATTTCTTTATCTAGGTTGCTGTGCATAACGTTTATCATTCCACCCCATTAACAAATAGGTCCATTTTTATAGATAATTTCTACATTAAAACAGAGACCAAAGCTTTAAGATGTTGATTTAAGAGTTAATTTTGGCTGAGTTGAGAAAAACACCCATGGAATTTAACATCTGTCTTATGGGGAAAAAAAGGCATTTTGTTATAGGAAATGAATACAGGGCTTGGAGTCAGAGGACAGGCACTGTTATTAATTAGCATTGTGATAGTGAAAAGTGACTTAACCTTTCTGAGCTTTATTTTCTGTACCTGTAAAATGGGATTGATTAATATCTACTTCATAGGATTGTGTGAAATGCTTTGCAGAAATAAAAGGACTTGTAAATTGTAGTTAATTAAATGAAATGGAACGAATGAAAATGAAATGAGTGAAACTATTGGTTTTTAAAAGTTAATTTTATAACAATCCACCTTATTAATGTCTCGTTTTTTGAAAGTTATTCAATTAATTCTATTGGGTTTTGGCATACAATTGTATCATATAGAAAAAATTATTTTATTGCTATCTGTTTTTTATACTTTCCTTTCTCTACTTGCATTGGCTAATGCTGAGAGGATTCTCTAAAATATTTTTTAAAGTAGTATTCTTTACTGTTTTTTTTTAAAACCACTTTATTGAGGTATAACAGATATAGTAGAAGATGTATGAATAAATATATATATCTATGAAATCATCACAATCTAAGCCATAAACATGTCCATCACTTCTATAAGTTTCCTCCCACCATTACTATTATTATGTGTGTGTGTGATAAGAACGCTTAACATGATATCACCCTTTTAGCAAAATTTTAGTATACAATACAGTATTGTTGACTATAGGCACTTTGTGGTACTTCAGCACCTGTTAGAATGGCTATTAGAAAAAAAAGATAACAAGTGTTGGCCAGAATGTGAAGAGCACGCTGGTATACTGTTGGTGGGAATGTAAACTGGTGTAGCCACTATGGAAAACAGTATGGAGGTTCCTGAAAAAATTAAAAATAGAACTACCATATGATCCAGCAATCTTACTTATGGGCATATAGCCAAAGGACTTGAAATCAGGATCTTGAAGTGATATCTACACTTTATTGCTTTTTTAAAAAAAATCAGGAACTGATGTTAGATTTTATTGTTAGTGCTTTTTCAGCATCTGTGGAGATGGACATGTGATTTCTCCCCCTTTTAGTCTCTCACTCCCAGGCGAGAGACTAATATGATAAACTATATTCAACTTCTTAATACTGAGGCATTTATTAATCCTGTTCATGTCCCTTTGTAAGATATACTATCACTACTTAGTTGTGAAGAGAGGGTTTTAAAATTTCTGTAAAGTGTGATATATTCAATTAATTTATATCTATGTTCTATTTGTTATTTTTGGGATTTTTGCATTGATTTTCATGAGAGTAATTGGCTGGAGTTTTATTGTGCTGTGTTTGTCAGGATTTGTTCTAAGTGTTTGTTATGGACTGAATCGTTTCTCCCCAAATTGATATATTGAACCCCTAAACACCAATGTGACCGTATTTGGCATAGGCCTTTAGGGAGCTTACTAGATTTTGGGGGACACAGTGAAAAGTGGCTGTCTATAAGCCAAGGAAAGAGCTCTCACTGGAAACCAACCCTGTTGACATTTTGATCATGGACTTTCATCCTCTGGAACTGAGAAAATAAATTTCTGTTTTGTAAGACCCTCTGTCTATCTTTTGTTATGGCAGCCTGAGCAGACTAATACAGTGCTATCCATATTGCTAAAAGTTGTTTAGAATATTTCCGTGTTCTGGACTCAACAATTCAAATGGCATTATAGTTATCTATTTCCTGAAAGAACAGGTAAAACTTATTTGTAAAATACTTGGGGCCTGGTATTTGTTAGTTATATATCTCTGATAACTTTACTAATATCTTCTGTAGTACTTGGTGTATTTAGATTTTGAATATTTTCTGGATTTAGTTTTGATCAGTTATATTGTCCTGGAGAATATCCAGTTTAGGATTTCAAATGTTTTAAAGTTGAGCAAAATGATCACTTCTGTGTCTTTCAATTTATTCATTATCTGTGGTTATACATTCATTCTTATTTTGGCTATACCTTCTTTTTTCTTCCCCTTGATTATTGGTGTAGTAGTTTATTATTACTTTAGTAACTCTTGAATTAGTGCTGTTTTCCTCTTATTACTGTTTTTGTATCTACCATTTTCTACTTGTACCTTTTTTGAGTTGCACATTTAACTTAAGCATTTTATCTTCTTTAGAACTATACCTGGTTAGAGCTAGGGATTTTCCTTTGAATGCTGCTTTGTGTCCTGTAGAATCTAATACATAATGTTTTATATTATTATTTTCTGGATATTTCGAGATTTTGATTTTCTCTTGTCATAAAAATTGAAGAGAAAGTTTTAAAGTTTCTGTGAAATGTGATCAGAGAATATGGTCTGTTATATTTCTGTTTCTTGAAATTCTAGGTACTCTTTCAATTGGACCTAATATATGGTCCAGTTATGTAAATAGGCACTTCCAAAAGTTGTATCTCTGTTTTCAAGCTATAGAATTATAAATCTATCAATCAGATTTCCTTATCAATTGATATCAGGGTTATTTTTGACCCACTTGACCTAATCATGGCCTGAGTCACTCTTTTTCATTATATTACTAAGAACTCCAGAGAATATATAGAAGATGTAGATTCTACCTTGAATTTATTAAGGAAACAATTTGTCTTCACTCCAAAAAGCATTGTAGTAGTAGGAGTTGGAAGACCAGTGGGAGCTTTTTGAGCTTGGATAATGAAAGCTTTATGCAGGAGATAGATCTTGTAGAGCAAATAGGAGTTAAGAGGTGAAGAGTCTATAATGAGACATTCTGAACTTGGGGCACGATGACCTGAGCTGGGCCTGGGGTGAGCCAGGCCTTTTGGGGTCAAAGCACACTCTCCTCTTAAGGTCTTGCTCTCTCTGACTCGCTGTAGCAGTTGAACTGGGGAGTGAGAGTCACATGAGACCAGCCATCTCTATTCAATTGACTTACACATAAGCATCTTTGTTGGGACCATCCCAGCCATGTTATCAGCCTACCCTGCAGCAGTGGAGGACAACATGTGATAATTTGCTCTTCAGGCTGCCCTACTGGTGTACTCACAGCTTTGCAGCTTCACTTCAGCTGAAATTGGCACACACCTCAGTTTGATAGCATTAGCAGAATATTTGGACATTAATCAGGGAGATGTAGGCATTTTAACTGAAGAATTACAGTGTCTGATATGTACTTGCTATATGGAGTTGTTTTGTCAGATGACCCCAATAAATTACCAAGTATTTAACACTGATGATAAATCAAATGATGTGTGGTCTGTAGAAAGCGAAGGTATTTAAATAATTAAGCAGTTATTTCTAGAGCCTCTTTATATGATGATTTTCTAGACTTCACATCAGTTTTCCTCATCCAGCCTCCATATAATATATAGTTATTTCAAATCAACTTTACTTACTGAGCTTTTTCTAGTAATGGAGCTTTGTCAGCAAAAACTGTGTGTACCAGCAAATGGTGAATGATGGGCTCGTATCAGAAGGGAGCTTGAGAGGTGCTTTCTGTTAGATGGATGGGTCTGGAGCAGAAGCTTGAAGCTCTCCAAGTGTAATAGTTTCAGAGAAAAGGTATGTCTGAAATAGGGGTGAGTGCTCCATCACTCAAAATCTGGTATTTCACACATCCAAGCCAAATGCTACATGTGCTATTGAAACCATGGTTTCACGTTAGGATGTTGGGAGATGTGTGAAGTTATTTAATATAATCTTGGTTGTGGTTTCTTCTTCCCACCCTGCACTCCTGTCTCTTACAGCTGATCAGGGCAAATGTCGGGAAGTGCAGTAGCTACTGAAATGATAACATGTGGGTTTATGCAGTTGTCACTACAATTCTCAATAAGCCAATGGTAATCCATGTGAGTGCTTTGAATGCCTGAGTACTAAGTGTCTGTGAGTGGCCTGAACTCTGCTGAGAGGGGCAAGCTCTTGGAAAAGCAGGCTTTGCTAATTTGGCAGTCATTGCTTAAGGTAGGCACTGAGGACAGAGCATCATGAGTGGACTGATGGAGGTGGGGCACAGTGCACTCTGAGGGTTTAAACCAGTTCTGCTATTTTTGAAATTCTGGTTTTAACTGCAGGATTGTGCTGAGTTTGGTACAAACTAATTTCTTTGTTGGCAGAACACGATGTATTAGTTGGTTGAAGTCATGTGTCTGTTGATCTGATGCCACCTTGGACCTTGAGTTTGCCAAAGGGCTGTTGAGAGAGAGACCTGACTTCTGGCATAAGATGGGCTACCTGAATATTGGAGGCTGGGGATGCTAAACTGTGTATGTGCTGCCTCTATTTTATTGCTGAATTGTGTCTCTCAGTGGAGGTTTAGAGGCTGTTCAACAAAGCCTATGCTGTCAGCTAAAAGGCTTTTAGGACTTCTTAATCATGGCACAGTATTTTTTCCCTTTTCTTAAAAAAAAAAAAAAAAAAAGCTTTCTCTTTCCTTTCCCTACCTTTTTGAAATCTTTAGCCTTCATGTGAACTGAAGACTTCAAAACATTGGAAGAAAATAGTCTGAAAGCTCAGAGTGTGCTTGGCTCCTGGTAGGTATGAAGACTTGATAAAGCATCTTTTGCACTGACAGGTGTTTGTGTGCCAGTGTGGAGAAGCCTTTTGATGACAAAGCCACTTAGTTTTCTATAGCTTACCTTTCCCTTTGTGCAGAGAGCTGGGAAAACTCTAATAAAGTAACTAAATAATAGGGAAAAAAGTTAGCATTGGCATCATCTTCATTTTTCTCCTGCCCATTGTTTTTTGAGACTCACTTGCCAGGCGTTAAGTAAGCAAGTGGCAGGGGTTAGCTGGCCAGTGTCCTGCCATTGTCCCCATGATTCTGGAATATGCTTCTATTTAAAGATTCAGAGTCAGCAGCAATATCTTCTGGAAGCCGAGGGAAAATTTAGATGGACAGCAGAACTGTGGGTTAAGGCAGAACTGTCCATAGGAAGGAGGGGTGCCCAGTGGAGATGCTGAACTGCCATCTACCCCGTTTCCTGGAAGCATAATGCTTGCTTCGTTTCAACTCTTATAGGCCCGGAGCCCCCTGAATCTCAACATACAGTTTTCTTCCCTCTCATAGGAACCATATGAAATTGGCAAGCCGTGACCATGTCCTCTCAGTTCTCACATGAGTCCTCATACACGATTTTGTGCACCTTTCCCAGAAAGATAAATTACACAAGTTAAAGCTAAAGAAACATGTGATGCTTACTTGTTACATAATGTGGCTCATAAAAAGCAGAGAATAACCTTATTGAACCGCCTCAGCCATGGGGTAAGGGCTAGGACATCTTACTTTGCAGCAGTCACCCCATTGTGGGCAAAACTTTGTATGCCAATCCCCTTGGACTTCTAGAAGAAAGAAATAGAATTTCATTGGTAGAGGACTGAAATAAAATCTGAGTGTTGCTGATACTGTTCCAAGTAGAAACTAAAGGAGTAGTAGAGAAGCTCTGTTTCTGTGCATTGGTGTCCAGAAACATCTATCCATTGTTTAGTATGAAGAACAAAATTAGGCCAAGACTGGAAAAGTATTCAACCTTAGTTTTGTAATCTCCCACAAGGTGTTTTTGCAGCTGTATGTGAAAGTTACTCCTTTGGATTTCAAGTTGTTTATTTGGGGTCATCAAGCATTAAAACTCTGAGAAGGGAAACTGAGCTTTGTGTGTCACCCACACTTTGTAATGGCTGACAGGTAGGTTTGTACAAAGTCGGTGTGAGTGATCTCTGAGCTTATCGGCTCTCATCTCACTTTTCAGAGGGGAACATAAATCTCCTAGTCTCTACCCCTTGGCTCCTCTCACCAATTCTTGTTCTTGTTGCCGTCCAGAAGTGTTTGTTTGATTGGGGTTTGTGATTTGTGTCTGAGGGTGCCTGAGTTCCAGAATCATTCCACTGAAAATCGTCACTGTGGGGAAAATGAATATTGGACTAAGGAGAAATGCTACAAGCATTTCTGACAATATAATTGCTATATAGATGAGTGTAATAGATAACAAGAGTAATGGAAACATTTATTAGCTTTTATTGTGTGCCAAGTACTGGTGCTAAGTACTTAACATATGTTCTTATTTAACTCTTCCAACAACCCAATGGGATAGTAATATATTAAGATAGTAGTGATAAGTAATACTAGTAATAAGTAGCAACTACTGTGTCTGCTTTATGTGGATTATCTTATTTGAGTGTCACAATAATCCTATGGAAAAGGTACTGTTTTCTTTCCCATTTTCCAAATGAGGCCACAGAAGCTCAGAGAGGTTATATAAATTTGCCCAGGAAGGTGGAATATGGATCAGCCATCTGATTTCAAAGATGTATCAACCATGCTTTTATCACCCTAGCTAAACAGAAGCATTCTTTCATGGGCATTTAATAAATATTGGATTGTAATGATGAAGTGAGAAGTATTTTGGCCAATAAGATGGCATGCTTGTATATGTGTACGTGTGACACATATACATACACAGTCAACTTCTGATTTTCCACTTTGGGGTAACCCTTTGACTGTTAATTCCAGAATGTCATTTTTTCCCCTTACTCAGCACATTCTCACCCTTCCCCAGTTCTTGGGGTCAAGGAATAGAAACTCATTTAAATGTAATTCTAAGCAGAATATCTTTAGGAAGATTATAATAACTACACAGTTATAGAATATTACAGTTGAAAGATGGAAACATGAAAGTCAACCATTTTGCTTAAAAGAGAAGGAAACTCAGGCTCCCCAGAGGGGTATTATAGGCCTAAGGCCTCTGATTGATTAGTGCTAGAATTTGAACTAGATTTTGGGATGTCTGGCTTCTGATCCAATGCTCTTCCCTCTCTATAACCCTACCACTCATAGAATAAACTCTGAAGCCAAAAAAGATATTGTGTTTTTATTCTGTTTTAAAATAAGGGTGTCTAATTCTCCTCTGATGACATGGCTAATCTGTAGTTGTTTGCCATGGTATTTTTAGATTCTTGTGGGTTTAGATCAAAAATTGGCTATGAGAGCAACCTCTCCCATCTGATTCCTTGCATCAGAAGTACAATAATACATTTTCTTCTAACACAATATTTTTGTTTTGGCCCAATGGGCCACGATAGTTAAGGAATCAAATTGACCTCTACTCCCACCTACCCCATATCACCAAGAAGGAAGGAGAGTCAGTGTTATTAATGGAAAAGCATTTTATTTGAAGTTTGAATTTATTGTTTAAAAGAATATTTTTCCTCACTTGAAAGAATTATTATTTGGTCACAGGCATTTTATCGTGTAGCTTTGTGTCATTATTGCATCGAGTGTGTTGCTATAGCTCCTCCAACTGTTTTAAGATGTTTTGAGGCTGTGCTTCATATTATAAGGAAAGTATTTTTCACTAGGACTCTCAGAATTGAATTTGCCTGAATTAATTATGATTTCCACTCTATCCCCTTGGGCAGTGTTGTAGGGTAGAGGTAATCCTTTCTGATGTCACATAGAAAATCAATTCTGGCCCATAGCACAGGCTAGTTGCTTGAGTGGGGGAACTTGTCACTCACTGTATGGTCTTTATTTCCCATTTTTCTTGGCCCTTTGTTATGTATTCTTTTCCCTGGGCTTGTTTAAGGAGCTGCCAAGGCCAGGGAGCAGTGCTTGAAGTGATGGACAAGGATACTTTCTCCATAAAGAAAATCACAAGGGCCCCAAGTTGGGTAATAAAAGGCCTTGTCAGTGGCATTTCTTGTGTAGCCTGCATTGTTTATAGAGTGTTTCCCTCTGAGAAACACAGACACTCTTCCTTTGGCCTAGGGAGTAAGACAAGTTGAATGACACTGGGTTATATGTAGGGATTTGGTCTTGACTGTTTTTGAATTTGCTATCTTCTCCTGGCAGCCTCCTCCTATGTTCCTGACAATACTTTGTTCTTCTTAATTTTAAATTTAATACTTTCACCTTATAAAACCCCATAAACAAACTTAAGAGGCAAAAACAACTGATGATAAATATTTGAACCAAATTTGACAAGCAAGGATAGATATCTTTACTATATAAATAGCTACTACAAAAAATAACTATCAAGACTGTATTGTGCATCCATTAAAAAAGGTATTATCAAGTTTTAAATGCCTTGAGAACATGCTCTCAAGATAAAGCTAAGCAAAATAGCAGGGTAGGGAACTGAACACAGATGTAGATGTTAATCCATATACACTCAAAGAAAGGGCGGAAACTTCCCCTTTTTCTTACTTTCATGTGTCAGGAGAACCTAAAAGTAGTTTCTATCTTGGCATGTGACCACGATGCCTTGGCTTTGCTATTCCAGCCAACTGACCCTTTTGCTGAAAGTTTAATAGGGGATAAATTCACATGTGAATTCATAATCCCCTTATCTGTGCTAAGGGCTCTCTGTAACTAGCCTGCAACAAAGAGAACCTTACGTGGTGCAGTTTTGCCTTGACCCCACCTCTCAGCCTTCTTCCTAACCTTTCCACACCTCCTGGTTGAACGCTTTAGGCCTCTGCCCCTTGCAGAGTCATCCCCTGCCTGCAGTATGTTAAATGATGTTTTAAATAAATAGATTCACATTTCCTGCCAGTCGTCACATTGAGGAATTTAAGGAAATCTGGCATATGTGAGTGGGAAATATATTTGGGCTTATGAGAAGAACAAACAAGGACTTGTTGTCCTCTAGTACTTATTAATTTTGAGCCTTATTCTCTTTTATATAGTGTGACTCTGACCGTAAATCCACAAAGTAAAGTCATAGTTGAACCACAGTTTGAGTTTTGAAAATTTATTGTTAAAATTTGCTCTCCTCCTAATGCTTTTATTTCTCTTCTCTGCTCATGGTGTGGGTTACAGTTAATGTTATCTGCATATGTCTGTAAATACTGAAAATATTTTTGATACAATGTGCATTTAATCAACTTTTTGTTACTGTTATGCCATTTGTGTGGAGGAAAATTGTTTCTGTCTTAATGTTCTATTGAAGTGCCTTTGGAGTGATGATATCATAATCACTTTAATACATTTAAAAGCTTCAAGGCTTAGCATTTATTGAACAAAGCTCATTGAAAGAATATAACGGATGTCTTGAGGCTTTCCACTGCTGTAAAAAGGACAGTATTGTTCATGGCCCCAGTAAAAGAAAATCTGAATTTTTATTTGATTTTGCACCATGTTGCAATTATATTTCAAGAGCTCTTCAAGCATTACTAACAAAGGGGCTGTTTTTATGAATTGTTATAATTGCAGATCTCAGGGCTGACTGCTGTGAGTTTAACATTAATAATGGACAGCAATTTAAAACTTTATCACCAAAATCCAACCTCTGAGGTCCTAAAAGGTGGCTTTCTCTTTCCACCTCGATGTCCTTGGAGAGTGAGTCCTCCAGAGTTGGGAAGTGAGTGGAAAACTTTTTTATTCCTGAGAATCTCTGAAGTCTTGGCCCTTAAGGATCGCTGTAAAGAGGCTGGAGGAGTGAGATGAGGAGCATGGAGTCCTGGGGGGGGGGGAGGTGTGTGTGTGTGTGTGTGTGTGTGTTTCAGCCCATGAAATTAAAATGGGTAGGTGGTAAGTGGGAAGCCAAGGGAGTCCTTGAGAATCCTTGTGGGTTGAAGGGATATCCTCTGAGAGTCCTTGGACTGACATATGACAAGTAGAGCTAGTACACTCTGAAGCCACTCCTTTGAAGAACAGAATGAAGAAGTAATGGGAAATATTCTCCTGGTTGAGAGGGCTAAGTCATGTTCTTGAAATCTGGCATCTCCTGAAACCTTGGCCTCATCTTTCCTGCTGTTAGGTAACTTCTCACTGCTGGCCTTTGAATTACATGTGTGATAAAACATCCCCATGGGTGCAGGCCCGGTGTCAAATTATTTCAAGAGATTATTTCTTTATCCCACTCAATCATAACTGAGGGGAAGAACACCTGGAAAGACTACGTGCCATTTCCTGTTGTCTCATTAGGTAGCTTCTGGTCTTGAGACTCCCTGACTGACTTGCTTGAAATTTACTTGTTTAAGGCATGCATCTCTCCCTCTAAATTTTCCTTAAGGGAAAGTAGGCATTTTAGAACTCAATTGCTGTGAGGTGGGGCTTCTGAGACCTAATTAATTAATTTTCATTTTTCTCCACTCTCACGTAAGATACAATGCTCTGAACAGATGAATTTGCTTGAAATGGATTTGATGTAGTAACTTCAAAATGGTGCTTTTACTTCTGGCCTTCCCCAAATGAAGAGATATGGAGACTGCTTCTTCTGGCAGCCAGCCCTTGCTAATTCAGATAGTAGGGGTTAGTTGGAGACTGTCATTAGGGCGTGGTACTTTTGCTAGCTAGTGTTAAAAAGCTTCTTAAGATATTTATCCTCTACCCATCTACTACTTTATATAAGTTAGGGTTAGGTTCAGTTGGATAGGATAGATAATCCCAGTTACCAACAGCTTAAACAGTGTTCAGGTTTATTTCTTAAAAAAGTTGAGAGGCTGAAATCTAGGGCTGATGTGATGATGTCATGATATTACTAGGGACTCAGGCTCCTTCTCTCTTTCTATTCTGCTATCTCCAGGGTATGGTACCTTAGGCTAAATCTCATGGTCAAAGGTGGACATGATCCAGCCAGGACATTCATAGTCCCAGCTGACAACAGGAGGAAAGGCAAAGTAGGACATCGCCTCCTTCCTTTTAAGAAATCTTTATAGAGGTTTTGTGCAGCAGTCTAAATGTAAGGCCACACCTAGATGCAGGGGAGGCACAGAATTGCAATCTTACCTGAATGGCAAAGTGCCCTGCAAAATTTGAGTTTCTGTTTCTGAGGGAGAAGGGAATAAATGGATATTGGGACAAGCCACTTTAAACGCTGCCATACAATGTATCAATTCACTCCTCTGTCATTTTCTCTCTTGCTCTCTCATGCATGTGTGCACACTTCACCATCTTCCAAGCTATACTTGGAATGCCCCTCCCCAGTTCCTTACATTCCCCAGACTGGCCTTTTATGACTTCTTTCCCTTTCAAGTTTTCCCTTGATGTTTGTTTTAACCTGCTTTTATCGATATTAAGATGTTGGGGACATAGGAGGCCTTTTCTTGAGTGCCAAGTCTTTATTTTTCCTCCTCATAACATTTTTATTCAGCTAAAACATCAAGGCCTACCTTACAGAGGAAAAGGTGACTAAACAGCTGCCAGGATGATTCTTGGAAGCCTCCATGGGATCATGACTGTCACTCTTCTCCAGACCCAGTAGGCCTCTGGGCCAGAGTGCAGCCCTCTTGAGGTCCAGAGTCCTGTGGCTTGTGGAATGACATGCTCTCTACCCTGCAGAAATCCTTGGAATCTGAAAGTCAAGGCCAGTGTCATAGATTCACCCTTCTGTGAACAGACTACTTTAAAGAATTCTCAGATAGAAGATGAAGGCAGTGCTTCAGAGTAAGCTGACTTTGTATGGCCTTAGCTGTTGCAAATCCAGGTGATGATACATATGGTGTCCCCATACGCCAGTGAAGATGGCCCCCTTCTACTGAGTACAAAGGTACTTTGAGACAGGATGCTGCTGCAGATGACATTGCCATGTCCCTTCTTACATCCCAGCCCATCCACTCTTCGTTCTTCAGCAGGAGTGGAGTTTTCCAAAACAGGATTTGGGACATATAATCTGTTGAAAAAGTTATTCCACCTCTGAAGACAAAGACTAGTCCAGGTGATAAGTTTTTCATTCTGAAATGCTTGCATTTCTGGTTCATTTTGAGGGCTTTTAGTCATTGGGACAGAATATTTGAAATCTGGGAGATTTCATTAATCTCTAGGAACTATGGTTGTACCTGGAGTCATGGCTTGGAGAAACTGTGAAGGGAATGGACTTTGGAGTCCTGGAGATCTGGGTTCAGATCCTCTGGGGCATGTCTTTTGGGGGATAATTTGAGGCCCAGTTTTTAAAAATCTATAAAACAGGCCTAGTGCGGTATAACTTAGTGGAGAATGAATTTAAATGACAACACATGTAAAGTGCCTGACATGTAGTAGGTCCTCAGTAAAAGTTAATTTCTTTTTAAGGCAATTCACTATGCTAAATTCTTAGTAAATATTTATTAGTTTTATGATCAAAAGCTTTAAAAAACTTGCTCAATAGTGCATGTCCTAATTTTGGTTTTATTTTACAGTTAATAACTCCAGTCTTACTGTTCACGGCTGGAGATGTTGCTCAGGGGCATAGGCTCTCACATGGCTATTTTTCAAGCAGGCCCCTTGCCCTCTCCCTGAGATGAGTATACCGTGAAAAGGCACTTTGACAATGAAAAACACAGTTGTGCCAAAATGCAGGTGATTTCTAAATTGGAAGCATTACCTGCCCTGCATACTTTCAGAAATATAGTTGAAGGGTCTTCAAGCTGTGCCCTGAGCCTTCCTGGGCCATGGACTGCTATGAAAATCTGATGAGAGCTGTGTATCTTCTCAGAAAAATGCACATATGTGTGTGCATAGAGTTTTTCATATAACTTCAGGCAATGTGTCAGTTTCACTCTCCCTGCTCCTCTCCCCCGAGGAATCCTAGGTTAAGAATCCCTGTATGAACTTTCTATTTTTCAAAGTATTGTCGATATTAACCCTAAAACAATGGGGAAGAGAAGGGAATGGACATATGTGTGGTGGGGAATGATGAGTAAGCCACACCTAAGATGAGAAACAAGTGGTTGAGATAGTGACTGAATGCTAAAAATGACGTTCTGTGTCGGTGCGGCATTTATGGCTCCAGTGTCTACAGGAAGTTGAGAATGGAAAAGGTCAAGTTTTTTATAACATTTTATTATGAAAAATTTCAGTTATATGGAAAAGTTGTAAGAATTTTACAGCAAACATGCATATACCTGCTATACAGGTGGTATCTGGGTTCTTCAATGAATACTTTACTGTGCTTGCTTCAATCTATCTTATTTTTTAATGCACTTCAGTGTGTTATAGACATTAGTACTCTTCACTATAAACAGTAGCATATCATTTACTGGAGTTCAACATTGGTTTGTTTCTTCTTGAAATCTATGAACCTTAAGAGTACCGGTCTATGAGTTTTGATAAATGCATGTATATGTATTATCCCAACTCTTATAATGTAAAATATGACCTCAACCCAGAAGTGCCCTTATGCCCCTTCTCAGTTTTCCTTGCTCTAGGGGAAATACTCTCTCCCTTTACTTTTTCCATTTTTTTTCCACCATAGCTTGATTGGACTATTTTAGGACTTCATATAATTGGGAACATGTAGTATTTATTTTTGTCTTTACTGGTACAGTCTGTGTGAGATTCATGCATATCATGTACATCAGTAGTTTTTTTGTTGGTGTTCTCCCATCATATGCATTTATTGCAATTCGTTCTCCTTTTGAATGTCAGTTGAGCTGTTTTCAGGTTTCGGCTATTAGTCTGCTATGAATACTTACATATAAACTTTTATGTGTACATATGTTTCCATTTTTTTCTTGAGTAAATACCTAGGAGTGGAATTTCTGGGTCCTAGTGTAGTGTTGTTTTTAGTTTTATAAGAAATTGCCAGACCTTTTCTCAAAGTGGTCGTTCCATTTTCACTTCCACCAACAATATATGAGAGTTCTGGTTGCTCTGAAGAGGAATTTTCACTCAAAAGGCTAACCTTATATCAGCTCTTTGTTCTGCTTCTGTGGACATGCTTGCTGCATAGGCCAAAGGGCAGAGTGATCTTGAGATCAACTGAAGACTCACCCTCCCCTTTGATTGTTCTGTCTAGATAACAGATGTACTGCCTAAGTTCCTGTCTGAAAATCTCATGCTCTGTAACTGCCCTGTAGCCTATAGCAACTCCCAGAGTGCCCATAGCAACCCATAGCAACTCCCCTGTTCTATAACCACCTGAGGACAAATCAACAAATCAGCCCATGCCAACTGTAACAGCGTGGATAAACCCTATAGAAGCAAAACTGCCCCTGAGCTCGAGGCCCAGATCTTCAGAGCGCTAGCTCTTCTGGGACCGCTGGCGTAAAAAACCTGAGTTCTCCAACTCTCTGAGTGGTGCTCAGTTTCTCATTGGTCTGCTTTTCTGCAACAGCTCCACATTCTTGCAAACATTAGATGTTGTCAGTCTTTTTAATTACAGCCATTCTGGTGGGTGCATAGTGTTATCTCTTTTTGTTCTTAATTTGATTATGGCCTGGGACACCAATGGGCCTTTTTGTAGGTTCCTAGAGCCCCCTTGATTTGAAGTATTATCTCTATTCTTAGGGAGTGAGTAGAAACAGCTAGTGAAAATCTTATTGGACTATAAAACTACCTGCAGGTTTTTATCCCTCTTTAAGTTCTGGATGACACCAAAGTGCTTGAGAGCTCTCCAATTTCTAGAGATTGCCACAGTTACTTCAAGATAATATGGCTGTAGAAAGGGTGCTGGGAGCTGGTAAGGCAAAGTGTCCATTTTCCCTGATGAAGCTGTGTGTGTGTGCATGCATGTGTGTGCATGGAACTCCTTGATACTCAGGCTGCTTGGAGAGTTAGCAGCTGGAGCGTTGTATCCAGCCTTGTGTCACAACACTATCAGAGACTTGAAGAAACTGGACGGAGTTCAGAGAGAAGCAGCTAGTACAATTAAAAGGCTCGAAGGGATTAAGGGATTGATTTATGAGGAGAGATGAAAAGAACTTAATGTGCGCTGGTTGACTAAGTGGGTACATGATAATAGCCTGCAAACATCTGAAGGGTATAAACACCGGAGAGGGAGAGAAATTAGCACAGGGCAGGAACCTGATCCAGGCATAATGGGGGATGTTAAAAGGGTGGGGGGAGGAAGATGGGTGAATTGGCAAAGTATTAGCCAGGGGTGTGACCTTCTGTGAAATCTCTTTCAGAAGCCTGAGGGAGGAAGTGAGTTGGTTTTGGAAAGATGAACCCTAAGAGGCACTGTGGGTTCTCTTTCTAAAGCAGCCAGGTGGAGAGAAGAGAGTTGGGTGCCTACTGTGTGCTGTGTGAAGCAGGGACATGTAGGGGAGTGCTGACCTGGAAGTGTTGGCTGGGAGCCGAGAGGCAAGAAGGAAAAGCGTAGATGACTGACCTGAACGATGAAATCTAGACAATTCCTTAAGTCTCTTCTTTTGGTAGTTCTTCTGGATTGATCTGAAGAGCACTGATGATTTTGTTTTGCATCCAGTTTTTTTGAGCTGTGAGGTTCCTACTCCCTCTTCCTTCCAACTTTCCAGGTAGTTACCCTGTCCCCCGTTCCCCAAATGCAGCTATCCATGACTGGCTCATGGGATTTATCTCTCACTGCCTGTGTCTCTTTCTCAGGGTGTAGGTGTGAGACTGGGAAACATATGTGGACTGGTGAAAAGGATGGGAAATGAAGCCAAACTGCCTGGAGTCAGACTCAACCTCCATACTTCACAGCTCGATGAGTGGGCCCACTTACTCTGTGGGCTGGCCTCGGTTTTCTTCTCTGCTGAGTGAAGATACTAGTTGCATCTTGCTTCATGGAATCGTCCTGAAGTTTACATGAAATAATGTGTATGAAGTGCTTAGCATAATGCCTGGCAAAAAGTAAATGCTTAACAAATGTCGGCTGCCGCTATTATAATTAAGCTTCAATCATGACTATCATTCTCTTGGTACCATGTCTTGGGTCTGGAACTTATCTGAGCAATGCCATTGGCATGCAGACAGCTTTATCTAACACAGCAAGTGGGGAGGAACTCATAGTAGCTTTAGGGGGATGTTTGCATCCCAGGAGAAGGAGGAAATGGGTAACACCTCGCTTGAAGTCCCAGGGTTTCCAGAGATGGGCTTTAGTTAGAGCCAAGGTCTGGACTCTCGAACTCTAGGCTTGGCTGGGAGAAGACACCCAGTTTCTTCTCATCCTCAGCCTCCAGCCTGGTTCACTGAAAAGATAATGAGCTGGGAGTCAGAAAACCTGGGTTAATGTCTGTTTTCCAACCTCCTCAATGATTAAAAAAGAGTGGGGCAATTAAGTGAGTGTTTTTTTAAAAACTCTTCCTGCCAAGCAGAAGAACCCCTTAGTTAAGTGGTATGTTATTCGGAACCTCAATATATAGAAAAGCACCAAACTGAGCT